>CM014274.1:60332736-60420264 GCA_004135705.1 Alloteropsis semialata
CTGCTATGTATACTGGACCTTTCAAGCAAACTGCATCATCCACCGCCTTCCTGATGAGGTTGTCCAGAGAATTCACCAAAATGCCTGATTGGTCGATCAATGCATGATGAACAGCTTGGTGAATCATTTCTGTCATATTGATCTGGTGTTCTCGTGCTTCAGTCGTCTTCTTGATCACCTCTGGATCCGGGAGAGGAGCTTTGAGAATAGGGCCTGAACGATTGCGTCCAAATTGTCCGAGACATAGTCTCTCAAAAGCATCAATCTGGGCCTGAACTGCTTCCAACTGAGATTTGGACAGATCAGCCTTTGTGATTGCAATGGTCGTCTCAGGCGTCTTGTTTTTGTCGTTCTTGGCCTTCTCAGCAGCTTTTTTCTCAGCAGCAAGCCTTGCTGCGGCTTCTTGTTCAGCTTCAGACGACGACATGTTGGATTTTATTTCTAGTGTCCCACTGGGCGTGCCAAAAATGTGTTGACGCGGAAAATCGGCGGTCGTATCTCCCGCGTGCAGCACACGATGACCGGGGAGAGTCTGCTTCGCTCCAGTGCCAGTCTACACTCCAGCTCAGGTTCGCAGCGTGCCAGTCAATTTGACCTGAAATTGACAAGGGGATAAAACAGTTAAATTGCTCTTTGATTGTGCCGGCTCTATTTCAGACGATGGAATAACGTCGAATTTTAGCCAAGACCCAATCAGACACGTATCGGCCGATGCCGATCGGACCTCAGAATCGGACTTCACTGATGACGTCAATCGGACCGGGTGATCGGACCTCAATCAGACATCAGATCGGACCTCAGAATCGGACCTATCAGGATCGGACCTTGATTGATATTACAAACTAGCCTTTACATAATGAAATAAAGCGTAAAACAAGGCCAATATGTAAAGTAATGGATCAGCTATATCTTTAAACAAGATATTAAATAAGCAAAGTGTAAGCCGATACATTGTCCACCTTGCTTAATTGTCAGTTTGACTCGTCTTATCGGACGATCTAACCACTGATCAGACTATAGCCTTTGCAGAGAAATCTAGCTCCGACGTAGGGAATCTAGATTTCTCCGACTATGATCAGATCGGATAGCTAGATAATCAGATTCGACTCATCAACCTGTCAATTAAATAAGATGCTCGCACAGGTGTTAATCAGACTAAGCAAATAAGCATGATAAAACATTAACAGATTCGTTCTGATTCTAAGATATGCTATCAAATAATTAAGCGAGATCCAGCTCCGACGTAGGGAATCTACACCACACTTAACATTCAAATAGCAATAAGGCATAATCAAAGCTTCCTTTAATTAATCAAGATGAATCTAGCTCCGACGTAGGGAATCTAGACCAAACATGACAATCAAAGATTAATCTAATCGTATTGTAAAGATCCAGCTCCGACGTAGGGAATCTACACCAGTACAATACTCAAAGAACAACCGGATTAAACCACATAGCAAGATCGGACATAGAACGATGCTGTAAGATAAATATTGCTTAAATCGGACCAAGACCAATGCTCAAAGCCGTTGAAGAAGTAGAATTGATTCACATGGCGTAGATCTAAACCAATCTAGCAACTCCAACAAACCGCAAAGACTATCTTTAGTAACCAAGATTATTCTAGCTCCGACGTAGGGAATCTAGACTAATCTTGATACCTAGCTCCGACGTAGGGAATCTAGGCTTAAAGTATAGTCCGATAAACGATAATCTATTGAATAATCAATATTGATCTAGCTCCGACGTAGGGAATCTATATCAATCTTGATTATCCAGAGATAAATCGGTTGAACAATATAAACGAGAAAGGGCGATGCGCCTCAATTCAAAGCCTATATTAGTTCGATAAATTGACTAACTTACTGGTAAGCCGGAGATCAGAACTGATGCAGCCCGTCCACCAATGAGCTTCGTCGGTAACTACTACTAAGGGTTTTGGCGTGAAGCCGGGTTGTATTGATTGTGAGAATAATATTTACAATGGACGAGGGCTCATATTTATACCCTGGTCATGAAGAGTCCTGATCGGACCAGATTAACTAAATAAGGTAAACTAAACATAAGATACAACGGGACTCTCATACGCCTTCTGAAAAGGAAATAGCCCCCGTATCTGATACGCTTCCCTTCCTTGGCCGACGCGTTCTTCCTCTTGCACTTGTTGTCAGATCGGACTCCTGCTTCACATCGGACTCCTCTTCAGCATCGGCTCCCTTCTCTATTCACCTTCGACTTTGACCAGTCAATGGGTCCACTGTTCAGTCTCAACCTCACTACGTCATCATCTGACTCAGCATGTCAGGTGCGAAAATCTGGTGTTAACACCAAGTCAATCTATATTAACTTTGACCAAATATATATAAAAGACCAATGTTATTTATGATACCAAATCATTATAACTAGATTCACCATAAATTTATTTTCATAACATACATATTTGAAGTCATAAATAATAGTAATATTTTCTATAAAATTAGTCAAACTTAACCGAGTACTATTATATAATTCATGTTTTTTGGGAGATGTAGTACTCACTACTGCTATGCAGAAATGGAAGCACGTAGACCGAGCCCATGTTCCGCGAGTGCTCTCACTCCGAGACGAGCAGCAAATAATACGGTTCCTAGAAGGCCTACAAATCGATTGCCTTTTCATGACAACGATGGCAAATGACACGGGTGTTAAATTGAACTGGCGTTGGCCAAACATCGTTGGCGCGCCAAAGATCTGCTGTGATCCAAATAAACCTGATGAATTTGGGCAGACGTTGGCGCTGAGGCAAACAAACCCATATATACTAGTATACTACTACCTTCGTTCCAAACTACAATTCATTTGACTTTTTTAGCCTAAATTTGACCGTTCATCTTATTCAAAAAACTAGAGAGACCTAGCCGCGCATTTGCGCGGCTAGTATATAGAATTCAAATATCTATATATCTATTTTTGCATGTTTATTGTTTTCCTAAACTTATTTTTTTTACTGGTATCCTCTCACTACCGGATTCGCTGCCTTTGCCGTGTGCGGCACACGGCAAAGGCTTTGCCATGTGCCGCACACGGCAAAGAGCTCACGGCAAAGTTTGGCTGGCAAAGACCATCTTTGCCGTGGGCCTTCCGTCGGGCACACGGCAAAGATTTGCCGTGTGTCAAATTAGGCCCACGGCAACATTTTTCTAACTGACGCGTTACACGTTATGCCAAATTGTTAACAAAATAATTCAGGCATATTGTCATAATATTTTTCTTTGATAAGACTACTATTATCTTTGTTGCTCAATCTCTTATAGATACACTCTATATGTACATCTTTGTTTATTTTTTTGACTAAATAATTTTGATTGAAGTTATTTTTAGTTAATGGTAGAAGTTAGCAGTTTTATCAGCTAAAAGAAATTTTATATTTATGTTTGTATAGTGACAATGAACGGATAATTAATGACTGGAGTAATTTCATAGTAAAGAAGAATGTAAATATTTTTTAGATAAAGCATGAGTATTTTGGTTAATTCTTGCTTTATGTAAGAAAATATTTTATTTTATATTTTATTTTAAATAGTATTGAGGTACTTTAGGTTAAGTTTTATGTAATGACAATTGTGGATAGTTTTTAAATAGTTACATCGGTATTTTAGGCTAATTTTTACGTAACAAAAATTTTAATTTAATTTTATTTTTCTTTCGATTAATGTGGGAATTTCTATGTCTTAAGAGTGAACGTAACTTTTCTAATGACATTGGTGGATGATTTTTAAAAAAATATATATGGACATTTTAGGCTATTGTTTATGGAATGGCAGTGGTGGGTAATTTTATAAATAGTTAAGGGGGTATTTTTTGCTAAATTTTATGTAATGACAGTGGTGGTTAATTTGAATTTTTCTTATTTTCTCCGATTAACGTGGGAATTTTTAGGCCTTGAGACCGAATGAGGAGGCTCAGTTTGTTGGTCAAATACTAAGATAATAGTATTGACATATTTTAGGTTAATTTTTATGTAATGACAATTGTGGATAATTTTTAAATAGTTACATGGGTATTTTAGGCTAATGTTTATGTAACGACAGTTGTAATCTTATTTTTTTCTCTGATTAACGTGGGAATTTCTATGTCTTAAGAGTGATCATAACTTTTCTAATGACATTGTTGATGATTTTTAAAATATATATGGACGTTTTAGGCCATTTTTATGTAATGGCAGTGGTGAGTAACTTTTAAATAGTTAAGTGGCTATTTTTGGCTAAATTTTATGTAATGGCAGTGGTGGGTAATTTTAGTTTTTTCTTATTTTCTCCGATTAACGTGGGAATTTCTAGACGTTGAGAGCGAACGTGGAATCTCCGTTAATTGGCCAAATACTAAGATAATAGATAGATTGTGCAAAATATCACATCTTTTGTTGTGGCTTGCTTTATTAATAAAAGTTCTTCAAGAATGACTTAAATTTGACTATATTTGCATAATTTTTTAAATAAGACGAGCAATCAAACTTGAAGTCAAAACAGTCAAACGAATTGTAATTTGGAACGGAGAGAGTACACGGTAGGGTTCGGGAGGGGCCTGTACCCTTGGACAGTTGGACCCAGGTTGACCTGGCCGAATGTTGGCCGCAGACGGGGCTCAAGCGAAGGCTGGTCCGCGGCTCTGCGCAGGGCCAAACCTGATAGTGGTGACAGATGGACCCTGCCGGTGGAACAAGGCATCGGACGGGCCACGGCCACGCATGGCGCAGGCACGACGGCGCTGGCCGCCGCGTGGGGCTCGGGACTTGGGGCTGCACCGGCCTGCTGCGCTCGCTGGCGTCGAGAGTGACGAGGAGGGAACGACAAGTGTCCGAAGGGCACCCACCGAAGCTTGTCCTCTTCTCGCAGTATGTCAACGCGCGCTCCACCGGCCTCGATCGATCTCCCTTTCTATAACTCCTTCGCCTCTCTGCCGGCTGCCGTGCGACGAGCGAGCCCTCTCCACCAGCAGGCACAGTTCCTTCCTCACGCCGCGGCTCGATCACTCACTCCTCCGCCGCATCGATCAGCCATGTCCACGAGAGGCTCATCGGTAACTTCACCGGGGTGAGTCTGTTAAACCGTCGGCATTGAGTTGGATTTGGATTTGAGGGCACTTCGGTTCATCTGGACACCAAATTGGGTTTTCATCAATTGGGGATTATTTTGGCTAATCTCTGAATTGGAAGCAATTGGAGTGGATTTCTCTGGAATTGGTGGCAGATTGAGTCTGGATTGTTGGAAGCAAGGAACGTCTGCAGTGGAATTGGGTTCTCTTCGGGATTTTCTTCAGAGACACGGATCCTTGGCATGGGCTTGGCAGGGTTCATCTTCGAGGCGCACAGCTTGACGGTGGCACGGTCCGATGGTTGGGGGTCACAGCTACAGGCGGGCTGTGATCAGTCACAGCAGCAGGTGGAGACGCCGATTCATCTGGCGTCCATGTCTATGGACCAGGTTTGTCATGCTCCTGACTTATCTTGTGCCTCGGTGGTGCCTGAGGATGTTGCCCAACCAGTGTTCGATGAAATGTCTCCTCTAGATGTAGTCTTGGATGAGGAAGTGCAGTATGGATTCGATTCACATGGGTTGTTGCAGCAGTTAGCGCAGGGGATGAGGGAGCAGATGCCGTGCAAGCAAGACAAATGCAAAGCACCAGTGTTGTTTGAAGGGGATGCCCATGAGGTGTTCGGTGGAACGTGTCCCACGATCAGCAAGTTGGGTGATCCAGAGGGCCGCCAAGATGAGATGGCTCATGATGTGATTTGGGATGAGGAGGCCATGGGTGAGAAATTTGAACGTGAGCTGCACATTTGTGATCAGCCTATGTTTGATGAGATGCCTCCTGTGAATGTGTTGTGGGATGAGGGATTCCTGGATGGGATCAGCTCACATGATGGATCATTGCAGTTAGCACTGGGTGAAGAGTACATATATGCTCCACTAGTCAGTGATGACGTACTTATACATGTCGACCGCT
Organism: Alloteropsis semialata; assembly: GCA_004135705.1. Lineage (NCBI taxonomy): Eukaryota > Viridiplantae > Streptophyta > Magnoliopsida > Poales > Poaceae > Alloteropsis > Alloteropsis semialata. The sequence goes on from CM014274.1 coordinate 60,338,722, forward strand.
TGCCATTATCTTTGGAGGTTGGCCTTGATTCTAGGAATGCCCTACCTGGTGAAATGTCTAGTGAGATTGTGTGGGATGAGCACATCCTATCTGATATTAATGCACATGACAGTTTACTGCAGCAACAAGCCATGGGTGCAAACTGTGTGAATGATGAGAAGACAAAGCCAACAATTGAGGTCAGTGATGATGAAGTGCTTATCCATGTCAGTGGCTCACCACTATTTCTTGAAGATTGTGTGCATGCTACTTCCTGCTTGCAGCAGTCTCAGGTTGCTAATGTCACTCTAGCGGTATTTACTACAGTACTTCATCAGGGAATAATCTGGGATGAGGATATACCACATAACCTTAACTGGCATGACAATCTTTTAGAGCCACTGATATGTAGTGGAGAAGACCTGAATGAGCTAGGCATGGTAACTGTAAATGACATATTTGTTGAACTGCCCGATGGACAGGAGTTGAAATGTGGCAATGAGAACCTGGTCATTTGTGAAGAACAACAAGGACTAAAAGGGTCCCAGCTTGTGTTTCCAGAATTACAGCCCTGGAATCATAGTGTCTTTTGCAGTGGGAAGGATGGCTCACTGATCTATGTTAACTTGCTGATCTATGTTGGTGGCTGGTCACTATCTCTTGAGCAATCCATGAAGTTCAATGTGTCAGTACATACTTATTCCTTCAGTTATGCAAAATGTCAGTTTCCAACACCATGCAGAATGGCTTTCTCAGTTCGAAGGCAGTGGGCTCCAGGCACGGTGGAGCACAAACAGGCACGGTGGAGCACAAACAGGCAGTGGGATCCGGGCATCGTTCAATTTATCATGCAAGAGCTTGCTGGTGAAGACAAGTGTTTCACTAAAAGTTATCTAGGGACTGGATGCTATGAGGTTGTGAGCAAATTGTTTCTGGATACGGCGACAGCTTGGGGACAAGCTGTATTTCGCGGGGGCGGTAATGTCATGACCCGGATATGGCCCAGGAGAAGCCCAGACTATCAGCCCATCTACCGAGTCATAGCCCAAGCAAAGCCCAAGACCAAGACTACATATCTGCAGCTATGCACAGCCATGAGGATCATCAAACAATTCATTCTGAACAAGAACAGAGAGAGACGGGAAGAGCTTCTTCCTCCTCCGACTCAGAGGTCACTATCCTCTCGATCTCCCCTGTGATTGCTCACGCTCCCGGTTCGATCTCGCCGGCGTAGCTACGGGTTGTTACATTTGCTGGGGTCAGATGACTGATTGCATCACATGTGTTTCGGTCAGAGTGGAAAAGATGGCACAACCAGTAGCTACCCACGGTCGTGTTCAGATGGTGGGGCAAATTTTTTTCACCTTACTTTGACCACTAATTAGAGGTATTAAATAAAGTCAGTTTACAAAACTACCTCCACAACCCCGCAAATTCGCGAGACGAATCTAATGAGTCCTTTGACCGTACGATTAGAGGATGATTACTGTAGCATTACTGTAGCAAATCATGGATTAATTAGGCTCATTAGATTCGTCGCGCAAAGTTGCACTCATCTGTGAAAAGGTTTTGTAAATAGACTTCATTTAGAACTCTATGCATGCGAGATTCTTTGGGGACAATTTATTGTTGCACTCATCTGAACACGAATATATGCTCAGTTGGCAAGCAATGCAAAGCAACAACCACACATGTGACGCGCCCACACAAAGATATCCAAAACCAAAGACTACCTGTGCAGCCTACACGAACACGTCTTGCCGTGGCGAACTCGCGACGGAAGCGGCGACAAACAGACGAGCGAATGACAAAGCTCTACTGAATTTTGTTCCATTTCTGCTTGTCTCAAAGAACAACTGAAACTGTACCTTGGGCTGTCGTGAACACGGATCGAACGGCAGATGAGAGTGCCACCACCTAACCAGCGTGTGTAGTGCTACGTATGTTCAAATTCCTAGGCGTGGCTCCTATTTGCCCTGTGACTTTGCTCAAGTGCCAGCTGGTTGAACTGACCAAGTCAATTCCAGTTGGGCATTGCTCACAGGACGGTGAACACTAAAGAAAAACATACGTGCGTGGGCTTGCAGAGAGAATGTTCGACTTAGGGTCTATTAGCTTTAGCTTCCGGCTCTACAGAGAATTTGTTGTTTGTTTAATAAAATAAAATATTTTAAACTTTTAATTTAATTATTAAAGAAGATCAAGATGACTCAACAAAAGACACTCGAATAGCCCACAGCTCTGGCTCTACAAATTTCTAAGTCAAGTATGACCAGCTCTAGCTATACAAATTTGTAGAGCTGTACTAAACATGGGGTTATTCCGATTTTGCAGGGCGCAGAGATGCAATTAACGTATCAACATCGGTCGACCATGTCAGCTACGTTTTCAAATAGAAATATGCATTTGAATAAGCTGCACTCGAGGGAATATTATCAACTAGAGTACCTTTTTTAAACTAGAACAACTGTTCTCTTTTGGAATGTAGTGATGTCACAGGATCGCTTCGAAATTTGTACGGGCTCCTTTGAAATTCCAAATTGTATATTCTTACAGATTTAAATTTATAATAAGCTTCTTCCTTCAGAAATTACAAATGGTATATTTGTACTAACCTGATTTTAAACAACATTCTGCATAGTTTCTGCTTTGTGTAGAATACAGTTTATTGGAGAAACGAAATGGTAAAACACATTTTCTGCTTATCAGATCCTACCATTAGGTAGCTTCTCCTCTTTATATTATACTCCCTCTGTTCCAAATTATAATTCGTTTTACTTTATTGACCCAAATTTGACCGCTCGTCTTATTCAAAAAGTTGTGCAAAATATCACGTCTTTTGTTGTAGCTTGCTTTATTAATAAAAGTTCTTCAAGAATGACTTCAATTTTGACTATATTGCAAATTTTTTGAATAATACAAACGGTCAAACTTGGGTAAAAAAAGTTAAACGAATTATAATTTGAAATGGAGGGAGCACCTATTTGCGGTGTGGGTGCTCTTCACCACTATTATTTCCTCTACTTGTTAAGGACTGGTGAGAGTTTTTCACAGGCTTTAGAACTCTTACCCACCAAAAGAGATAAAATTGATCTTACAAATTGTCCACTTTTACCTCATTGTTCAAACAAATAATCTAAAGTTGGAACATATATATCCTTGGTTTCTTAATGAACCGCTGACAACTATGAATTTCTACAAAAAAATAATTATTTTGAATGAAGCTGAACTTGGAACATCAAAATTTACTTTTGAATAACTAGTAGCAAAATAATGACTTTCAACATGCAAAGGTTTACTTTCAAGGATCAAGTTTTTTTTTGACTGCCTGGATCTAATAAACTTATAAAAACTATGTCAAAACTTGACTTTCAATTCTCAGATCAAAGAAAGTTTCAAGTATGAAATAACTTAAAAAGTGGAATATTCAAAACAACCTCAAAATCTAGGTTAACATTAATTCACCTGGACCTAGTATATGTGTTATTATCAAGGGGACACATAACATGCAAGATATAGTGCACAAATAGAAAATAAATATCGACAGACTATCTCGGTGTCCCTTGATTCTTACAGAAGAAAAAACAAATTAGATGTTTATTTCTAGCTATACCATGCACCATGCTGAGCTTAGCTATATACTAAGTTTGTTTTCCAAGATCTGCACAAGCTGCCCAGTGTGTTGAGTGGTGCTTGAGGGCTCCTTTGATAGAGTTTATTGTAGCTCAACTTCACTTGTTTCACGTAAAATGAAGTACTATAGCGTGAAACTGTTTCGAAAAACGATAGAAAAAAAACTGAAAGCTAGACAAAACTAGTTTTTTCAGCTTCACAGTGAAGCTGTTTTTGGCAGTGAGTTGTACCGAACGCCCAGTTGAGGTCGCAGCACATCTGTCACTCTATCAGATTCCACGTTGTTTTCAAACCTGATAGTATTTTTTTTCTATTCAACCTGCTTTGTAGGTTGTCCACATATACCTCCACCTCAAAACTAAAACAGTATAAGCACTATGTGTTTGCTGTAGCTGCAGCTCTCATCAGCGCTATGTGTTCGGTTCAATCATCATGTGTCAAGAACGCCAATAAAGCAGCCGTCATCCTTTAGGAGCCGAGGGTTTCCCATGCATTGCACATGTGGCGCATCATGGTCAGCCTTTAGGAGCCGAGGGTTTCCCATGCATTGCACATGTGGCGCATCATGGTCAGCCTAATTACTGTAGAAACTTCAAACCCTCTTTGGGACCAGCTAAGATAATACTTCCTCTGTTTTTTAATAGATATCATATTAGGTTTGTCCTAAATTAAAATTATATAACTTTGACCAAATTTATAGAAACATATAACAATGTCTATCATATCAATTATATGTGCTATTGAAATATATTAAATGGTGGATTCAAAGAAACAAATTTGATATTGTAGATGTTGTTATATTTTTCTAAAAACTTGGTCAAAATTGAACAACTTTGACTTAGGACAAAGCTAATACGACATATAAATAACCGGAGGGAGTAGACTGCACATTAACTAATGGTGTAGTTACACACGCAACTGCAGGCCCATGGATGCAGCTTTCAGAGCTTAAGTAGAGGTCCTCTACTGTACCTTTTCTACTAAAGGTCCCCTAGCTTTCTATTAAAAACTGAGTAAGATATATGGTGGTTTAAATTTCAAGAACAAGGACAAACACCACAACTTGACCATACTATAAGTCGGTGCAGCGGAGCCATTGACCTTACTTTTTCTTAATCCCTGGCGCAAGTTAGGGCATCTGTACGTATAATTGGAAGGTTGGGTGAATACACAAACAGTTTAATCTCTCTAATGTGGGACACGAGCGTATTCTTGGATACAATGGATTTCCCCAGTTTGAAAGCTTCATACCCACAAAGAATCCAGGCATATATATATTAGCCTTAGATATTTTATTAAGAGCAGTACCGACAACTTAAGGGTTGCTTGTTATCCTCAATTTGAAACATCGCAAGCGTAGAAATTTGTGCGCTCCACCTAAATTTTCGTAGTATATTAGCTTTCTCCCTAGGATTATTGAAGAGACTTCACACGTTATGGAAATAGAGGATCAGGGAATAATAACACGAAAAGGGTAGCAAAAGAGAGAATTATAAGAGAATTTCGTATAAACAGGTATGTAAAACAGTTTAATCAACATAAATATATAAGACAAAGCAATTAAATGATATAAACTATTAATACATGATGATAGATTAATTAGTGTCAGCAATATGAGGCGGTGTTTATCTTGGTAACCCTTTTTGTTAGCGCTACCCATTATCTATGTATAACCATATATCCATAGCATACCACACCTGTAGTCGTCCTTATCCATTCCTATCTTTCCCTCAACAAACCATAAAACACAAGAAAAAAGTAGCACTCCTTCCTTATCCTCCTCCCCTCCCCTCCCCCTCCCTTTAGAGTATCTCCAACTGATTGATTTCTTCTTTCCCTTTTATCTGCACATAGATGAATCCTTTTTCACAACTCTAGGAGTTTAAACATGAATGTTGCAGCACATATGGTCCCCTTTCCATCTTGTCTGACTGTGCGGTCTAACCATCAGTGGCTTCATTATTTCTTCTCATGTTTTTTGTTTTCCTCTTATTTTCCTCTGCTTTGCCTGTTCGATACTCTAGTGGCCGGTGGCTACCCGTGGCGGAGGCCATGGCCCTGCTCAGCGGCTGCCTAGCCCGCGCCATGGCTCGAGGACCGGGCAGCAGCGCGTGCCTCCTTGAGCGCCGCAATTCTGCGCCTGGTGGTCTGCTCCTCCCGCTCTCCCACCTCCTCGGGCTCCTCCTCTTCCTCCTTCCGGTCCTCGTCATTGGCGACTAGGCGTACGAAAGAGAAGCGGGTGTGGACGAGTCGGGTGGCGATGGGGCCAACCATAGAGCAAGCAAGGGTAGCGCCGACAAGTAGGGTGGCGCAAATGCATGTGCGGGAGGATGCGGAAAGTGTGCAGGATAGGAGCATGAGGAGAAAGCAGGAAAAGGGAGAGGGGGGCTCTCCCTTTCTAATGGGGATTTCAAAGGGTGTTGAGTGAAGAATAAAGAGAACTGAGAAAAAAATTAAAAGGAAAAGGAAACATATGGGGATCTTTTGGAGCTGGATTTTCTTGTATCAATCCCCTTTGACCAAAGATATAGGAAAGAGTTTCATATTCACAATTTGTTGGACACCGGTGGCCAGAGGGAGGAGGGCGGTCCCAGCTGTTACCATTGTGTATTAGTTTGAATGCTTGTGCCCAAATGAAAATTCACTACTCGCCGCTGCCAGAGCAGTCGCCATTGGCGTCGTCTTCGTCGTTGTCTCCATCGCTGTGTTATGCTCCAGTGCCTCGAAGGTAAGCCCCAACAAATTCCCTTCCCCCTCGCTAGAGCAGTTTCTTTATCCGTATTCCCATTCGCCTTTGTCGGGATCCTCTTGTCCTTTTCCTCGACTACCCCTTTACCTTGGATTTGACATCCATCCTCTCAGATCCACCCATCTGTGCTACAGATCTGGGTGTCCTCCATGCCTCCATTGGGGATTTGGCTCTGGTTCGTGTCGATGTCACCTCCAGCCAAGCAGCTTTCGTGCCTTCACCTTTCTGATCCTTGTGGACCCCTACTATTCGCTTGCTTGTGATCCATCCAATGGCTTTGAGAAAGCCGCCATTCAACTCATGAGCACCATTTTCATCTCCATCCTTGGGATGCTTCATCTACCTCAAGCTTCTAAATGAGGTCTTCCCACCTTGGCCCCAAGCGTCTTCATGGGTCCAAGGTGACGCCGAGGCCTCTGGTGGTCCCCGACAGCGAGGTTCCCGATGACGACAATGGAGTAATGCTTGTGGTCTGGAATATAAAAAAGTTCCTCCTGTGAGAGCCTCTATGTAAACTTGCAGATATTTTAATACATGTTTGGTTTTTATAAAAAAAAAACTGATCTCGTCCATGTCCCTGAGCCCCTGAGGTATAAGTAAAGTCCATTTTTAGCCGTCCAATAATCGTCAAGGTTTGGTTTTAACCATCGAACCGAAAACCATGAATCTTTGTCCATATAACTCTCAAAACCGTTTACATTTGGCCATCCGGCTGTTTTGGAGAGTGGTTTTGGTGACGTGGACGTCATGTGGCTGTGGGGCCCATATGTCAGCTCTCTTACTCTTTTCTTTCTCTTCTCTCTCCTCTCTTTCTTCCCTCTCTCTTTCTCTTCACACGCCACCCCGCGTGTCGGCCGATCTTGTCCCTTCCTCTTCCCCCGCGCTGGCCACCGCCCGCCCCTACTCTTCGCCAGCCGTCGCCTCGGTTTGGTTTCGGCCAAAGATTAATGGTGTGTATTATGAAAAATTTACTAAGTACTCCGTATATGATCATGTATGTCTCGATAAAAGAAGAGATCCAAAAAGTGGAGCACTAAATAAAATTGAAGTTAACAAAATGACTATTAAGTCTATAACTAAATGCAAGGAGCATATGTGCTGTTCAATACTATAATATATACTCTTATTAGAGTCTTTTTTTTGTCATCAAAGCTAGCGAACAAATGATTCGCTTTCAGGACGAGCGCTCTCTACCAGTGCTCTCCTTTTTCAAACATAGAACAATGTCATTTTGTCCCTCTTCATTCTACACACGACACTACTACAAAAAAACGTTTGTAGGGACGGGTAAAAACATGTTTGTAGGGGCGGCGCCGAAATCCGCCCCTGCTTTTGGCTGCTAAAAATGGCCATTTGCAGGGGCGGGTTATTAACCCGCCCAACAAACGTGTTTCCAGGGGCGGGTAATGGCACGGTCCGCCCCTGAAGATGGTTTCCAGGGGCGGGTCATGGCATGGTCCGCCCCTGAAGCTCATTTTTGCCGGCAGAAATAAATCGAAAAAATAGCAAAAACAATTTATTTTAATGTGGGAAGCCCCCCAACCGTCCCAAGTCACCAAGTCGCAAGTCGTGCGCTCCGCGGCTGGTGGGATTCGAACTCACGACCTCTCCCTCGCGTGTAGCCTCCTTTACCACTACACCACACTCTCACCTGTGACTAGATGTTTTTTGGTTCCTACCATATTATACTAAACCAAGTGTAAATTACTTGTTTGAGGCCTTAAACGATTTCAAATTAAAAAGTTGTCAACTACAAAGTTTCATAACTTTTTGAAATCTACAAGTTTTATTTTGGTAGTTTCTCCATCCGAGGTCGTTTACAGAATTTGAATTTCAAATTTGAGAACATTAAAATTTAGTTTTCGTTGACAAGATGATTTCAAATGAAAAAGTTGTCAACTACAAAGTTACATAACTCATTGTGATCTACAACTTTCATTTTGACTGTTTCTCCATCCGAGGTCTTTTGAAAAATCTCAAATTTCAATTGACAAATTACAAACATGCATTTCCTGTATTTCTAGGGGCGGGTCATGGCATGACCCGCCCCTAGAAATGGCAGCATTTGTAGGGGCGGCTCATGCCATGACCCGCCCCTAGAAATGCATTTCTAGGGGCGGCCCTTAGCTATAGTAGCACGCGCGCATTTATAGAGACGCGTCGCCTTTTAGTCCGCCCCTAAAAAAAACCCTGACTCTTACAAATATTTTTTGTAGTAGTGCGAAGTGCTCAGGATAAAAATTCCAACTTTTGTTAACCTCAATCATACTACTGTCTCGATTCTCAAACATTTATATGTAACCAAAACAGGCCTCCCTCCCCGTCTCCAAAGTCCACCTTTACACTTACCGATCTCATCAAGTCAACATATACTCCATGTTCAACGGCACAATTGGGGGCTAAAAATTGAGATAATTCCCTCTTTGACACTCAAGAAATGACTCGTTCCTTTTTTGACCCAAAAAACTTTTTCGTTCCCTATTTGACATCGAGTTCAACTTTTATTCCTCATACGACACTCTGTTGGTTTTTCTGTCATAGAATTGTTAAATGCCTTGTGAAAAGACTATTGTGCCCCTATAGGCCCACCATACCCTTCTCCCTCCTCTCGTCGCCCCTCCCCCGCTGCACCATGGCGTTGCCCAGCCCTGAGAGCGCCTCCCCCGTTTTTCCACGTTGCCGCGGGGGCCTACCGCGCCCCTCCGCGCCACTTTATTCCAGTCGCAGCAGCCGTCTCCGCCCCTCCCTCTGCTCTAGGGATGGATTCGGATCGGATACGCATGGAATCGAATCCGGATATCATTTTTTACCATATTTTAATTTGAATACGAATCGAATACGAATCTTGCCGGATATGAATACGAATATGGATATTGTCTATTCTTGTCGGATACGAATACAAAACGAATACATCGAATACGGATTCGCATTCGGATAGATAGCTTCATCATGTGTTAATTCCTCACGGATACGGATAATATCGGATATTCCACATTTTATTCGAATACGGATATAGATTCGGATAGAGAAAAATAACAAAAATCGAATTTGAATATTTCCATTTAATATCCACATTAAAATCGAATACGAATACGGATATCCATATTAACGTTTTAATCGAATATGAATACGGATAATTGGGATGTCTGGACATCCATATCCATCCCTCCTACTCTGCTCCGTTCCGGCCACTGCGGTTGTCCCTGCACCTTACCACGTCGGGCGTCGCTGGTGTTGGGCCTGGCGGGGCTCGTGGTCAGCGCGTGTAGCATGGCCATGCGAGTTGGTGTCACGTGCAGTATGACATCGAGGTGGCGCACTTCGAGCGCGGCTGCGCCAGCATCGACGACAGCTAGCAGCGGCGGCAGGAGGAGTAGGGATGGAAAGTGGTATATGGATAACTGAAATATCCGAATTCGTATCCATAAAAATATTAATGTGGTTATTCGTATTCGTGTCAGATTGCTAATATAGATGCTAAATGGATGTATCCGAATTCGTTTTTCACTATTTTTCTCTATCCGAATCCATATCCGTATTCGAAATAAATGTGGATATTCGATAATTATCCGTATCCGTGAAGAATAACGTAAAGTTAGCTTACGACTAATGACTATTAATATTAATTTTAATATTACAAATGATATAAAAAAATTAAGTTTAATAAATTTTAATATAATATAATTTTTAAATAAATATATTATTTTGATGTAGTCTGAACATGATATATTTGTTGAAGTAAATTATTTTTAAATACTTTATTTTATTTATTTATTGATGTAAATTATTTATATACTTCAATTTTATTTATTTCTTGCTAAATATCAATAGATTTATTTAAAATATTATTTATTTCTAATTTATTTTATTATTTATATATTTATTTATTAAAATAAATATGGATAAATATGTTATTTTTTACCAGCTATCTTTGTATGCATGGTCATACTTTAATCCCTACCCTTTTAGTGATTTTGTTCTTCTAAAACCATCCATAAACAAATGGAGAATTGCTATCGTGCAAATCGAGTAGATATCCGAATGCGAATTCGAATTCGAACTATCCGTTTTGCATTCGCATTCGAGTATATTCGAATTCGAATTCGTATTCATCTAAAAATATGGATATCCGACTAAAAATATCCGAATTCTATCCGTATCCGCGCCATTTCCACCCCTAAGGAGGAGGGGCTGCCGTGTCTGACTCTGACACAGGCTGCACGAAGAACGCCGTGGATTCTTGGCGTGCTGCGGAGCATGCAGCGGCCAAGAGGGACACGTAGATCTTGCAGAGCGCGAACTGCATGTCGCCGCCGCCGGCGGCCTCCAAACCTCCGAGTAGCACGTGGAGAAATCGTCCATGAATCCACTAATGACAGAGCTGAGCATCAGAGGCTCAAAGGATGGATCAAGAACAAGCGTGTGCCCAGCCGGATTCCATGCATCACACGGACGCGGCCATGCTCCGCTCCGGCCATTCGAGCTCTCCGTGGGAACGAAAAAGTTTTTTGGGCAAAAAAAAAAGAACAAGTCATTTCTTGAGTGTCATATACAAAATTATCTCCTAAAAATTTAGTGTGGTTCAATGACTGAGGGCGGTCCAACGGAAAGGATTGATGACACTGAACTTGTAACCTATACTGAAGTTTCGCATATATAGCCGTTCGAAATGGATTTGTGGTCCAACTAAAAGGATTGCTGGCACTGAACTTCTAACCTATACGGAAGTTTCACAAGAACATCAATAATAATCCTACATTGCATCTCATATATAGAACTTTGATCTAGACCATCCTACCCTTCTCGGCTTCTGCCAAGACCTTTGTCACCGTAGCTCCTAGGAAAAAAAATAACGCATTGCTACTTATAAATGGAGTCGTGAGAGAACAGATTCAAATATTACTTTATAACCCTGTAATTGCTCAAAGTATATTTGTTACGTATTTCAAGAAAAAGAAACCCATCCAACATTTTTTTTAAGAATGTACCTTGTTATAAAAAGTTCTTATAGATTTCGTGATTTTATTGGGAAAATAACTCATGGACACTCAAACTAGCCACCGTTTGTTGTATCACGTCCAAAAATAGCGAGCATTTTGTTTCATCAAAACTGTTACACAACTAAAAGATTTATTTTAAATCTTTTGTTTTTTTTATCATAGCAGCCTATTTATGATGCGTTGACAGAGATTGGAGTTTTACAGTACCTTGTTAACACATCTCATACTTTAATGTAGACGATTAACAGCCCTAACGTCACTGTGTTTTAGACAGCCTCTTCCTCAAGCGCTATACTGTACAAAACAGCCAACTCATCATCCTCTAATTTAACAGCTCAGTATTTTACCCAGCACATTCACAGATGCTACAGCCGCAGCACCAACTAACCCACCAGCCAGCCCACAAGGCACTAGCAATAGCATAGCGCAATGGAGAGCCACCAAGAGCACATGCGTTTTGCAGTAACAGTTCTTGGGGTCAACAGCCTTTAGAAATACAACAAATACAGTACAGCTCGCCACAAACTGACAGGAACACCAGCGCCATCCTACCGCACACACCACCCCGTAGCGAGCCACACCACCGCTCGCTCCTGCTTGTTGTTTTCCCAGGCCCAGGAACTACATAATTGTTCTTGTTCGTCGTATCGAGGGGAGGGGTGTGACTGCTTTCTAGTACCTGCCCATCTGCACTTCCATCCCATCTCTGCTAGCCTGAACGCCTCCCGGCTGCTGCGAACGCCACCGTGCATTTGCTGAACCTCGGTGGCCCTGTGTACCTGTGATTTGCCGTACGCCGCGTGCGAGCTGAAGCTGTGCGGTAATACTTGTTCTCTTGCCCATTGGGTCCCTGAAATCTGTGGCGAGAAGTTGATCTGTTTTCTTTTGGGTTGTACCTGCAATCCCACTGTGCTGATTTGCTGAAGACTGAATTTCTTGGGTTTTCTCTGTTCTTCAGAGGGGGTTCAGGAAATGCTCGGAGTTCCGTTCCGCGGCTGAAATTTCAGGAAGGGTGTAAGGTAGAGTTCTTCTCCGCCCCTGTTCTCGATGGTCTCAGTTTCCCAAGTCTCTCACTATTTATCTTGATTTTCTTCTACACTTGGTTCCATTTCCGCCCCGCTCTTCTTGGCGGCTACTCACGCCAAAACGCTTCTATGTTTCTTTTCCATTTAAAGTTTGCCGTTTCTAGTACCAAGAAATGAATATGCGGTTCAGCACAAGGTTGGTGCTTTGCGTTTTCAAATTAATTGAGAGCTCTAGATCTGAGCGCAAGGAGGATTATCGGTGTGGTGCTGTGGAGCTATTTCAAACCCCGAGGGTAGTTTCTTTAGGTCCGGCAGTGTTTCCCTTATTCCTTTTGAAGAAGTTTTGAATTTGTCCCCCTTTTTTTCCTTACCTTGCTGGCGTCGTCGAGGTTGCTATCCCCATCATCTTCTAGAGAAGTAACATCGTCTATTTTTTTTTCTTTCGCAAATTTCTATTTGTGATGCGAGTTCTGGATCTGATTGAACTAGAGACCACTTTCATTTCCCTTTGACTTCCCTGTCTGCTTGCCTGTATTTTTAGAAATTTTGCTGTAAACTGCAGATAGTTTCTTACTGAACAATTATTTTCATTAAGAAGAACTTTCTTTGAAAGTTTACTCTAGCCAGGTATTTAAGTGACTGATTTTGGATAGAACATGAAAGGGACATCTTGTAGCTTCCTAAAGAAAATACTTCTTAAAGAGTTGCAAGAACTAGCAGTATTTGCACTTACTAGAGTTTCTCCTATTTTCCTGCTAGTTACTAACTTATTCTTTGACCTGTGTCTGTGCGATAGAGAAGAATATGGCAGGTACTGAAGCTGCCACGGACCTTGGCAGTTCAGGGAGGTCACAAGATGACACTGCAACATTAATCCCACAGAGTGGCAACTTGGAAGAATCAGGCCGGAGGGGCGTGAAAACCACCAGGTTCAAAGATGATGATGAGGTTGTTGAGATCACCCTTGATGTACAGCGTGATTCTGTGGCAATCGAAGATGTCAGGGCAGTCAATGACGGTGGCTCGGGGCATGGTGGGGGGTTTGATGGCCTGTCATTAGTTTCGCCTTCCTCATCGAGGAGCGGCAAGCTTGCTTCAAAGCTAAGGCAGGTGACAAACGGGCTAAAGCTGAAGAACTCAAGCAACAAGGCGCCACAGACACAGTTGGGAAAGAACGTGAGAAAGAGATTGGACAGAAGCAAGAGTGGTGCTGCTGTAGCACTCAAGGGCCTGCAGTTTGTGACTACAAAAGTGGGCAATGATGGCTGGGGTGCAGTGGAGAAACGCTTCAACCAGCTACAGGTTGATGGTGTGCTGCTCCGTTCAAGATTTGGGAAATGCATTGGTAATTTGAGTTCTTGTAGTTAATTTGTATCTCCATACAGCTATTTGACCAATGCTAATACAAGTGTTACTTTGGATTGTGCAGGGATGGAAGGATCCGATGAGTTTGCAGTGCAAGTGTTTGATTCATTAGCAAGGAAGAGAGGGATAGTGAAGCAGGTGCTGACTAAGGATGAGCTGAAAGATTTCTGGGAGCAGCTCAGTGATCAGGGTTTTGACAACCGTCTCCGGACATTCTTTGACATGTTAGTAATATTGATCAATATCTTATTAGTCTTGTCATGGTTTCCATCTTTATACATGTAACACTGTAACTGATGATTTTGTGAAGTTTAACTCCAGGGCAAAAGTGCATAGCTGTACTAGCATGTTATCTTAAAAAGCAATCAAGCAAAACCATTGAAACAGACTTTCCTGTAGCCATTCTGTTCAACAATTTCATATGGCACAATGTGTAATTTTTTTTTTCTGTTCAGGGTTGACAAGAATGCTGATGGAAGGATCACAGCAGAGGAGGTTAAGGAGGTCTGTCAGAAGACTCAAGGGTTTAAAATTTAATATGTTCATGCTGTGCACTGCTAGGTTCTAAGCAAGTGATAATATGCTCTTGCAGATTATTGCCCTTAGTGCTTCAGCAAACAAACTTGCCAAGCTCAAGGAACGAGCTGATGAGTATACGGCACTCATTATGGAAGAACTTGACCCTGACAACCTGGGATACATTGAGGTCTGTCCGAATGTACTCATAAAAATAAGAATTATGGTACAGTCCATGCACTAACCCATGTTAAACAATTAACAGCTTGAGGATTTGGAGGCACTTTTGTTGCAATCACCATCTCAAGCTGCTGCAAGATCAACAACCCATAGCTCGAAACTTAGCAAAGCTCTTAGCATGAAGCTTGCATCAAACAAGGACACAAGTCAATTTTACCACTACTGGCAAGAGTTCATGTACTTCTTTGAGGAGAACTGGAAGCGCATTTGGGTTATGACTCTCTGGCTTTCAATCTGCATTGGTCTCTTCATTTGGAAGTTCATTCAATACCGTAATCGAGCTGTTTTTAACATCATGGGTTATTGTGTGACCACTGCAAAGGGTGCGGCAGAGACCCTCAAATTCAATATGGCTCTTGTTCTTTTTCCTGTTTGCCGAAATACAATCACTTGGATTCGATCAAAGACAAAGATCGGAGCTGTTGTTCCCTTCAATGACAACATAAACTTCCATAAGGTAAAACTACATGTACTCAGTTAGTATTGAACACAAGACGAACCTTTCCATGCTGTGAAACTTTCCATTCCATTTAAACATAGTCCTCTTTTTCATCCTAGAAGGCCAACAATAATGAACTGCTAACCTGCCTATCCAATGGATAATTATGCATTGAGCATGCTGTGAGTTACACATGCTAAGATGGAAGTTACATTATGCAATTTTTGTGTGATTATTGCGCAGGTAATAGCAGCAGGTGTTGCAGTGGGAGTTGCTTTGCATGCAGGTGCTCACCTTACATGTGATTTTCCTCGGCTGCTCCATGCGAGTGATGCTGCCTATGAACCAATGAAGCCTTTCTTTGGAGACAAAAGACCGCCAAATTACTGGTGGTTTGTAAAGGGAACTGAAGGGTGGACAGGCGTGACCATGGTCATACTTATGACTATAGCCTTTGTATTAGCCCAACCATGGTTTCGACGTAACAGGCTCAAGGATTCTAATCCCCTCAAGAAAATGACTGGCTTCAATGCCTTTTGGTTTACCCACCACTTATTTGTTATTGTGTATGCACTGCTTGTTGTCCATGGAATCTGCTTATATCTAAGCAGGAAATGGTACAAGAAAACGGTAAACATCTGTACCCTCATGCCATGGACAGAGAACATGTTTACTTACTGAAATTTAGAACTTACAGAGCATTTCTACAATTGCAGACTTGGATGTACCTTGCTGTTCCTGTGCTCTTGTATGTAAGTGAGCGCATTCTTCGGCTATTTAGGAGCCATGATGCTGTTAGGATTCAGAAGGTACCTAAAATTCTGTCCCTTCGGTTTTTCCATGTACTATACTAACATACGATGAGACACAACAACAACAACAACAACAATAACCTTTTGTCCCAAGCAAGTTGGGGTAGGCTAGAGATGAAACCCAAAAGAAACAAGGATAAGAGAGACATAAAAAAAAAAAAACAGTTAGTGGGAGGTGTGTTACACCCCTACCACCCAAATTCTGTGTTAAACTTGAATTTTTTTGTCTTTTTTTTTTGCTTGAGAGAAAGATACTACTTACTCTAGTATTTTCATTTTCTTTATAAGAAGTCAATCGCTAAATTTTGTTATTTTTATTCTCCTTCAATTTTGTGTTCTCCTTCAATTTTGTGCACTCCTGATAGGTTGCAGTATATCCGGGGAATGTTTTGGCTCTCTATATGTCCAAGCCACCTGGATTCAAATATAGGAGTGGGCAGTATATCTTTATAAACTGCCGTGCTGTGTCTCCATATGAATGGTACCCAATATCCTTTCTCGAGGAAAATGATATACCTTAATTATATGATCAGAAGATGACTAAAGTGCATAATTTGGTTCTCTTGCAGGCATCCATTTTCCATTACATCAGCACCAGGAGATGATTATCTTAGTGTTCACATTCGCACAAGGGGTGATTGGACTTCACGGCTTAGGACTGTCTTCTCCGAGGTAATTTGGCTCCTGGTTTTCAGTTTTGTATTGGCCCAATAAGCTCCTTGAACAACACTCAAGAACTCTAGAGGATGATGAACTGCAACTTGTGAATGTTGTTATTTGTAATATCTGTGCCATTGCTCTAGTTGTTGGAACTAATGATTACTGTGAATATGAACCAGGCATGCCGGCCTCCAACTGATGGAGAAAGTGGACTCCTTAGAGCTGACCTTTCCAAGGGGATTACCGAGAGCAATGCAAGGTGGAATTTCTTTGTGTTATGAAAATGTAGTATCATAAATATACATTTCTTACATTCATCTGATCATGAATTTTGATATGCTCTAGGTTCCCAAAACTATTAATTGATGGACCATATGGTGCTCCGGCGCAAGACTATCGGGAATATGATGTGCTCCTGCTCATTGGACTAGGCATTGGGGCCACTCCGCTGATTAGCATTGTGAAGGATGTGCTTAACCACATTCAGCAGGGGGGATCTGTTACAGGTACGGAGCCTGAGGGCAGTGGCAAGACAAAGAAGAAACCATTCATGACAAAGAGGGCCTACTTCTACTGGGTGACAAGAGAAGAGGGATCCTTCGAATGGTTCCGAGGGGTCATGAACGAGGTGGCTGAGAAGGACGAGGGTAGAGTGATCGAGCTCCACAACCACTGCTCAAGCGTCTATGAGGAAGGGGATGCACGTTCTGCACTCATTGTCATGCTTCAAGAGCTCCAACATGCGAAGAAGGGAGTGGATATCTTGTCTGGAACTAGCGTTAAGACGCACTTTGCACGGCCTAACTGGCGAAGCGTCTTCAAACATGTTGCAGTGAACCATGAGAACCAACGTGTCGGTATGTATTCTTCCCATCTTGTCATAGCAAGTGTTCAGGAGTTAAAAACTTTATGTTCATCACCTACTAACGTTAAAAACTTTATGTTCAGGAGTTTTCTACTGTGGTGAGCCTGTGCTGGTGCCGCAGCTACGGCAGCTGTCAGCAGATTTCACCCACAAGACGAATACAAAGTTTGAGTTCCACAAGGAGAACTTCTGATTTGAGAAGCATATGGGTGTGGTCTCCTAGTTCTTCACTCTTCTGGATGTGAATTATAAGGATTGTAATATGTATACAGGTAGAGGAATAAAATTACAGGAGTTGTCTTGTAGATGTCAAAAGTGGACGATGTACTCCTCTTTTTTTGGCAGGAATGCTCTGTTCATCCTTGTTTACTGCCCCTGAAGAAGCTATGGAGTGAATGTTTCTGTTGTAGCCTAACTAGATAAAGTATCTTTATATGTTGCGAGCAAGTATGCCAGCATGTCGGGTCAAGGGTGGGGTGGGGGTGGGGGATGGCAGCATATAACTTTGAAGTTCTGATACACAGTGTCACCAGTGTGACAGTGACATGATAATTCTGTTCTGCATGTATTGCTTCTGTCTTGCTCTTGCCATGCATTGCGTTGATGACTCTTTGTGCATGTGTTGTGTGCATTTATGCTATGTAGAAATGGAAGATGTGGCAGCACAGATTGTTCGCTTTCTCGGCACTTTCAAGCCTGTGATATATGAACTTTCGCTACTTGTTATGGACGACAAATCAGGGGGTGTTTAGTTCAAGGATTATGCAGAACCGTGGAATGCAGAATGCCGCATGCAGAAGAATGCAATCCTGGGATGGGTGGAGTGTTTAGTTTGGGTACTGTTCATTATGCAGAATGGACAGTTAGCAATAAATGATCAGATCACAAGCACACATGCAGCAGGGCCATATGAGAAGAATCACATGTATGAGATCAGATCACAAGCAGTTCATCTGGTATGAGCTCAGAACCAAAAATTATGACAGCAACCAATGAAATGTTACATCTCATAAAAAAGTTCATTTACAACTGAAGCTAATTGTCCATGCGAACAAAAGGTAGAATTGCAAATCATGAGCAAACCCTTTCGAAATGTAGCAACTCACACATCAGGAATTCAAAAAGTTCAATTACACATCCGCTGCAAACCCTATGAAACTCTACCATTAACAGACCTATTCTCTCTGTCTATTTACCAAACCGTTTGCAATCTGGTCACGAAAATCATTCATCCAAGTCATGTCATCTGTAACCGGCCGACTAACTGGATGATTCGTGGGAGGTTGAGTTGCAACACAGGTATCATAACGGTCACATAAATCAAAGTCTTCATCCACTATTCCAGCCGATCGCATGAAGTTATGCAGTGCAAAGCATGCATATATAATTTCAGTTTATCTATGTGGTGGATAACTTGGTATCTTTAGCAGAATCCTCCACTTCATCTTCAAAATCCCAAACACCCTCTCTACGACATTTTGAAGCGACGAATGGTGAAAGTTGAATATCTCTTCTTTACCTTCAGCCGCCGGGCCTTGGCGGAACTCCGGAAGATGGTACTTACTTCCCTTGTAGGGGGCCAGAAATCCAGGCCTGTTTGGGTAGCCCGAATCCACCAGGTAAAATTTTCCTACACATTAACATGCTGCTGTTAGTGCCAACCAATTGCAGTCAAAGCTGTTAAAGCATGTGGAGAAATTGGGACGAACCTGGAGGGGGGTGCGGGTACCGGTGGCTCCACCTTGTTGTAGCATCATGGAACACTGTCATGTCATGCACCGACCCAGGCCATCCAGCTAGGACAAATGTGAACCTCATGTCGAAGTCACAAACAGCCATCACATTCTGTGTTGTGATACCCTTGCGGCACATGTGCTGGACCATCTTGTTAGATTTCACCACACAAGGTATGTGAGTGCCATCTATTGCTCCAATACAATTGTTGAACAAGGGATGTAACCTACGGCTTTGCAATCTAGGATGAACGGTGCTGAAATCCGGGTCTATGGGCTTCAGGATATCTGCAGCTAGCTTCACTAAACATTTCAACACTTTCTTGAAGTTGTTGTGAACGGTGGCTAGTGATCTTTCCAATCTATCCTCAACTATCCTAACAGAATGCCCTCCTCCTACTATATACAGGAACATGCCAAGAGCCTCAATTAAAGAACTCCTAGGACTAGATTTCAGCCCATATGACTGCACCAGAACTTCATGCAGCCTGAAGAACATTGTTGGGCTCATTCTAAACATGTTGTAACAGTTTGAATTATTTGCTAGTTTCTTCTGTACCCATGCCTCCCCAGTTTGTTCGGCAACTCTATAAGGATCCCTGTTCAGGTACTTATCATGATGGGTAGCAAGCATTAGCATACCAAGCAAGATATGGCTAATATCATCTGCAGCAGCTTCGTGCATCCATGTGTCCCACATTCGCTGCAGAACAAAATAATCCATCATATCATCATCGTCCTCCTCATCTTGCACCTCCTCATCATGGTCCTCCTTATCCATTTCCATTGGAGAGGAGCCATCCTGCAATATGATGCAGAGTATGTTGAACAGTAATGAACTACTGATGTACACAGCCTTTACAGTCACATGTACTGGTCCAAATTGTTTATATCAAGTTTGAATAAATTACCATATCAGCAGCTGTTTGGTCCACCTGATCATCAAGCTGCTGCTCCAATGCAGTGGAGGCTGTCTGCAATTAAAAAATAAGATGTTAGTGCACCAATTTGAGAAAAGGTATAGCCAACTGAAAATAAAAGGCAGGTTTGTCTAGACTGTATGCCAGGCACAGATACAAACACATAAATCAATACTGAGTTTAGACACACATACTTCACAAACATTCATGTAACTCACAAACACTTTCACATAGTTGTACTTATTATTGTTGGTACACATCACAAACATAGTGCAAATTAAAGTTACTACAGATTTCAAACATCCTTGAAATGCGGGAAATACACATCACAAACATTGTTTCCATTACTAATAAAATAACTACTTCTCTCACTGATCACTGTTATTGAAATCACATGATGAAGCAGGTACCCCAGCTACTTTCTGAATGAAGCCCAATCTGCCTTCCTTAGTCACCAGGTTAAGGAAGAATTCCATATCGCTTTCAGATTTTGTGATCTTGTACACAGCCTCCATAAGAACCCAATCTGTCTCCTGAACTCCACATTGTTCTCTTGCCAACTGCTGCACCAACTTCATCTTCACATACCTATTGCTCAGTCTGAGGCGGGCCATATTTTCCCTCATGTCAAAGTGTCTCTGGGCTATGGAATTATTTGTTTGGATGCCTTGCTGCAAAACTTCATTCCTCTCGAAAGCTGCCCGTGAGGTGTCTTGCATGAAGGTTGTCATGGCTGTCACAGCAGGGCTAGTTCGCTTCTTGGTGGGACTTTCTGCTGTAGAGCTCGTGCTGCTGGCTCTCTTGCGGCTCTGGCTGCTACCAGGCGTACTGGTGTCACCACGAGGAGTTGCCGGCTGAGCAAATGGATTTTGGTGGACAGGAGTTGCTTCATCAGCAGCTGTAGGATCATCAGCAGCTGTTGCATCCTCTTCCTCTTCGTCCGCTTCATCTGCATCATCTGCATTGTCAGATTCTCCAGGCATAAAAGCAGTGGATCCATCAACAGCCACACCTTCGAACATAGTATCCATGTCCTCAACATATGATGGGAAACCGAATTGCAACCTCTTATGCTCTGGTTTCTGAAACAAGACGGGAAAATGTTATCAATTTGTTACTGAAAAGTGCAAACAATATATCACACAGTATTAGTATTGACCTTTGGAATATTGGTTTCCCACCAGGTCTTGTCCGCTATAACGGATCCATCTCCTCTACGGCCTAATCCCGAAGACTTATGTCTGATCATTTGAATACTTCTCCAAAGCAGCTTCAGCTGCCTATACCTAGCACCGATTTGGTCCTGATCGAGCCGCAAACCGGTCGCAGCATGAAACCTACTGATGTACTCCTTCCAGCCCGCCTTGGTCATTCTACCATTAACGAGGTGACCTTTATGCATGGCGTCAACCCAAAGTTGGCATAAAACGGCAGAAGTTCTACAATTCCACTTTGCCGTCGTTGTCTAAACCCAGCCATGGAAACAAATTAACTTAAATCACATATTCAGCCATCACTCATGCATACAGCAAGGGGGACAATAAGTACCTGCGGTTCTGGTGGAGGGATGTGCACAACATCGTCGTCTTCTCCGGCTGCTGCTGGTTCAGTGGCCATCGGAGTAGGCCGTCGTCCACGACGACGCCGGGAGCCTTCATCCAGAGCCGCCGCAGATGCAGTCGCCGCCACGCCACGAGGAGGCCGAGTACCGGCGCCACCGTGCCTCCCACTCCCGGCACCGCGGCTCCCACCCGCGCCACCACCACTCCCACCCGCGCCACCACCACCACCACCACCGTAGCTCAGGCTCCGGTTCACGGTCCTCTGCTGACCAGCAGGGGGAAATCCATGTCCCCCCAGGAAAGCAGAGGAGGAACTGTCTCCAAGCAGGCCGGCGTAGGTCCCCATTCCCGGCCACGCAGGTGAACCGTAGTTGAGGTCGAAGCTGGCCAATCCTCGCGGGGGAGCTTGGACACTGCTGGATGCGCCAGGTGCGAACGGGTCATTGCTGAAGAGGTCGAAGCCGCCGGACGGAGCCCTCGTGCCGGACTGCGAAACGAAGGGACGCGCGGCGTCCCCGTCGCCCTCGCCGTAGCCATCGCCGTAGCCGCCGCCGTTGAAGCTGGCCATGACCAGGGGATTCCCGCCCGGCACCAGATCTGGCGGAAA
Source organism: Alloteropsis semialata (assembly GCA_004135705.1). NCBI lineage: Eukaryota > Viridiplantae > Streptophyta > Magnoliopsida > Poales > Poaceae > Alloteropsis > Alloteropsis semialata. The sequence continues at coordinate 60,360,827 of CM014274.1, forward strand.
CCTGGGGGAGTAGCCGGATCCGTCTGCCGGCCTCCTCCGCACGGATCCATGCCAAGGCTGGCTAGGGACGACGCTGGAGGCCGGGGAAGGAGCCGACAGCGGCGGGGTACACCTTCACGGCGGCGGCGAGCAAGGGGACGGGCTTGGAGGATGCGGGAAACGCACGACGGGGGAGGCGAGCCGGCCAGCAGGCTAGGGCGGCAGATCCGGGCGAGGCCGGCCCATGAGGCGAGACTGCAGGCGGCGGGGCTGGCCGGGGAGCAGGCGAGAGCGGCGGGGCTGGCCGGGGGAGCAGGCGAGAGCGGCGAGATCGCGGCGCTAGGGTTGGGCGGATTGGGGATTGGGGCGTGTGTGCTCTCCGACCGCGGGGTACGGGGCAATAATTGGCCGCCGCACCCCTGCCCCTGCCGACCGCCTGGCGCAGGTGGGCAAGGCCGTGAAACGCCATTCCGCCGGGCCGGCCCGTTTAGTTCCAAAACGCAGAATGAGGCCCAAAACGCAAAATCATTTTGCATTTTCCGGGAACTAAACAGGCCCTCAGAATAGCTCGATAAAAACAGAGACTGGAAGCTGGGAAAGGGCCTTATATCAGTGTACTTGGTGCTTTGGGTTTTGGGTTTAGTGTGGAGGCCTTCTTTCATTGTTCAACGGGAGGGTTGTTTGCAAACTGTCGAGGGATGCAGTTCCATTCCATCTGAACCTGTTTCTGATGCTGAAGAGTCCACGCAACCAATCCGGTTCGGGGCCACATGCCCACATCGGACCCAGTGGAGTGTATGTACCTGTGCAAGCAAGCCTGCTGAGATGTGCGAGAAGGATTTTTTTATTTAAGCCTTTTTAATCTAATATTTTATAAATAACCCTCCCGATCTAAATTTACAATAGCCCTATCGCTGCACGTAATTTGGTGTCACTCATTCAAGAATTAGGGATGGCAACAGAACCAGATTCGGGTGTATCGAATTCGGATAGCGTTTTTACCATGTATTAAGTTAAATTCGAATCCAAATCTAAACGTTCTTGAATTCAGATGGTAAACAAATAGTTTGAATTCTAAATGGGTGCTTCTCTTGTATATGTAGTCCTAGAATTTTTGGTAAGAGCCCACATAGTAACTAGAGGAGGACTAGTAGTCCTTTTCTTCTCTTGCCTTCTATGGCTAGTTGGTCCAGCTAGGACTCTAGAGTCTATGTTTATAACAAGACTAGCTTCGTTTCCGTAAGTTGCTACGGGCAATACAAATCATGGATAAATGATATTTTAATCTTATTGACAAATAATTATTATATAAATTACATATAAGTAACATCATGATTTTACTGGCAAACAATCAGTTCAATAGACAATTTTTTATTTAAAATAGCTTTTTGTAAAAAATAATTATTTAAAATCTACAATAGTTATGATGCTAGATCAAATTGAAAGGGATCGCTATTGATTTATAGCATCTATTTACAAAGTTTTAAGTTTTTTAAAACCATCTTGAGTGTAAACAGCTCATGTGACAATTTAAATATTCTTCAGAATAATTTTTAATTTAAAATCTAAATTTACTATCACAAATCAAAGCAAAATGGGTTATTTTTATTTATACTATTTTTTAAAAGTTCTAAGATTTTTGAGAAACATCTTGAATGTAAACACCTCACATGCAATTTAAATATAGATTTTAGAATAATTTTGAATTTAAAATCTAAATTTACTATCATGTCAAGTCAAAGTAAAATATGTCACTTTTGATTTATTGTATTTTTTTTATAGAGTTTTAAGTGTTTTCAAAACTAGCTTAAGTGTAAACAACTCACGTGATAATTTAAATATTGTTTTAGAAAATTTTAAATCTAAATTTACTATCATGCCAGAGCAAGGCAAAGTGGACCATTTTTTATTTATATTATTTGTCTATAAAGTTTTAATATTTTTGAAACCATCTTGGACGTAAACAACTCACTTGACAATTTAAATATATTTTTTAAAATAATTTTTAATTACAAATATAAATTAATATAATGCCATATTAAAAAATGTGTTACTATTGATTTATAGCGTTTACTTAAAAAATTTAAAATTTTTAGAGTTTTTATGTTTTTTATTTTTTGATTGGATTGTTTGGAAGTTGCGTGATTTGTATTGAGCAGGAACGGTGGTGCGTGGTGCGTGGTGCGGGGTGGAAGGGATGAAGCATGGAGCACCAGGGTGATTGTGACAAAAAAGCGTCTATGTTTGTATCTTTTTAGGAGGGGAGATTATACCGGTTGGAGGTAAAGTCATTTGAACCGATGGGTATGGGGAGGGGGGAGCCGAAGGACCGGAGCACGACTGTGATTGTGAGCAAAAAAGTCTGAAAAACGTTATATTTGAGATCGGCAGAGGAAGGGGCCGTCATATCATACCGTGTGAACTGTAGGTCTGTGGCATATGTATATTGCTACTCGATGTGGCTGCGCTTCTTTGGGACGGCCGCGCATCGCATGGCCATGGAGGGCGCCATGCGCGATTCCTCCGGAAGTTCCTGGCTTCCTGCCTGGTGGAACAACACGGAGTCACGCTCACGCGCCCACTCTGTCCCCTACCCATGGGCGCACCACCAGCTGCTCCGCGGTAGATAACCGCAAGGGCGTGCCGCGTGCCCACCAACTGCTCGACGGAACGCCGGCACGACCGAGGAGACATCTACGCGTGTACGGCCGTGAGGTGGCTCTCCACCGAGCGCCGATGATGGGGCCCCGCTAGCTGCAACCATCTGGGAGGCGCTACGCTGCGCCGACAGAACGATCGAGGTCAGTCCGCCACTCTGCCTCCTCTACTCTCGCCGTAACTTATGGCGGTATTAGGCGGATTGCTGCTGATTGCTGTCGGATTAGGCGGTGTCAGAGGTGCTATAGTTTACCTCTTCAGGATTCAGTTGGCCACGAGTTTGGCTAGGAATTCTAGTACTTATCTGGTGTGGTGAATGGGTCACGAATGCATTGGTCTGCAGAGAAGATATGCCCGATGGTCTTCTCTTTATCAAAGTGAGCGAATCCACATTCCCTAAAGCTGCAGGTTAGCAAAGCATGATTCTGCAGGTCTTGTTTCTGCTCATGAACGTATCAGATCGATGTGCTATTATTTAGCCTTCAGTACTCAGCCACCATGAGTTTGGCTGTGAGTTGCGGTATTTTATTTGGTGCACAGGTTTCGAAAGCATTGTCCTTGAGAGGACATATGCTTGCTAGGCTGTACATATGGCTTTCAGTTCATGAAAATGTACAGAAGATCATGTTGAGTTCCATCATGCCAATAGTCCATCTGTGACGAAAATGGCCTTGTGTGCCATTTATATTGTGATTTTGGTGATTGAATGACAACATAGTCATTGGGACTAACAAGTTTGTTAAGTGATTCACATAGAAATTACGTCCCAAGAATGATTCTAAAGTATAGCAAAAAAACTAGAGATGTGTTTCACTACAGCTCTATGTGTATGATTATAGAAAATTTGTGCTTTCATGCATATTGAGCCTTAGCCTATCGAGTTTATGATCTTCATATCTAAGTTCATAGGCTATATGCTCATACATTCCAAATTGGTTAAGTATCACACTTGTTCTCTCTTGAATTCTATTTTCAAGTGGTACTTGACTAACTCCCTAGGCTACTAACTTCCTCTATGAGCTATGATGTTTTTGATAGGTCCTTTTAGGTGATTTGATTCCAAAGGGGGAGAAGTTTGGATCAAAGCAAGCTTAAAGTACAAGACCTCATGAGATAGGGGGAGAAGCCATGAGAAAGGGGGAGGATACATGTAGGGGGAGAAGTCATGAAGGAGATGTTGGACTTAGGGGGATGCCACACCCATGGTGCTACTTCAAATTATATGGGAGAGATAGTAAGGAAGTTGGCTCTCTAATCCAATGAAGAAGAGTGGTAAGCATTCAAGCAAGTGTAAGTGCTTCAACTTGGTCAATTTTCGCATGTTTCATACTTGCTTTGATTGTGTTGTCATCAATCACCAAAAAGGGGGAGATTGTAACGAAAATGGCCCTGTGTGCCATTTATATTATGATTTTGGTGATTGAATGACAACATAGTCATTGGGACTAATAAGTTTGTTAAGTGATTCACATAGGAAATTATGTCTCAAGAATGATTCCAAAGTATAGCAAAAAACCAGAGAGTCTTATTTTGGAGTATTTCATGACATGGTATTGGCATGTGAAACCATGGAAAGGGCATGAGTTGATTGAATTGGATAAACCCGCAGAGTTTGTACACGGCGTATTAAACGCCGAGGCACGGCGTACAAACCAGAGGCATACGGCGTGTGGAGTCCAGAGCAGGAACATTCCACACGGCGTATAATACGGCGATGCACGGCGTACATGTTGGAAGCATACGACGCTCGAAGGATCCCGAAGAAAGGCTACGACGTATGATCCGGTGTCACTGTGCTGATACAGGACGGATGATATGGCATTCAAGGGATGATCAAGCTCAAGTTAGGGTCTGCAAGAATCTACACGGCGTACTATACTCCGACCCCCGGCGGACAAACGGCGTACAAGTTACACAGAGGCGATGTCAGGAGAAGATGGAAGAAATGGCACGGCGTATGAAACGCCGATGATCGGCGTACAAGTTTGGAAGCATACGGCGTGTGCAGAGAGCTGTTGGAAAATGAATCTGACCGTTAGAAAAAGCACACGGCGTATGATGCGCCGATGGGGATTTGCTGCACGGTGGAACATACGGCGTTCACGGTTTTTGTGCAGTTTTTGGGTAACGGCTAGTTGAGCTCCTTGGGCTATAAATACCCACCCCATTCGGCCATTTAGAGTTGCTGGAGTCCAGAGAAGCTCATCTACAACCACAAGACATCCAAGCCACCATTTGCGCTACATTCTATATCCATAGTGAGTGAGAGAGCTAGGATAGGCCTAGTGAGTAAGAGAGTAAGGTGTTGAGCCTTATGGTTGGTTCTAGAGTGAACCACCTCTTGTAATCTCGGTGTGCCGGCCCCTTGGAGTCTTGGTGACTCACCGGCAAGTCTTCAACCCTCCGGCTTTGTCTGGAGAGGCGACGACGACATTGTGCTGGGGAAGAGGAGACCCCTTCCTTGGTGGAGAAGCTCCGTAGTGGAGGCGACGTCAAGATCTCCGGAAGAGTAGGTTGATGAGAGCAAGGTCTTGGTGACTTGCTCATCATCCCTCTCGGGGAGCCTTTGTGGCGAGCTCAAGGCCTTGACCGGGAAGAAGACTTGGCGACCGAGAGCATATCCTTTGTGGAGCTCCAACGTGGAGTAGGCATAAGCCGAACCACGAGATAAATCTTCGTGTCAAGTTTGCATCCCTCTAACCCTTAAGCTTCCGTATTTCATACTTGCAATTTGTGTGCCTTTACCTTTCTAGAGTAGTATCTTGATAAGATTGCTCTAGGTTGCAAAACTCTTTAGGTGGGTGCAAACACTAGAAGAAAACCTTAGTTGCACTTCTAGATAGCTTGTATTAGTTTCATATTGTGCAATTAGAAGGCATGTGGTAGTCTTCAGTGGACAGGCATCAATCAAGTGTCCAACCTCTTTGCATTTGTAGCATGCCCTTTTCTTGGATCCTCTATGCTTCTTTGCCTTGCTTTTAAGCTTGATGAAGCACATGGATGCATAATGCCCCATGTTTGAACATTTGAAGCATTGTATGTGATCAAGCTCCTTTTTCTTCTTTTCTTGAGTCTTGTTCTTGTTGACATACTTGTCATGCTGAGGGATTAAGCCAGTGACCATTGATCCCTTCTCAAGCTTATTCATCATGTTTTCACGGTTATCTTGAGAAGGTTGCACTTGGCCCTTTCCCTTAAGCTTGACCAAGTCATTCTTGATCTTTTCATCCTCTTGCTTGATATCTTCTATTTCTTCAGCAAGGAGATCATCACAAAACTCTACAACAACATGCTCAACACAAAATTGGGTTGCTTGGGAGCAACACGGTTTTTCACATAATAAAGTAGAGTTGATGTGAGAGCATGTGCATGTATGTGTGTGTGAGGTTCAAGATATTTTACTGATGTAACCATGACCTCATGAGCTGTTTCTAGCAAGGCATATGAGTCAGCAAGCATCTCATAGGAATATTCAAGTTCCTTATGAGTCCCTTGCAATTCCATATGCTTACTAGTGAGCTTCTCAAGTTGAGCACTAAGCATTTGTTTGTCTTGTTCTAAGGATGCTACACAAGTAGGTAAGTCAGTAGCATAAGCATAATCCTTTGATAAGATTTCATACTTACTGACCAAGGAGGCATGTGATGATTTGAGAGCCTCTAGTTCTTTGATCAAAGAACTTAGTCTCTCATCAAGTTGACCATTGCCCTTCTTGGTCTTCCTCTGCTTTTTCTTGGCCATCAAGCACATTATGCTTTCATCACTGGAGGATGAATATGTTGACATGGAGACTTTGCTTGAGTCATCGCTTGTGCCTTGAGCAGGGCTGAACATGGATTCCCTGTCAGAACCGGTTTTACCGGGGTTGCAAACCGGTTTAACCGGTTCCTGCACAGGAACCATGTTCTGCATATTTTTGTTCTCTTGCTCCATGGATGGCATCACTTGAGGCTCATAAGATATTGTTGATGAAATTGAGCACTCCTCAGGTGATTCCACGACTTCTTGCTCTTCATCATCACATTTGGGCGTTGAATATAACTCGGAGAGAAGTGCCCAAATGAGATGTGCATCTTTTTGGATTTCTGGCATTTCATGTCCAAATGAAACTTCCCTCACATTCACAGCAATGCAGTAACTCTTATATGCAGCAATTATGTGTTTAAAAGAGTTCAAAAAAGAAATTTCAGTCCTAAATGCTTCAAGGTAGGGCTGAAGCTTCTTGAAACCAAACTTAACAATCAAATTTATAACGTGACAAGCATAGCATTCCTGTAAGAATAAATCACCAATGTAAGAAGATAGCTTAGGAGTAAGCTTCTGCATAGCAGTTGTATTAGAAAATGCATTGTCAAGAGTAACCGAAAACATCTTGTCACATAAGCCATATTCATCCAGCACAGCATGCACACACTCAGCAATGTTTTCAGCACAGTGAGATACATCAATGAGCCTGAAACCAATGATCAATTTATCTAACTCCCAGTCCTTCAAGAAAAAGAGCAACCACACTACCATAATCTTCCTTAGCATTACCCGACTAAATATCAGAAGTAAGTGCAACAAATGAAGCATCATATTTCAAATAATCAATAAGCTTACCCCGTGATTTATTGTAGTACTTCACCAGATCCCTAGTGGTGGTTTGCCTAGGGACATCAGAGAATCTAGGGTTATGAGCAAATCTAATGAACTCCTCAAAAGCATCAGTGGCACCAAAGCAGACAGGAAGATCAAGTCTAGCAATCAAATGACAAAGCTTAGTACGAGCTACCTCAACAGAATACTCCCAATTATGGACATGGCCATCAACATCAAAACAAAGTAAAGACTGAGACTGACGAAGCTTGGCCTTTCTGGCCTAGCATTTGGGAATATGGCGCAAAAGATGACCAGTGCCACCAGTAGAGAGAGCAGAGTAAACACGGGCGCAATGGATGCATTTAGCAGAGTGCCAAACCTTTTTACCATCAATGTCCTTCCAGATCTCCTCAAACATGTTCCAAACTTCAGAACGATTCCTCTTCTTGCCGGTGCTCATGGTCTCTGTCATCTCGGCGGGAGCAGCATCGTCGCCATCAGCAGTGAGGTCGATGGGTTCAACTGCGCTTTGGTCGAACAGAGCCTCCTCGTTGTCTCCATGGTCATTCTCATCATCTCCACGCAACCTCGCAATCTGTAGGTCATCATTGATGGAGTGACCCTGATACTCGTCGCTGCCCTCCATGGAACCTCTGGTTCCTCGACGGATTCACTGCGGCAGCGTGGTCAAGCAAATCTGGAGCACCAGAGGCACCAAATGTCCCTCAACAAATTCGCTCAGCCCGCGACTTGCAAAAAAACAAGTAAAGATTGATCAGGAAGCGAAAATAGAGAGAGCTAGGGTTAGGGTTAGAGGAATGGAGCCCATTCCTTCAAATCCAAAGCACTAGAGGCACCAGTGAGGTCGACGAACTATGGATCTAGGAGATGTTGAGGAGTGGACTAGGGTTTGGGGACGGATTCGAGGATCTGGAGCACCAGAGACGAAGTTGACTAAGAGATTAGGAGGATGTAGCAGTGTAGATTTCTTCCCACCATGTGGCAATGCTGGCCAACGGCAGCGGAGATCGGCCGCCAGAGAGGAAGATGACAAGAGGAGCTTTCCACTTAAGCGGCGGAGATCCGAACAGTGGCAGAGAGGGGGAGGCGGAGACGGCTAGGGTCAGGCCAAAGCCGCGGCCTGCCGCCGAAGCCGGAGACGACCAGGGAGGCGGGGTCTAGAGTAGCTTGCTGCGGAGCGACTGAGCGAGGAGAGGCAAGAGGGGAGTTGGGGACAGGAAGGGGTAGGGTTTGGGGCAGACCAGGGGGGGCTTATACACCCTGGCCCCCAACGGCTATTTGTACTAGGCTGACAAGCCCCCAGTGGCTCCATGGGGGTCGGCCGAGGTCGTGCTAGCCCATTTTTCACGCGGGGCCGAGGGCGGCACTAGATGCCTGACTCGTAGCCCAGCCCGGCACTACCTATCAGGCTGGGCCGGCATGGGCACAGTGACTTCAGGCAGGGCCGTGCTCGTGCGGGCCATTTCGGGTCAGGCTTCGTGTGGCCCATTTGGCCATCTATAATTATGGCAAACAAACCCAGAAAATTATCACTAAAAGATCCAAACACTTTCCAGAACATGGAAATTAGGTGGCAAGGAATAAGGTACTAAAATAGTTGCAGCCAAATCACTTGAAACACCAATATTGTATACTAGATTAATTCAGTTCCTATAGTTTTAAACAAGGTCACATGCACTAAGACATCAAGAAAATAAAAAAGATGTGCACTGGATGCATAGGATCCGAAATCATAGAAGCCTTGCAGGAATTTACAGTATACGCCGAATCATTTTCCAGAAGCTACAGACATTACAGTCGATCCTCGTTTTCACTACATCGCGAGCTGATTGTACCATGCTATGCTACAAAATATAAGAATAGTGGGCATATCGCTAGAGTGCCAGAAACAAAGCAACAAAACAGAGGGGAAAAAGTATGAGATAGGAGGAAACTAAGGGCCGAAAGGACCTGCAGCTAGTGAGCCGGCGACCTCGCCATCCGCCCCTCACAGCCTGGTGGTTCGTTCTGCTTCGTGCCGCCTCTAGGAGGAGAGAGGAAAGGATCACGGTGGCGGTGGAGGTGATGGATAGCAATCCATCACAGAAGCTCACAATGGCCCATGGCCCTTCTCCTCCTTATCTTGCTCTCCTCCTTGTCCTCCGGCACATCGTCGTCATTGTCATGGTGTCCTAGGTTAGGGTTCGGCGTTCAAGTTCGGAGTTGCCGGGTTGGGCGTAGCCGGCGGCGGTAGTGGTTGAGGATGGCGAGGGGAGGGAAGGACATCCAAATGGGTGGTGGAGGCGACAAGGGTGAGGAGCAAGGAGATTAGCATGCGAGCAGGCGAGACGACGACGACGGGAGGCGCCAGAGACGAGGAGGGCGGCAGAGGCGGCGGGGGACGAGCAGTGATGACCTTAATGCGCGAGCAAGAGAGACAGCAGCGGCGAGAAGCACTGGAGATGAGAAGGACAACGTCAGCGACGGGGGAGAAGGAAGAGGAGAGCACAGCGAAAACCTTGTGATGTACCCCCGCCATAGGTACACCCCCGCATGGAAAGTACAGCGTGGCATAAATTAGCCGAGGCCTTGCCAACGGGTCGCCCGGGGTGGTCAGCGCTGACCATGGCTAATGATACATCGTTTCACACCAGGGCGGCAGCAGATATACGTGTTTCCTTCGTCGTCAAGCTCCAGCAGCGTGTGTTACTGTTTCTCGGTTGGATACCCCAGATCCCCACCTGTTATATTCGTTTCCTTCGTCATCAAGCTCTAGCCTCATGTGTTACTGTTTCTTGCTTGGATACCCTAGATCTAGAGATGGAAGAGCCTGACTCACCCTCTGATGTCGCTGGGATCCCGCGGCGTTTTGAGGATAAGACTGGGAACCGTAGGAATTTTAGGACGGGTTTTCCATTGATTTGAGCGACTATCCACAAATCGATCTGAGGATTGTCTCACCCGATGATTTGGTAAGGTGTAATTGCGCCGAATCAAGATTTCGCTGTGCTCTTAGGTGAGTTTTATCCTCTGGGTTGCCATCTCTGTTGGTGAATCGAAACTCTAGTGTTGACAATTAACACCTGTTTTCGATGATAGAGTAATGATATTTTGCTCTAGGTGTTTGCTTTGTTGTGTAATCTTATTCAGATGCCAGTTGAGTGAACCGGCTGAGAGATTTGGTTCAGGCCTGAATAGTCAAAGGAATTTTGTGGTTGGTCCAGCTGATACTCTGCCAATTGAGTAAGTATGTAGGGGTCCATTAATCTATAATACCAGTCGTTTTGAGTGATGATTTTGTGTGCCCACAGTATAGGCAATAATACTGAATTTTGTTTTTTGTCTGTGTTTTGTTGTTCGTCATAATTGACTTGAGGTCCAGAAGGATAAGTTGTGATTCAGAGCAGATTGTTGTGTGTGGGGTATCTGGGAAGTTGTCATGTGAATATGGTGTTTTTGGCCCAGAGAAGGAAATGTAAGGATATATTATTAACATGTGAAATTTCGAACTTCTACCATGATAGAAAAGGCAGAGTCTTAGTCTCATTGTATCTTAAAAGTACGATGTAAGTAGGAAAGGAGTGTTATCGATACAAATTTGTAGTTGTTCTTTTTTGCTGCTGTAGATGTTCAGTGCTAGCAGCAGCATCGTGTTTTATTTTTATGTGGTGCTGTGTTTAGGTGTTGACATACTAGAGATTTTAAAATATGAAGGTGCTATATGATATACCGAGTTTTATTTGATTCATTTCCTGTGTGGCTCTCACGTGTTTGTAGCATATTCAGTTTTGTGATTAAACTGTTCTGTTCATTTGTTTGGGCCATTGCTAGTTGAGCAATGGAGCGTGGGTCATTGCTTTCTATCATATATGCTCCATGAGTGTGTGTAACTGGGTTAATATTTTTTTTGTTTAGCTGATTATGCTGGTATGTCGAAATCTGCAGATCAAAATGTGGCACAGCAAGGTATGGCCCATCATACAGGATGCCAGTAGGGGAGGATAGTGCATTGACAGCAGCACTAAAAAGAGCGGTTAAGAGACCCGGTCATGCAGTTTTCTATCCTGGGATCAGTACAACCTTTAATAGTTCTGCTGAAGCCTATGAGTTCTACAACTTTTATTCTTGGGAAATGGGTTTTGGTATACGGTATGGCAAGGGCAAGACGAATAAAAAGGGATATACTACATGGTTGGACATCAAATGTTCGTGTGAGGTATTGATTTGTTTACTTAGGTTCTAATTTACAGATGGTGTTAAGACGAGATGGTACTATGGAATAAATACTAATTTGGTATACTTTTTTTGTTGCATGAAAGGGATTGAATAAAAATTCAAGGGGGTCATCAATACGTGCAAGGCTAAGATAAGGCTTCTCTGAGGAAAAGACCATTCATGGTATGTAAGCACACTGAGGGATACACATAACCACTGGTTGTCTAGTGCATATGGTGAAACAAGGCAGTGGAGGTCGCACAAAAGCATAGATCCTGCCATGCTGTCATTTGTACACAGGATGCAGGAGAATAACGTCAGTGTTGGAGGAATTTGCAATATTCTTGGTGTGAATGAACCTTTGTCCACATATTCTTTGACAGCTGAAAGTGTTAGGAGTATTTGTGCAAAGATGGCTTGGGAGAATTTGAAGGATGATATCGGGAAGACTTTGGCCCTGCTGAAGGACATGAAAAAAGCAGACCCGTCTCTTGAGATTAGGTTCAAACTTGGCAGCAAAGGGTGTGTCCAAACAATACTGTGGGCATCTGGGATTAACCGTATGAGCTATGAAACTTTTGGTGACGTAGTCACATTTGACACGACCTACAGGACAAACCTTTACAGGCTGCCATTTGGTCTTTTCATGGGTGTGAACAACCACTTTCAATCAGTTATGTTTGCGGCTGTGCTGTTTACAATTGAGAAGACGAGTGATTTTGAGTGGGCGTTTCAGAGCTTCATTGAAGTGATGAACAACAAGGCACCTATGACGATGCCCACAGGTGAATACAGTATAGTTTTTAATATTTTTAAATTCAAGCATGATAGGTTACACAGTTTGTGTATTATTCTAGAATTGTTTATTATAAAGTAATTAATACATCCTTTTCGTGTGTCTTTGTTTTTTTTGTCTGAGCAGATCAGTGCGTTGCAATGGCTAAGGCGATGAAGACCACACTAAAAGATACAAGGAATCGTTGGTGCAGATGGCATGTTCTTAAGGACGCCAAGAAAAGGCTGGCAGGGGAATATTCCAAGCACAGCAAGTCTAAGGGTGAATTCAATGATCGTGTTACGTTTGAGACTAGCATTCCTGATTTTGAGAGAAGATGGAAAGTGTTAGTGGCCAAATACAGATTAACGAAGAACAAATTCTTGAATAGACTTTTTAGGCATAGGGAGAAGTGGGTGAAGCCGTATTTCATGTCTGTTTTTAGTGCTGGTATGACAAGCACATAACGCAGTGAGAGTGCGAGTCATATGCTGAAGAGGTGCATACCCAAGGCCGCTCCCATGCATCAGTTTGTCCAGAAATTTAATGAGTTCCAGAGTGGCAGGAGTTACCAACAAGGGAAGGAAGAATTTGCTGCACACCAAGTATGGTTTGTTTACAAGCATTACCTGCTGTATGGTAGAAGCTGATAGTAAGGTTGTCCGCAGTGGGGGACGGTAAACCGTCCGCCAGTACGAATTTAGCGGACGAAGGCTCTGCACCGGCATACGCTATACGCTCTGCTAGCGTAGCGGACGAGCGTGCGCACGCTATTTCTAGCGGGATCCAGGAGCTCCGCTATGCCCACACTGGCCCCACCCAGAGAGAGCACGCGCGAAGAGAGGAGGGAGCTCCGAGGAGGCAGAAACCGAGGCCCTTCCGCCGCCGCCGGGAGCTCGTCGCTGCTCCGCCGTGGGCCTGCTGCTTCCGCCGCGGCCCTACTCCGCCCGNGAAGCCTGACGCGAACAGCAACTCCCAACACGAGGCTGCTTCTCCTTGCTGTGGATCCGACCGAGAGCAGAGAGCCGAACACAGGGGAGGGAGACGTCGGCCAGGGGAGGTGGCCGTGAGGCCAGCCAGAGAGGGAGGGGGTGGGTGGGGGTAGCAAGGGTGGGGGCGGCGCTCCCACGGAGGGGAATGAACCGGCGGAGAGAGAGATCAGGAGGGGAGCGTGGCTGCGTGGGGTGGGGGCGTTCGGGTGGATAAGGGAGAGAGGAGAGAAAAAAAGAAATTATGACGTGTGGGCCCTGTTGACGGTCCTTAGACGCGTCAATTGTGAACCGCAAGCGCACGGATCATCGTAACTCTTCTCTTAGAGTATTCCCCCAAGGTTTATCAATCAGTGGATCGACAGTGAACTACCTAGGGTTTTCTATCTAGCTAACGGATCTAATCCCAACATTAGGCATAGATTGCATATGAAGGTAAACCAAATATATATGAGTGAAGCGTAGGGTTGATCTCATTCGGAAGCATAAGCAAAGATAGCATAGCCAAGGTTAACAAAGGGCCTAATCATCTCTAGGTACAGCTCTTAGTCAAAAGGTGATCAAAACCATAGATTGCATCTCTACCAAAGGTACCCGAGTCTTCTCTCCGAATGGCGGATCGCAAGCGGCCTACTTTCCGATGGTTGCCACCGTGAGGTGCGTGCCAACGCCTAAGGTTCCACAAAACTTTACCCAAACAACTAGCAAGCGCTCGATGAGCTTCCTCTTGTAGTGGCTACAGCAACTCCCATCGTACTCGCTATTGATCCAACTTAACATCACATCGTCGCTAGAACTTTTCCCTCCCACATGCTGTCACCACACCGGGGTAATCGACGTACTAGCTAGAACGCGCTACTTCAATGTATCCACAAGATATGGACATACGGCGGCCGCACATATGAAAATAAAGCATCCAATGAAGTAGACCAAGGTTGAGACAACTAGAATAGAGATTAGATTGATATCACCGTCGTGTGTGTACATACCCCGATGAATCTTGGGGTTTGACTCTTGAGCTCCGCCATGGTACAACCGCGCAGGGAGGCCATGACGGCTAGGGTTGGCCTAGGCCATGCCCTAGGTACCTTCGAAGACTTGCAGCGACCCTCGTCTCCCTTTGGTGTATGCCCTAGTTTTCGCCGACTTCTGGTGGATTGATCTGAATCTCCCCCTCTTGAAGGCGCCTAGGGGGTTGTATTTATACCCTAGGAGAGCCTTGGGGTGTGCTCCACCTTTTTTTCTACGAGATCCTTGCTTGGGAGTTAAGCAAACTTGGTTTCCATAAGATTTGACTCACCCAGATTTTCCTTATTCGCAGCCCTGCATTCCTGACGTCATATCTCCCATGTCCGGACACTAAATGGGGCAAACTCAGATTCTAAATTGTGTAGCACGAAATTATCTCCAACTTTGGTATTCATGAGTTTCCTTAGAAATGAAGTTAAGATCCCCAAAATAGCACCGGAAGATAATCTGTCTGATTCTAGACTTCTCTGCGTAGCATGCATTCGGGGGCCATATCTCCTAGCTCCATATTCCAATTATGCTTTCCATATGTCCAAATTAAAGATCTCGACGATGGGTACAACTTTGGTACTCAATATTTTGTCATTAGAGTTCATTTAGATCTCTGAATCTGCACTAAAAGATCATACTATCCTGGGCTACACGAATATTTCTTGATCTCGTGGATAACTTTCCAAATCTTCAATTCTTTCATGGTTAAGTCTCTCCTGCCCAAGTTTCATTTGAATATGGACACCTAGGACCATGAGTTGGGCTATGAAAGCCCAGATGGTCCATTGGTTGGGCTCCCTCCGCTAGGCTCGATTCCTTTGGGCTTGCAGTTAGTTTTGGGCTTTGAATATAAATGTCCCAAATTGGGCCATTTTCCTGCAAAAACACAACATGCTCCAAAACACAACACATATACGAAAACATGGTTATTTCAAATGCCAAGTGGCGGGTTAGTATATGAATTGGTCCAAAAACATCACCTAAATAGCACTAAAAGTGTACGTATAACGAGCGTCAACAATCCCCCCATGCTTAAACCTTGCTCGTCCTCGAGTAAGTCCAGGATTTTTGCTTAACTAGGAAATCAGCGTTGCCCTTCAATATCCTCCCTGCACTTAGTTATACACAACAATACACATTGCTCTCCCAAGTATTTAGCATTTAAAGTTCTAGTTGTGACCGCTACTTTACATTATGGAAGATAGACTAGCAATAAAGAACATGCTACAATTAAAATAAATGCAATGCTCTTGAACTTAAGCGAATTTCAGACCTTTACCTTGTTCCATCGTGAAGAGTTTTCAAAAAGATGCATATCTAACATAAGTGAGATTCTCTTGCAAAACCTCATGGAAACACTCATCTCATTAAGTCGCTCAAGCCTATACTAGATTATTTTTATCCTATTCTACTCATATATGAAAGTGGAAGGCTTATGTGGAGCTTGGTAGGTAAAAACAATCCTAGCAAAACATTATATATGAAATATTGTCAAACTAAGAAAGATCTATTGGAATTACCGAGACTAGTCGAAAAGGCCATGGAGAATAAATGTTGGAAAGAGAGAGGGATGAAACACACACATTTAGATAGGTGGATATGTGCAAATGGCAAGTGGATGATCCCGAGGCACAAATGAAGTCCTCGTTATCGGATTGCACATGGTTGGATACATTGAGTATGGAATTGTCTTCAAAGCACTTGGAATTTGATGAAGCTAAAAGAACTAAGGAGCTTTATTTCTCTTTTTTTCTTTCTTTCTTTCTTTCATTTTTTCCATTCATCTTTGTTTCTTTTCTTTTTTTCCTTTTTTCACATTTTTCTTTCTTTTTGCCCCTAAGAACTTTTTGCAAGATAGTACTTACTCAGCATCATCCCCCCATGCTTAAACGATTGCTCGTCCTCGAGCATAGAAGTGAGGGTCGATAATTGCTGAAGTAAGTACACAAAATCCATCTTGACCTTCGGGAAAATCATTTGAATCATCAGGGAGTTTTGATGCCTCCCAAATTAATGTTCTTTGAATTAGGCTCTTGATTCTTCTGAATTTTCCTCGCAATAATTATCAATACTCAATTGTAGGTTGTGGTCAAGGAGGTAATCACAAAAAGATATTTTGGGTTTAGGGTGGATATCCAGCGAAGTTTGCAAAGTTTCCGGTGTAGAAAATCATAATGCATGGATAGAAAGGCTAGCAAAAAGAAGGTACGCAAAAATGGAATGGCCAGCTTCTTAGTCTCGAACCATAGAAATCAATCTTAATCCAACTCATCAAAATATAAGTTTGCAATTCTAAAGGTTTCATCATGATAGATCATGTATATGTAAAGGCTTTGGTAGGTAGAACTTTGCAAGAGATTCACGAATGTAGATAGCATAAGAATCAGGTTTTAAATAAAACAATACAAGGCATAAGGTCATCGGTAAACTTAAATCAAAGAGCAATGAAATGTATGTGGGTCTAGAATTTAGTCATTTAACCTCCACAAAGAAAAGTTAATCAATTTAAGATCATTTAATAGAGAGCAAATGGTCAGTTCATATACAACATCATGTAGGTAGAACAAAGCGGCAACTTTCATCATTTTTTCATAAGCAAAGGTATTTAAAATATTGCATCATGGTGAGCACAAAGTGATGGTGATCATTTATTGAAAACAAAAACAAAACTAGGTTGTCCTCTTAGTAGCCATATTATTAACAAGAGAGATATACAAAGGTTTCTAACCTATGGTCGATGGCATACATATATACAAGCATTAAGAAGTAGATGAACAAAGAGAAGGTTGAGGAAGAGTTACCGTCCTTTTCAATGCTTGCAATGAAGTGTAGCGCGGCTTCCCCATGCTTAAGCATTGAGTTTAGTATGGAAAAAGAGTAATGATCATCTTGTGGTGAACACAATCATTGTACTCCATATGGCCTTTTCTTTTTTGTCCAACAAGTCCTCCCCCATGCTTAGCATGTTGCTAAGCGTAGAAGAAGAAGGTGGACCATCTTGTAATTTTTGAAGTCCTTCCGCATGTGCTTGGAGATCCTTATGCCACTTCACCTTTGTTGCCTTAATTTTCCATCAACCCCTTCCCATTGTCACTAAGCCTTGGTCCCAATCATTCCTCGTACCATTATCACCTGCTTGCTTGTTGTCTTCATTGCTGCCTCATCTTCCATGAATTTTTTCTTTACTTCCAGAATAGAACATATACTGAATTTTTGCTCCATTGCAATGTGCATAGATTTATCTTTCCAACGAGTCATCATTTGCCCAAAAGGGATTCCGAAGAAAAGAGTTATGCCCATTTTATTCCAGCATTGCAATCTGTCCCGAACTGATTTCAGAACGCGCAGCGCCCAATGTTTTTGTCGTATCTCCTTGTATAGGTCTTCAAATTCGTTGATCTTGGATGCGTTGGAACGAGAATTTAATGGAGTCTTTGAATATCCACTTTTTCTTCTTGTACATCTCTGAACATGTGCCGATTTTTGATGAAAACAGCAGCGTCCCTTTCAATCTTCGGAGATGCTAATGATCTTGGTTACAACTTTGATCATGAATTCATGGGATTCCTTCGTCATGCCTGCAAAACAATTGAGATGCACAAACTACCCCCGGGGTGACGGTCGGGAGTATAAGCAAATGCCAACAACCAATGACATCCCTAAGACCTTAACTTGTGGCATAATTAACCTAGTAAAAGAGAAAAATAAAAACCTAGTGGGTGTGCGTGTGTGCAAAGTGAGTATGCAAATAAGAGGAAAGCATATAAACAAAGACAATGTTTACACCTAGTTCTAAACACCATGTTTACAACTAGGTTGCCGAATTTCTCCATAGTCATGAAGATCTATTAACTAAGGTTAAAACACCATGTCTATCCCAAGATCAATAATTCCTTATATCACAAGAAAAATAAAGTGCATTGCAAAGCTTATAAACCGACCAATGCAATGTAAATGCTAACAAGGCTTTCAAAACTAAATGATGATGGTCCGCGATCATGTCTGAACACCATGTTTACACAAGATTGCAAATGGAAAAAGCCCTGCGAAGCATTGACATGGATATGAAAGCATTCATCATTAAGTTTCGTGAAAGAGCCAAGCTAACAAATGCATGATGGAACGGATGAAGAATGCAAATGCAAAGAGTTAGCAAAAACAAGGGTTAACAAGGTTTGAAAGGTCTTTCAATATTGTCATTCATCGAAAAGAACCAAACAACCTAGCTAACGAGGTTTAGGGGAAGGTTCATGGGTATCCTATATTTTTGGCTTAAAACAAGAATTTTGAAGAGAGAAGTCAAGCTTAGAAAATCTACCTAAGGTGGTTGAAAACAAAGGTTGTTTCATTAGATGAAAAACAAAACCTATGGTTTTATGATGGCTATAGGTATGAGAGATTTTCCTAAGAGTTTAGGATCTCGTGGGAGGCTAGTCAAAGTTTTCAGTTAGAACAAGTAATAGAGATAGATTTGGCTAATATGAATGGTGACGGCAAGCAAATCAACACAAGTCAATCCTACCCTTGTTGGCTCTGGTTTTTGGCGGAGTGATAGGAAGGCTTAGGTGGGTTTGACAAAAAGTTAGATCAAAACAAAACATGCAATGCAATGCAAGGGTGAGAACAACATGGTATAAAGTGCAACATGAGGTGAATGAACAAAATGACATGATGTGGTGGTCTAAAAACAAAACAAAGTTAGCCTAGATTAACTAGCTACAAGTTTAGAATCAAAGGGTGGTGTCATACCTCATATTTCTCTCTAAAAAGACGCATGGAAAAGACACTAACACTACTAGCAATAGGCATACAAAAAGGTCTACAAGTTTTCCAAGATCAAATAACAAAGTTCTCTCTCAATAACATTTAGATCATACAACATAAAGTTGTGGCATTTATTAGAGCAATAGTACAATGTTACTTGATGATTCGATTAAGAGCACAATATAGACCGTCATATTATATAGATAATAAACAAAAAGATCAGGTTGCCTCCTGCAAAGCATTTCATTTAAAGTCATAGAGCTAGACTTTCTCACCTCGATTATGTTCATGCGAAGCCATGATCTTTTGTGCGAGAATCCAAAATGTCCATGCAACTTGATGTCACCTTTTGTAATCCGTCGTGGTTTGCTTCTAACATCTTCATGAATTGAATGTCGCCGGCTTATCTCTTTGTATGCTAATGTTCTTGGATTCTTCACATTGTTCTAAACTTCTGAATTTGATCATGTATGCTCAATGAAAGCATTGCCCAAGCTCCTCTTCATTGTTGTCATCATTATCTCCTCTACCATGTTCTCATAATATTGCTCCTGCCTCTTCTTCGTGGATTTTCCCCTGTGTCCAGAATAGAACATATACAAAATATAGCTTTATTGAAAATTTTATGAAATTACCTCTCCAACGAGTGATCATTCATCTTAAATGGAGTTCAAACGAGAGAGTTACGCCCATTTTACTTTAGCGCTGCGTGCTGCCCAGAAAATTTCAGAATGCACGACCTTCGATATTTTGATCATAACCGCTTGTAAGAATCTCCGATTGACTTGGTTTTTGATTCGTTGGAACTAGAACTTAATGTGGCTTTTAAATATCCAAAAATATTCTGTTGTTTTCACAGAGGTTGCACAGAATTTTGATGCGAACAGCACCTTCTTGTCAATTGATCCTGAGATCTTGATGATCTTGGTCTTGTGATCTTTGGAGCATCATGTTGTGCATCCTTAGGTTTCAAGATAATCACCATTGATTCACCAGCGAATAGCATGGCTCTAATGATGTGTCTTCTCCATATTTCTTGCTTTACCCAAGGTGCCGGGATCGTAGGGGGCTCCTACTTTTTATGTCGATAATCTGAGCGGTTTCCTCCAGTCTTGATCAACTTCAAATCATCATCTTTCGTGCTCAAGGCCTTCCAATCGTCCCTTGACATCATCATCAGCTTCTCCGTTGTTTGCCGCTGCTTCTTCTTCATTGAATTCCTCTTCACCCAGTGTAGAACATGTACCAAACTTCTACTCCATTGCGATTTGCATCAAATTCCCTTTCTAACGAGTGCTCATTCACTTCAAACGGACTCCGGATGAAAGAGTTATGCTTGTTTTACTCCGGCACTATGTTCTGTCCCGAGCGATTTTAGAACGCGTAGTGTTGAAAGATTTTACCATAACTTCTTGCACCGATCTCCACAATTTGCGATTCTTAATGCGTTGGAAAGAAGACTTGATGGAGCTTCATAATTTATAATTTTCCTTCATGATACCTCTCTGATCATGGGCGAAAAACAGGTCTCAACAGCAACCTTCCGGAGATGTTGATGATTGGATCTCATGACTTCTTTGGGGCATGATTCATCACCTATAGCTTGGACAAACAAATCTCCAAGAGACATTAGTCTTAAAAATTAATTGACATGGTGACATACCTTGTTCATCTTCACTTGTTTTGGGTGTGGGCTCAATAGCGGATGATGGGCCACTAACAAAAGTTAGCACCTACCACTAAAGAGCGGATCTTGACGTAGCCATTAACTTGTTTGAGCAACATTTGGACTTGTAAAAGTCCAGATGTTGAGAACTTCTCGATCGCTTTGTGTCTAGAGTTTTACCTGTATTCATGGACACAAACAAGAAACACAAGATATATGCAATAATAAAATTAGGGTTAGTCCAAAAAATTAGATAGATCCCCCTAGGGTTTGAGTTGCCGATCCCCGGCAACGGCGCCAGAAAATCTTGTTGACGGTCCTTAGACACGCCAAATGTGAACCGCAAGCGCACGGATCATCGTAGCTCATCCCTTAGAGTATTTTTTCAAGGTTTATCAATCAGTGGATCGACAGTGAACTACCTAGGGTTTTCTATCAAGCTAACGGATCTAATCCCAACATTAGGCATAAATTGCATATGAAGGTAAACCAAATATATATGAGTGAAGCGTAGGGTTGATCTCATCCGAAAGCATAAGCAAAGATAGCATAACCAAGGTTAACAAAGGGTCTAATCATCTCTAGGTACAGCTCTTAGTCAAAAGGTGATCAAAACCATAAATTGCATCTCTACCAAAGGTACCCGAGTCTTCTCTACGAATGGCGGCTCACAAGTGGCCTACTTTCCAATGGTTGCCGCCGTGAGCTGCGTGCCAAAGCCTAAGGTTCCCCAAAGCTTTACCCCAAACAACTCGCAAGCGCTCGAAGAGCTTCCTCTTGTAGTGGCTGCAGCAACTCGCATCGTACTCGCCATTGATCCAACTCAACATCATGTCGTCGCTAGAACTTTTCCCTCCCGCATGCGGTCACCACACCGAGGTAATCGACATACTAGCTAGAACGCGCTACTTCAATGTATCAGCAAGATATGGACTAATCACCACGATTAGATCTAATCTTACTAAAAACATACGGCGGCCGCACATATGAAAATAAAGCATCCAATGAAGTAGACCAAGGTCGAGGTAACTAGAATAGAGATTAGATTGATATCACCATCGTATGTGTACATACCCCGATGAATCTTGGGGTTTGACTCCTAAGCTCCATCGTGGCTCAACCGCGCAGGGAGGCCATGGTGGCTAGGGTTGGCCTAGGTCATACCCTAGGTACCTTCGAAGACTTGCAGCGATCCTCGTCTCCCTTTGGTGTATGCCCTAGATTTCACCAACTTCTGGTGGATTGATCTGAATCTTCCCCTCTTGAGGGTGCCTAGGGGGTTGTATTTATACCCTAGGAGAGCCTTGAGGCGTGCTACACCTTCCCATCCACGAGATCCTTGCTTGGGAGTTAAGCAAACTTGGTTTCCATAAGATTTGACTCGTCCAAATTTTTCTTATTCGCAGCCCTGCGTTCATGACATCATATCTCCTACGTCTGGACTCTAAATGGGGCAAACTCAGATTCTAAATTGTGTAGCACGAAATTACCTCCAACTTTGGTATTCATGAGTATCCTTAGAAATGAAGTTAAGATCCCTAAAACAGCACCGAAAGATAATCAGTCTAATTTCGGACTTCTCTGCACAGAATGCATTTCGGGGGCCATATCTCCTAGCTCCATATTTAAAATTATGCTTTGCATACGATGGCTACAACTTTGGTATTCAATATTTTGTCATTAGAGTCCATTTAGATCTCCGAATCTGCACCAAAATATCATGCTGTTCTGGGCTGCGCTAATATCTCTTGATCTCGTGGATAACTTTCCAAATCTTCAATTCTTTCATGGTTAAGTCTCTCCTGCCCAAGGTTCATTGAATGTGGACACCTAGGACCATAAGTTGGGCTATGAAAGCCCAGATGGTCCATTGGTTGGGCTCCCTCCGCTAGGCTCGATTCCTTTGGACTTTTAGTTAGTTTTGGGCTTTGAATATAAATGCCCCAAATTGGGCCATTTCCCTGCAAAAACACAACATGCTCCAAAACACAACACATATACGAAAACATGGTTATTTCAAGTGCCAAGTGGTGGGTTAGCATATGAATTGGTCCAAAAACACCACCTAAATAGCACTAAAAGTGTACGTATAACGAGCGTCAACAGGCTCCATGTGTTGGTTAGTTGGTAGTTGATATAGAGTATGAGATATAAAGGATCATGGGTGCGGAAGAACTGGATATAGAGGAGATAATTTTTATGACCAGGATAGAATATTCCTTTTAGAGGATGAAAATAGAGTATGACGAGTGCGGATAGCCTAATGTGCTTGACGCATTTCATTTTGTAAGGTTGTCCGCACCGTTGTGCGCTATCCCAACCTTCAAGATGGGGATAGCGTAAAAACCGCCGCAGCGGCATACTGGGAGGGGCACGCTAAACAAGCGTACCCTCTCCGGTACACCAATTCCAGCGGACGTGGTGGATCCCCGCTATCGGCCATGCGGCGTGGGGCACGCGGGCCCCACGAAGGAGGCTGCGCCGGAGGTCGCCGGTCGGAGAGGAAGGCCGCGGCTCGACGTTGCAGTTACGTAGCAGCTCGGCGCCGGAGAGCCAGACACCGAAGATGCGGTCAAACTGGCGGCCGCGGCAGTCGGCGCTCCACTCGAGCACGGCGAGCACGAGCCCTTCGCCGCCGGCCCGCGCGGCGCCGAGGCAGGCCGGCGGCGCGTAGGCGGCGGTGGCGGGCGGGCGGCCGTAGGTGGCGCCGAAGGTGCCGGAGAGGAGCAGCGTGGAGCAGGGGCCCGCGCTGCCGACGCGTTGGGCGAGGCGACGTGCAAGGACGCCCCGAGGCGGTGCCTGTGCCGCGCTACGGTCGCCGCGGCGGGGTGGAGGAGCGCGAGGAGGAGGAGGATGCTCGATGCGGCGGCNTGCCCGGCCTGCCCCGCGCCAGCGCGCCACCGCCGCTGCCACACGCTGGCCCGCCAGGGAGGCAAGGGGCGCAGAAAGAGGTGTGCCGGAGGGGGAGTCGGGGGCGGAGAGGAGAGAGTACGGTGGATTGGTGGTGGGCAGGGTGGAGAAGAGATAAGGTTGAGCCGGTGGGTCCTACTCGTCAGCCACTCTAGACAGATTGGGTAGAGTAGATATGAGTAGAAAATGTAGATGACTAGGATATAAAGTATGAGTTATAGAGGAACATGGATGCGGGAGAATTGTGTATAGAGGAGAGAATCTCGATGACCAGGATAGAATATTCTTTTTAGAGAATGGAAATAGAGGACGATGAGTGTGAACAGCCTAACGCAGGTGCAGTGGAGTTTGAAGTTCAATGTTCCGATAGAGAAACATGCAATGGAGGTATATACGAGAGCAATGTATGTTCATTTTTATGATGAGTTGTTTGAATCTGGAAGCTATGTTGTCCGTAGCAACAGAGACAATAAAGTGTTCCGAGTGGTGAACACAGTCGATGATGGCCAGTTTGAGCCAAGAATCTATAAAGTGGAGCTTATTTCAGATTACGAGATAAAATGTGAATGTGGGTTATATGAGCACATGGGTATGTTATGTCGGCATGCAATTAAGGTTAGTGCATTGAATGTTTGCGAGTATAAACTAAAAATGTGTAGTTGGTTTTTCAGTAACTGATATGCAAAATCAATATTGTATACGACATTTGTACGTTATTTTTTCCTCCTTCAAATGTACACAGGTGCTTGTCCATCTTGACAAAAGGGAGAACCCTGCAAAGAATATTCATGGGAGATGGACAAAATCAATTTCAGAAGAGATGATGTTAACACTAAAACGTGTCGCGCCAAACACTCACATGCGTGAAAACGCACCACGCAGATCTGGCTGTGCAAAAATCGGTTCAACCGGTTTTGGAAACCGATACAACCGGTTTTCTAGGGTTTGCTCCGAAAACCAATGAACGCTCGCCCGAGAGGGACCCGTCAGGGCTTGCACACCTTGGGTTGCCCTAAGATCGGCAGGCCAGCTAGGGCACCCTCAAACGTCGTAGAGACGAGGGAGGAACAACAATTAGGGTTTGTAAAAGCTAGGGTTGGAGAAACAAAATGTAGAGACAAAATAAAAGATAAATTGTGTTTGATCGATTGGATGATGACTCAATCGGCCGTGGCCCTTTATATTTGTAGAGTGGAGAGGTCTTGATCTACACGGATTTCTAAATCTAGTAAATTTTTGTCAAAAATGGTACCACCGGATTTACAAAACCAGTACCACCGGTTTTGTCCAGGTGAAGATCTTCCCGAAGCCATAACTCTCTCATCCGAACTCTAAATCGGACTTTCTATATATGCGTCTTGATTGTCTCGACGAGAGATATGCAATGGTGGAGTCTAATTTGTATTTTGAGACACTCACCAAATCCGGTCTGACCGGATTTGGAAACCACTTTGACCGCTTTTCCTAGACTAACAGGCAAATGCCAATTTTGGTCGTCAACATATGCCCCTTGTTTTCTAGTAAGCTTGCACACTAGAAAACACTTCTAAGACCAAAATTATCCTCAGGGCGATGCTAAATATATAGAACATCGGCCATGTCATGACATCCCGCCTAAGCTGAAGTTGAAGCAACCTGCTTTGGTCTCCACACCATCCTTGTAGGTGCTGCTGATTTCTCTTCAACTTCTGGCTTCGTTGATTGCCTACGCATCCGCTGTAATTTTCTCTTTTGAGTATGAGATAAGCCTGGAGGAAACCATCTTGGCTGCATATATCGTGAATCTTGTTTGTTGCCTTTCTCACCTGCCTTAGAATCAATAGATGCACTTTTTCCGACCAAATTATCATTAGTAATAATCAGCCTTTGTGATGCCCCATAATTGTAGTATGAAACAGGATATGGAACAAAATATGGTGGCATATTCATACTACTAAAATTCCAAGGTATATAATAATAAGGACACGACCAAGACCATGGTGCAGCCAGTCCAAAGATGAATACAATATATTATCACAATTACCTTGAGATGAGGAAAAACGTGGCTGCTCCTGATGCTTCGGTGAAAATTCTTCCTTTCCCAGCCAACTCTTTTGTTTCTAAGTAGCTCCTATCTTCTTATATTTTTCTAGAAGCTCCTCAAAAGTCAGCTTTGCTTTTCCCTTTGATTTACCAGAAGCTCCAGGTGTAAACCGGTTAGACCGGTTCTGTCAGAGCCGGTGTTTCTACTTTTGACTTGCCCCCCGAGTGTCAAATTCTTAGATGAAACTTTAGGAGTTCTTTTCAATAATACTTTCTTGCTCCTTTTCTGTTCTAATCATTCTTCACCAATGATTACATTCTTTCCTTTTGTTTTATCGGCTTTACTCGGCTTGATCAACACTTTGGGATTCTATATCTCAATGGTATTGACAGAGAAATTTTTAGGAAAAGGATTTGAATCAACTTGCATTTCGTGCAAAGTCAAATGGCCTTTATTAAGGGCCGATTGAATTTGCCGACGAAAAACATTACAATCATTAGTTGCATGTGAAAAAGAATTATGAAATTTACAATATGCACCGCCTGAACTCATCAAGTGATGGTATAGAATATGTGAATCTGATGTATCCATTTTTATGCAACTCATCAAATATCCTATCACACTTGGATACATCAAAAGTAAATTTCATTTCTTCTTGCCGATTTTTGTGAATCGGCTTAAGAGAAGGGCAACTATATGATTGAGATTTGCTCGGCCATACAAATTCAGCAGCACATACCTCTCCATTCTCATCGTCCAATGAATCACAATTTAGCATGTGCATATTAGGACGATCAGATTTTGGCCGAGTATCTTTACTTCGGCTTTCTTGAGCCAAAGCCTTTTATAATACTTGATTAATAGTAAGAAATTCATAGCCCTCTAATTTCTCTTTGATATGAGATTTCAAACCATTAAAAGATACTCCCTCCATCCAAATATTGAGAACGCCTAACCCTCTTGCGCGATGACCAAGGAGGAGCGGCGCTGCGTGATTTCCTCATTAAATCGCCGCAACCTTTAACTCATGCTGTGACTTTTGATTTACCGAGTAAAACTCTGCTAACCGTGCTCCAAATGCCGTCACCGCGCGCAATCGTTTTTTTCCTTTTCTCCCAGCCCGCCATCGATCTTTCCTTTTCACCCTACCATTCACGTGCCTCTTTCCTTCCTTTTCGCGCTGCCCGCCATCACGCCATCGTTCGTTTCCTTTTCGTGCTGCCCGCCATCACGCGCCTCTTTCCTTAATTTTCTTCTTGGCTCCAACCAAAATTTTAAACCAAATTCACCTCCCACCAGTGCACATCGGTAGACAGTCTATATAAGTCGCCCAGTAGTCATCTCTTTCAGCTTGAGCTCCCAAACTCATCAGATTCAGCTTGAACCAAACTCTATCCAGCAATGCCCGGGATTGACATCGACTTGAACCTAACCCCACCAGAATCAGGTTTAGATAATCCCATAGATTGGGCTGAAATAGAGGAGTGGGATGGTCCTGCCAACGAACTCGACTATGACATGATCTGGCATGATGGAGATCAAGGTGAGTAGTTAATCAATGTTCTCTGTTGTGCTATGTATTCCTTCCATGCATGATCTGAATTTTTTTGTGTATGTGTTCCATGTCTTAGGTGATCAAGATGGAGATGGAACAATTGAAGGAGGTGGAGATGGAGATCAAGATGGAGATGGCCAAGGAGCAGCTGCAGATCAAGATGGAGATGGCCAAGGAGCAGTGGCAGATGGCCAAGGAGCAGCTGCAGTACATGGCGTGCAAGCAGAAGGAGTACCTGCTGCCGATGGCCAAGGAGGTGAGTTCAGATTCAGAGTAGTTCACTCTATTGTCGGACAGTGAATAGTATGCATATGTTATTTAAATTTCAGTTTGAGTTTTGGCCAGGTTTTGTTGTCATGTTCATTTGTCAGACCATGAACAGTACATGCTGTCTTGTTTACAGGTTCCAACAATAACAAGCGTAGGTACTATGGAGATGAATTGAAGATCGCTATATACCTAGAACTATTGGCGAAAATTGATCCTCCTATACTTTGTCGTGGGGTTTCAAAGGGAGTTGCCCGAAAATTTGGTGTGCCTCTAAGAGTTGTTCAGTCCATTTGGAGAAAAGGACAAGAAGGTGGAATAAATGGAATTGTGAACAAGTGGTCTAGAAATTGTGGAAGGAAAAGAATAGAAGTAGATATGGAGTCCATAAAAGGGATTCCACTAAGGCAGCGCACCACCTTAGGCCTTGTTCGGTTAATTAGAATCCCCATGGATTTGAAGGGGATTGAGAGGGGTTGAGGGGGATTTTGACTTGTTGGGGATTTAATCCCTCCCAATCCCCCTCAAATACCCTCCAACCGAACAAGGTCTTTAGGGATCTTGCTGCAGCATTGGGTGTCAAGAAGAGCACACTTCATAACCATTTGAAAAAAGGCTATTTTCGTTGGCACACTAATGACCTTAAGTTTAGCTTGACCGATGACAACAAGAAGGCCCGCGTCAAGTATTGTTTGTCCATGCTGTTTGATCAGTCTTTGTGTTTCAAACCAATGTATAATGTCATTTACATTAATGAAAAGTGGTTCTACAGGACTCGTAGGAACCAAAAATTTTACCTTGCAAATGATGAAGAAAGACCTCAACGAGCCGTGAAAAGCAAAAACTTTATTGAGAAGGTGATGTTCCTAGCTGTTGTTACAAGGCCTAGATTTGATGAGAATGGTCGGTGCACTTTTGATGGAAAACTAGGTATCTTTCCCTTCACAACGGTGGAGCCAGCAAAGAGATGGAGCCCAAACAGGGATGCAGGTATGGAAAATTGCAAGTTTTTTACATTTTTCATGTGAATGGTCAGTGCACTCATGAGTATTGTTAACATTGTTTGCATGTGTAGGTACCCTTGTAACAAAAGCAATGACGTCCGTAACAAAAGATGTTAGCCGTGATTTCCTTATCAACAAGGTTCTACCCGCAATCAAAGCAAAGTGGCCTGCAGAAGAGAAAGGATTGCCCATATACATTCAGCAAGACAATGCTAAGACTCACATTGCTGTGAATGATCCTGCTTTTGTTGAAGCTGCCCAAGCAGATGGTTGGGACATTAGGCTCACATGCCAACCGCCCAATTCTCCTGACCTTAATGTATTGGACCTCGGTTTTTTTGCAGCAATCCAGGCATTGTTTGAAAAGGGAACACCTAACAACATAGACAAAATTGTGACAAAGGTTGGTCAGGCATACTAGGAATATCCCGTGCAAAGGGCCAACCGTATTTTTCTAACGCAACAGGGATGCATGATGGAGATCATGAAGCACAATGGAGGCCAGCACTACAACATTCCTCACATGAAGAAGAAGACTCTGGATATGCAGGGCTGTCTTCCTACTAGTTTGAGTTGCACTCAACAACTCTATAGTCAGGCAATTCAATTTGTTGCGTGAAACATCAAATCTTAATGTAATGCTTGTTTTTGAATGAACTGCTAATGTAAGTCTGAAAATGATCATGACTTGTTTTGTCGGACCATGAACAGAACAGTACATGTTTCTTTCTTCTTTTTCATGAACATAAAAATAATCTTAATCATACAAGCATCTAGAATCCTTGCATCCACTCCAGCGTCTAGTACCCACGACTCATCCAGAGTAGTGATACTGCAGCACCATGGACGTCGTCGTCGTGGACTCGTGGTCTCCATACAAGCAAGGAAGCAACACAGGGAGCATCAAACTGCAGGCTTCATGTTTAGCTTTGTCTAGATGAAACATGGATGCAAACGATTCTAGGGCATGGACAGCATCAGGTTCATCGACTTTGGCAATGTCCATCTGGGAGTCCGGCACCTCAGTGTTACCTGCATAGGTATCATTCACGAACTGTACCTCGCTATCGGTCATGGGGTCTTCAGCTGGAACTTGCTCGTCAGTCTCGGCCATGGGGTCTTTAGCTTCTACTTGCATGTCGCTCTCGGCCATGGGGTCATCTTCTTCGTCGGTTGAATCTGGTGCCCAGTTGACACCACGCACGTGAAACTCGGTGTCATGGCGATCCATCGCTTGCGGCGAGGCGTGGAGCGACTGGGCGGCGCGGCCCCATGGAGCAACTCGGCGGCGGCGTGGAGCATGGCGTCGTGGTGAAGTGGAGTCTCGGCGACGGGTGCTAACGGGAGGGAACGAAGGGGGTATTTGATGTAATGGAGGCGTGGTGCTGCATCTAATGCCGAGCGGGAAACGAGCAGCCGCGAGTGCCTGGGATGATGTGGAAACTGTAGTCCCGTGCTAAGATGTTTCCAATTCTTGGAAAAAAATTTGGTTAGGCATTCTCAATATTTGGACGGAGGGAGTAATTCGGCAAGATCCTTTTCAGAATAATCAAACTATAACATCGATTTTCAATCTCTCTAAATCTTCTAATATACTCAGCAACAGACTCATCACTCTTTTGTCTAACCGATGTTAAGTGAGATAGCCTCAATTCATTATCACCACTATAAAAGTGCTCATGAAATTTATGTTCTAATTGAGACCATGTGTGAATAAAATTAGGAGATAATGCCGAAAACCATGAGAAAGCAGTACCAGATAATGACAAAGGGAATAATCTAATTTTCAAATGATCAACATTACTATGAATACCCAATTGTGCATTAAACTGACTAATATGCTCCCATGTAGTCCTATTATCCTCCCCAGTAAATTTGACAAACTCTGGTACTTTAAAACCTTGAGGGTAAGGTATAGCATCAAAATTTGTAGGATAAGGTTTTTGACATGCTAGAGTTTTATCCTTAACGTCTATGCCAAAAGTATCTTTAATCATGATAGCCAAATCTTTTTTATATTCTTCAAGAAAACTTTTAATATAAAGATCATTTGGCCCTTGTTGATCATTGACATTTGGCACATGTTGTAGCACAAGGTTCGGTTGTGCATACAATGATTGCTGCAAATAACCTGAACTTTGGAGAGACGTAGGATTTGTACTATATGTCATTGGAGTATATGGAGATACATAACCAGAAACACCACTGACTCGGCCAGAACTAGCCTGAACATGCGGCATATTAACTATCGGTTCGGGCATTGCCTGGTATGCAACAACATCACCCAAACCGGTAGGACCGGTTCCTACAACCGGTCTAACCAGAATCTGGCCGTACTGTGTGGCAGCATTCAAACCGGTTGGACCGGTTACTGAAACCTGTCTGACCGGATTTGCCTGGCCAAATTGTCCCGGAGAATTTTGCCTTCCTGATAATTCAATGGCATCCCATATTGTGGTTCTTTGGGTGGTATTGCTGCCGATGAATTGTGAGGTACAGTTGTATGTTGTGAAGTACCAGTTGTATCAGAATTAACAGCATTACTAATTACAGTCGAGGGTTGTTTTCCTATGGATTTATCAATCATACCATGAACAATTGTAAGAACTTTTTCTTGACAAGAAACTAGTAATCTATTAATTTGATCAAGAGTAACAGGCGCTGATGCAGCACTCACATTGGGTATTACCTCATCTTTTTCATCTTCTTCTCAAAGCTCAACCACAACCATGTCTTTGGAGATAACACCCTTTCGATCCACAGAGAAGTGCGACATGAACCATTGAGTCTTGTCTTCAAATTTCTTCTTGGCTTGTTCCATTGCCTCCTTCTCTTGCTGCAGAAGTTGTTCATATAGATGGCGATCATCAGCCGATAGCTCATTACCAGTCGGCCTAGCAATGTTATCAGGATCAACTTCGCTTGGCTTTGGTAGATTCGTCATAGTAGCATATCCCTTCTTCTTGTTCCCCAGCGGAGTCGCCAAAAAGTGTGTTGATGCTAAAACGTGTCGCGCCAAACACTCACACGCGTGAAAACGCAGCACGCAGATCCGGCTGTGCAGAAATCGGTACACCCGGTTTTGGAAACCGGTACAACCGGCTTTCTAGGGTTTGCTCCGAAAACCAATGAACGCTCGCCCGAGAGGGACCCCGTCAGGGCGTGCGCACCTTGGGTTGCCCTAAGCTCGGCAGGCCAGCTAGGGCGCCCTCAAACATCATAGAGACGAGGGAGGAACAACAATTAGGGTTCGAAAAGGCTAGGGTTAGAGAAACAAAAGGTAGAGACAAAATAAAAGATAAATTGTGTTTGATCGATTGGATGATGACTCAATCGGCCGTGGCCCTTTATATTTATAGGGTGAAGAGGTCTTGCCCCGCAAGGAAGCCTTTTTACAAATTGTAATCTACACGGATTTCTAAATCTAATAAATTTCTGTCAAAAGCCGGTACCACCGGTTTTGTCCAGGTGAAAATCTTCCCGAAGCCATAACTCTCTCATCCGAACTCGAAATCGGACTTTCTATATATATGCATCTTGATCGTCTCGACGAGAGCTACGCAATGGCGGAGTCTAATCTGTAGTTTGAGACACTCACCAAATCCGGTCTGGCCAGATTTGGAAATCGGTTTGACCGCTTTTCCTAGATTAACAGGCAAATGCCAATTTTGGTCGTCAACATATGTGTTAGTTATTAGAGAAAATGAGAACAACCCGAGAATGAAGATGATATTGTCGAGAGCGATGATAATTGCTAACAAGCAGAGGTGCACTAATGAAGCTGCAATTGGAATTCAGCATCAGGAGAACCTGGAGGGTGCATCGGCTAGTACGGGGCAGGAGCCACAAATGGTTGCTCCTGCTGGGCTTGCAGCTGATAGTTGCTTGCCGACGGCTTGCCCGTAACGGTCGACAAAGGGAGGACGGCCAGAGAGCACTGGACTGAAGAACTGGTTAAAAAAGAAGAGGAGGGAGGAACACACTAACTATGCACACTCCAGAACCATTCTTGACGACTGGCCTGAAGAAGAGAACCCTCCTTGCAAGAAGAAGAGGGCAATATCTGAGCTTTGATGCATTCAATTCTTCTATATTTTTGCGTGTTGCATGGATTGTCAGAGGGTTAGATATGAACCATTTGCTAGAATTGTTCGCAATAAGTCGTGAAGCATTGGTGTAGTGTGATACTTTTGAGAAGTTGTGATGTGTTTTCTTAGCTGTGCTGCATCAGTTATGTTATCCTGGAATATGAGATCAATGTAATAAATTGAAGTTTATGATGAACCATGTCTTTGTTGGAAGTAATATCGGTTGCATGTGTGTTTGGCCGAGTTTTGATGATTTTTTGGGCATCGTTCGTTGGACAGTATTGTTCTGGGTAACAATGGCTTTTGTAGAACTAGAATTTAACTTTCTCAACTGCGTGTTTTTCTCTGTATAATTTGTGTTTGGTTACTCGACACTATGGCAGCATAATGCATGAACACGCGAGGGATGCCTTCAAGGTTGCCTTTATAATATTCCTCATGCCCATCGTCTTGTCTGCAAGAGCTAAGTATGATCAAGTCTCCGTTGATTATTGGGTACAGAATATTCTCTGTTAGCGTCGGCCTCATTCCTCTGCAAACGAAGGTAGTCCCAAAAGATACTCGTGGGGATGATAAATCATGGAAGATGCAGTTAGGCGTACATTCTAGTACAATCGACAAAGAAGTAGTGAATCTGACAATTTGTTGAATTCAATCTGCTTCTATTGTATGAGTATGCTTTTTGTCCTGGTGCTGCAGCTGTTTGTTCACCTGTTCAAACGAAACTGAATGTACAACGTATATATGGCTGACAAACTGATGAATGGAAAACCTGCACAAACTGAATAAATGTGTCCTTGATGTTTTAACTATAATGTATAGAAGCATAAGTTGTACTAAGCATCCAGAGACGTTTGCGGCACAAAGTTTGAATTCAGACATGCGACTATATGGATCACACATACATTCAGGTGCTATGCTGATCCCATGAACAAAACCATAGCTGCGTCAAAAGTTGTTAAACACTTGAGTGTGTACATGGTTTCGAAAAGATGCAGCATTTGTCCAAACAGCCCAGCATTTTACTGATCCGTCCAGCATATGCAACAACCCCATGCCTTGGAACACCACAAGGATAATTAAGAAACATGTGCAAACTCTTTATATCTGCCGAACAAAAATGAAGTAGTGACCACCATTAAAAACAACATAGCTGATATTTTATATTTGACTTCCACCTAGAAAAAATAAAATGATGAGCCAGAAACAAGGCAGTTCAGAGGCTACTTTCAGACAGTAACAAGACATTCCCTCGAGTTGAATATAGATTGCGGATTTGGAAATATAAAAGGTTTGTAGATGCATCCTACATGCATCTCACTCATATAGCAACCATAACATTTGTCCAAATTCCTACACATAGCTCCTCTAGCGAGGATAAATATTACAACAAAGTTCAAAATTTAACGTCATATTACAACACTTAAAGTAGCAGACATTACAACTAGATGTCTGCACGAATACATCATAGTTCATACATCAAAGTCCCATTAAACTACTAGCATTGTGTGAAACCATAGATTGTGCATATGAGGACAATGCAGTGCTTAGTTTTCACACCAAAACCTTCATGACTTCCAATGAACGTAGCTGCAGCGCTAAACATGGAAAAATACGGATAAACAGCCCCCAGCCATTCCCTCAAGAGTAAAGATATAGTGATTACCCTGGACTATGTTCCATGCTCGCACGAACTCGAGCCAACCATTGGTGATGAAGCCATTACGCCCATCATTGGAGGGTTTTTGGAAACCAACTGATGTGTCCTTTCAATTTATCGCGAGACAACATGGGGATTGTTGGAGCAGTGGTAATGATGCAAGGTGAATCGGGTGGGCATATCATTGGTGTCAACTATGTAAGGGACCATTTCCAGTTCCAGAACGGATGGGATGAATTTATTGCGGCAGAATGAATTGTCTTTGGAGATGTAGGCATTTTTGTTATGGATGCTTCAAACTCATTTTTTATGACTCTGTTTGACCATAACAGGGATTAGAAGCCACTGGTGGATAGACCTAATCCCTGGGCACTTGATCTAGCATATGGAGCTGGCCCCGCGTTTGGATATGCTGGAAACAATCACTACAATGTTGTGGGACAGGCCCCAGGTCAATGCTAATTCTTATACTGATTTGCTTTACTTTTTTTCAGTTTGATGTTCGTGTATTCGCTCCCATAAATTGTGAATCTATCAACTGTTTCTACTATTGCGAGTAGGATACCCACTACTGTGAATTTTATTAATTTGTATTGTTTGGATTGGGTTGTGTGTAAGATCAGCTCTAATGCAGATCCAAATTCAGATGTATCTTTTTTGGGTTGTGTCTACTGATGTTGTATGCTGCTAAATTATTTGCACCTACTGAAATCATGATAATAGTTTCATTTATGTTGTAGGACAGTAGTTTGTCACATATCACCTAATGAATTCTTTGCTTGCAATGATTCATGTTTTTCAGCTTATGATCCATATGTCGGAATGGATTTCATTCGTGGGCCTAGAGTTGTTCCTACCCCAGACGTCCTTGAGCGCATGTACTCGGTGTGGATCAATTATCCAAACCACTTCCCGATGTACCCGGTGCTCATGAAGAAGACCCATGTTCAGCAGGGGACTTTTGTGAGTATTAACTTCTTGTCACATATGTGAAACTCTACGCTGCATAGCAATAAAGTCAAAATTTACAATTACCCAATGTTGTTTTGTATAGTAGTTGTGGTAGCTCTTTCCAGGATGTCAAAATGTAACACCGGTGGATCAGTAAGAGCTACCACAACTACTATACAAAGCAACATTGGGTAATTGTAGATTTTGGCTTTATTGCTATGCAGCGTAGAGTTTCACATATGTGACAAGAAGTTAATACTCACAAAAATCCCCCGCTGAACATGTGTCTTCTTCATGTGCACCGGGTACATCGGGAAATGGTTTGGATAATTGATCCACACCGAGTACATGCGCTCAAGGACGTCTGGGGTAGGAACAACTCCAGGCCCGCGAATGAAATCCATTCCGACATATGGATCATGAGCTGAAAAACATGAATCATTGCAAGCAAAGAATTCATTAGGTGATGTGTGACAAACTACTGTTCTACAACATAAATGAAACTATTATCATGATTTTCAGGTAGGTGCAAATAACTTAGCAGCATACAACATCAGTAGACACAACCCGAAAAAGATATCTCTGAATTTGGGTCTGCATTAGAGCTGATCTTACACACAACCCAATCCAAACAATACAAATTAATAAAATTCACAGTAGTGGGTATCATACTCGCAATAGTAGAAACAGTTGATAGATTCACAATTTATGGGAGCGAATACACGAACATCAAACTGAAAAAAGTAAAGCAAATTAGTATAAGAATTAGCATTGACCTGAGGCCTGTCCCACAACATGGGACAACATTGTAGTGATTGTTTCCAGCATATCCAAACGCAGGGCCAGCTCCATATGCCAGATCAAGTGTCCAGGGATTAGATCTATCCACCAGTGGCTTGTAATCCCTGTTATGATCAAATAGAGTCATAAAAAATGAGTTTGGAGCCTCCATAACAAAAAGTCCTACATCTCCAAAGACAATCCGTTCTGCTGCAACAAATTCATCTCATCCGTTCTGGAACTGAAAACGGTCTCTTACACAGTTGACACCAATGATATGCCCACCCGATTCACATTGCATCGTTACCACTGCTCCAACGATCCTCATGTTGTCTCTCGAGAACTTGAAAGGACACATCTGCCAAGGTAATGTAAGAAAAAATATATTAGTTTCTACTATATATAAAGCACTTATGTACAAACAATAGTGCATGACTGATTTAAGGAGGAAGATGATGCAATTTCATCTGCTAAGCTAAATAATCAACACATTTCGGTAGACAAATAAAAATGCTTTGATTTGATTTTCTAAAAAGTTCGCACTTGATTTATGAATAAAATAAAAATCTCAGCCGTGCTTACCAGCTGGTTTCCAAAAAAAACCCTCCAAACGCCACGATGAATGAAACAGGAGGTACCCCAAACGGTAGGTTTTCTGCAAACTCCTTGTTGACACAAAAACGCGCCAAATACTAACACGCGCAGAAAAGCTCCTCGCAGCTTCTCTGACCAGACCGATCAGACCGGTTCCGGTGACCGGTCAGACCGGTTCCCGCCGGGCAGCTGGGAGCTCGGCGAGAAAACCAACGAGCGCTCGTCCGGGAGGGACCCCGTCAGGACGTGCGCACCTTGGGTTGTTCTAGATCGGTCAGGCCACCTAGAACGTCCTCAATCGCCGTGGAGACGAAGGAAGAACAGCAATTAGGGTTTGGAAGAGGCTAGGGTTTGAAGAACATAAAGTAGATGCAAAAAGTAAAGACAAATAAAAGGTAAATTATATTTGATCGATTGGATGATCCTCAATCGGCCGAATCCCTTTATATTTATAGGGAGGGTAGGTCTTGTCCCGTGAGGAGAGTCCTATTACAACTCAAATCTACAAAAGAATCCAGATCTACTAGGAGCCAAGAATAACCGGTCTGACCGGTCCCCCACACCGGTCAGACCGGTCTGGGCTTGGACTTCACGTTTTGTTCCAATCCTTGATCTTGTTCCTCGCACCGACTGTTGCGGTCCTCTTGAGCCCCTAGCACCGTAATAATCGGTCATTCCAGAGAGTATGCTGCCTTCATCGCATCCGGACCAATTGTTGCGGTCCTTAAACCCTTAGCACCGCAATTTCCTGGAGCAAACCGGTCAGACCGGTCAAGCAAACCGGTCTGACCGGTTTGCCATGACCTCTGTCAATTTTGGTCGCCAACATATCCCCCCCTGTTTTCTGGTGAAGCTTGCGAATCAGAAAACACTCAGTAACCAAAATTGCTCTAAGGACAATGTTTATACATTGGCCATGTCTTGATGTCTTGCTCAAGTTGAAGTTGAAGCAACTTTCTTCAGTCTCCACACCATCTTTGTCTTCATTGCTGCTGCTGGCTTCTCTTCAACCTGTTGCTCCATTGACTTCTTGCGCATCCGCTGCAATTTCCTCTTTTGAGTACGGGACAAGCCTGGAGGACACCACCTTGGTTGCATATATATTGATTCTTGCTTGTTGTCCTTTTCACTTGCCTCAAAACCAGTGGATACACTTTCCTTAACCAGATTATCGCTAAAAACAATCGGTCTTTGTAATGATTCATGATTGTAGTATGAAACAGGATATGGAACAAAATATGGCTGCATATTCATACTACTGTAATCCCAAGGTAAATAGTAGTACGGATATGACCAGGACCACGATGTAGTCGGTCTAAAAGATGGATACAATGTAGCACTACTATTGCCTTGACTTGGGGAAGATTCTTGGTGCTTTGATGAAGTTTTTATTTTTTTGGCCGATTTCTAAGCTTCTGAGTAGCACCAAGCTTCTTGTATTTCTCCAGAAGTTTCTCAAAAGTCGGCCTTGATTTTTTCTTTGATTTACCAGAAACTCCTGGGGTCAACCAGTCTGACCAGTCCTGTCAGGACCAGTGCTTTTGCTTTTGGATTGCCCTTCGAGCGTCATATTCTTTCTTGCAACTTGAGGGTCTTTTTTCAGCCACATCTTCTTTCTCCTTTTCTGTTCTGGTCGTGCTTCACCAATGATTACATTTTTCCTTTTTGTTGTATCGGCTTGACTTGGCCTGATCAACACTTTAGGATTCTGTAATTCAATGGTATTGATAGAGAAATTCGTAGGAAAAGGATCAGAATCAACTTGCATTCCAACCAAAGTCAAATGGCCTTCATTAAGGGCCGATTGAATTCACCTACGGAACACATTACAATCATTGGTTGCATGTGAAAAAGAATTGTGAAATTTACAATACGCACGTCACTTCAACTCATCAAGCGATGGTATAGTATACGTGGTCTTGATGTATCCATTTTTATGCAACTCATCAAATATTCTATCGCACTTGGAAACATCAAAAGTAAATTTCACTTCTTCTTGCCAATTTTTGTGAATCGGTTTAAGAGAAGGACAACTATATGATTGAGAATTGCTCGGCCATGTAAATTCAGCAGCACATATCTCTCCATTCTCATCGTCCAATGAATCATTGCTTAGCATATGCATGTTGGGACGATCAAATTTTGAGCGAGCATCTTTACTTCGGCTTTCTTGAGCCAAAGCTTTTTGTAATACTTGATTAATAGTAAGAAACTCATAGCCTTCTAATTTTTCTTTGATATGAGATTTCAAACCATTAAAAGATAATTCGGCAAGATCCTTTTCAGAAATACTCAAACTATAACATCGATTTTTTGTATCTCTAAATCTTCTAATATATTCAGCAACAGATTCATCATTCTTTTGCATAACCGATGTTAAGTGAGATAGTCTCAATTCATTATCACCACTATAAAAGTGCTCATGAAATTTATACTCTAATTGAGACCATGTATAAATAGAATTAGGAGATAATGCCGAAAACCATGAGAAAGCAATACCAGATAATGACAAAGGGAATAATCTGATTTTCAAGTGATCAATACTACCATGAATACCCAATTGTGTGTTAAACTGGCTAATATGCTCCCATGTAGTCCTATTGTCTTCCCCGGTAAATTTAACAAACTCTGGCACTTTAAAACCTTGAGGATAGGGCATAGCATCAAAATTTGCAGGATAAGGTTTTTGACATGCCAAAGTTTTATCTTTAACTTCCACGCCAAAAGTATCTTTAATCATAATAGCCAAATCCTTTTTGTATTCTTCAAGCAAGCTTTGAATATAAAGGTCATTTGAGCCTTGCTGATCATTAACATTTGGCACATGTTGAGGCATATGGTTCGGCTGTGCATGCAATGACTGCTGTAAATAGCCTGAACTTTAGGAAGACATAGGATTTGTAGTATATGTCATTGGAGTACATGTAGTAACACCATTGATTCGGCCAGAATTAGCCTAAACATGTGATGTACTAGTTATAGGTTCAGGTGTTGATTGATATGCAACATAATCACCCAAACCGGTCTGACCGGTTCCAGCAACCGGTCTAACCGGAATCTAGCCGTACTGCATGGGGGCGCTTAAACCGGTTTGACCGGTTACAGAAACCGGTCTGACCGGAATTGCCTGGCCAGATTGTCCTGGAAGATTTTGCCCTGTTGAATAATTCAACGGCATCCCATATTGTGGCTCTTTGGGTGGTATTGCTGCCGATGAATTATGAGGTACAATTTGTTGTGAAGTACCAGCCATATCAGATCTAATAGCATTACCAGTTACGGCCGAAAGTTGCTTTCCTATAGACTTATCAATCATGCCTTGAACAAGAGAAAGAACTTTTTCTTGACCAGAAACTAGCAATCTATTAATTTGATCAAGAGTAACAGGCTCTGGTGCAGTACTCACAGTGGGTGTTACCTCATCTTTTTCTTCTTCTCCTTCTGAAAGAAGAACCACCTCCTTGTCCTTGGAGATAGCACCTTTTCGATCCTTGGAGAAGTGCGAGAGGAACCATTGCGCCTTGTCTTCAAGCTTCTTCTTGGCTCGTTCCATCTCCTCCTTTTCTTGCAGCAGGAGTTGCTCAAATAGATGACGATCCTTAGCCGATANTAATCATAATAGCCAAATCCTTTTTGTATTCTTCAAGCAAGCTTTGAATATAAAGGTCATTTGAGCCTTGCTGATCATTAACATTTGGCACATGTTGAGGCATATGGTTCGGCTGTGCATGCAATGACTGCTGTAAATAGCCTGAACTTTAGGAAGACATAGGATTTGTAGTATATGTCATTGGAGTACATGTAGTAACACCATTGATTCGGCCAGAATTAGCCTAAACATGTGATGTACTAGTTATAGGTTCAGGTGTTGATTGATATGCAACATAATCACCCAAACCGGTCTGACCGGTTCCAGCAACCGGTCTAACCGGAATCTAGCCGTACTGCATGGGGGCGCTTAAACCGGTTTGACCGGTTACAGAAACCGGTCTGACCGGAATTGCCTGGCCAGATTGTCCTGGAAGATTTTGCCCTGTTGAATAATTCAACGGCATCCCATATTGTGGCTCTTTGGGTGGTATTGCTGCCGATGAATTATGAGGTACAATTTGTTGTGAAGTACCAGCCATATCAGATCTAATAGCATTACCAGTTACGGCCGAAAGTTGCTTTCCTATAGACTTATCAATCATGCCTTGAACAAGAGAAAGAACTTTTTCTTCACCAGAAACTAGCAATCTATTAATTTGATCAAGAGTAACAGGCTCTGGTGCAGTACTCACAGTGGGTGTTACCTCATCTTTTTCTTCTTCTCCTTCTGAAAGAAGAACCACCTCCTTGTCCTTGGAGATAGCACCTTTTCGATCCTTGGAGAAGTGCGAGAGGAACCATTGTGCCTTGTCTTCAAGCTTCTTCTTGGCTCGTTCCATCTCCTCCTTTTCTTGCAGCAGGAGTTGCTCAAATAGATGACGATCCTTAGCCGATAGCTCATTAGCAGTCGGCCTCTGAATATTTTCAGGATCAACTTCACTTGGCTTTGATAGATTGAAAGGACCTTGATGTCGCCTAGAAGGGGGGGTGAATAGGCGAATCTGCGATTTACAAAACTAATTCCAACTGTCAGCACCAAAACCGGTATTACCGGTTTGGCAAACCGGTAAAACCGGTTCTACACAGCTTGCACTAACAAATGTAAATTGCCCCTCTACGAATTCTAGCACAAACCACAAATGGTGTGAAGCTTCCAGGGATGTTTCCAAGTGTTCCAATGAAGCTCCTGCACACAGCTCAAGCACACCAAAGTAGATCGAAGCGGAAGCACAAGTAATATGCTAGAAAAGACAAATTGAGGAAAGAGCTCAAACCAAAAGACAAGAGATTTTTCTCCCGAAGTTCGGATTCACCGCTCGCACCAAGCAGCCACCAAGGCACGGTGAATCCTACTCTCCGTTGAGGAAGCTTATACGACCACCCAAGGTCAAGCTATCTCCTCCTTCCACTAAGTGACCTCTTCCCTTGCGGAGGCGAGGTGAAACCTTCACAAACGATCCCGTGGCTCACCACACACTTCGGTAGCTCACCGGGCAACGCCTAGCCGTCTAGGAGGAAGAACCTCCAAGAGTAACAAATGCTTCAACAGCTGATCGACGAAACCACAAGTGCTCAAGGAATGGATTGCTCTCCAATGCTCACACACAAGTCACTCTCTCAACCCAACTCAAGAATCTCACAAGGATTGCTCAAATCTCACAAAGAGAGGTTGGAGAGAGCTCAGCTGGCCTCAGGGATGTGCAAGGGACGCCAAAGAACCAGCAGCCCCTCAATGAGGAGCTCATGGGTATAAATACCCATCCCACCAAAAACTAGCCATTTTCTGTCAGAGAAAACCGGTTTCACCGGATTTCAAACAAACTAGCCGTTAGACACTGAGGCCACATAAACCGGTTTAACGGTTCCCAAAATCAGTTTACCCAGGGAACCCCCACTAAGTTAGAATCTC
Source organism: Alloteropsis semialata (assembly GCA_004135705.1). Taxonomy (NCBI): domain Eukaryota; kingdom Viridiplantae; phylum Streptophyta; class Magnoliopsida; order Poales; family Poaceae; genus Alloteropsis; species Alloteropsis semialata. Next base: position 60,402,806 of record CM014274.1, read on the forward strand.
TCATGGTTAAACTCACAAGGGTTCACTTGAGCACTTTTGGAGATTGTCATTCAACCAATGTTGCATCCCTCTTGATAGTACGGCATACCTATACTCAAGACGTAAGATAAATCATAATTCAACTACTTGAGCTTGTATGTCAATGATCATGCCAATACTTGATCAATCACTTCTTTGAGGGCTTTTCAACATTGTATCTTCAACTGAGCATATCCACCTTGAGCTAGTGACTTAGGATTTTCCATAACTTATATTTGATTCACTTTAATCCTTAGGTCACCCTCCTTATCAATCATAACATATATATGCATTGCATTGCTTTACTTGATGAGACTTAGATATGATACTTCGAATACTTCGAACACACCCCGGATACTAGATACTTCACCTTAGCAATTTGCACATGGTCATAAGTCGTTACTTAACCAAAACTTGCTTAGTCCCTCGCTCTCGTCATCTCGATTTGTTTCTTCATCACTTACCCTTGTATCATCAAGTCTACTTTGCTTTGCCTTTGAATGAACTCCACTTGAAAGAATCTTCAAATGCTTGTTTTTGATTGACAAAGAATATCCCACATAATGCAAGCTTCCAATTGAAGACCAATATGTAACACATATGCTCATGTCATTTTTATCATACATACATGAAGTCTTGCACTATCCAATCTTATTGCAATATCCAATCTTATGCAATAATTCTTCTTTTCTCAACTGATCCATGGATCTCTATCATCATCATAGTGATAGTGTCTCATGCCTTGTCCAAAAACCATCCTTGGCATGAGACCAATAATGATCCAAGCATACTTCTTTGAAACTATCATCCCAATATTTTAATGATTGTCCATCTTAAGCAATTAGAGACCATATATAAATCATAGAACTATGTCTCCATCATGAATACCAATGACATGCCATTTTCAACATTCTAGAAATCATGGGATCATACTTGCTTGCTTTGATTAATAAACACATATATATCATGAGCATATAAACTGTAAATGAACTATAAGAATAGATCCCTGCTCATGCACTTAAACAAACAAGTTAGTCTTTTAATCGATTTGTCACTCAATTCACCAAAATCTACTTGAGGGCCTGATGCACTTTCATAGATTAGCCATGACGGTAGATCCTTTTTTCTTGTTCCCCAGCGGAGTCGCCAAAAAGTATGTTGACACGAAAACACGCCAAGTACTAACACGCGCAGAAAAGCTCCTTGCAGCTTCTCTGACCAGACCGGTCAGACCGGTTCCCGCCGGGCAGCTGGGAGGTCGGCGAGAAAACCAATGAGCGCTCGTCCGGGAGGGACCCTGTCAGGACGTGCACACCTTGGGTTGTTCTAAGATCGGTCAGGCCACCTAGAACGTCCTCAATTGCCGTGGAGACGATGGAGGAACAGCAATTAGGGTTTGGAAGAGGCTAGGGTTTGAAGAACATAAAGTAGATGCAAAAAGTAAAGACAAATAAAAGGTAAATTATATTTGATCGATTGGATGATCCTCAATCGGCCGAATCCCTTTATATTTATAGAGAGGGTAGGTCTTGTCCCGTGAGGAGAGTCCTATTACAACTCAAATCTACAAAAGAATCCAGATCTCCTAGGAGCCAGGAATAACCGGTCTGACCGGTCCCCCACACCGGTCAGACCGGTCTGGGCTTGGACTTCACGTTTTGTTCCAATCCTTGATCTTGTTCCTCGCACCGACTGTTGCGGTCCTCTTGAGCCCCTAGCACCGTAATAATCGGTCATTCCAGAGAGTATGCTGCCTTCATCGCATCCGGACCAATTGTTGCGGTCCTTAAACCCTTAGCACCGCAATTTTCTGGAGTGAACCGGTCAGACCGGTCAAGCAAACCGGTCTGACCGGTCTGCCATGACATCTGCCAATTTTGGTCGTCAACACTCCTCTACTGCAACATGGTCTTCCTCAGGCTGTAATATAAAGACCAGCAACTTCCAATTAACAAATTTTGCATACACAGACTGGGGTCAAACAGTGGTGCTAACATTAAACAACTGTCATATTGCATCTGCACTATCATCCATTGTAATACATTCCAAAACGACAAGTGGGTGTGCAATCTGGTAAACCGTAGGTGTGGGGGGTGTGCACCATAAGGCAAAAGCTGCCCATGCCCACACAACATTTAATCCATTGTTCTATTGAAGGAAGCTATGTGTTTTATGTTTGATATTTAAGCACTACAAGTACCAGCTTCTGCAAGATTTTTGACGTTTTATGTTTGACAGCCTGCATGCTCCAGCAAGAAAATTTCGAATTTAAACAGCCTCTAACCAATTATAAGTGCCATACATCATCCTTTTTTAAGGCTTGGGTGTGCCACTTATATGGGTGTGAACGAAATATTTTTAGCTGCTCCGAATTGATACCTGAGGATCAGCGAGCGGGTGGCCTAGGAGTTGAGAGATCATGACACTCAGATTTTGAGCATGTTGGAGCAGGTGCCCAGCAACATGAGCTGCTGCATTGTTTCCAGCATTCCTTAACCCTTGAATTACAGCCTCAATCTGCATGAACAGAATGTGTTTGGCAATTTCCTAAAATTTGATGACAAATAACACTAGTATAATGGAATCAAGAAGATTCCGATGATGTAAATCATTATTTACTTTCTGTTATCATTTAGGACGTCGTGTGTTTGAACAATTACAACAATGCTGTTAGATTATTTGCTCAGGTCACCACGTAGTGTTGCTCTGAAAATAGTTTTCATCCATATGCGCATACGAATCACTTTTCAATAATTAATAACTCAGATATTCGGATGCCAAATTACTTGCAAACTCAATATATGAAGAAATTAACTAAGATCTCCTTTGAAATTTTGAGCGTCTATCTGTTATGACGGGAATCAAGTATCAGAGGAAACGTCGTGGCTGAGAGCCAGCGGGCGAACCAGAACGCAGGGAACGGCTCCAGGCCGACGCACGCACGCGCGATGCGCCCACGCCGCGGCAGTTCGCGTCGGTTGTATCGTAGATTTTCAAATTCTAGTCAGTTGTTTTAGATGAGATACTTAAAGGATTGTAATGGAGTGAATCAGTTACGCTTGAGATCAATTCGATCCTTGAGCGCCCTCTAATCAGCCTGTTCGCTTGTGTTCGTGAGTTCGAGAGCCCGCGCGTCACCGGCGTCAGGACGGCGTTGCGGCAACGCCGCCGCCGGGAGCCGAGTCCGCGGCCTCCGGTCGCGCACGACTACTCCCTGAGGCGCATCGTTCCTGACAGTTTGGTATCAAGTATGTCAGGTGCTTCTTCCGCCCCAGTAGCCTCCGCCACGCCCTCCGCCGCCGTCACCTCCAACGCCAATGTTTCCGCCGCTTCACTCGCCACGCCGCCCGCCTCTGCTTCGCCTTCCACCACACCAGTTTCCGCCACCACCTTAGACACACTCACTACTGCAATCTATGGATTGCAGCGCCAAATGCATCACTTTTCTTCACGCCTTCATGACGTCGAAGGCCCACATCCATGGCCGGGACGACGCCGGCACCACCACATTCCATCAACAGCGCCATTCCTTTTCCAATTCCATCCGTGGGCATAGCTATGGCCCCGTCCGTGGCCGTATCAGGCGCGGGTCCGTCAATTCCACATGTCGCGCCATCCCTTTCCTCTGCTCCATCATCCGGCGGTTTGCCCCACATTCCGCCAGCACCGTCCACCGTCGTCACCACTTTTCCGCGCATTCGGTTCCAATCACCCAGATTCCCTTTCCACATTCCCCTTCGCAAATTCCCATCCAGTTTTCGGCTCACACCGCAGATCAGGATGAAGACCTGGGTGTTCCGAGATATTTCAAGCTCTCTTTCCCCTCCTTCGATGGCAAAGAGGATCCCTTGGGGTGGTTGAATTGCTGCGAGCAATTCTTCCGCGCGCAGCGAACCCGGGATGCCCACAGAGTTGGCCTCGCCTCCTTCCACATGACAGGCGTGGCGCAGCAGTGGTTCTACCTCTTAGAGCGTGACATGGGCACTGCGGATGGCTTGGACTGGGGCTTGTTCAGATCATTGTGCCAGCAGCGGTTTGGTCCGGCTCTGGGAGCCAACCACCTCGCTAATCTTGCTCGCTTGCCATTCCGCGGTTCAGTGGCTGAGTACCAGGAAACATTTCAATCCAAGATGGTGCATGCGGGTTATCTGTCTGCTTTGCAGCAGGTGCAGCTCTTCACTGGTGGCCTACCAGACCCAATTTGCACTGATGTTGAGCTACAAACACCCCAGGATCTTCAACAGGCTATGGCCTTGGCCCGTGCCTTTGAACGCCGTTCGACGTCCACGCCAAGTGCCATGCTGGGTCGGCCACCGCAGCATTCTGTGGCGCCAACACCAGTTCCTAGTAGCCAGTCCTCATCAGCAGTGGTTCCAGCCAGGCAAAGCACCATGGCACCGCAACGGCTGTTCCGTCGACTCACTCCAACCGAGATGGCTGAAAGGAGGCGCCAAGGCCTGTGCTATAATTGCGATGAGCCATATGTCCGAGGCCACAAGTGTCCTCACCTATTCTACTTGGAAGTATCAGATTTTGACGAGCCAGAACAGCAGACTTCTGATGATCAGGCTGATGCTGATGACATGCCACCGTTAATCTCCCTGCATGCAATTGCGGGCATTCGAACTGAAGACACAAAGCAACTGCGGGTGTCAGTTGGCAACCTAGAGCTCACTGCATTGCTGGACACCGGATCTACACACAACTTCATCAGCAAGGAGGCAACACGGCGCATTGGCCTGTACTTCCATAACAGCAACGGTGCTACTGTCACTGTAGCCAATGGTGATCGAGTTGCTTGTTGTGGCCTTGCAAAAGATGTGGCCATCCGGATTGCTGAAGAATTTTTCACAGTGGACTGCTACTCAATTCCCCTAGACTGCTAAGATATGGTTCTTGGAGTTTCCTTCCTGCGCACACTTGGCTCAATTCTGTGGGATTTCGACGACTTATGTATGGCTTTCTAGCATCATGGTCGACGCATTTTGTGGAAGGGACTGGGTTCCACACGCTGGGACATCCCTGCTACTGGCCGCCTTCACCAAATGCACCCCTCCGAACAGGGGCGAAGCCAGGATCTGGACATAGGGGGTGCCAATGTCTGACAGCAACTAGAGAATGTACTTTATTGTTATAATAAAGTATATATTGCAACAAATAAGCATAAGAAGATATGTTGGGATACAAAATAGAAGTAAACTCTTACTTAAGAAAAGTTACATATCTATTGACTTTAAATTGAACTTGTGATTACTGGCTTGATCAAATGCCTTGATAATAACATTAGAACTAAACTTTGCTGCCAACTCCTTTGTGGCAAAATTGATTACAAATCGTGAGAGATTAGAACGGGACTGGGAAAATTGAAGTCACTTGACAAGAAGAGATGTACGACCTTTATCTGGTTAGTACATGGCTTAGCGTTTTAGGGACAACAGGGCATCCGGCATGGCGTGGCTGCAGCACAAACAAATCGACGATCGACGACTCTCCATCTAAGCTTTTAGGGTTAATCTGTGGTGGGACAACAGGCAGGCGACGTGAAATATGACCTAGAATCTGAAGTCTGAACATCAATCACCACACAAAGCAACGCTTGGCCATGTTGACCAAACTGTTTGCTTCATTGTATTTGTGCCACCGTGGGCTTTAATTAGGCTTCAGCTGCATGTTGCTAATTCCATTAACGGGCAAAATGATTTAAAACCCTGCTAATCAAGGTGTGTGGCTGTGGAGTTACGACGGCGTTGGGGGGTGCCAGGCCCCCCTCCGCACCCCCCTGCCTTCGCCACTGCCTCCGAACCTGCACTGCTAGATGCCCTGCTTGAATCCTTCGCTGATGTGTTTGAACCTCCAACTGGACTGCCTCCGCAAAGGCCGTGTGATCACAGAATCCATCTGATGCCCAACACAGCGCATGTTGCTGTGCGCCCTTACAAGTACCCACATCTTTATAAAGATGAGCTTGAAAATCAGTGCAATACTATGCTTCAGCAAGGCATCAATCGACCAAGTACCTCTCCTTTCTCAGCTCCTGTCCTTCTTGTCAAAAAACAAGATGATACTTGGCGATTTTGCGTGGATTATAGAGCCCTCAATGATCAGACTGTGAAGGACAAATTCCCTATACCTATTGTAGAAGAATTAATTGATGAGCTTCATGGAGCACGCTTTTTTACCAAGCTGGACCTAAGAGCAGGTTATCACCAAGTTAGGGTTCATCCTGATGATGTTGCCAAAACAGCATTTCGCACTCATCATGGACATTTCGAATTCTTGGTGATGCCCTTTGGGCTTTCCAATGCCCCAGCAACATTCCAGAGTTTGATGAATTTAGTCCTCCAACGGTTTGTTCGCAAATGTGTGCTTGTTTTCTTCGATGACATATTAATTTATAGCAACTCTTGGTCTGAACATCTGCAGCACTTGAGAGCAGTTCTCACTACACTCGGAGAGCACCAACTGCAGGTCAAGCGCTCCAAATGCTCCTTTGCCACCTCTTCAGTCAACTACTTGGGTCATGTTATATCTGATCAAGGAGTTGCCATGGATACTGACAAGGTGGATGCAGTAAAGTGTTGGCCTCAACCAAATTCAGTTCGAGCTCTACGTGGATTCCTTGGATTAGCAGGGTACTACCGGAGGTTTATCAAAGATTTTGGTACCTTGGCTGCACCTCTAACCAGTCTGCTTCATAAAGATAGCTTCCAATGGTCTGATGAAGCCACAGCTGCATTCAACACCCTGAAATCTGCTCTATCAACAGCACCTGTCCTTCATCTTCCAGATTTTACAAGTCCATTCATTGTAGATTGTGATGCTTCCGGTTCAGGCTTTGGGGGAGTACTTCACCAGGGGTCTGGACCATTAGCTTTCTTTAGCAAGCCTTTTGCAGCAAGACACCTCAAACTGGCAGCTTATGAAAGAGAACTGATTGGTCTTGTTCAAGCAGTCAGACACTGGAGGCCTTATTTGTGGGGTCGAAAATTCATAGTCAGGACAGATCACTACTCCCTGAAGTTTCTCCTTGACCAAAGGTTATCCACAGTACCACAGCACCAATGGGTTAGCAAATTATTTGGATTTGACTTCACAGTTGAGTACAGACCAGGGAAACTGAACACCGTCGCTGATGCTCTTTCTTGCCGTGATCAGCCAGAGCTCCTTGCTATCTCATCCCCATCCTTTCAATTCTACGCCTCCCTTCGTGATGAGATAGCAAATGATGCAGCTCTTTGTCACCTGCGTGACTCTATGACTCAAGAGCGCGGCATTCCATGGCACACAGATGATGCAGCTCTTTGTCACCTGCGTGACTCTATGACTCAAGAGCGCGGCATTCCATGGCACACAGATGATGGACTCATTCTCCATGGATCAAGGGTCTACATTCCTGCCCAATCCCCCTCAGTCCACACAGTGCTCCAGCTTGCTCATCTTCCAGGCCATGAAGGTGTTAAGAAAACACTGCACAGGCTGCGTCGTGATTTCTACCTCGACCATGACCGATCACTAGTGCAAGATTTTGTTCGATCCTGTGCTGTCTGCCAACAGAATAAAACCGACACACTACACCCTGCAGGCCTTCTAAAACCCCTACCTGTTCCTGAGCAGATTTGGTCAGATATATCCATGGATTTCGTCGAGGGATTACCAAAGGTTCATGGCAAAAGTGTCATCCTTACAGTGGTTGATCGTTTCTCTAAGTTCGCCCATTTTATACCACTTGGCCATCCCTACACAGCAGCTGCAGTGGCTCGTGCTTTCTTCAGTGAAATAGTCCGTCTCCATGGCTTTCCAACTTCAATTGTAAGTGATCGGGACCCAGTGTTTACAGGACACGTTTGGAGGGACCTTTTCAAGCTAGTTGGAGTAAAGCTCTGCCTAAGTACAGCATTTCACCCCCAATCTGATGGTCAGTCCGAGGCAGTCAACAAATCAATTGCTATGTACCTGCGATGTATCACAGGCGACCGACCCCGAGCTTGGCTTGATTGCCTTCCTTGGGCAGAATATGCTTACAACACATCATACCACACGGCGCTGCGCTGCACTCCATTCCAGGTTGTATATGGTCGACCCCCTCCATCCATATTGCCATACTCTCCTTCTTCAGCAAGAACGGCAACGGTCGACAGTCTGCTCCAAGACAGGGATGCCTTCCTACAAGATGTTCGTGAACGGCTCCTCCAAGCGCAGGCCTATGCCAAGAAGCACTACGACGCCAAACACCGACAACTCGAGTTCGCCGTCGACGGCTGGGTTTGGCTTCGTGTTCAGCATCGGCCGATACAGTCCCTTCTTCCTCAACCTCGTGGCAAGTTAAGTCCACGTTTCGCCGGCCCATTCCAGGTGGTGGAACGCATCGGCGACGTCGCGTACCGCCTTCGACTTCCGGCTGGCGCCCGCATCCATGACGTGTTCCATGTTGGCGTCCTCAAACCCTTCAACGGCACTCCACCAACGTCCACACCACCACTACACCCGCTTCAGAATGGCCGCCTCCTGCAAGCTCCAGAACGAGTGCTCCGCGCTGAACTTCACCGAGGTGCCTAGTACGTCCTCATCAAGTGGACGGGACTCCATGATGGTGAAGCCACTTGGGAGCCAGTTCAAGCAATTCGCGACACATATCCGGACTTCCAGCTCGAGGACGAGCTGTTTCCCACGGAGGCGAGAGATGTTATGACGGGAATCAAGTATCAGAGGAAACACCGTGGCTGAGAGCCAGCGGGCAAACAAGAACGCATGGAACGGCTCCAGGCCGACGCACGCACGCGCAATGCCCCACGCCGCGGCAGTTCGCGTCGGTTGTATCGTAGATTTTCAAATTCTAGTCAGTTGTTTTAAATGAGATACTTAAATGATTGTAATGGAGTGAATCAGTTACGCTTGAGATCAATTCGATCCTTGAGCGCCCTCTAATCAGCCTGTTCGCTTGTGTTCGTGAGTTCGAGAGCCGCGCGTCGCCGGCGTCAGGACGACGTCGCGCCAACGCCGCCGCCGGAAGCCGAGTCCGCGGCCTCTGGTCACGCACGACTACTCCCTGAGGCGCATCGTTCCTGACACTATCAATGCTTAAGGAGCTGGAGGATTTTCGGCTACACTACCATTATATTGCAGTATACACCGAGTGCAAGAAGCATAAAAGATACAGGGCACTACACTCAAATGACATTGCAGCCCGATTGCATTGGAAATATAGCTGCAGATCCAGTTGTAACTAATTGGGTAACCAAAACTACAGCTGCTGCAATTGTAACAGGCGAAATAACTACCGGACATTGCCTACAGCTCAGCTCACAGGTTATCATTCCAAAACTACTAACAAAGAGTTTTTTCTACTTCACTACTTATTCACCTGAAATTCATTGAATGAGACAATCCAGTCCTTGCTAAGAATTTGACAAACCTTCATCGTCATCCATTAATTTTATGCTAATTGCTATTTTTAAACAGCAGTTTTCTGTCTGCAACTAACATCAGGATTACATTAGCTGAAGTTGCAGACAGAAATAGGGTTTCAGAGCTTGTTCTATTTCTATATCTATACAAAATCACTGTATTCGACTTCATTCAAGCGCAAAGTTAGAGTTCAGATTCGCTGGAGATTCAGACCAGCGTTGTGTTACTCCACTCAACTGTTGTACTTGACTTACTTTACATGCAAAATTAGAATTTCAGATACCATCTGTCAGTACTTATGTAAGCAGATTTGTATAATAATGTGTCTGTAAACCAAATCATAGACATGGACTTTTAATTAGAGCTATTAGTCTAGATTACCTTACAAAACAAAAAAAAAGATGACACATAGCAGTTCCAAATTCACATATAAAATGTTGTTGCTAGCTACAAATTTAAATAGCTGATTATCCATTAAGATCAAATTCCATACTGTCAGGTACATAAGCATATAACTCATAAGAAGGAAGCTTGAGCTATTATAATAAGCATACAAGAAAAACTGCCAAGTACAATCTGATCTTTTTTAGGAGCCTAATGATTGCATGCCAATTAGAATAAAAACGGCTACATGGTTGTCCAGATTTTTTTAGTTATCTGATAGCCTGCCTCCACACAATAAGCAAAAGATGGGAATTTAACAAACATGCTATCAGGTTAGCATTCAGGAGATATATAAAAAGAAGCACCTTCAATTTTTCAGCAAACCCGACCGATCCAACAGCAACTTACCAACTGTATATCCTAACAAATTAACAAAAGTCTTAATCAGGCCAAAGGAGGCATACCTAGGCAAATTACCGTGAATCATACTTTTTTCCACCAGTAAAAACAACAAATTACAAAGAAGTCTTCTCAATGCAAATCAAATATAAACACAAAAGAACGGCCTTGCATATTAGATATTTATAACATTGTTACGATGAGGAACTGGGCAACATGTGACATCTTTTTCTGCTGCTCAGTTTAAAGGCATTTCTTTACTTCAAGAGATGTCATCCTATTAACCTCCAGATGTAACGACTCTAGCAAAATAAACCAAAGTTTGCTTTTCTCCAAATCATCATTCCCCAAGATCTGAACCACGTACCCATACGAAAAATGCCGAACCGAAAAAGTTACTACAGCATGCAACCCATGGAGCTTAAAGACCTCCGAATCCTTTGATCTAAAAAAATTAAACAAAGGCCTACGAATGCATAAAACAGATTACTCATATAGTTCAGCGAGAATTACCTGCGTGCTTGGATCAGGGTTTTTTTTACCGACCGCTACCGGTCCGGTTCTCGCGGTTACCGCTCTTACCGGTCCGGTCCGGTTAGGGTACTGTTCATCGGTTACCAAAAAAACCGGTACTGTTCATCGGAAACCGGTAAAAACCGGTCCGGCTTACCGCTACCGCCGGCCGGCGGTAGCAGGCGACCGGTCGGGAAAAAAAACCCTTGGATATGGAGCAGCGGAGGCCTCGTGTCCCGGATCTGTTCCGGCCGGCCCAGCAGCTACGCGAGGGGGAGCTGCAGCAACTGCCTCCGCCCAGAGGAGCAGCAGCCCCCTGGCAACTGCAACTGGGTCGGCCGCCCCCGCCGCCGCGCCGGCGACGAGCTCGTCCGCCGCGAGACGCAGCCGCTTGCTACGCGCGAGAGGACACTCACCCACGGCGATTACCGCGCGCGAGAGTCCGGTAACTGATATTGGTGTGATGTGCAGCGGCGGCCGTTTCGCTTAGATCCCCGAGCTCAGTTCTCCAAGTAATGGTGCCGCGAGGAACGAGTGACGGCGAAAAATAGCGGGTGGGATACGGACGAGGAGGTGTTGACGCCAAAACGTGCCGCGCCAAATACTCGCACACGCAGAGGAGCTCCTTGCAGCATCTCTGACCAGACCGGTTTCACCGGTTCTGGTAACCGGTTAAACCGGTTCTCGCCGGGCAGCTAGGAGCTCGGCGAGAAACCAACGAACGCTCGCCCGGGAGGGACCCCGTCAGGGCAGGCGCACCTTGAGTTGCCCTAGACTCGGCAGGCCAGCTAGGGCGCCCTCTCATGCCATGGAGACAGGAGAAGAACAGCACATGGGGTTGGAAAAGTAGGGTAACGAAGAAGAAAAGTAAATACGATAAAAGATAGATTGATTTTGATCGATTGTGATAATCCTCAATCGGCCGCAACCCTTTATATTTATAGGGTGAGAAGGTCTTGCCCCGCAAGGAGAGTCCTATTACAACTCAGATCTGCAAAGAGAGTCCAAACCTACTTGGATTCGGGGAAAACCGGTTCCACCGGATTCCCAAACCGGTTCCACCGGATTGCCCTGTCAGATGAGCCACAGTGAACCAAAACCGGTTACACCGGTTCATGAATCCGATTCCACCGGTTTTCGTATGAATCCTGCTTTATGCCAATTTTGGTCGTGAACAGGAGGGGATGAAGACGAACAGTAAATATGCGGGACGTCCCCGTCCGGCAAAAATGAGCGGACGCCCAGCTCCGCTTCGGCGCTCACGTGAGGAGCGCGTGAGTCATCGCCCAGTTTTCGCTTGCGCTCACCCCCTCCGTCGCCTTCCTGCAGACTCGCCCCCTCCTCTCCTCTGTCCACGAAAAAAAGAAAAGCGGCGCCCTCTCCTTCTCCGTCCGCGAAAAAAAAGAAGGCGCCGCCGCCCCTGGATCCCGACTCCTGGGTGACGGCAGCCCTGCATCCCGGAGACCTGGGCGCAGCTCCTCGTCGGGATCTGTAGGTACGCATCCTCCTCCCTCCCCCCATCCCTGTCCTCCCTCCTTCCCTCCCCCGTCCTTCCATTCTTTCCTCCCCAGATCCTCACCATGCTCCTCCCAGTACCCCGCTGCGGGGACGGTACTGGAGGGATAGCCTAAGCCCAGCACACCACCTAGCAGTCTCATCCGACAAGCCTGGTTTATAGCCCATACGACCCATACCAGTTAGGCTCGTTGACCGCAGCCTTTCCTCCCCAGACCCGCCGGCCGCCGGACACCACTGATTGCTCGTTGCTCCAACCCTGCGCCGCCGATCTCCGCCCGTACCCCGCTCCCTTCCTGCTCCGACCCATCACTGCCCGATCCAACACCGCCGGAGCGGCCTCGACTACGACAGTTCCGCGTAAGTTCCTCTCGTTCCCAATTTGGGTCTCCTCTCCTCGCAGTGCTCAGTTCTTGCCGAAGTAAAGAGATCGGCTGCTGAGGGGTCTACTCTTTTTCGTTTAGTGCGAGAAGGGGGAAACCGAGGAGATGAGGCTTGTCGGCTTGACGGGCGGGATCGCGTCCGGGAAGAGCACGGTGTCCAACCTCTTCAAGGACGCCGGCGTCCCCGTCGTCGACGCCGACGTCGTTGCTCGGGTACATTAAGGGGCTGCCTAATCCTAGATTTATGTGACGCTTTCCGTGCAAACCCTACTTAGTTTTATGCCTCTAAGCTTGTAGCTTTAAGCTACTAGCTTTTGTATGATGATGTTAAATTTGGCACACTTTAGGTCTCATTGCAAAGCTTGCCTTTAGCCAAAAACCTAAAGGCAGATCCAAATCCTTAGGCACTTAGTATGAATAGATGGACTCGACACTCGACCCTTCAGTCTTCACATGCTTTTGTTCAAAATAATCACATTCGGCCATGCCAATAATTCTTTTGGCCAAATCAAGAGGAGGTAGATAACTATGGGGGGATTCATCATCTCTTAGTATGAATAATGCTAAGTTAGTGTTGATAACTGGAGTCCACTGGTTAGCTCTTAGCGCCTATGTAGTTATCTTCCAATAAGAAATCCTGTTAATTGTCTCAAAACGCGTTCATCTCACTTTTTGCAGATATGTAGTGTTCGCTTCAGACACACCCAACCCAAAAAAAAAAATACTGATTTCTGAACTCATTTCTTTCCTTCCGGTAGGAACTGGTTGGAACAGATCTTGTATGCCACTAATAACATGACAACAGGTTCAAACATAATCTTGTGTGGGTTGAAGGTTGTAAAATCGTACAATTGTTCCTTTAACTATACATATATAATAATAGCGGGGATACAATTGGCAACTGGAACCGAATCAGTGTCACCGTAATGCCTGTTGCTATTTTTTCTGCCCTTTGATAGTGGCCTAGCTTATAGTACTCGCAAACCACAATAGTAGTTGACTACTGTAGTTGCTAGCAAGCATGTCTCAGGTGCATAACTTGCACTGCAAAGCATGTCTATTAAATATTAATAGTACTTTTAGAGTTCTGAATTTTTTTTTCACTTGATGCCATGAGCATAAGCCTGTGAGAAGTGGCAAATGTTTTCTCTATAACCATTGTACTAATTTTGGAGCAATCCATATACAGAATGTTGTGCAGAAAGGTACTAGAGGTTGGAAGAAGATTGTAAAAGACTTTGGGGATGAAATTTTGTTGGACAATGGAGAAATTGACAGAGCTCGCTTGGGGCAAATAGTGTTTTCTGACCCATCAAAACGCCAACTACTTAATCGGTACAGATTTCACTAAATTAAATATTTTACATTTTTTTCTATGAATGCAGATTGATGACTTAGTTTTACATAGTTATCACTACAAAATAATTATATTAGGAAGAGCAACATCAGTGATTTCTTGTATCAAAGACTCAATTATCTCTTTTTGGTTGGCATTTAAAATGACATTGTCTTGTCATATGTTTCTGTTCATATCAGCTATGTGCTACATTAATATCGATATGTGTTTCCTACTAATTATTAAATGCAATAACATTTACAGGATCAATCCTTGAATACTGAAGAAAATAATGTTTACTGCATTGAAAGATGCTCTAATTAACAATGACATTGGCCTCAGTGGCGAAGACAGGGGGGTGCGGAGGGGGGCCTGGCACCCCCCAACCTTCTACTAATTCCAGAGGATCTTCCATAAATCTTCTTGATTATGGCCCCCTCTACAGAGTTCGTTAATTAAACCCAGAAAGGCCAAGCCTCAACCGTCCCATATCTCCATTCACCTCTGCATGCGCGACTGTTGGTCTTCGATTATTGGACTCCCCGGCGCCCGCAGACCGTATATGACCACCGCGGCACTACCCACCGGAGACTGAGCATGCCGATCGTTGCAGCCTTGCACGTGCCTTTGCCGCAGCTCCAAAAATTGCCGACCGCCACGATTGTCATTAAGATTTTATTTTAACAAGCGATCAAACAACCAGAGAAATGTACGTTCCTGACTCTCAAGTCTCCCCAGTCTACCTAGCCCATACCCATATCAAAATCTCACACATCACTCTAGTTACTAGACTACTGGTTCAATTTTGTATTCATGCATTGAACAATGGTTTTTGTATATCAATTTTTTATAGTAGTAAACCTGAGTCAATCTGTCCAATTATAGTGCAGTTGCTCAAACAAGATGAAGAGGTTAAAGATACTTGATTGTTTCTATAAGCTAGTTGGTTCAAGTGTCAACACTACTGCAAATCCTAATCGAAAGCTAAATGAAAAAGACTTATAACTACGATATTTAAAAACACTGATATTTTATATGTTCTCTGATTGTTGTCGATATTGGCCCCCTCTATAACCAAATCCTGGCTTCGCCCCTGATTGGCCTTCACAGTTTTTTGCATAGTAGGGCTTAAGATCATATTGATTCCTTTGCACTAATATCTTTTGGTAAACGTATTCTG
The DNA here is from genome assembly GCA_004135705.1 of Alloteropsis semialata. Lineage (NCBI taxonomy): Eukaryota > Viridiplantae > Streptophyta > Magnoliopsida > Poales > Poaceae > Alloteropsis > Alloteropsis semialata. Next base: position 60,417,939 of record CM014274.1, read on the forward strand.
TTATAACTGCCATTATATTCAGTTAGCCTCAATGGTTTATCCTTTTCTTATCAACAATTGCCAATTTAATGACGTCACTGCTAACAGTACACTTCCATGTATGAATTGGTACAGATTTCACTAAATTAAATAGTTTACATTTTTTCTATGAATGCAGATTGATGACTTAATTTTACATAGTTATCACTACAAAATAATTATTTAGCAATATCACTGATTTCTTGTATCAAATACTCAATTGTCTCTTTTTGGTTGGCATGTAAAATGACATTGTTTTGTCATATGTTTCTGTTCATATCAGCTATGTGCTACATTAATAATTTAATATCGATATGTGTTTCATACTAATAATAAAATGCAATAACATTTACAGGAGCAATTCTTGAGTGCTGAAGAAAATAATGTTTACTGCATTGAAAGATGCTATAATTAACATTGGCCTGCACAGTTTTTTGCATAGTAGTCCTTAAGATCGTATTGATTCCTTTGCACTAATATCTTTTGGTAAACGTATTCTGTTATAACTGCCATTATATTCAGTTAGCCTCAATTGTTTATCCTTTTTTAATCAACAGTTGCCAATTTAGTGACATCATTGCTAACAGTACACTTTTATGTATAACTTTTGGCACTTTCAGCCTTCTGGCGCCACATATTTCATCTGGCATATTCTGGGAGATTGCAAAACTGTGGATGAAGGGATGCAAGGTTATCATCCTGGATATCCCGCTGTTGTTTGAGACAAAGATGGATAGATGGACAAATCCAGTCATTGTTGTCTGGGTTAATCCAGAAACCCAGATCGAGAGGCTCATATCAAGAGATGGGTGCTCTGAAGAACAAGCTCGGAACAGGATCAATGCACAGCTTGGTCTGGACTGGAAGAAGTCGGAAGCAGACATATTGATCGACAATTCTGGTTTGCTGGATGACACCAAGCAACAGTCTCAGGAAGTGTTGAGGAAAGTCTCTGAGCCCTTGACATGGAAGGAGCGCTTGCGATCTAGAGATGGTCTGATCTCTGTTGTCATGTGTACAGCAGTGGGGGTATTACTTGCCCAGAAGAACCTGCTATGACCCTGATAAGGTTTAGGGAGGTTAAAATCGTTGATATGTCGTTTTAGGGGGACCATCACAAATAAGCTAGTATGGTCTCTTGAGAGAGTGGAAATTGGATGACTACATTTGAAACATTTAGTAATAAAACAAAATTCCGTAAGATTTACTGTTTTGGTAATGGTGGCATATAACCTTTCTGTGTGGATAATATAGTTTTTTTTTAGGGGTGTGTGGATAATATAGTTGTCCGTCTGTTTTCTCAATTGCTTTTACTGGATAATGGTTAACTTGTGGAACTGTGCTTGTACGGTTTGTTTGGCTGGGCTAATTCTTGTTGAACAATTGAGTGGGCTAGAAACTATAGCTGAATTCGGCCCATTTGTGTGGATACTGGAACAAAGCCTTCAATGCCAATTTGGGCATATACTTTCGGTTTTTCAGTAAGGATAGTGGATATTGAGTTGGATTCTCGTGGAGATAAAACGAAGCGTTCCTTTTGCACTCCATATGCACTATATCTAATTTTATCTGCTCATGGCACTTGGTCTGCTTCATGATTGGCATAAACTGCATTAAAAGATGGATAAACTTACAGTTGACGGCGAGATCGTTAACAAGGGCACATTCGGAAAAGAAACAGGAGATGGTTCCATGATGAGTTGACGACTGGAGCAAGGTACCGCCAGTCTCGGCCGTGATCGCTAGCTGCCAAGCCGGGCACACATAAACATAAACTTGTACTTTGCTAGTGAGTGGTGATTTGATATTGTTCATAAGCTAATGATCTTATAATCTATTATACTATTAATTTGGTATGAGTTGTTACTTGCCTTGCTTTTATTTATTTATATTTTTTATATGTGTTTATGTGGTTTTTATTATGTGCTACACATATAATTTTGATAGTCTATACCAACTATGCATCGGGTACGGGTTACCCGACGGGTAAAAATACCCGCGCGGGTGCGGGTATGGGTAAGTTTTTGTACCCGTGTGTGTACAGGTATTTTAGCGGGTAAAACTATATGTAGCGGGATCGGATATGGATTGACAGTACCCAGCGGTTATGTACCCGTTGCCATCCCTACCTAGCCCCGACCCGTGCTTTTCCTTACGTTATTAAGGTTGTCCGTACTCGTCATACTCTATTTTCATTCTCTAAAAAGAATATTTCGTCCTAGTCATCAAAATTTTCTACTCTATACTTGTTTCTTCCGCACCCGTGTTACTCTATGTCTCGTACTCTATATCCTATTCATCTATATTT
>CM014274.1:60420540-60439945 GCA_004135705.1 Alloteropsis semialata
GGACCTCCGGAAGGATGGGGGCAACAATGGGGACATGCACCAGCTCAAGCATGGGGGTATGGAGCACCGGTGCCACCACCGATGTATCCACCGCCGCCTTCATATAGCAATTATGGCTACCCACCGCCGCCTCATCAAGGAGTGTTCCCGGATCCATCCTTTGGAGCTCGATTTGCACATCTCCAACAACCGAAAGAAGCACAAGGACAATTGGAGCCTACGCCGATAGGAACTTGGAGGACGTTAATGCCATCCGGAGAGGCATACGGACCTACTAGAAGATGGAACCGTGGGGATTGCATATCAAATGGGACTTCTAGGATTGGCGCCGCCGGAACATTTTGATGGAGGAGCTTCCCAATTGTATTATAACCAAGGGTATAACGCAAGACAGTCCCCAAACCAAGAGGAGTGACCGACAAGGACCAAGAATAAATTGCTCGCACGTGTGGTTTGAGTTTTTCCCCTTTCTTTTATTTATTTTCAGCGTGTGTGCAAGCTTGTGTGAGTAGCAATTTTCTGTTTTTATTTATTTTCAGCATGTGTTAGTGTGTCATTTTGTTTATCCTCGCCATGATCACCATATATATCACCGATGCTTTCATGTTATGATTACTAGTGATGATAGAAAGTTTATGCCATGTTGAAATATGATGATTGTTGCCACTTTGTCTATTTTTGAGCTTGGCTTATGCATGATTGAACTAATGCTCTCCCAAACACGATCTGAAATTTATCTAAATAACGGCTCAATCTTTTGTGGAGGTTATGATAATTTTAGACCCATATTTATTATTCTTGCTCTCTCTTTTAAACTTGTCAAGGGATGTTTAATTGCTGAATTTAATTAAAGCTAGCCTTGTCATTAATACCTTTTGCAATTGCTCTACCTATCCAAAGCCTAAATGACATACCATGTCGAACCGTAGTTTAAGAATTATTTTCAAGTGAATTGATTCAAGATTTATCTTCTCTGGTACGAGACTAAGAAGCTGACCATTCCGTTTTGCGTACCTTCTTTTTGCTAGCCTATCTATCCATGCATTGTGAGTTTCTACACCAGAAACTTCACAAACTTCGCTGGATATCCACCCTAAATCCAAATTATCTTTTTGTGAAATACCTCCTTGACCACTAAACCCAAATTATCTCTTTGTGAAATACCTCCTTGACCACAACCCAATTTGAATATGGATCATTATCTTGAGGAAATTCCGAAGAATCAAGAACTTGATATAAGGAACATCTATTTGGGAGGCATCCAAGAGCGTGTACAAGAAAAATTAGAAGAAAGGGAGGACAACACCTAGTGGGCCCCTTCCCACCACGGATTCGAAGGGGAAAAGTGGGGAAACTACTCCGGGAAGGTAACTCCTCCACTTTGACCATGTACATTTTGTGGATTAGGTTGATTTCCTTAGTTTTGGATGAGGTTAGGTTTAGCTAGGGTTTGACTTGATATGGTCGATTGAGCACGGATTTGAGATGGTTAGTTGTACTAAGTGGTGGATTTGGTCGTTGGTAACGCCTGTCTGTCGTATAGATTTTTTTGCATGTGACGATTTTGTTAACATAACCATGTGTAGATGTGGATGATGTTAGTAATGAACTAAGTGAGTTAAACTTGGTTTTTTGGACTTGGTATTAATATCAGTTAATGTACCTTGCTATGGAAATATAGAAGTTCATGTCTTTTATGTGTATATGGTGAAATTCATGGTTATGTGTATATGGAAATATGAAATATTGTACACATTCTTTTGAAGATAGGATTTCATGGTGATGACTTCGTTGACATAAGATACATACAAGTATTTTGTATGACTTGTTCATATTGTAATGTGAAATTAATTTGACTTGTACCTATTCTTTTGAAGATAGGCTTTCATGGTGATGATTTATTTGACTTGTATGTGAAGTATATATGTGAAATTTTTTTGATATATGGAAATGTGAAATCTTGTATGACTTGTTCATATTGGATTGTTTTAGCGTTTGTATGTGAAGCAATGTTCTTTTTCAGCACATGGAATTTATTTTCGTTTATTTGATATAGGTCAAAATGGCGCGGCACCCACAATATCCATTGCTTGAGATGGCATACGACGAGAGACACTGCGGGAGGATACTTGAGGAGCGTATTGAGGTTAGTGTGTCCTTAATGGTGACTTTGTATGGAGCAAATGAATTTGGTGGGTGGATGTAGTCCAACACGGTGTTTGATGAATTATTTGCAGGTTTTGAATCCTCTATGTATCCGCACTCACAATCCTCTCACGTGGGACGATAGGTACACCCCGTACCTTCGGCAAGCTGGGTTGCTCCTATTGGCGATGCTTGTGAAGGATGGCTTGCTGAAGATGGACAATGCGGCTCTTACCGCGCTAGTGGACCGATGGAGGCCTGAGACACACACATTCCACCTCCCTTGTGGTGAGATGACGGTGACACTTGAAGATGTTGCCATGCTTTTTGGTCTTCGCATAGACGGCCGAGCGGTCACTGGAATAATTGATCCCGCTGGTTGGCGAGATCGGGTGGAGCTGTTGTTTGGTGTTCGTCCTGCGGATCCACCGGACGATCGAAAGGATAGGAAGACTACAGGAGTCAGCTCGGCTTGGTTGGTGCAGCACTTTGGTACGCCCCCTCCTGTTGATGTTTCGGATGGTGTTGTTGCTCGATATGCTAGGGCATGGCTTTGGCACTTGGTGGCTGGGTTTTTATTTCTGGACTCTAGCGGGAACACCATTTCTTGGATGTGGGTAGACATTATTGGTCAAGCTTGGGAGAACATCGCCACTTATAGTTGGGCTAGTGGAGTTCTTGCATGGCTGTATCGGCAGATGTGTGATGCTTGCAGCCGCAAGGGTGCTAGTGCTAACATGGGGGGTTGTGCCTATCTTTTGCAATTGTGGATGTGGGAGCGGTTGCCCGTTGGTCGGCCGGAGCGGTATACACATGGTGTAAGATACTATCTTTTGCTACATTAAGATGAAGTATAATGTTGATGCCATTAGTTAGTTAACTATGATTTGAGATATTGTTAATTTGACATTATATTTGTTTTGTTGAAGCAATTACCAACTTATGGTGAGGAGCCTTTGGCCACTGTCGGTTACCTATGGCACAACATTCTTAATGTGCATGGAAACCCGGTGAGGCGTTACATTGACTACAGCAACGCTCTGGACTGCCTCACTCATGCACATGTAAGTTGTCTTTGACACGTTCTTTGGTATTGGTGTTTATTTTCGTCCTATGAAAATGTTTTTGGCATGGTCAGAAATTTATTTGATTCATGATACATAGGTGAATTGGCGACCATATAATCGAGATGAGGTGCAAGCCATGGCGCTTAGTCCATATTGCAGGATGAATGAAGAGTATTAGCGCTCGGTTTGTCCCCTCATTTGCTTCTACATTTTCGAGTACCATATTCCAAGTAGAGTGATGAGGCAGTTTGGCGCACTTCAACAATGTCCTCCAGAGCACATCAACACTAATCATGAGATTCACCGGTATGTTGTGTCATTGTTGAGTTTATATTCTTCAAATCATGGTATGTTATATACTTTAATTTGATAAAGAACCCCTCTTGAATTTAGTATTGACCGTCGACGCGAGAGGGGTAGAAAGGATTGGGGCATCAAGCACCAATGATACATTAACGCTTGGGATAATCGTGGAGCCAACATTGTCATAGGAGGTCCACTTCACCGTGACTCCCCCCCCTTTTGAAAATTACTTGCAATGGTTGAGAGCAAACACACGGCTTAAACTTAAGGTAGCTATGGATGCCGGTCCCGTCAAGGATCTACCTTCAGACCCGGAAGATGTGTTTGACCAGTATGACCAGAGGACAAGGCAGGCCACGCAGACACAACGGGGACCGGTGGAAGACTACATTGTAAGTTTGGTTCAATGATTTGCTTATTTGATTCATGTACTTTTGTTTTTTCTACATTGTAACTTTGGTAATTTTGTTTGCTTATTTGATTCAATGGTTGTACTTTCACATGGCAATGACAAGGCCAACAACTTGGTTGTTTTGCTAACGAGTCTCTTGTAGCATTGGGTGTGCCAATTGGGCATCCAGAAGAGGCGAGCAAGCTATGGGCCTTCATACAGGTTAGATGGTAAAGTGCTTTTATCTCTGATTTATTTGATGTCAATTTGACTTTATTGTGATTTTAGAGATTCCATCGTGGGTGTCAGAAAATGGCTCGCAAGTTGAATTGCATGGCCCCACGGGAACAAGAAGCGGCTGGTGCTCCCTCAAGTTCTAGTACATGTTCTGCTCCATCCACTAGGGCCACTAGGGCCACCTCCACGAGTACAGGTGCGGGACTGGTTTGAAACTTGAAGTGTTTTTGCATTTTTGGTTCACCATTGGTTTTTGAATTGAAATGTAACTTTGTTCGTGCAGAGGCTCTCACCATTCCCAGCCCTAGTAGGGATGATGACCCAGAGGAGGAGGAGGACGAGGGTGAGGATGGAAATAGCTCGGACTCAGAAGATGATGATCCTACCTATGGACAAGAAGAGATTGGTTCCTCACAGTTGCCTGATGTGCCATTTGATCCATCACAAGGCAGTCAGAGGCCTAAGAGGCGGGCACGAAGGGATCACACAGATGTTGGGACCCCCAATGTGTTGCCCACCAATCCAGGACGCCAGTGTCGTAAGAAGAAGTCCTATACACCGAACCCCTTCAGACGCAAGTAGAGTTCCTCTGTGATGGACTTGTAAGCTAGCTCGTGGACTTATCATGGACTTGTAATATTATGTGATGGATGTGTATGGTATGGACTTGTAAGCTAGATTGTGGACTAGTAAGACTATGTGTAGAACTTATGTGATGGACTTGGTATGTGATGCACTTGTTATGTGATGGACATCAATTGTGATGGATATGTTATGTGATGGGTCATGTTAAAACCTTTGTGATGCAATTCTTATGTTATGTGATGGAATTCTGATGTTACGGACAATAGTCGTGCCAAACCGCGAGGCGCGACTAAAGCAGTAGTCGCGCCGGTAAGGTGGCCGACTCAGGACCCAGGTAGGCCAATGGCGCGACTCTTTGTGGCTAAATGAATTACCTGGGTCCTGAGTCGGCCACATGCCTAGCGCGACTATTGCTATAGTCGCGCCAAACCGCGTGGCGCGAGTAAAGCAGTAGTCGCGCCGGTAAGGTGGCCGACTCAGGACCCAGGTAGGCCATTTGGCCCTCAATGAGTCGCGCCAAGCCTGGTGGCGTGACTGAATGATGAGTCACGCCAAGCCTGGTGGCGTGACTGAATGATGGTCGGGAGCTACCACATGTGTGAGGCTGCTCCACTTTAGTTATCCTCCACTTCTGCCTTTCATCGGTGATTGGACGGGCCCATACCTTCCAACCACAACCAAGTTGGCATCGTACTGTGTACCGCAACTTAGAGTCAGAGTGCACCACATCGTATGGACGATGGTGCCGCACCGAGTAGTCCCTCAAAAAGAATTTCAGCTCCTCCATGCTGTCGAATGTCATCCCTCTCTGTATCAACTCTTGACCACTGTCAGGCTCGAGAGAATTAAGACGCAAGCCGGAATCACAATATGCCTTCTTAGGGGGTGCATGGAAGAGAGGAACCTCTGGAACACCCACATGAACTGCTCCAAGTTGTCTCAACTCCTCTATAGTCAGAGGAGCCAATCTAGCACCGAAATTTGTAGCCATACTAGAGGACGGTTCAACCATAGGAGATGTTTGAACAAACGAGCGCCGATGCACCACATAGCTCGGCTCAACTACCACTCTTGGTTGCACAAGCGATGTTTGCACACCATGTGTTGGCTCAACAAACGGTGCTTCATTGACTGGAGTTGGCTCAAACACTTCTTCTTGGGTTAACGCTTCTCTCATTTCTTCTTCTTCTTCCTCTTCTTCTGATCCCGTAGAGATATCATCATCATCTTGCTCCTCAACATCAAATGTGCCCTCGTCGAAGTCATTGTTCACTAGACAATCATCCTCTGAATCTGGCTCTTTTGCCATGTCAACATCATATTCTTCATCGTCCTCATCTTCGCCCACTTTATCATTAGTTTATACCAAGACACTCTCACAAACTTCAACTACCAACTCAGCGCAACCAACTTGGGACCCTTTCACTAACTCCTTATAAAAAGCCCAATCTTCGTCACATGAAATTCTCATAAGCACATAATGAGCCCTTTTGTCACCGGCATCGAATCTACCATGTAGGATTATTTCACTATGTTCTTGATCAACTTGGAAAATTGAGTTAGCTCGAACAAAAACTTCATCAAATGAAGGAGGGCTATCAAATCTTGTGACTCTATGCTTTATCCTCTCAAACTCTCCATTCTCATTAACCGAACTGCCGGAGAAATAACGAACTAAGCGATCCATCTACACACATTTAACGGGCACATTACCATTACCATTCATGGACTTATACAAAAACTACTAAAAGACCACGTATACCCAAATGTCAATCCACTACGTACGACAACCCTACCTAAACACACCATTCTAAAAATGATCTACATTAAATCCTAATTCACATTTCTTGCCAAAATTAACAAGAATATCTACCCACTAAAATCCCATCGAAATCGTTTCATGATACACAATCTACACGATACAAAAGCGTTGCCATGAATCAATTACACGATAACGCTCAACTAATCTTACCCCTTTCGTACTAATTTACCAAATCCAACCCAAACCCTAGGTTACCCTACCACAAGAAATGCCAAGGGAAACAAGCAAATGGCACAAATCTACATGGATAAAGTGGAGGAGTTACCTTCCCGGAGTGTTTTCCCACCGTTACCCCTTCGAATCCGTGGAAGGAAGAGGGGGATCTAGAGGGGGACGTCGGAGGCGGCGCCATGGGTGACCTTGCAATGGGGACGTGGGTGCCCGATCTTCCGTCAGGTGAAGGATAACTCGTTTTGGGCAGAGGTGACACACCGATCCGGCTTCAGATCTCAAAGACCCGAACTCCTGCAATCTTAGCACCACGATTCCTCTGGTTATCAACCGTGTCACAACCCGGTTGACCTCGCCACGAAGGCTAATCCCTGCCTGTGAAACGAAGAACACAAGCAAGAACTCGAAAGACGCAGCTCAAATATTAAGTGACAAACTGCAGATGAATGATTAAGCACACGAGTTGGGGTCTTACAAACCGACGAACGGCGAAACTGTTCTTGACAGAATAATCTAAGCAAAACTTGAGTCTAAACCGGCAGTGGCTGCTGAGTTTATGGGGCGAACTAGGGTTGGGGGCGGCCAAAGGGGGCGCCCACAACATGGGCTGAAGGCCCGACTCGATACAAGGCCAAGTTGGCCCAAAATAGGTGGCGCAGCACCTTGTCATGGTCACACAGCATGATCCACGAGGCTTCTGGAGCTAGGACCAGAACCAAATCGACGGCGTCGTCGTCCCCTTTCCAACGGGTCCTTATACGCCTCGTTTCGATGTCGTATGATGGAGATATCGCCGAAACCGTGCGGGGGTGTAGGCTGAATCCGAGACGGACGTGGCAGCTGAGTCGGGGACGAAGTCCAACGTGGGGAAGGCCATGGCGCGTGCGTGTCCAGCATGGTGATATCATCTGAGCTCGGGTGGGAGGAGAAAGAATGGGAGGAGGAGGAAGAAGGGGCCGTGGGCGCCCGGCTGTATACAGGCGAGTCGCGCCACGACCTTTGGCGCGACTGAGTCGCGCCATGGCATGTGGCGCGACTCGCCCTGCCATGTCAGCCGCCGCGCTGGCCGCCCGCGCCCCGGCCGACCTACGTGGCAGGCCAGTCGCGCCACATGCTGTGGCGCGACTCGCTCTTCAGTCGCGCCACGGGCGTGGCGCGACCAAAAGGGTTATTTGTTGGAAATATAGTTCGGCTGGGGTTAATATTAAAATTTCAGTTTAAAAAAGATTAAATAATAAAAAATTCCCCTCGCACCGGGGCCCCTCGCCCTCCCTCGCGCGGCGGCGGCCAAAGGAGTAGGGCCGCGGCGGGTGCGCTCGGGTCCTCGACGGCGGCCTCTCCAGCTCCTCCCTTAAAGACGTACAGGGACCAATAGCATCTGAGACGTGCCCTCTCTTTATGTGCAAAGGGGTTATCTGATGCGTTCTAAACTCGCTCCCCGCTGGCTAACCTGCCATGTCACCGACTCCCTGTCACCTTGCGCGAATCATGAAGTAGGATCTAACGGCGGGCAGCTGGAGGTGTACGTTGGACGTGGTATACAAAAATTATATTGGAGAACACAGCTAGACTAGACCTCCTCGGCTTCTAGTCCGTGTCCGTCGCAGCGATGGCTAACCACGCCCCACGGTGGCTATAAAGTTTTTGTTTATATCAACCTGCTGTAGGCTCGATGTTTTGGGCTGCCACACTTTAGGCTATTTTGCACACATGGGCGTGTTTTGGGCTGGCACATTGTAGGCTATTTGCAAGAACTCGCGAGCCGACATCTCTTTGTTGCTTTTTCTGCATACTCTTTTTTTAGACAGAGAGTTTGGTGAAACTAAGCAAAAAAAACTTTGAGTTTGATATTCAAATGATTTGATCTGAATATAAAGTTAGGTTTTGATAGGTATGAGAGAGTTCAAATAATATTTGTATTTTTAACGGATATACATGTAGATCATGTTCACGGTTCACTATATACATACACTTTCGAATACATGCATAACCTGCGCAGCTACATCAATGACTTCATCTGAGAAACTTTTTTTTACCAAAACATCTTAAAACTGACGAAGTCAGGATAGACATATCATTTGTAGATGAACCTCTATACTACTAAAAGGGTCGTTAGAGAAAGATGCAGATACCCATGCTAATTAGGTTTCACAACCAAGCCTCAATTTTTCCCGTGTTCGAATTTTAAAGTTTGGACGTATTAACCCCGTGATCCTATACAATGCAAAACGATATCAGGTGCAACTTGAAAGCTTTATAAACTTGAAGGATTAATCTCCTTTTTTTAAAAAAAAAGAATCCCAGTAATAGACAAGTTGACCATTTTTTACTTATCTATCTGTTGACGCTAAAACGCGCCGCGCCAAACACTAACACGCGCGGAATCGCAGAACGTAGACCTGGCTGCGCAGAAACCGGTGAAACCGGTTTGGGAAACCGGTGAAACCGGTTTGCTAGGGTTTCCTGCGAAAACCAACGAACGCATGCCCGGGAGGGACCCCGTCAGGGTGTGCGCACCTTGGGTTGTTCTAGGATCGGTCAGGCCACCTAGAACGCCCTCAATCGCCGTAGAGACGAAGGAAGAACAGCAGTTAGGGTTTGGAAGAGGCTAGGGTTTGAAGAACATAAAGTAAAGGCAAAAAGTAAAGACAAATAAAGGATAAATTGTGTTTGATCGATTGGATGATACTCAATCGGCCGCAACCCTTTATATTTATAGGGTGGGGAGGTCTTGCCCCGCAAGGAAAGTTCAAATACAAGTCGGATCTACAAAAAGAGTCCAAACCTATCTCAACTCGGGGAAAACCGGTTCTACCGGTTTCTAAATCCGGTTCCACCGGTTTGCGTTATCAGATGCAGCACAGTGTAATAAACCGGTTATACCGGTTAGCAAATCCGGTTCCACCGGTTTCCCTGCAGAAACTATTCCTTGCCAATTTTGATCGCTAACATATGCCCCCCTGTTTTCTAGTAAACTTGTGCACTAGAAAACACTTCTAAGATTAAAATTGTTCTTCTGGACGATACTAAACATATAAAGCATCGGCCATGTCATGCGTCTCGCCTATGTTGAAGTTGAAACAACTTGTTTTGGTCTCCACACCATCCTTGTAGGTGCCGCTGATCTTTGTTCAACTTCTGGCTCCATTGATTGCCTGCGCATTCTTTGTAATTTTCTCTTTTGAGTGCGAGTTAAGCCTGAGGGACACCACCTCGGCTGCATATATTTAGAATCTAATTTGCTACTGTTCTCACACTGCTTAGGATCAGTACATGTATCTTTTCTAACCGGATTACCATTGTAAGCAATCGGTTGTTGAAAGACACCATAATTTGGATAAGAAATAATATGTGGTGGCATGTACATACTACCATAGTCACTAGGAGCATAATAACAAGGATATGGCCAAGACAACGGCATATATGATCCACCAAAATAATATGGCGCAGCAGCATAATTACCTTGGTATTGGTGAGATTTTCGACTACCATGATGTCTTGGTGGTGAATTTGCATCTCCAGTGCTATGTGATCGACTCCTTTGTTTCTGGGCAGCTCCCTTCTTCTTATACTTTTCAAAAAGCTCTTCGAAGGTCGGCCCTGCTTTCTTTTTTGAACCATCAGAGTCTCCAGGTGAAAACCGGTTATACCGGTTTGAGGAACCGGTTCCACCGGTTCTATCAGAACCAGCATACTTGCTCTTGGTTTGCCCCCCGAGTGTTGAATTCCTTTCTGTAACTTGAGGGTCTTTTTTCTGCCATACCTTCTTGCTCCTTTTCTGCTCTGGTCGTGCTTCACCAATGATTACATTTTTTTCCTTTTGTTGTATCGGCTTGATTTGGCCGGATCAACACTTTAGGATTCTGTAATTCAATGGTATTGACAGAGAAATGTTTAGAAAAAGGATCAGAATCAACCTTCATTTCGTGCAAAGTCAAATGGCCTTCATTAAGGGCCGATTGAATTCGCCTACGAAATACATTACAATCATTAGTTGCATGTGAAAAAGAATTATGAAATTTACAATATGCACGTCGCTTCAACTCATCAAGAGATGGTAAAGTATATGCACACTTGATGTATCCATTCTTATGTAACTCATCAAATATCCTATCACATTTGGACACATCAAAAGTAAATTTTATTTTTTCTTGCCGATTTTTGTGGATCGGCTTAAGTGAAGGGCAACTATATGATTGAGACTTGCTTGGCCATGTAAATTCAGCAGCACATACTTCTCCATTCTCATCGTCCACTAAATCATTATTTAACATATGCATGTTAGGACGATCAGATTTTGGCCTAGCATCTTTACTTCGGCTTTCTTGAACCAAAGCTTTTTGTAATACTTGATTAAGGGTAAGAAACTCATAACCTTCTAATTTATCTTTGATATGAGATTTCAAACCTTTAAAAGCTAATTCGGCAAGATCTTTTTCAGAAATAATCAAACTATAACATCGGTTTTTTATATCTCTAAATCTTCTAATGTAATCAGCAACAGATTCATCATTCTTTTGAATAACCGATGTCAAGTGAGATAGCCTTAATTCATTATCACCACTATAAAAGTGCTCATGGAATTTATGTTCTAATTGAGACCATGAATGAATAGAATTAGGAGATAATGCCGAAAACCATGAGAAAGCAACACCAGATAATGACAAAGGGAATAATCTAACTTTCAAATGATCAACACTACCATGAATACCCATTTGTGCATTAAACTGACTAATATGCTCCCATGTAGTCCTATTGTCTTCCCCAGTAAATTTGACAAATTCTGGCACTTTAAAACCTTGAGGATAAGGCATAGTATCAAAAGCTGGAGGATAAGGTTTCTGATATACTAAAGTTTTATTCTTAACCTCTACGCCAAAAGTATCCTTAATCAAAATAGCCAAATCTTTTTTATATTCTTCCATCAGACTCTGAATATAAAGATCATTTGAGCTTTGCTGATCATTGACATTTGGCACATTTTGGTTCGGTGATGCATGTAATGGTTGTTGCAAATAACCCGAACTTTGGGAAGACATAGGATTTGAAGTATTTATCATTGGAATACATGTAGGTACATTACCAGAAACACCATTAACTCGGCCAGGATTAGCCTGAGCAATTGATGCACTAGTTATAAGCTCAGGTGTTGTCTGATATGTAGCAACAGGGTAAGAACCGGTAGGACCGGTTCCTGGAACCGGTTGAACCGGATTTTGGCCGTACTGGATATTAGGAATAAAACCGGTAGGACCGGTTACAGAAACCGGTTTTACCGGATTTGCCTGGCCAAATCCCTGAAAATTCTGTCCTGTCAAATAATTTAACGGCATCCCATATTGTGGATTTCTGGGTATTACTGCTGCCGATAAATTCTGAGGTACAATTGCGTGCTGTGAAGTACCCACTAGATCAGAATTAATAGCATTACTAATTACGGTCGAGGGTTGTTTTCCTACGGATTTATCAATCATGCCTTGAACAATCGTAAGAAGATTCTTTTGACCAGAAAGTAATAAGCCATTAATTTGCTCAAGGGTAACAGGCGCGGATGCAGCACTTACAATGGGTGTTACCTCATCTTTTTCTTCTTCTCCCTCCGAAAGAACGACCACCTCCTTGTCCTTGGAGATAGCACCTTTTCGATCCTTGGAGAAGTGCGAGAGGAACCATTGCGTCTTATCTTCAAGTTTCTTCTTGGCCCGTTCCATCTTTTCCTTTTCTTGCAACAGGAGTTGCTCGAAAAGATGACGATCCTCAGCCGAAAGCTCATTGGCAGTCGGCCTTTGAATATTATCAGGATCCACCTCGCCTGGCTTCGGTAGACTCGACATGATAGTAGATCCCTTTTTTCTTGTCCCCAGCGGAGTCGCCAAAAAGTGTGTTGACGCTAAAACGCGCCGCGCCAAACACTAACACGCGCGGAATCGCAGAACGTAGACCTGGCTGCGCAGAAACCGGTGAAACCGGTTTGGGAAACCGGTGAAACCGGTTTGCTAGGGTTTCCTGCGAAGACCAACGAACGCACGCCCGGGAGGGACCCCGTCAGGGTGTGCGCACCTTGGGTTGTTCTAGGATCGGTCAGGCCACCTAGAACGCCCTCAATCGCCGTAGAGACGAAGGAAGAACAGCAGTTAGGGTTTGGAAGAGGCTAGGGTTTGAAGAACATAAAGTAAAGGCAAAAAGTAAAGACAAATAAAGGATAAATTGTGTTTGATCGATTGGATGATACTCAATCGGCCGCAACCCTTTATATTTATAGGGTGGGGAGGTCTTGCCCCGCAAGGAAAGTTCAAATACAAGTCGGATCTACAAAAAGAGTCCAAACCTATCTCAACTCGGGGAAAACCGGTTCTACCGGTTTCTAAATCCGGTTCCACCGGTTTGCGTTATCAGATGCAGCACAGTGTAATAAACCGGTTATACCGGTTAGCAAATCCGGTTCCACCGGTTTCCCTGCAGAAACTATTCCTTGCCAATTTTGATCGCTAACACTATCCTAAATTTTAGTTTAATTTAGCTTGTCTGTAAATCAAATTTATTTAATTTTGACTAATTGTTTTTGTTAGAATATTTTACATAACCCATCATATGTTTAACAATGCCTATATTTGGTATCATATTGTAGATACTTTATTTTTTATACAGAATTGGTCCTAACTAAAAAAATGTTTGCCTTGTGGCGAAGATAAACTTTGGGGTTTTTTAGTTAGGAACCTGGTAGGCAGCTTTGCCGCCAGGCAGCGATCTGCACCCCAGTCCGATGAAATCGGACGCTTGGGATGTTGCCTGTGTCAAACAGTTTTGCCAGGATCTCGAGCAAACGAGCCCTTTAGTGCGTGAAGGGGGCAGGGGGCTGAGCCGCTGAGGGCCAGATGGTCGGTGAGGCAGTACTTGTGGTCGGTTGTGGACGTTATTGGCACTGGGCAGCAAGGCAAAATCGTAGTGTGGGTAGGCAGGAGTAGGAGAGATGGGGCAGAGATAATATACTTGGTTTATAATCTAGCTTTTATTATAATATCTTTGATTTATAAGCTAGATTATACTAAACCCTACGTGGTACAATATACGGTGACATTATAGCAACGATCACCCAAAACCGTAAAAGCTTGGGTTATCGATGCTATAATGTCACTGTATACTGTGTCACATAGGGTTTAGTATAGTCTAGCTTATAAACAAGGATATTATGATAAAAGATTACCATGGATCATCAAATAATCCGAAATAAACTACCCATGTGCAACTTATTTGAGATGTTTTGAGTGGTCCATGATGATCTTTTACTATAGTGTCATTGACTCATAAGCTAGATTATATAATCTAGGTAGGAAACAAACACCCCTCAGAGCAGGTGTGTTCCAAATAAACGAACCGTGGTCCAACCAAAGCGAACAGAAGACACTGAGCATCGCCCCGTTGTTTCTGACACCAAAATCGAACAACGTTTCGACTTTCAAGTGCGAACCAAGCCGAATAAACAATGTTTTGTTCAGAGAAAGGAGAGGAATCTGTGGGTGTGTTCAGTGGCGGACCTAGGATTTAAACTTAGATATGCCGCGCCAGGTCAGAGGATTAGAGGGTATGTGTGCTACACAAAGGCCAAGATGTAGACAGCTCACGCTACTATACAATGCATCTCGCAACTGAACGATACATTGAGACTCGAGACAGAGGAGGCTGAACTAACTTGAAAAATTGCTGGAAAATATTTTTATGTGTTTTAGCTGAATTTCTAGGTATGCCATGGCATACCAGGACCACCTGCTAGGAACGCCATTAGGTGTGTTTGGTTGGAGAGTTAGATGGAATGGAATGATTCTGTTCCAGTTTCTGAGGATGAGATGGTTATATCCTAGTTTTCAGGGATGAGATAGTTCTATCCCACTTTATGACTTTAGACCCATTATCATTCTCATATCTCAAGTGGGATGGCTATGTTCCACCAATTTTATGAGATGAGCTCGTCCAACATCTAGAGAAATATTCTCTTGTGAGAACTATTTCATCACACCTCATTCGCCAACCAAACAAGTGAAAAACAGAATGGGATGATTTCATCCCACCGTATCCTACGAACCAAACACACCCTAAACGGCAGGTGGGAAAGAGCGCTGACCTTTAGGGCCTGTTTGGAAGCCCAGTATTCAGTCCAAAACCCCTGTAATTTACGGGCCTGGAAGTTTTTTCGGGTGTGGCTGGAATTGCTTACTTGGATGACCGGTGAGCCCACTAATTTTACCCCTGGTTTGGGCCAAAACCACCGGAAAAAAAAAATCGTGTGCCGAGGCCTGGAAAAAAACACGACAAGTATCGGGGCTTCCTCTCTCGATCTGATCCAGTTGCTCCACTCGGCGGTGCCGAGCTACCTGGCGGCGGAGGTGCCTGGCGGCGAAGGCGGCCGCGGGCACGGGCGCAACCCCATCGACGCGGAGGAGTCGAGCGGAACCTGGCAGCGGTGGCAACTGCTGCTGCGAGCACCTCGACGCCGGAAGTGAAGGCAGGGAGGAGGCGAGCACATCACCGGCAACGACGCGCAGATACACCACGAAGACGTTTCTGCACCACCGTCCCTCATCTGTCTCGAATCTGCTCCACCTGCCTCCCAAATTTCAGGTAATCTACTACCATCACACTTTCGAAAATCAGTGGGAGAGATTTGCTCCACCCGGTGGACAAAATTGAGGGCTATTCGTGGACTGGTGGCCGCAAGAATTTCATCCACCCATTATTTGACAAAATCCTCGTATATGTAGATTCTTATTCTTGAAGAAATCCCTGGCCAATGGTGGCCTCTGTCCCTCTAGCATACAATGTCTTGCATTGTTTACTAATTATTATGCTATTCAACGGGTGGATAAAGAAACCGGTCAAAAGACCGGCCTGACACAGCTAAGCTAATGCACACCAGTAGTAGCCTATGACATCTTGCATGCAGTGTCCTCCTCTAAACACTCGGCATACGCCCTTTTTGCTGAGTGCCCGATGAAAAACACTCGGCAAATTCTCAGGCACTCGGCAATTATGGGTTTTCCGGTAGTGATAACGAGGCGGCCACATCCTATCATCCTGCAGAGTCTAAAAACGAAACTTTTTTTGCATTTGAGATCTCTGCTATATTAGATGATAGCTAAAATGATGCTGTGATATTTACTCTTTGTTTCTGTTCAATTCTTTTTTACTTATTGTGTGAAAACCGAGTAAAGAACAAAAAAAAACCCGTGTTGGGCCGGGCCCAACAAGAAGCATCCCATGTTTAGTCAGGAGGTCAGAGGACTCGCGACGGATCGGGAATTCGGGACTACTGCGGCTGCGACTCTCTCTCTCCACCGCCGCGCATAAGATGAAGACGACCCCGCCGCCGATCGACAAGCCGTCCACAACTGCGGTTGCATCGTTGCAAAAGCCTCGGTTACGATCGCAACAAGCTTCGACGTGTCCCGGGGCGACAAGGACCGATGGCCGGTGTGGAGGAGGGTGCGCTCAGGCGGTGCACCGCCGAAACCGTGGGGGCGCCGGAGATGACCGGCGACGGGAGCGGGAGGACGACGATGGAGGGGTGTTCGACCAAGAGGAAGACGCCGGAGGAGACCGTGAGCGGCGGCCAGGTCTTCGCCCCGCTTATGGACTGCGTCAACAAGAGGGCGGCGGCGGCGGAGGGGCCCGCCGCCGTCGAAAAGGCAGCAGACGGAGAGACCCCGCCGGGGCCAAAAGCCCGGATGCCAGAGCGAGAGGTCCGGCGGATCCTGTCCTGGAAGCCGAAGCCCATCCCGCGGCGCTACGAGGAGGCCCTGAAGCGGGGCAACCCTGCTGATGAGCAGCTGACGCCGGGGCCGGGCGCACCGGAGGTGGACGAGGACGCGGAGAACCTCTACTTCATGGCCAGGGCGTTCTACTGCATGGAGGAACGGTTCCCCAAGATGCAGGAGTGGGTGCGCGAGGAGCTGAGGACCAAGGGCTACGTCGAGATGGACGACGACTGGGTGAGGCGCAGGGCCGAGGCACAGGAGGTGGTTGACGAGGGGTGGAAGAAGATTGAGAAGAGGATCCAGGAGCTGCACTTCTCTGAGGACGAGATCGACTACGATGTTGACGATAGCGACTCTGATGATGACGATGAGGGAAGTGGCAATGGCGATGATATAGTAAGTAATGGTGCACAGGAGGAGGAAGAAGAGGAAGTAAAGGAGAAAGAGCAGTAGAGGCTTCCGGCCATGGAAAGATCTCAATTGCATCCGGTTTTATTGGTGTCTTGGTAGAGGCAGTCCAATCTCTACTATACTTACTACTCCTAAAAAGAACGAAAGTCTTGGTTTTTTTTCGCCTCCGCGTTTCCCCGGGAGAGTTTCGTCGCTCCGCCCGCAGTCTCCCTCGCCACCGCGTGCGTCGGTCCGCGGAAGATCCTCCTTCGTCGGATAGAAAGTCTGCCTGCAAAAAAATAAAACGTGAACTATACGATCTCCTTTCCGTCTGTGACCCTCCCCTCAGTCTTCCGCTCGCGGAACGCGCCGCCATCTACGTCTCCCTCCACCGCAACGCCCGCTTCTCCTCATCGCTGTCCTCCTCGCCGAGCCGCGCCATCCTCCTCGCCGCCCCCTTGCCGAGACGCCAGGGACGCCAGGGATCCACGCCATCCTACTCGTTTCACTCCTCACTGCCCTTCTCTTGCATCCACGCCATCGCCAATGACCGCTGCCCTGACCATCCATCTGTGGCGCCCCTCTGCTCCACGTCTCCACCCTAAAGCCCGTCCGCCTTTGCTCGTGCAGCCGCCGCCCATGAGGAGGGCCACTAGGGTTTGCTCTGCACCTCCTGTTGCGGCCGCAGATGACCTAGCATTGGCATTCGAGGGCGTGATGGAACCTAGACTAGACGACTACGGCGGCTCCCCGCCCTCTGGTTGTCGCGCGGGGTATGCGCCGGCAACGACGAGGTCGACGGCGACGAGGTGGGGAACGAGCGCGCGGCGTCCGACGGTGGCGTCGCCGCGGCCGGCGACCGGCCTCGCTGTCCTACGGAGGTGAGGAGGCCGATAGCCACCCCTGCCTCCGGCGAGGAGGCCAACGAGAAGGACATGGAGGTAAGCTTGTACATTCACCCTTCCTCTTCCCCTTGATCATGCACTACCGGAAAACCCATAATTGCCGAGTGCCTGAGGGTTTGCCGAGTGTAATTCCTCGGGCACTCGGCAAAATGGGTGTATGCCGAGCGTCTGGAGCAGGACACTCGGCAAAAAAAGGACACTCGGCAAAAAGGGTCTATGCCGAGTGCCAGAAGCAAGACACTCGGCATACACCCCTTTTGCCGAGTGCCTATGTGGTACACTCGGCATACCACCTGTTTGCCGAGTGCCATGGAGTTGGGCACTCGGCAAACTGCCGACCTGGCGCCTGGCACCTGGCACCGTGCGTTAGCCGACGGACGGCGTCAATAGTTGCCGAGTGTCCGCCGTCAGGCACTCGGCATATAGCCCATTTTGCCGAGTGCTATGCCTAGGCACTCGGCATAGAGCCCATTTTGCCGAGTGCTATGCCTTGACACTCGGCAAACCCGCCATCAATATTTCATGGCACACTTGTCAAACTTTTTCTTTTCTCCACTTACAATACGAGTTGCTCCATGTCTGAATTTGATTTTTTTTTGGTCTATTTGCTATATTCTGATAATTTTAATCATTTAAACGAATTGTTTGGTTTATGTCAAATTTGAACTGCAAGTGATTCAAAATGAGCAACAGAGTTAGTTCAAAAATAATATTCATGTTATTGAGTCCATTGTGAAGCCTTATATGTGTAATGAAAGTAAATTTGGAACTTCTTGGACACGAAACATGCCGATTTACGTGTGTCTGTATTGTTTTAAAATTCTAGAAAATGCAAACGAAGTCTGAAAATTATGAGATTTGTCTATAGCCTATGATATCATACGTGGAGGCTGTGGTAAAAAATAGGGAAGGTTTTGCACAAGTCGTCATGTATGACGCTTATAAACCGAAACATCTCCGAAGAAGAATCGTAGAGTCGAGAAGAATCGTAGAGTCGAGAAGGGATCTTCAAGATTTGAAGTCAAAGTGACGGTCCACTTGGAGTTTGACTTCAAATCTTTTTTTATAGGCAAGAAACAACATGAATTGTTTCATGTTAAGTTTTGGTAATTTTTTGATCTATTTTATAATTTTTCAATTATTTTTTGCACTTATAGAATTGTAGTGCATATAAATTCATTATGACGAATATCACATGAAATAATGGATTTATGATGGTAGAATAATGACATATGCATTTTAGAGTGAAATGCACATGTTTTTTTCAAATTACAATGCAAGAAATTTAGAAAAAAAACTAAAATTGCAAAATAGTTGCCGAGTGCACAGGTCTTGGCACTCGGCAATCAGGGTCAATGCCGAGTGCCTCCGTGTCGTGCACTCGGCAAAAATGTGTTTATTTTTTTTAAAAAAAATGTTTGCCATCATATTTCTTAAAAAAAATTAAAAAAAATATATGCCGAGTGCCACGCGATCCGGCACTCGGCAAACTCCTAGTTTGCCGAGTGCCAGATCACGTGGCACTCGGCAAACCGAGCAAATATCAGCCCGGACAGGCAAACCTCGCACACTCCACACTCATTCAGCCGCTGCGGACGCACGCCGCTGCCCGCACACCGCTGCCGCGCACGCCGCTGCCC
>CM014274.1:60453302-60512348 GCA_004135705.1 Alloteropsis semialata
GGCGGTGATGGCAGCCCTTCCTCTTTGGCCGGCGGACGG
The DNA here is from genome assembly GCA_004135705.1 of Alloteropsis semialata. NCBI lineage: Eukaryota > Viridiplantae > Streptophyta > Magnoliopsida > Poales > Poaceae > Alloteropsis > Alloteropsis semialata. The sequence goes on from CM014274.1 coordinate 60,453,342, forward strand.
GCCTCTCTCTCTCCAGCGTAGCCTCCTCCGTGGGGCACGCGGGCCTCGCGCTGATAGCGGAGATCCGCACGGTCCGCTCGGAATGGCATACCGAAGAGGCTCCGGTTGTTTAGCGTAGCCTTCCTAGTACACCGGTGCGGCGATTTTTACGCTACCCCAATCCTTCAGGATTGGATAGCGCACAGCAGTACGGACAGCCTAAGGGTATCCGCAGTCGTCATACTCTATTTTCATCCTCTAAAAGAAATATACTGTCCTGGTCATCAAGATTCTCTCCTCTATACCACTTTCTCCCGCGCCCATCATCATCTATATCTCTTCCTCTCTACCAACACCCCACGTGGGTCCCACACTTCAGCCTCCCTCTCTTATCCACACGCCTCCCCTCCCCGGGGTCCCCATCCTCCCCACGACTCCGCCCGCGCCCCCCTCCCTCCCCGGCGCCGCTCGCTCCTCCCTCCCTCTCTCTCTTCACGGCAATCCCATCCTCGATCCTTCCTCTCGGCGCTGAAAGGGAGGGAGAGAGGAGGAGGGCCGGCGCACAGCGGTGGGATGGTGGCGGGAAGGGGGGAGGAGCTCGGCGTGGCCACAACGGCCGTGTGCGCGGGGGCGGCTACGGCGGCCTCCCTCTCCACCCCCCAAGCGATGTCGGGCGGGAGCTGCTGGTGGTGGTGGTCCGAGAAGGAGAAGGGGTGGTGGTGGTGGCCGGCGCGAGGGCAGCAGAGCAGGGACCGGCGGTGAGGGGGGGAGGGCGGCGCGAGGTCAAGGCAGAGCAGGTCGTTTACCCGTGGTGCTTCGATACGGCGGGGCGACGGGGCCCCTCGTCCTCCCTCGCATGAATTTTTTTATTATTTAATCCTTTTTAAACTGAAATTTTAATGTTAACCCCAGCCGAACTATATTTCCAACAAATAACCTTTTTGGTCGCGCCACGCGCCGTGGCGCGACTGAAGAACGAGTCGCGCCACAGCATGTGGCGCGACTGGCCTGCCACGTAGGTCGGCCGGGGCGCGGGCGGCCAGCGTGGCGGCTGACATGGCAGGGCGAGTCGCGCCACATGCCATGGCGCGACTCAGTCGCGCCAAAGGTCGTGGCGCGACTCGCCTGTATACAGCCGGGCGCCCACGGCCCCTTCTTCCTCCTCCTCCCTTTCTTTCTTTCTCCCCCAAGCCCTAACCCGAGCTCATCCATGGCTGCCGACGCCGCTCCCCCTAGATCGGCCCCTCCCACCACGGATTCGAAGGGGAAAAGTGGGGAAACTACTCCGGGAAGGTAACTCCTCCACTTTGACCATGTACATTTTGCGGATTAGGTTGATTTCCTTAGTTTTGGATGAGGTTAGGTTTAGCTAGGGTTTGACTTGATATGGTCGATTGAGCACGGATTTGAGATGGTTAGTTGTACTAAGTGGTGGATTTGGTCGTTGGTAACGCCTGTCTATCGTATAGATTTTTTTGCATGTGACGATTTCGTTGACATAACCATGTGTAGATGTGGATGATGTTAGTAATGAACTAAGTGAGTTAAACTTGGTTTTTTGGACTTGGTATTAATATCAGTTAATGTACCTTGCTATGGAAATATAGAAGTTCATGTCTTTTATGTGTATATGGTGAAATTCATGGTTATGTGTATATGGAAATGTGAAATATTGTACATATTCTTTTGAAGATAGGATTTCATGGTGATGACTTAGTTGACATAAGATACATACAAGTATTTTGTATGACTTGTATGACTTGTTCATATTGTAATGTGAAATTAATTTGACTTGTACCTATTCTTTTGAAGATAGGCTTTCATGGTGATGATTTATTTGACTTGTATGTGAAGTATATATGTGAAATTTTTTTGATATATGAAAATGTGAAATCTTGTATGACTTGTTCATATTGGATTGTTTTAGCGTTTGTATGTGAAGCAATGTTCTTTTTCAGCACATGGAATTTATTTTCGTTTATTTGATATAGGTCAAAATGATGCGGCACCCACAATATCCATTGCTTGAGATGGCGTACGATGAGAGACACCGCGGGAGGATACTTTAGGAGCGTATTGAGGTTAGTGTGTCCTTAATAGTGACTTTGTATGGAGCAAATGAATTTGGTGGGTGGATGTAGTCCAACACGGTGTTTGATGAATTATTTGCAGGTTTTGAATCCTCTACGTATCCGCACTCACAATCCTCTCGCGTGGGACGATAGGTACGCTCCGTACCTTCGGCAAGCTGGGTTGCTCCCATTGGCGATGCTTGTGAAGGATGGCTTGCCGAAGATGGACAATGCGACTCTTACCGTGCTAGTGGACCGATGGAGGCCTGAGACACACACCTTCCACCTCCCTTGTGGTGAGATGACGGTGACACTTGAAGATGTTGCCATGCTTTTTGGTCTTCGCATAGACGGCCGAGCGGTCACTAGGATAATTGATCCCGCTGGTTGGCGAGATCGGGTGGAGCTGTTGTTTGGTGTTCGTCCTGCGGATCCACCGGACGATCGAAAGGATAGGAAGACTACAGGAGTCAGCTCGGCTTGGTTGGTGCAGCACTTTGGTACGCCCCCTCCTGCTGATGTTCCGGATGGTGTTGTTGCTCGATATGCTAGGGCATGGCTTTGGCACTTGGTGGCTGGTTTTTTATTTCTGGACTCTAGCGGGAACACCATTTCTTGGATGTGGGTAGACATTATTGGTCAAAGAGAACATTGCCACTTATAGGCTAGTGGAGTTCTTGCATGGCTGTATTGGCAGATGTGGGATGCTTGTAGCCGCAAGGGTGCTAGTGCTAACATGGGGGGTTGTGCCTATCTTTTGCAATTGTGGATGTGGGAGCGGTTGCCCGTTGGTCGGCCGGAGCGGTATACACATGGGGTAAGATACTATCTTTCGCTACATTAAGATAAAGTATAATGTTGATGCCATTAGTTAGTTAACTATGATTTGAGATATTGTTAATTTGACATTATATTTGTTTTGTTGAAGCAATTACCAACTTATGGTGATGAGCCTTTGGCCACTGTCGGTTACCTATGGCACAACATTCTCAATGTGCATGGAAACCCGGTAAGGCATTACATTGACTACAGCAACGCTCTGGACTGCTTCACTCATGCACATGTAAGTTGTCTTTGACACGTTCTTTGGTATTGGTGTTTATTTTCGTCCTATGAAAATGTTTTTGGCATGGTCGGAAATTTATTTGATTCATGATACATAGGTGAATTGGCGACCTTATAATCGAGATGAGGTGCAAGCCATGGCGCTTAGTCCATATTGCAGGATGAATGAAGAGTATTGGCGCTCGGTTTGTCCCCTCATTTGCTTCTACATTTTCGAGTACCATATTCCAAGTAGAGTGATGAGGCAGTTTGGCGCACTTCAACAATGTCCTCCAGAGCACATCAACACTAATCATGAGCTTCACCGGTATGTTGTGTCATTGTTGAGTTTATATTCTTCAAATCATGGTATGTTATATACTTTAATTTGATAAAGAACCCCTCTTGAATTTAGTATTGACCGTCGACGCGAGAGGGGTAGAAAGGATTGGGGCATCAAGCACTAAGGATACATTAACGCTTGGGATAATCGTGGAGCCAATATTGTCATAGGAGGTCCACTTCACCGTGACCCCCCTCTTTGAAAATTACTTGTAATGGTTGAGAGCGAACACACGGCTTAAACTTAAGGTAGCTATGGATGCCGATCCCGTCAAGGATCTACCTTCAGACCCGGAGGACAAGGCAGGCCATGCAGACACAACGGGGACCGGTGGAAGACTACATTGTAAGTTTGGTTCAATGGTTTGCTTATTTGATTCATGTACTTTTGTTTTTTCTACATTGTAACTTTGGTAATTTTGTTTGCTTATTTGATTCAATGGTTGTAGTTTCACATGGCAATGACAGGGGCAACAACTTGGTCGTTTTGCTAACGAGTCTCTCGTAGCATTGGGTGTGCCAATTGGGCATCCAGAAGAGGCGAGCAAGCTACGGGCCTTCATACAGGTTAGATGGTAAAGTGCTTTTATCTCTGATTTATTTGATGTCAATTTGACTTTATTGTGATTTTAGAGATTCCATCGTGGGTGTCGGAAAATGGCCCGCAAGTTGAATTGCATGGCCCCACGGGAACAAGAAGCGGCTGGTGCTCCCTCAAGTTCTGGTACACGTTCTGCTCCATCCACTAGGGCCACTAGGGCCACCTCCACGAGTACAGGTGCGGGACTGGTTTGAAACTTGAAGTGTTTTTGCATTTTTGGTTCACCATTGGTTTTTGAATTGAAATGTAATTTTGTTCATGCAGAGGCTCTCACCATTCCCGGCCCTAGTAGGGATGATGACCCAGAGGAGGAGGAGGAGGACGAGGGTGAGGAGGAAAATAGCTCAGACTCAGAAGATGATGATCCTACCTACGGACAAGAAGAGATTGGTTCCTCACAGTTGCCTGATGCGCCATTTGATCCATCACAAGGCAGTCAGAGGCCTAAGAGGCGGGCACAAAGGGATCACACAGATGTTGGGACCCCCAATGTGTTACCCACCAATCCAGGACGCCAGCGTCGTAAGAAGAAGCCCTATACACCGAACCCTCCAGACGCAAGTAGAGTTCCTCTGTGATGGACTTGTAAGCTAGCTCGTGGACTTGTCATGGACTTGTAATATTATGTGATGGCTGTGTATGGTATGGACTTGTAAGCTAGATTGTGGACTAGTAAGACTATGTGTAGAACTTATATGATGGACTTGGTATGTGATGCACTTGTTATGTGATGGACATCAATTGTGATGATATGTTATGTGATGGGTCATGTTAAAACCTTTGTGATGCAATTCTTATGTTATGTGACGGAATTCTGATGTTATGGACTTGTTGTCTCATGTCCAAACTTATGTGGTTGGTCATGTATTGGTTAAAAAAAAGAAATTCTTGTGACGCTAAAGAATGGAGTTGACAAATTCTGCTTTAGTCGTGCCATGGCCCCTGGCGCGACTCTTTGTGGCTAAATGAACTACCTGGGTCCTAAGTCGGCCACATGCCTGGCGCGACTGCTGCCTAAGTCGCGCCAGGACGCCTGGCGCGACTATTGCTATAGTCGCGCCAAACCGCGTGGCGCGACTAAAGCAGTAGTCGCGCCGGTAAGGTGGCCGACTCAGGACCCAGGTAGGCCATTTGGCCCTCAATGAGTCGTGCCAAGCCTGGTGGCGTGACTGAATGATGAGTCACGCCAAGCCTGGTGGCGTGACTGAATGATGGTCGGGAGCTACCACATGTGTGAGGCTGCTCCACTTTAGTTATCCTCCACTTCTGCCTTTCATCGGTGATTGGACGGGCCCATACCTTCCAACCACAACCAAGTTGGCATCAGTACTGTGTACCGCAACTTAGAGTCAGAGTGCACCACATCGTATGGACAATGGTGCCGCACCGAGTAGTCCCTCAAAAAGAATTTCAGCTCCTCCATGCTGTCGAATGTCATCCCTCTCTGTATCAACTCTTGACCACTGTCAGGCTCGAGAGAATTAAGGCGCAAGCCGAAATCACAATATGCCTTCTTAAGGGGTGCATGGAAGAGAGGAACCTCTGAAACACCCACATAAACTGCTCCAAGTTGTCTCAACTCCTCTATAGTTAGAGGAGCCAATCTAGCACCGGAATTTGTAGCCATACTAGAGGACGATTCAACTATAGGAGATGTTTGAACAAACGAGCGCCGATCGCACCACATAGCTCGGCTCAACTACCACTCTTGGTTGCACAAGCGATGTTTGCACACCATGTGTTGGCTCAACAAATGGTGCTTCATTGACTGGAGTNTCCTCATCTTCGCCCACCTTATCATTAGTTTGTACCAAGACACTCTCACGAACTTCAACTACCAACTCAGCGCAACCAACTTGGGACCCTTTCACCAACTCCTTATAAAAATCCCAATTTTTGTCACATGAAATTCTCATAAGCACATAATGAGCCCTTTTGTCACCGGCATCGAATCTACCATGTAAGATTATTTCACTATGTTCTGATCAACTTGGAAAATTGAGCTAGCTCGAACAAAAACTTCATCAAATGAAGGAGGGCTATCAAATCTTGTGACTTCATGCTTCATCCTCTCAAACTCTCCATTCTCATTAACCAAACCGCCGGAGAAATAACGAACTAAGCGATCCATCTACACACATTTAATGAGCACATTACCATTACCATTCATGGACTTATACAAAAACTACTAAAAGACTACGTATACCCAAATATCAATCCACTACGTACGACAACCCTACCTAAAAACACCATTCTAAAAATGATCTACATTAAATCCTAATTCACATTTCTTGCCAAAATTAACAAGAATATCTACCCACTAAAATTTCATCGAAATCGTTTCATGATACACAATCTGCACGATATAAAAACATTACCATGAATCAATTACACGATAACGCTCAACTAATCTTACCCCTTTCATACTAATTTACCAAATCCAACCCAAACCCTAGGTTACCCTACCACAAGAAATGCCAAGGGAAACAAGCAAATGGCACAAATCTACATGGATAAAGTGGAGGAGTTACCTTCCCGGAGTGTTTTCCCACCGTTCCCCTTTGAATCCGTGGAAGGAAGAGGGGGATCTAGAGGGGGGACGTCGGAGGCGGCGCCATGGGTGACCTTGAGCTCGGGTGGGGGGAGAAAGAATGGGAGGAGGAGGAAGAAGGGGCCGTGGGCGCCGGCCTGTATACAGGCGAGTCGCGCCACGACCTTTGGCGCGACTGAGTCGCGCCAAGGCATGTGGCGCGACTCGCCCTGCCATGTCAGCCGCCGCGCTGGCCGCCCGCGCCCCGGCCGACCTACGTGGCAGGCCAGTCGCGCCACATGCTGTGGCGCGACTCGCTCTTCAGTCGCGCTACGGGACGTGGCGCGACCAAAAGGGTTATTTGTTGGAAATATAGTTCGGCTGGGGTTAATATTAAAATTTCAGTTTAAAAAAAATTAAATAATAAAAAAAATTCCCCTCGCGTCGGGGCGTCGGGCCCCTCGCCCTCCCTCGCGCGGCGGCGGCCGAAGGAGCAGGGCTGCGGCGGGTGCGCTCGGGTCCTCGACGGCGGCCTCTCCAGCTCCTCCCTTAAAGACGTACAGGGACCAATAGCATCTGAGACGTGCCCTCTCTTTATGTGCAAAGGGGTTATCTGATGCGTTCTAAACTCGCTCCACGCTGGCTAACCTGCCATGTCACCGACTCCCTGTCACCTTGCGCGAATCATGAAGTAGGATCTAACGGCGGGCAGCTGGAGGTGTACGTTGGACGTGGTATACAAAAATTATATTGGAGAACACAGCTAGACTAGACCTCCTCGGCTTCTAGTCCGTGTCCGTCGCAGCGATGGCTAACCACGCCCCACGGTGGCTATAAAGTTTTTGTTTATATCAACCTGCTGTAGGCTCGATGTTTTGGGCTGCCACACTTTAGGCTATTTTGCACACATGGGCGTGTTTTGGGCTGGCACATTGTAGGCTATTTGCAAGAACTCGCGAGCCGACATCTCTTTGTTGCTTTTTCTGCATACTCTTTTTTTAGACAGAGAGTTTGGTGAAACTAAGCAAAAAAAAAACTTTGAGTTTGATATTCAAATGATTTGACCTGAATATAAAGTTAGGTTTTGATAGGTATGAGAAAGTTCAAATAATATTTGTATTTTTAACGGATATACATGTAGATCATGTTCACGGTTCACTATATACATACACTTTCGAATACATGCATAACCTGCGCAGCTACATCAATGACTTCATCTGAGAAACTTTTTTTTTACCAAAACATCTTAAAACTGACGAAGTCAGGATAGACATATCATTTGTAGATGAACCTGTATACTACTAAAAGGGTCGTTAGAGAAAGATGCAGATACCCATGCTAATTAGGTTTCACAACCAACCCTCAATTTTCCCGTGTTCGAATTTTAAAGTTTGGACGTATTAACCCCGTGATCCTATACAATGCAAAACGATATCAGGTGCAACTTGAAAGCTTTATAAACTTGAAGGATTAATCTCCTTTTTTTTAAAAAAAAGAATCCCAGTAATAGACAAGTTGACCATTTTTTACTTATCTATCCTAAATTTTAGTTTAATTTAGCTTGTCTGTAAATCAAATTTATTTAATTTTGACTAATTGTTTTTGTTAGAATATTTTACATAACCCATCATATGTTTAACAATGCCTATATTTGGTATCATATTGTAGATACTTTATTTTTTATACAGAATTGGTCCTAACTAAAAAAATGTTTGCCTTGTGGCGAAGATAAACAAGAGACTGTTTGGGGTTTTTTAGTTAGGAACCTGGTAGGCAGCTTTGCCGCCAGGCAGCGATCTGCACCCCAGTCCGATGAAATCGGACGCTTGGGATGTTGCCTGTGTCAAACAGTTTTGCCAGGATCTCGAGCAAACGAGCCCTTTAGTGCGTGAAGGGGGCAGGGGGCTGAGCCGCTGAGGGCCAGATGGTCGGTGAGGCAGTACTTGTGGTCGGTTGTGGACGTTATTGGCACTGGGCAGCAAGGCAAAATCGTAGTGTGGGTAGGCAGGAGTAGGAGAGATGGGGCAGAGATAATATACTTGGTTTATAATCTAGCTTTTATTATAATATCTTTGATTTATAAGCTAGATTATACTAAACCCTACGTGGTACAATATACGGTGACATTATAGCAACGATCACCCAAAACCGTAAAAGCTTGGGTTATCGATGCTATAATGTCACTGTATACTGTGTCATATAGGGTTTAGTATAGTCTAGCTTATAAACAAGGACATTATGATAAAAGATTACCATGGACCATCAAATAATCCGAAATAAACTATCCATGTGCAGCTTATTTGAGATGTTTTGAGTGGTCCATGATGACCTTTTACTATAGTGTCATTGACTCATAAGCTAGATTATATAATCTAGGTAGGAAACAAACACCCCTTAGAGCAGGTTCAGTGTTCCAAATAAACGAACCGTGGTCCAACCAAAGCGAACAGAAGACACTGAGCATCGCCCCGTTGTTTCTGACACCAAAATCGAACAACGTTTCGACTTTCAAGTGCGAACCAAGCCGAATAAACAATGTTTTGTTCAGAGAAAGGAGAGGAATCTGTGGGTGTGTTCAGTGGCGGACCTAGGATTTAAACTTAGATATGCCGCGCCAGGTCAGAGGATTAGAGGGTATGTGTGCTACACAAAGGCCAAGATGTAGACAGCTCACGCTACTATACAATGCATCTCGCAACTGAACGATACATTGAGACTCGAGACAGAGGAGGCTGAACTAACTTGAAAAATTGCTGGAAAATATTTTTATGTGTTTTAGCTGAATTTCTAGGTATGCCATGGCATACCAGGACCACCTGCTAGGAACGCCATTAGGTGTGTTTGGTTGGAGAGTTAGATGGAATGGAATGGTTCTGTTCCAGTTTCTGAGGATGAGATGGTTATATCCTAGTTTTCAGGGATGAGATAGTTCTATCCCACTTTATGACTTTAGACCCATTATCATTCTCATATCTCAAGTGGGATGGCTATGTTCCACCAATTTTATGGGATGAGCTCGTCCAACATCTAGAGAAATATTCTCTTGTGAGAACTATTTCATCACACCTCATTCGCCAACCAAACAAGTGAAAAACAGAATGGGATGATTTCATCCCACCGTATCCTACGAACCAAACACACCCTAAACGGCAGGTGGGAAAGAGCGCTGACCTTTAGGGCCTGTTTGGAAGCCCAGTATTCAGTCCAAAACCCCTGTAATTTACGGGCCTGGAAGTTTTTTCGGGTGTGGCTGGAATTGCTTACTTGGATGACCGGTGAGCCCACTAATTTTACCCCTGGTTTGGGCCAAAACCACCGGAAAAAAAAAATCGTGTGCCGAGGCCTGGAAAAAAACACGACAAGTATCGGGGCTTCCTCTCTCGATCTGATCCAGTTGCTCCACTCGGCGGTGCCGAGCTACCTGGCGGCGGAGGTGCCTGGCGGCGAAGGCGGCCGCGGGCACGGGCGCAACCCCATCGACGCGGAGGAGTCAAGCGGAACCTGGCAGCGGTGGCAACTGCTGCTGCGAGCACCTCGACGCCGGAAGTGAAGGCAGGGAGGAGGCGAGCACATCACCGGCAACGACGCGCAGATACACCACGAAGACGTTTCTGCACCACCGTCCCTCATCTGTCTCGAATCTGCTCCACCTGCCTCCCAAATTTCAGGTAATCTACTACCATCACACTTTCGATCCACATTCTCCTTCATGTATTCTATTTCCTGTGTGGTTGATATGAATGCGTAGCTACCTTTCTCTGCACCAATGGTTGGATAGATCCTATAGGAATTTGAACCTTTTACATAATCTATACGAGATGCATGTCTGTTACTGCATCAACCAACGATTCCATCCATATGGACAGACCACTGGGAGCAGGGCTGCTAGATGAACTCCTCCTCCTTCATTATTGTGAGAAGAATTGCCATTTTATTTTGGATTTCTTCTAAAATTAGGCAATGGATTATTCTAGGACACGCTACACTAGACTGAATAAATTAGTTTTTTATTGTTTTTGCTGAATAGCAATGCCTCAGTTAAATGTGGCCTTCTTGACTGCTAATAGATACATTCAGTCCATGGATATGGAAGAGGATATAAGGACAGAAAAATGATTCCGAGGAGGAGGAAGAAGAAGATGATGAAATGATGATGCTCATTTTTTCAGCATTTTTTCAGCATTATCAGAATTTGTGAGCTTCAGAAAAGAACAAGTTGCTGCAAAAGAAATGGCTATCGGATGAGGTAAAGATAGGGGCCTCAGATATTTTCAAAAGTGAACTAAATTGAGAGATGTTTCTAGGATATGACTCAAGGCTACGTGGCTTGTGGCTTTCAAAAGTGAACTAAATTGAGAGATGTTTCTAGGATATGACTCAAGGCTACGTGGCTTGTGGCTCAAGAAGGAAGTTAACAAGCTTTCAACTGAAACATGTTTCATATTATGTTAATTGCATCCTCAGCCACATAATTTGACTATGTGTTTCTTTCTACTAACCTCATTTCTTATTGTTGGTAGGTACGGGTTAAAACTGAAGAGGACTCCAAGTGGCCGCCACATGTGATTTTCGCAAGATTAGCTATTGGCTGAGGACTCCAAGTGATGATCTAGATGATCAAACTGTTTATGGACTAACAATTTTGTTTGGTTTAAAATATCGAGTTGTTTAGGAATTTTATTGATGTCCTTGTATCTCATTTTGGGAGTACTGTTATTTATGTGAACTTTTCTGGCTCTTATTGATGTTGGATATGAAATCTTTCAGATTTGAGCTCCAATTTAATGCTTTGTTTTAATTTTTCAAAGCATCATGCACGGTCAATCTCATGCTCTGTTTGATGCTAGCGATTATTGATATTTGCATATTCAAACTGGGCCAATGGCCCAAGTACAGCGAAGCGCAGTGGAAGTGAATGTTATTATTTCCTGCTTACCCAAACATCTAATTAGAAGGGTAAAAAAACACCACTGTATTATTGTGCACAAGGTTTTACACCTGTAAATTATTTACAGGTGTGAAAAAATACTAGACTGCCAAACAGGCCCTTAAAGTTAATTTATTTTCAATATGGATCCCACTGATCGATTTTTCACTGCACCTACCGAACCGTTGTCAGCTCACCAGCATTCGCCCTCCAAATCGAAACTGGGCGCGGCCAGGTTGGATCGACTCGTTTTACTCTTTTCTTTTCTCTTACTGCTTGATTTTTTTTTATTTTGGATAGTCTCTTGTTTGTCTGGTTTCTTCGCTTCCAGCTCCATCCAATTCTGATGCAAAAGATAAGGCGGCTGCAGCAATTTCTTGGCCACGTCTGCTTTTATGGGCATGGTGCCGCAGCTTGCCGCCTCCGCTCGTCTCCGCGTAGCGCCCGCAGCTTGCCGCCTCTGCTCACCTCCGCACGGTGCCCCGTAGCTTGCTGCCTCCGCTCACCACCGTTTCGTGCTCGCAGCTCGCCGCCCTGCGCAGTCCGACATGGCCTTCACGCTTGAAGTCGGAGTCCAGCTGCGAGCGTGGCCGAGGGCGGCGAGGACTCGAGAGGCGGAGTGCGGACAAGGGACAATACAAACACGAGAGAACAGAGAGAGGAGAACGAGTCGCCGTTGATGCGGGACGAGCGCGTCCGGAAAATTTTTAGGGATGGACCGGTGCCGAATCTGACAAGAATATTCCCCTAAGGACCGTTCCATTCCATCAGTTCTCCAACCAAACGCTATAAAGAATGGAACCGTTCCATCCCGCCCCGAGCCATCCCGTGAACCAAACGCATCCGATGGTCCTATACAAGACGAGCTCTTGTTTGGATGCAGGTATGTATCAAAGTCCTAGATGACTTACATGTGGGCCTCTGTGCAATGCATACACCAAGCCATCCTGGCTCGTGAGAGCTGCTCAACCTTTTGCATACGAGGGGAGCCAGAATGGAGGGGCTAAAATGAATGGGAAGATGTAAGAAAATCATACAGGCAGCGCAACCATACAGTTGAGTGCATCATGCTATGCCGGAAGGGTGGTCAGGGGTTCCGGTTCTCCCAACAAATCACGCCCATAGTGGCTCTATCTCTGTCCGCAAGTAGGCATTTAATTTGCAAGTAGTGTTGTTTTCCGTTCATTTGTCCTTTATGCTATTTTTTTCGAAAATTTGAATACTCATTTCAGATAGGGGCAATCACCAATCATTCCAACCATGGTGTTTGGTGCATGGAATTCAACAGCATGCAAAATAAACTTTAATCATGGATTATAAAATAGCAAATAGTTTTCAGTATGTGTGTAACTTCCAACATGGATACTCCTGATTTTTTTTATTGTTCTTTTGCCACGAATCATATAAACTACTCCCTCCATTAGAAATGATAGGATATTTTGATTAGCGAAAAGTCAAATTTTTTAAAGTTTCACCAGTAATTAGTCAAGCTATAAGCAAGTTTAGGACTTCAAACTTGCATCAATAGATTTATGTAATTATGTCCATAATCTTTTAATATGATACTAATTTTTCTAAAAATTGAAGGCACATTCTAATAAAAATCAAGAGTAAAAATCTATTTTGTTTGATTTTTCCCCGGTCAAAATATTTACATCATTTCTGAACCAGGAAGTCAAAGTGTTTACATCATTTTCTGAAGCTTGAAGTATATATGAGACGAGGTCCAAAACATTATCTTATTTGAGGATCATTGAGCAGAGCAAAAGCAATTCTTAATCCCTATGTATATTCCATACCATTAGCTTGTGCAATGGTTGTACGTGCTAAACGGACAAGCACAAACTTAATCACGCTTCATACCATACACGGCGCGGCAAAGCACGCCAACCCATCCTAGTTGATTTCAATCATCTGAGGTTGAAGATGAGCTATATGCCATTGGATACCAATCTAATGGCTCTGAGTGATGTGCTGATTTTTTTTTTCCGAGACAGAGAAGAGACGTGAAGAAAAGGGCTTCCTTCAGGATAACCGGAAAAACAAGAACCTCACCTCATCTTCTCTCCCCGCAATGGCGGCCGCCACAGCAGCCGCGGCCACAGCTCTCCGGCCCCATATCACCCTCCTCTCCGGCGGCGGCGGCGGCGGCCCAATTTCCCCCAGAACAACCCTTCAAATCCTGCCATTTCTTTCCCCCCTTCCCTTTCGCCGCCGTGGCCGCGGCGTACTCTGCTCGAACGCCTCGTCGTCCCCGTCTTCACCGCCGTCGCCGGAGAAAGAGGCGCTGGTTGAGGCGGTTGCGGTGCCTACGGCGGAGTCCTGCGTCAACCTCGGCCTCGAGCTCTTCTCCAAGGGCAGGGTAACCCCGAGGCGCCTTGTTGCAATGTTCGAATGGCACGCGACGCATTAGATTGCGACATTGTAAATCATCGATAGTGTTATCAACTGATGTTTGCATCAATACCTGTGGAAATGTGTCAGTTCGGATGCAGATACAACTCTAGCGAGGACGTGTCCGGATTAGCATGTAGCTCGTGAATTTAAATGGGCGTCCTATGTACTATGTCATGCTTGATTGAGTTTGGTACTGGTTTTAGCTGAGTTACCAATGCTGAGTACTTAAATTGGAGGGCTGCTTTTTCTCATCGAACAAATAATTAACCATGCACCTTAAGGAAACTGTGGAACCAGATGAAATGATTCTTTTTAAGCAAGAAAGTAAGTAATAGAATGGAATGTTTTGGCAGATTATGATAGTCTCCGACTTGAAAACTATTAGTAATCGTTGCCATGGTGTTAGGACTGCATGAAACTGGAATTGGTACTCTGGCAATGAAGACTGAATCAGTAATCTTGTAAATATAAATGCCAATAATATCATGTTTATACTCTCTAGATTTGTATACAATTACATAGCATATTCTGAGATGGGCTCATTTAAGACTGCATGTCTGAGCAAACGCTTCTGTAGGTTCACTTTTTTTCATTTCATTGGAGAGACGTCTGTAATCATTACCTGCATTCTGTTGTCATTTTATTTGCACTTGCATAGGTGAGGGATGCTCTTGAACAATTTGAGAATGCCTTAGAGCTGAATCCAACACCAATTGAAGCCCAGGCAGCACTGTATAACAAGGCATGCTGCCATGCATATAGGTGAGGATACTTTTCTGGAGCCATTTTACTTGGTGTTTGCACTACGCATGCACCATGCTTATTTAGGCTAGTCCTCAGAATTTTCATCTATGAATCAATGATATCATGTGTAGTAATGCTTCACATTAATGTATCTAGGTGGCAAAAAAAGTAAAATGCTAAAATCCATTGTTAAAAACAAAACTGCAAGAGCCATAAATCAAGGTCCACAGATTTTTTGGTAGAATATATGCATGCCTCATTTGGGCCATAAAAATATTTAATTTTTTATTAGTCATTGATTTCTGGATCTGTTTGGACCAGAGAAGAAAGCAAAAAGGCTGCAGAATGTTTAAGGACAGCTTTGCGAGACTACAATCTCAAATTTGGTACCATACTTAATGATCCAGACTTGGCGCCATTCAGAGCATCACCAGAATTTAAGGAACTTCAAGAAGAGGTTTGTGACTTTCAACTTTACTGCATTACACATGCTACTGATGAAAGTAATCTGTGGATCATAAAGACTCATTCTGATTCATAACCAGTTTAATGTCACTAAAATTATCTATATCTTCTAACTTCATCTCAGGCTTTGCGTGGTGGAGAAGATATTGGTTCTGGGTTCCGAAGAGATCTGAAACTCATTAGTGAAGTACAAGCACCATTTCGTGGTGTCCGAAGATTCTTCTATGTAGCTTTAACAGCAGCAGCTGGAATTTCAACATTCTTTACCATTCCCCGACTTATACTAGCAGTTCAAGGAGGTGATGGTGCTCCTGATCTTCTCGAAACTGCCGGGAATGCTGCCATCAATATTGGAGGTAAATTGACGTGCACTAAAGATAGGTCTTGCATAGAGTTAACAGTGTTTTTGATGTTGAAGAATCTTGAGTGACTATCTCATTAATTACACTAAAAATATGAATAACAACTTTATGTAACTTTTTGGAGTTACAGGTCGAAAATATGAATAACAACTTTATGTTATACCTCTTCCACTATTTAATTACTCTAAAATGATCAATTTTTTGAATCAGTATACTGCAGGTATTGTTGTTCTGGTGGCTTTGTATTTCTGGGAAAACAAAAAAGAAGAGAAGCAAATCACACAAATTTCTCGTAATGAAACCCTTTCAAGACTACCTGTGCGCCTGTCAACTAATCGCATTATTGAGCTTGTTCAGCTCCGGGACATTACTAGGCCAGTTAGTATAATTTTCTTTTCATCTTCTATGTCCGCTGGACATTCGCTGTATTTTCTTCTCATTTACTTCGACTTATTGTTGAGGCATATTACAGGTTATATTGGCAGGTTCAAAAGAATCTGTTACTCGGGCAATGCAAAGAGCTGAGAGGTATCGAACAGAATTGCTCAAACGAGGCGTTCTTCTAATTCCTGTGATCTTTGGTGCTTCTCAGAAAGACCAAATCAAACCAAGAGGTTTTGGAGCGAGAAGAGCTGCTGCATGGGTTCCTTCAGTTGGGGTTAGACCACCTTACATATTAGCTAAATACTAAAAGCCCCAGCTCACCTGCCTTTTAGTTTGTGTATTTTGTACCAGAAACTTGACCCCTTTCTCTTGTTAGTTTAATGCAAATTTTCTCTCCACAGGGTGACTTTGAAAAGCGTACTGAATCTATTGCAGCAAAGTCACGTTTGAAAACTGAGGTTCGATTTAAGGCTGATATTGTCTCACCTGAACAATGGGAAAGGTGCATTTCATTTTTCTTCTTACATTTATGCATTTTGCCCTAGCCTGTACACATAACTTCATAAAGTAATTAGACTGTGATTCATGAATTTTTTTTGTTTCTAATATAGCAAACATAAATAGGTACACAGATGGTGTAGAAATATAAAAAATAAAACTATATTAGACAGATGTAAAACTTAAATTCCCTACAAGTAGAAGGTTCTGATCTGCCTGTAAAGCACATACCATACGCATTAAAACTTGAAAACCATATTGCCCATTTGGCTAAAGGAATTAGTTTTTTTGCCAAGTCGGCATTAAAATGGAAAATATTCCCTATTTCTTTTCCTCCCATAGGCCATAGATATGGCATCTATCCCTTTCTGCTGCATGTACATATTGAAAGGAGTTTCCCTAATTAGTTTTTACCTCTACATATTGTTAGCATGGTTGGATCGCTGTGTTCGAGGTTTTGACATCTATTTACGTATGGTTCAGTTGGATACGTGACCAGCAAGAGTCTGAAGGTGTCACTCCTGGTGAAGATGTCTACATAATTCTTCGTCTGGATGGTCGTGTCAGAAGATCTGGAATAGTAATTATTCTCTTCTCTCTCAGTTTCACTTTGGTAAAAGTAAATATGTTACTTGACTTGATTATGCAATAAAACAATTCCATAACTAAACCACACCTAGCGGGTTGAAATGACATTGAATCTAATCTACTGTTACAAGAAAAAAGAATAACAACTGACCATGTGCATGTGATTTTTCTTATAGGGTATGCCAAACTGGAACGACATATTGCAGGAACTGCCACGACTTGAAGATTTGATGAGCAAACTTGAACGGTGAAATTTTGGTCAGTCACCTTCCAAACTGCGTCGGTCATACTACTCGATTGGAACATATATTAAACCATCACATTTCAAATATAGTCGAGGGTAGTTGGGATTGTTAGAGAAGTAGAGCTTCTATTTGAAATTTTGGTTATTTGTCTGTCCCAAGTTTTTTGTAATCATAACATGCTGGTTGCTGTCTACGAGTTAACGAGTGTTTACTTGTGTCTTTCAGGTGTTCTCGTC
The DNA here is from genome assembly GCA_004135705.1 of Alloteropsis semialata. NCBI lineage: Eukaryota > Viridiplantae > Streptophyta > Magnoliopsida > Poales > Poaceae > Alloteropsis > Alloteropsis semialata. Next base: position 60,470,756 of record CM014274.1, read on the forward strand.
CGTCGGAGGAACACAAACAATTTACTGGTAGAGATACAGAAACATAAGGTAAAGCGTGCGGAAGTGTGATTGTCAAGGGGTCGAGTATAGTGTTCCTGGAACTAAAGTGCAGGTCGTAGCTTCTCACAAACTAACTACTATAGTACTACTGCACTCAATCTATGTGGATTGTAGAGAGCAACCGACCCTATCTATCCAAATTATAAAATTCACGGTTGCTCTTGGTGCTCAATTTGTGTGCGTCTGCTTCCGTTGTGCTTGCGCCTTTGCGCGTGCAGCACTTTTTTTTTTTTTTGCGAAACGCGTGCAGCACATTTGCACGGGTGCTCAAGGGCTCGTTTCATCGTGTTATCAGATTCCTTTGAACAGAGTATGCCGTTTAACATGATCAACTGTTTTTGTAAAATAACCAGAATATACCTCAGTTAAAAAAAACAGAATTTATTCTCTCCCTTCCTCCCTCTCTCTTTTCCAACGAAGTTCATTTGGAACGACGTGTGCACAAATTTTTTAAATTTAGAGATAAATTTCGATTTCAGGGAGTCGTGAGCGAAAAAAGAAAGAGACTTGTATAGGCTGTCCCCGAGTGTGTTCTCTCTTGTCGCATGAAACTGGCATGTCATGAAAAAAAAGGTAATCCGACGCAGGAATCAATACTCTGTGTCAGTGACGACTGTATGGAAACCTCTCCTCCCCGCTCCCCGTGGTGCCCCGGTGCCCCGTCACTCGATTTTTCTGGATAAACAAAACGCAGAGGCCAGAAAAAGAGCTGCAGGTCGCTGACGGCAGTCCGATGGCAGAGTGCAGGGTCTGGCAGCAGTCCGATGATTGATTGAGTTGGCGTTGCAGCCGAGAAGGGTTCGTCTGGAGGCTCGGATGGGCCAAGGGCTCCCGGAAACGTTTGTGCTTGGCTTGACCAGATCACCAGGCGTCGGGGCATGATGGAAGGAAAGGAATCGAGGAAAGGAACTCGTGCCATTTGGGTCCAGGCCTCTTCGCGAGTTGGAGAAAGGGATATGCCCATTGATCCAGTCCAGGCGGCGGCGGCTGATGCTCATTCTGACGCTGATGGTGCAGGAGGTGTGTGGTGTGGAGGTTAGCTGGATGTCGGAACCAAACGAGCGCAGCATGCATAAAAGAAATGCGGCCTAGTGAGTACGTACTCGTAATAATGAATTGACAACGGGCTGCAGGTTGCGATGCTCTGCGTCGACCGAGTGAGCCGATATGGACGACAATCAGCGGCCGATTTTCCTCTTTCTTTCCCTTCGTCTCCCCTCTCAAGGGCAGAATATATATGTAGGAGTAGTTTGAAGCAGTTGCGTGGAGACTGAATGAAGGGGACGTTACATATATGTATGTAGCATGGTGGTCTGGTGGAGCACAGCTAAGCGTTGGGTCGCTGAAACGCGGATGCCGACGGAGGAGGACCAAGTCGAAAAGGACGTTAGGTTTTGACCATTACGATTTGCTGGGGTTCCGACATGGACGGCGATGACGTACGCGCAGAGAGACGCATCACGCGACTCTCAGCGCGTGGCTTCCTTCGTCCCAGCCGCCCTGCAGCTCACACCAAACTTTTCCTGCCGCCATTATCACCATCAATGCCGATCGAATGCAACTCCATCGCCGGTGTACACAACTGATCAACGGGCGGCTACTACGTACGTACGCAACGTACTCATGTATAGTCATGTTTATGCAATCAAGTAGGCAGGCTAGCAAGCGTACACGTACGGTAGCTAGCAAGCAAGCAGTGTGTACCATATTTCCTGGCTGTGGCTGGGGACCGGCCGGACGTGGAGATGGAGCCTGCCTGCCTGCCCAGTGTCTAGCTAGAACAGAGATGGGTTAGGAGATTGGGGGCCACGGGCCAGCAACTAATAATTAAACACACGAGAAGAAGAGGGAGATCAAGCTCCAGCCACGTGGTCGTACTGCATTCGTCGTGCATCCTCGCATCCGACGGTCTAGCGGAGACGAATGCCCTTGCTGCGTTGGTTGCATACAAAGCCTTGTTTAGTTCGCTCGATTCGATCGAATTCACGTTCTGTTTTATGCATTGAACAACGTGTCTTCTATCTGTTTTTTTGATTCCCAATGCAGTTTTCTACAGTGCATTCGATCGAATTCGCGCGAACTAAACAAGGCCTAAGTTGCACGGTTTCCGGCTGGATTTGCGCTAAACTACTGGGACGTACAGGACAAGTATGTGTGACGGATGTTAGTATAGTTAGAGTTTGGTGCAACTTTGACGACGTCCTGTTTAGATCTTTAGAACTAATAATTAGCTAGCTAAAAACTAGTTGTTGCTAATTATTAGCTAGCTAACCATTAGCAGGACGTTGTATGGATCCATCTGCTAATGTATAGTAGGATAGTGGATTTTATACTATTAGCTCCTTCTAATTTACTGATGGACTAATTATTAGCAAGATGCGAGGCTAATAATTAAAAGCCCGTTTCTCTATTTGGTAATCTTAGTTAGTATTAGTTATAATGGATCAAACATATCCAGCAGAAAGCACTGTAATGTTGGTCAACGGCCTACAAACTGAATAAAAAATCCCGCTTGCGTTACTAGCAGTGACTCCTACATTAATTATTGTTTGAAGGTGGGCAACTAGGGCCTGTTTAGATAGAAAAGAAAGTTTGCGAAATTTACTGTAGCAATTCTAAATCGAAGATTAGGAGGACTAAACATGATCTAATTATAAAACTAAATACACGGATGGACAGAAAATCACGAGACGAATCTATTAAGCCTAATTAATCCGTCATTAGAGATTATTTACTGTAGCACGATGTTGTCTAATCATGGCCAAATTAGGCTCATTAGATTCGTCTCGCAAAGTTACCGGGGGGTTATGGAATGGGTTTGGTCATTAACACATGTCTAATACTCCATGCATGTAAGATTTTCTTTGATGAATAGTGAAGTTTGAAAAGTGTAAGTTTCCTAAACAGGCAGTGGAGAGATTATATTTTTCAGAGCGAGCTAGCAGCAATCGTTGTGTCGGACAAAACGAATTGAAGCTACACGCTACTCCCTCTGTCTGAAAAAGAGTACAATTCTGTCATAGTGTAATCTTTTAATATCTTAACTTTGACTAATTATAAATAAAAATATTTATATTTATAATATCGAATAAATATTACTAGATTAATTACAAATTGTAGATGAATTTATTTAGATCCATAAACATAAATACAATTTATGTTAAACTTAGTCAAACATGAACAACTTTTATTGACACTTAACCTATAGTTGCGTTAATTTTATGACAAAGGAGTAGAGAGTTGGGGCACTATTTACACCAGTGTCTATTATCATCAGGTGCGCGGGAGCAATGGATCATGCATGTATGGCCTACAATGTGCTTTGACAATCCAACTTGATTTTAATTACTTTTAGCTCATATAAACGTATGAAATTATTTGCAGACTAACGATTTAGGCCTTTTATTATGGAGACAATTCCTTATTTGACACCGATAAAATCACTCGTTTCCTCTTTGGCCCTTGAAATCTTTTCGTTCCTTATTTGACTCCAATTTTCACTTTCGTTCCTAAATTGACACTGCCGTCAATTCCAAGTGCTAACAGTGTCAAATGCCGCATGAAAAGATGGTTTTGCCCCTCATTCACCAAATGCAATTCTGTGCATCTGCAACTACTTTTATTTATATGCATGTAGCAATCTCATCAATTACAATTTGTTGAGTTTATTCCACCAAAACTTTCACATCATTTATTATCAAAATTTGCCAGGTTTTGATAATCACAATCGGCCAGCCGCTAATGTACTCAGCTGTCAACTCTACTACTCTAGCTATTCTGATCCTTGCCGGTCCAGATACTGCTACGCCATACTCAACCTCAGTTGCCAATACACACGCAAAAGAACAAAGGCAAAGCTGAAACAAAGCTAATCGTTGCCTAGTCTCCGATCTACAGCAGCCTCTTGGGGAGCCTCGACGGCGGAACGGTGGACGGGGACACTGCAGATGCAGCGGCTGCGAATATGAGGGGGCGCCTCGCCGGGGTGACCGGACTCGTTGTGGAGCAGCTACGGGCAGTCCGGTGGCACCACCAGGAACACAGCGTGTTTGGTTGGCTGGTGGCTGATGGCTGGTGCTGATTTGTTGTGAGAGAAAAGTATTGCTGGCTGGCTGGTGCTGATTTGTTGTGAGACTGAAGTACTGCTGGCTGGTGGCTGTTGCCCTGTCCCTCGCCGGTGAGGTGTAGAACATGCAGCCGGATTCCGAGCGCCCGCAGCGGCCGGACCTGGGGAAGCCTGCCCCTGACCTGGGGAGGCGGCGCCCAACCGCCACCGCCCGCGTTGCCCGGCCGGCCTCCACGTCGGCCAGGCCGTCGGGGGCGCCGCTCTGCAGATCTGCTCCCTCATCGTCGCCGTCCAATAGCTGCAAATTGCGACCCTAAAAAAAAGCAGCTGCAAATTGCGCCGCCGTCGTCTAGGGAACGATTCGAACGAAGAGTAAGCGGAAGGAGAGGAACGACGTTCTGTGGGTAGGATTGGGGCAAGGGCATTTTTGTCCACTCTAACAAAATCTGACACCTATTTCATGGAGCAGACTAACAGAGGTGACGGTAGTGCCAATTTAGAAATCAAAGTTAAAATTAGAGTCAAATAAGGAACGGAAAAAATTTTGAGGGTCAAAAAAAGAAGAAGGGATTTTAGTAGTGTCAAATAAAAAATTTTCTCTTTATCATGCCCAATCACCTAAGTTAATTACCGGGCAGCTGCTCTATATATATTCTGTTAGCAATACAATGTCGAGTATTAATTATTAGATGGTCAGGGACGTGGCAGCCAACACGCGTTATGACTTGGCACTCTCGTGCGTGCCTTCCTAGGTCTCTTGCCATCACGGCGCCGGCGGCTGCTTCAGGACGCCGGCCGCTTGCCTGTGCCGCGCCGTGGTGAAACAAACGCGCGAGCGTTTGTGTAAACGCGACTGTCACCTCACGCTCGGCTGCTTGGCCTCTGTTTGCAAGGACCCGGCCAAAAAATTGGCCGCCAAACATTTGATGTGTGCTGAACAAAATTTTGGCCAAAGTGGGACCGCTGCGGGGCCCACGTGCAGGGCTCACGGGCGCAAGCGTTAGGCGTCCCCGTGACCCTTCCCCCGGCCAAACGATGCGCCCGGCTCCGCGCTCTCCCTCCCGGGTGAGAGCTTCTCCCCGCCGCCCCGCCGAGGGCCGCCGCGCCGCCGGCCCCATCCGAAGCTCCGCCGTCCATCCAGTCCCGCGCGCGCCATATTTCGCCGCCGCCCACCGCAGATCTGGCAGCGAGCCGCCGCCGGTAGCCGCACCGTGCAGATCGGGCGCGCGCGCATCGGGGGGCCTCGGGCTTGGGAGGTCAACGGCGAGCGGCGCGAGGTGGTCGGGGGCGAGGTCGGCGCCCCGGCCTACGGATCCGCTGCCGTGGCTCGCCGTTGGGACTTCCTTCCGGCCGCAACTCCCTCGGGCGCCCCTCTTCGTGTACCGTCTTCAAGCTCGGTGACGGCTGCCTCCGCCGCCGACTTCTCCGTCCGCCCGGTGAGCCGGCCACCTTGGTTCGTTCCCCCTCCTCGTTCATCCCTTATTGGCGGCGCCTTCCACAGTAGTCCTCACTTCACCGCCACGCCACCTGCTCCTCCTGCGCGCCCGTCCTCGTACTCACATCCGCCTGCATTCACGTCTATTCCGGCCCCCTTCACCTCTTCGTGCACCCCAGCATCCTCACGGCGGCAGCATGTCCGGAGGAGGGGATGACCCATTCCGTCCGTACTCGCAGCCGGACCCCCGGTTTCCCTCCGGGTACTACCCCATGCATCCGTCGTATTCCAACCTCCCGCTCCCCTGCAGCGGCAGTCAAGCGCCGCCTCCTGGGTTCCCGCGCTTCGACATGAACCACTACTTCGGCACCTGCAGTACCCCATCCGCCCCCCTGTATACCATGGAGGCTGGCCACCTCAATCCGGCGTACTCCCCTTTCATGAGCCGGCACGGTATTCGACCTCGTCCGCGGCACCCTTCCAACCAGGCCCCTACGCATCCCTTCCGGCGATGAACACGCCTCCACTGCCTTCCGCATACGGTGAGTGGCATTCAAAGGTGTCTGTATTTTTGTTGCAATCCCTCGAATTCAAACAATCTTTGCTCAATTAACACTTTGCAGGACCTTATGGTGAGGGCAGTAGCCGTCCAGCCCGTGTGGACGTCCCACCGGTGACCCCTTCATGGCCTTCGGCTCCGACGGCCGATGAGCCCGCTGCGTCCGGTGCACCCGGCCATCGGATGACCCGCAGCCATTCGCGCATGCAGGGATGTGGCAGACCGCCCCAATTAATCCGGTTTAAAATCATGGGCCCACTATCACAGCAGTGCTCCACGCCCTTAAACCGAGCTAATCGTGCAATCCGTCGGATACCTTCCCGATTAAACCACCTTTTCTCTCGACCGAAACGAAATAGCAGCAGTCCCACTCGAAGGTGGGCTCAGGCAGTACAACTCATCACAATTTTACAACACACGGTTCACATAGATAATTATACAAATACGGTGTATATGTTTTATCTTATTACAACCCAGAATATGCTACAGCGGAACAGTTCTAACGACGATACAAAAGAACCATGTGGAGCCCTCACATGATCTCAAACACTGCGGCCCGAGTCGGACTCGGACGGCACCCGCTCCACAGACCAGCCGTCAGGCAACACGCACGGCCAAGTCAACGCAGCCACGGGATCATAGCCATCACAATCTGCAATAAAATTTAGCCACAAGCAAGGCTGAGTACTAATTACTCAGCAAGACTTACCCGACAAGGATAAATTCTAGACATGCAAGGCTCTTTGGCTCTGGGGTTTATTTTGCCAAAAGCATCTACATCTTGAGCCTATTTTCAATATTTTAGCCAAGTTTTAAGTGTAGCTAACCATTACTAGGTTTCCCAAGCTATCCAATAGCAATCAGGACTTCACGGGGCAACCTTTCCCATCTCTCCCCGCCATCTGCCATCAGGGCCCACTCCACCCGAGTGCACGCCCCAACGGACCCCAGGTGCCCCAGGCAAACCTGTGCCGCGGCCACTGCTACACTCGCCATCAACCCCTCGCCCAATGGAGCAGGAAGGACCTGTCAGACGTCAGTTTGAATCAAGTACTAGGTTTACCAGTTTACCATATTTCCCGGCATACGATTAGTACCTTCAAAAGCTTGACCAACATCGCCACACAATCAATGCCTCAGCCCACCAACCAACCCCTGTGCAAGCGGGACATTCACCCAATCATGAACATCGCACAAGCCCCGCTTGCCGATTATGCAACTAAGGTTTCAATCAACTCCTTAAAACTTAAATGCACAAAAGTAAGGCACAAACCAGGAGTGTTAGCCAAACAGTGGGTTATGCTCCGGGGCTTGCCTTCTTGATCAACACTGGCCTTGGGCCCTTCCGGACTTTGGTCCGGGTCTTGAGCAGCGACAAGGTTAAGCCCAGCAGCGGCTTGATCACCCTCGGGCTCGACTTCAATCTCGTACACGCCGTCAGTAATGGTGTTCTCTACATGAGATGTAAACATATGCATGAGATGCATGAATGCAGGAGCAACCAATTGCAAGAGTATTTATCACCTACTCATATCACTAGACAAACATTTATGGATCCAAACATCTAAGAACCCTAATTTGTACAGGAGCCGGTCTAACCGGTTTTGAGACCGGTTTGACCGGTCTGGCCGGCCTCACACACTACTATTTGAAATAAAATCCAAATCACCATTACAAAATCATATGTATTCAGGAGCTAATTCTTGTTGGTGTGGATTCCTAAACTATAAAAAGTGCCTAGTTCCCTTGAGTAGGTGCACAGGGATTACTCTTCCTACTACATTAAACTAACCACTCTCCTCTTTTCCCAACTCATGAATACACTCTAGCCCTTTAACCACTCATTCAACCTGTATCCACAATCCTACCATTAAAAGTGATTTGCATCTTTAGTTCATACCTAAGCTTTATGAAACCACAACCACACTCCTCAGCATACACTAGTACACGAAGCAATGCTTCACTCAAACAATCATTTTGTATACAATTCCTAGAATCCTATAGATAACTCCCTAACCTTTCCAACTCTTACCCCGGGGTCCTATTGGCTTCTTCAACCTCCGAGCACGGCTCGAGCTCGGCTCAGGGAAGGACCGGCGGCGGTGGTGCAGCTCGGGGAAAGGCGAAAGGAGAGAGAATGTGGCCGGGGATGGCTCGGGCGGGGTGAGGGCAAGGTGAGCGAGCTCGGGGCGGGTGGAATCACGAAATGGCGAAGTGAAGACGGTGAATCCGGTGAAGGAAGCCACTGAGCTCAGTAAAAGGGAAGGTACGGGAGTGGTTGAAACCGGTCCTCCACTCGCGGACGTGGCGCGACACCGGGGCAGAGGCGTCACACGAGGCATGAGGAAGCGTAGACACGTGTCCCCGGCGGTGCGGACGCCCATACCGGCGAGGGAAGCTACCTACCCGCGGCGGTGGTTGGGCACTGACTGTTACGGTGGTGGGGTAAAACACCCACCGCAACAGTCCGTGGTGTCGAAAATCCTGTGCCGACGAAGTTCAAAATCAAATCCCGCGGGCCACCGACTGTTGTGGTCAGGGCCTTGGCCTAGCACTGCAACATTTGGTACTATGAACCTTGCAGGAACATGAATCAACCCGCTAAAGTTGCGGTGGTGCAAAAATGACAGACCACCGCAACAGTCCGTCAATCCAGAGAGCAATTTCGGATTTTCCCCTGGCGACCGACTGTTGCGGTCATCCCCTGAGATCCCACCGCAACTTCCTGCTTTAGGGTTAAAACTTGATTCGTAGCCCTGTAGCACCGATTGTTGCGGTGACCGTTCCCATTGGCACCGCAATTGCTGAGATAACAGTATTTGCACTTTTAACTTGGATTTAATTGGAATTTTAATTCGAATCTTGCTAAGCTAAGCCTCGTTCCTTATGATAGGTAACGTGGTCACACACAAACACATATGCACAAACAAAGCACTATGATTATGAGATGATGCATACCATTATTGATTTAGTTACGTTCGTTATGGTTTTTAATTACTATAGTGACACTAAGAGTGTCACAGCCCTCCCCCTTAAAAAGAATCTCGCCCCGAGATTCCGGTGCATAAATTTAAGTGCGGAAAGGAAGTTACCTGGAATAGAGTTCATAAAATCCGGGTATCTAGATTTGAGATATGACTCCTCTTCCTAAGTAGCTTCGTCTTCGGTGTGATTACTCCACTGGACTTTATAGAATTTGATAGCCTTTCTCCTCGTGACTCTATCCTTTTGATCAAGAATCTTGATAGGATGATCCTCATACGTGAGATCGGGTTCAAGAGGAATTTCTTCATAAGGAATGGATTCTTCTGGAACTCGAAGACATTTCTTGAGTTGAGAGACATGGAACACATGGTGTACGGCTGAAAGATTATCGGGAAGTTGAACTTTGTAGGCCACGGGTCCGCACGTTTCTAGAATTGGGAAAGGTCCAATATAGCGAGGAGCTAATTTTTCCTTCACCCCAAATCTTTGAACGCCTTTGATTGGTGAAACCCGAATATAAACATGATCTCTTACTTCAAAGGTTAAAGGCCTTTTTTTATCAAAATAGCTCTTTTGTCGAGATTGTGCAGCCTTAAGATTTCTCTGGATGACTCGCACCTTCTCCTCAGCCTCTTAAACTAGATCTGGCCCAAAGAAATTCCGTTCACCGGATTCAGACCAGTTTAGAGGGTTCGACATCGTCGCCCATACAAGGCTTCAAATGGTGCCATTTTGATGCTTGCTCGATAGCTATTATTATATGCAAATTCAGCCAGAGGCAAGCATTGATTCCAATTTTTGTCATAATACATGACACAAGCTCTAAGCATATCCTCCACGATTTGATTCACCCTTTCAGTTTGCCCATCCGTTTGAGGATGATAAGTGGAGCTGCGGATCAATTTAGTGCCTAGGGAAGCATGCAGCTGTTCCCAAAAGCGAGCGATAAACTGAGTACCTCGATCAGAGATAATTGTCCTTGGAATTCCATGAAGACAAACTACCCGATCGATGTAGATTTCAGCGTACTTTTTGGTAGTATAAGTGGTGTTAACTGGAATGAAATGAGCTATCTTGGTGAGTCGATCAATAATCACCCAAATAGAATCATGCTTACGAGAGGTGTTGGGCAAACCCACAATGAAATCCATCGCTATGTCATCCCATTTCCAGGATGGAATAGGAAGTGGTTGCAAGGTTCCAGCTACCTTTAGATGGCTTGCTTTCACCCTTTGGCATGTATCACATTCGGACACATATTTTGCAATCTCCCTTTTCATTCTAGTCCACCAAAAATTCTCCTTCAAATCTTGGTACATCTTGTTGCTACCGGGATGAATAGAGAATTTTGATAGATGAGCTTCATCCAGAATTTGTTTCCTTAGCTCATGGTCTTTAGGTACCACAAGTCGTTGTTCAAACCAAAGAATACCCTTCCAATCTTGCCGAAAGCATTTGTATTTGGGCAATCCTTGAGCTAGCCCTTGCTTTATATAAGCAACTCCTTTATCTTGAGATTGTGCCATAATGATTCTTTCCCTCAAGGAGGATTCTACCACCATGTGGCTTAAGGAGCCTTGAGGAATAATTTCCAAACTCAACTTGGACATCTCATGGCAAAGTGTGTCATTAAAAGACGTGATGGTGAGACAATTGCATTGAGCCTTGCGGCTTAAAGCATCAGCCACAACATTGGCTTTCCCCGGATGGTAATGCACCTCAAGATTATAACCTTTGATTAGCTCTAACCATCTTCTTTGGCGCATATTAAGATCAGCTTGGGTGAAGATATATTTGAGGCTCTTGTGGTCGGTGTAGATGTTGCAACGAATGCCCATGAGATAATGTCTCCAAATTTTTAAGGCATGAACCGCAGCAGCTAATTTCAAATCATGAGTGGGGTAATTCACCTCATGAGGCCTAAGAGCTCGAGAAGCATAGGCAATGACTCGATCTTCTTGCATAAGCACACAACCAAGACCAGTGCCCGATGCATCACAATAGACATCAAACGGCTTGGAGGTGTCCGGCTGAGCTAGAACCGGTGCTGAGGTTAAAAGTTTTTTCAAGGTGTGGAAAGCTTGCTCACATTTTTCGCTCCACACAAATTTCTCTCCTTTCTTGAGAAGTTCAGTCATAGGCTTGGCAATCTTGGAGAAATCCGGGATAAAGCGGCGATAATATCCAGCTAAACCCAGAAAGCTCCGTATTTGAGGAACGGATTTAGGAGACTTCCAATCCAGTACTTCTTGCACCTTCCTGGATCTACAGCAATTCCCTCGGCTGAGATAGTGTGCCCCAAGAATTTGACACTAGACAGCCAAAAATCACACTTGCTGAGTTTTGCATATAGACGATGATCTCGGAGGCGTTGGAGAACAATGCAAAGGTGCTGAGCATGCTCCGCCTCATTTTTGGAATAAATGAGAATGTCATCAATGAACACGACCACAAACTTGTCTAGCTCGGGCATAAACACTGAATTCATGAGATACATGAAATACGCCGGAGCATTGGTGAGACCGAAAGACATCATTAAGTACTCATAGAGTCCGTAGCGAGTTGAGAAAGCCGTCTTTGGTATATCACTTGGTCGAATTTTGATTTGGTGATATCCGGAGCGCAGATCAATCTTTGAGAATACTTTTGCTCCGGACAACTGATCAAAGAGGGCATCAATGCGGGGAAGTGGGTATTTATTTTTGATAGTCACCGCATTGAGAGGTCGGTAATCCACACACAACCTTAAAGTCTTATCCTTTTTCTTCACAAACAGAGTGGGGCAGCCCCGTGGTGAAGAGCTGGGACGAATATAACCCTTGTCTAGCAACTCTTGGAGTTGGACTTTTAGCTCGGCTAATTCTTTGGGCGCCATTTTGTAAGGCCTTTTAGAGATGGGAGCTGTACCGGGTTGTAACTCAATGACGAACTCAACCTTCCGGTCAGGTGGCATTCCCGGTAATTCATCAGGAAATACATCCGGGAATTTACATACCACCGGGATCTTCTCCAAAGGGGGGCCTCGATCGCGGAGAATGCACATGAATTCCCGATGTCTTGGCGGGGTAGATAAAGTGTTGAAGCACCCAGAGTGGGAGAATTGATTTCCACACATCGGGAAGGAATGTCTAAACTGACTCCATGTTTTTCCATCCAGTTCATACCCAAAATAATATCTATCCCTTGATTCTCCAAGGTAATGAAATTAGTTTCATATACCTTACTACCCAACTTGAGAGGCACATTTCTCACAAGCTGATGAGATCCTATTCTACCACCAGGGGTAGATATGACATATTGTTGGGTGGTATGCACAAAAGAAAAATTGTGCTTGGCAGCCAATCTATTGCTCATGAAACTATGCGAAGCTCCAGAATCAAATAGCACATAACTAGGCACATTGCGGATAGAGAAAATACCCGACATCACTGGAGCACCAGCAGGGAGTTCATCCATAGTAGTGAAATTGAGACGGCCCTGCCTGACAACTGCCACTTGCTTCTTGCCTTTATTATTATTGGCTGGAGTTGGGGCATTATTCCCACCTTCCTTGGGAAACTGGCAATCTCTTGCAAAGTGGCCTGGCCTACCACAGTTGTAGCAAGGAGCATTCTGAGGACGAGGTGGCTGATATGCCTGAGCGGGAGCACGATACCCCTGATTCTGATGTGGCGGCGACCTGATGATCCATGACCCTGGCTGAGGGGCCCTCGGAAAAGACGGAGCAGGATTCTTTTGGACCAAGCGAAACTTAGGCGGTGGAGAGCTAGATTGGCCAACTGGGGCCTTCCTCTTCTTCTCGGCCTTGTGAGCATTCATGCTATCTTTCTTGGTAATAGCCATGTTCACCAGATCATTATAGTTGTCTGCCTTGATAAGGGAAAGTTTGTCCCTCAGCTTTGAGCTAAGGCCCCGACGGAAGCGATCTTGCTTCTTGGCATCCGTGTCAATGTGATAGCCAGCATATGGTGCCAAGTGATTGAAAGCCTGGGCATACTGCAGCACATTGCGCGTGCCCTGGGTTAGTGCAAGGAACTCATTTAACTTGCGGTCCATCAAACCGGTAGGAATATGATGAGCACGAAAAGCATTCTTGAATTCCTTCCAAGTCATCACGTGATCAGCCGGGAGCATTGCATAATGATTGTCCCACCAGAGTCGAGCTGAGCCTCGCAATTGCTGAGCAGCAAAACGAGCCTTGTTGGCATCTGAACAAGGGGCCACGAGCAAAGCAAACTTGGACTCAATGTTGCTGAGCCAAGCATTAGCATCAAGGGGATCCTCCATCTTGGTGAACAGAGGTGGCTGTGTGCTCGTGAAGTCCGAGTAAGTCGCCTCCTGAGGATGGGGATTGTGATGTCCGCCATGTGGGTGATGATTTACTTGAGCTTCGGTCAAGCGCCTAAGAAGCTCTGTCTGCATAGACAATAGCTCCGCGACATTGGTGGGTAGAGGTGGCGGATGAGGCAAATCATCACCTGGAGGATGCGACATCTGCATTGTTTCATAGCTCACGTTAGTCACGCAATTCTTGGAATGATAAAAACAAAAAGGACGACATAAAGTACTAACAACCATAGAAATATTCTTTGCAACGTTAGTACCAAACATCATTCCATTCATCGAAAAGCGTGCTTCTAACTTGCTAAGGGCAATTAGGGACTACCCAAAATTCCCCATTCTTTGCCCAAAGAGAGCGTATATAATTAGCTAACTCTTTTTGGTATTTGGGGTTCAACTATTTCAAATTGAAAAGTTGTGAAATTCAAATTATTCATGGTGGTCTTTGTGAAAACGAGTCACCACCGACTGTTACGGTCCCACACCCTTGGCTACGACCGCAATAGTCGGTCATTCCAGTAGCCATTCTCAGAATTATCCTCAAGCACCGACCGTTGCGGTGGTGCACATAACCAGCACCGCAACAATCTGTGATGTGCTGCACCGCAACAGTCTGTCAATCCAGAGACGAATTTTACTGTTCCTCTGGACCACCAACTGTTGCGGTCGTGGTTTCTGAATAGGACCGCAACTTTCTGTGTTTCAAATTAAGTTTTTTTTTCCCGCCTAAACCTTATGGTCACCGATTCTTGCGGTGCATATGGCCAATTGTTGCGGTGGTCGCTGGGTTTTGGTAATTCGACTATAACCTTGGTTGCCCTATTCCAACGGAGTTGGAATTTTGACAAAAGCTAGATTATAAAGTTTTGCACAAGTTTGGTATTTATGCCTCACTCGAAAAACATTGGTTACTTTATGAAAAACTGAGGACATGCTTGTGGCCACAAAGTTAAACTTAGTATATATACAACATCCATGAAATAACTTACGCCATCCTTGCAACAGAGCAAAAGTCTATCCTAAGCCCAAGGATTTCATTCATGGACACAAAAGAAAACTATCTCCTACAACACTATCTAGTCAGAGTCCACAGGGTAAAGCTCCTCCGGATCTTCCTCGTCGTCGGACCCATCATCGCCACCATTAGGAGGTGGTGCCTGGTTCACTCAGCCTTCTCCATCTGACATGGCAGGATCATTCAGCTGAACTGGTAGGCCCGAAATGGTATCCAAGCCGGACTCACCCTGCATGGGCAGCTCTGGAGGCACAGGTGCTGGGGGAGGACTCTGCAATTCGGCAATCACCTCTTGAGCCTCATTCATGTCGTCCTCCAAATGAGCTACTACCTCGTGTTGTTCAACTAACTCCTCGTTGAGATTGTGGACTTGGTGTTCCAAATCCCTCACTTGATCCGCGAGAGCTTGAGCTGCTACAGCCACTGAACGGTTCTGGTAATTGAGCATTTCTATGAGATCAACAGATGCTCTCCCATAGTCAATCAAAGCAATGGTGGTAGGGTCCTGAACTGTGGCCCTGCTATCCCACCACAAAATAGCATTCCCGGGTAGTGGTGGAAACAAAGCTGCAGGCGTGTGGTGGAGTTGCATTTGGTGCTGTTGTCCAAACTGCAATAAAGCCTGTTGTGCCACCATTTCACAACCGGGCAAAAAGGAATGGGACCGGGTTGTCACCACCAAGTCTTCCTGCATTACTCCCGGTGGGCCTGGAATGGTGATTGTGACTTCCAATTGCATCACGTTCCACTCGTGGTGAGGTACTCCCACGTAACGGGGTGGCTCGGTGTATCCGCACCGTTGCGCGGTTTCCCATAGAAGCACGGGAAATCCCCCCAAATGGAGACAAGTGGAGTGATAGTGCCCTTGCTCGTCGATGTGCATGGTTCGGTTGCTCGGACCAGCCATCTGAAAGCAAGCAACAACCAGGACAAGTTTAAGTACAAATGTACCAACCCATCAAATACCTTAAGTATAGACAGAATTCAATGCAAGACAAAACCGACATAACTCTCAATTGGGAGCGTCAAAAATTTCAGAACCTTGACATGGGCTAATGAAGGGGTTTGAAACAATATTTCCCAGTGGGATTCTTACAGTTGCGGTGATCCCCTTGAGCGAAAGATTGAAGCTAAGGGCCATCTAGAATACCCTTAAGTGAGTACACAATTTATTTTTATCCCTTAACTCACAATTTAGGTATTTGGGCATGAATATGATGCATGAATGATCGACCTAGTCGTCCTCACACAAGAAACAACTGCCAAGTATTCTTGGACTTACGGGGTTAGCACCGGTGGCACATATATACGTCTCTCCCTATAATACTTAGTCGAATTTCTATCGAGCACACATCCTATGGTCTCGTGGTTAGCGTACCTGCAGAAAATATTCATCACTGAACCGTTTGTGCCAGCACTCACAAACAGCTCCCATGTACATCACGCCACATGGGTGACGCATATGCGGTTACCCACATATGATGACCACACTCTGTTGCCCACTATAGAAGCAACAGTTCAACCAATGAATTAAATCATTACAGTCATTATAACACCATGGAGATGTTATATTGACTGCACCCCAAGTAAGCCACTGCTTGGGGAACAGCGTCCAGTATTCACACCCTCTGGCAATGGGCGATCAATACATTACCTGGAGTCGTCGGTACAGAAAGTAATGTGCTGGAAGTTAGTCATATACATAATATGCCACCTAAGCATACCCATAATTCTCCCTAGGGCTCACGTTCTATTATTTTCAAACCCTAGCGCAACCAACGCATTCCTAGGTCAAGATTAAGCTTTGGCACAGCAAGAAAATATTTTTAAGACTTGTCATACAACCCGCTGCCTATTTTTCGGCTCTAATACCAGCTGTGGCAGACCGCCTCAATTAATCCGGTTTAAAAGCATGGGCCCACTATCACAGCAGTGCTCCATGCCCTTAAACCGAGCTAATCGTGCAATCCGTCGGATACCTTCCCGATTAAACCACCTTTTCTCTCGACCGAAACGAAATAGCAGCAGTCACACTCGAAGGTGGGCTCAGGCAGTACAACTCATCACAATTTTACAACACACGGTTCCCATAGATAATTATACAAATACGGTGTATATGTTTTATCTTATTACAACCCAGAGTATGCTACACGGAAGAGTTCTAACGATGATACAAAAGAACCATGTGGAGCCCTCACATGATCTCAAACACCGTGGCCCGAGTCGGACTCGGACGGCACCCGCTCCACAGACCAGCCGTCAGGCAACACGCACGGCCAAGTCAACGCAGCCACGGGATCATAGCCATCACAATCTGCAATAAAATTTAGCCACAAGCAAGGCTGGATACTAATTACTCAGCAAGACTTACCCGACAAGGATAAATTCTAGACATGCAAGGCTCTTTGGCTCTGGGGTTTATTTTGCCAAAAGCATCTACACCTTGAGCCTATTTTCAATATTTTAGCCAAGTTTTAAGTGTAACTAACCATTACTAGGTTTGCCAAGCTATCCAATAGCAATCAATGTTGACATACAATAAATTAACATCATTTCCCCATTTCTCTTCTAGCCACACCTCTACTCATTTGGCCCAAGCACACTGCTGTGTGAAAAGAGATCAAGCAGCTTCATGTAACCGCGAAGGACGGACAACTCGAGTTGATTTTAACCATGCATGGGACAACCTAATCGCACGACCCGTGAGAGACACCCAGGACCTCACGGGGCAACCTTTCCCATCTCTCCCGCCATCTGCCATCAGGGCCCACTCCACCCGAGTGCACGCCCCAACGGACCCCAGGTGCCCCAGGCAAACCTGTGCCGCAGCCACTGCTACACTCGCCATCAACCCCTCGCCCAATGGAGTAGGAAGGACTTGTCAGACGTCAGTTTGAATCAAGTACTAGGTTTACCAGTTTACTATATTTCCCGGCATACGATTAGTACCTTCAAAAGCTTGACCAACATCGCCACACAATCAATGCCTCAGCCCACCAACCAACCCCTGTGCAAGCGGGACATTCACCCAATCATGAACATCGCACATGCCCCGCTTGCCGATTATGCAACTAAGGTTTCAATCAACTCCTTAAAACTTAAATGCACAAAAATAAGGCACAAGCCAGGAGTGTTAGCCAAACAGTGGGTTATGCTCCGGGGCTTGCCTTCTTGATCAACACTGGCCTTGGGCCCTTCCGGACTTTGGTCCGGGTCTTGAGCAGCGACAAAGTTAAGCCCAGCAGCGGCTTGATCACCCTCGGGCTCGACTTCAATCTCGTACACGCCGTCAGTAATGGTGTTCTCTACATGAGATGTAAACATATGCATGAGATGCATGAATGCAGGAGCAACCAATTGCAAGAGTATTTATCACCTACTCATATCACTAGACAAACATTTATGGATCCCAAACATCTAAGAACCCTAATTTGTACAGGAACCGGTCTAACCGGTTTTGAGACCGGTTTGACCGGTCTGGCCGGCCTCACACACTACTATTTGAAATAAAATCCAAATCACCATTACAAAATCATATGTATTCAGGAGCTAATTCTTGTTGGTGTGGATTCCTAAACTTCAGGGCAATCCTAATAAAAAGTGCCTAGTTCCCTTGAGTAGGTGCACAGGGATTACTCTTCCTACTACATTAAACTAACCACTCTCCTCTTTTCCCAACTCATGAATACACTCTAGCCCTTTAACCACTCATTCAACCTGTATCCACAATCCTACCATTAAAAGTGATTTGCATCTTTAGTTCATACCTAAGCTTTATGAAACCATAAACACACTCCTCAGCATACACTAGTACACGAAGCAATGCTTCACTCAAACAATCATTTTGTATACAATTCCTAGAATCCTATAGATAACTCCCTAACCTTTCCAACTCTTACCCCGGGGTCCTATTGGCTTCTTCAACCTCCGAGCACGGCTCGAGCTCGGCTCAGGGAAGGACCGGCGGCGGTGGTGCAGCTCGGGGAAAGGCGAAAGGAGAGAGAATGTGGCCGGGGATGGCTCGGGCGGGGTGAGGGCAAGGTGAGCGAGCTCGAGGCGGGTGGAATCACGAAATGGCGAAGTGAAGGCGGTGAATCCGGTGAAGGAAGCCACTGAGCTCAGTAAAAGGGAAGGTACGGGAGTGGTTGAAACCGGTCCTCCACTCGCGGACGTGGCGCGACACCGGGGCAGAGGCGTCACACGAGTCATGAGGAAGCGTAGACATGTGTCCCCGGCGGTGCAGACGCCCATACCGGCGAGGGAAGCTACCTACCCCGCGGCGGTGGTTGGGCACCGACTGTTGCGGTGGTGGGGTAAAACACCCACCGCAACAGTCCGTGGTGTCGAAAATCCTGTGTCGACGAAGTTCAAAATCAAATCCCGCGGGCCCCCGACTGTTGTGGTCAGGGCCTTGGCCTCGCACCGCAACATTTGGTGCTATGAACCTTGCAGGAACATGAATCAACCCGCTAAAGTTGCGGTGGTGCAAAAATGATAGACCACCGCAACAGTCCGTCAATCCAGAGAGCAATTTCGGATTTTCCCCTGGCAACCGACTGTTGCGGTCATCCCCTGAGATCCCACCGCAACTTCCTGCTTTAGGGTTAAAACTTGATTCGTAGCCCTGTAGCACCGATTGTTGCGGTGACCGTTCCCATTGGCACCGCAATTGCTGAGATAACAGTATTTGCACTTTTAACTTGGATTTAATTGGAATTTTAATTCGAATCTTGCTAAGCTAAGCCTCGTTCCTTATGATAGGTAACGTGGTCACACATAAACACATATGCACAAACAAAGCACTATGATTATGAGATGATGCATACCATTATTGATTTAGTTACGTTCGTTATGGTTTTTAATTACTATAGTGACACTAAGAGTGTCACAAGGGAGCATCCCCCGTGCATGATGTGGGTAGCAACAACAACTCAATTGACTCTGATGCTGCTGAAAACGACATGTCCTCGGTGAGGATAACTTCCGTCTTTGCATTCCATGTATTGTCTCATTTCCACTGATAGAACCAATTAACTGAGGCTGTTCATATGAAGCTGTTACAATCATTTGAAGCTGTTACAATTTCCATATGTTGCTCTCCAATCACTTCTTAGACATATCCATGAACCAATTTATGAAAGAAAAATGTTAGTGCTCTAGCTGATCTTCTTAAACTTAGAGCTAATAGAGACGTATTAGGTTGACCTTGCCTTACCACTTGTTGAGCTGACTAGCAGTAGCAGCAGCAGTAGGTACTTTATGTACCAACTACTGTAAGTACTGCATGATCATACCTGTAATAGAAGCAAGCCATGCTTTGTACATGTCTTGGATTGTGAATCTAATCAAGGCAACCATAGCACGTGAAGTTTGTTTGAGTGTATGGGTGTGTGAGCTAGCTGCTCACCTGGATCAGCTGCTCTGAGGTAGATAGGCTAATAATTTACATTACTAGTTTATGAAACTAGCATTAATGTATTTATTTGCAGCGCAGTTTATGAATCCTACCAGTTTATGAAACTAGCATTCGTAGATTCCATACAAGCCTACAAGTTTCAGGCAATACCGCAGTACGAAACTATCCTCAATTTCTCAGCAGCATATCACACATCATTTTACAAACTTTTTGTTTGGGCTTATTGAGCATTCTCCTTTTTCTGTGCATTGTGTACTGATTCAGTACTAGTTCCTATCTAGATCCTTCTGTTACCAAGCTCACAGATAATGCAGTTTATGAAACCCGCATTACTATTTTAATTTGCAGCTCTGTTTCAGAATTCATTAAGACATATGCATGTGTTACTATAAAGTTTGAATTTATATTCGTGTGTTTGCTGAGTAGGGTACCATTAGAGCAAAATGGGATGATGTTCGTACTCAAACTTTATGCCAGTTGTGGATGGACGAAAAACATAAAGGCAACTGTCCTCTGGGTAAAATGAATTGTCATGGTTGGAAAAACATGGAAGCGGAAGTCGGCAGACGAACGGGGGTTCGATATCATAAAGGCAAGCTCAAAGCACGGGTCTCACAGCTCAAGTTGTTCTATGGCGCATTGAAAGTATTGCAACGTGGCACAGGGGGCGGCCGAAACCGGAACGGTGGTTTCAAGGCAGCACCTCATGTTTGGGCAAAATTGAAACATGTAATATCTTGCACTAAACTTGCACACCTAGTTCCTCCATTTCCCTAACTGATTACCGTATTTCGTGATGCAGAAGCTTTCTGAGGTGGAGCGCTTGAAGAGGGAAGAGCCCCCTTGGCTTTGTATGCTGGAGGACATGTTCAGGGAAGTGACGATCGACTTCTCCGCTATGGAGGCATCGGCGGCCGATCCAATCCCTGACAACATTGAGTCCCAGGACAGTCCTGCCTGTGACACCGTTTCTCCATCAAGCAGTGGGGCGACCAAATCCACTGCTGATAGCCCGTCCAAGATTAAACAGGCACCCCGTACACCTTCTAGTACCATTGCACCAAAGAAGAGACAAAATTTGTTTATGAGGATTTTTCATAAGGTGACAGAAACCCAGGAGCACACTTCAAAGGCTCTTGCCCAGCTTTCTGCTGCTCAAACCCAGCGTAAACAAGAGGCAAAACTGGCGTATCAGCAATGCTTGCAGTTGGCTCTGGATTCAGGGATCAATGGCGACAGTGACGAGTACTATTGCATTAGTCAGCATTTCAAGGATGAGGGTCACAGAGATGCTTTCCTGTTGCTGCAATCAAATGAAGCTAGAAGGTGGTGGATCCAGAGGGCGTTGCAGCATAGCCGCGAGCGTGGGTAGTCAGTCACGGGAGGTTGTAGGATACGTGGTCAAGTTGTGAGGTCACCGAATAATGTAGACAGTAGTTCGGACATTTATGTACTATTGTATGATGGCATTGTTTTCCATGGACCTTATGTGATTATTTGTGGTTTACATTAACATTGATGTATAGTAATGTACTATGCATTAATTCTGTCCTTTGTTAGCGTAGTACTGTCCTTTTCAACAACTAAGCTCATATATGTTTACTTTATGTACCATATGTTGCACATTTTGTACTGCCTACCGCTGGATGTTTACTGATTGAAGTTTATGTGTTGCAGGCCTCCAGTCCAGGGGGTAATGGTGAAAATGATGGCACCGCTGCGGCTATGGAACACGAAGAATGCAACATGTACAACATTCTGTCCGAAGGGGAGGGCACCAGTTGTGAAGAAGATTATATTCTCGAGTCAAGTGATGGTGACTCAAGTGATGAAGCTGCCGAAGAGTTGTACAAGGAGTGGGAAGAGTTGTTCGGAAAAGTTGATCCTGTGTTCACGGGCATGAAGCTTGTCATGGAGAGTACAAGGAGTACAACTAAACTTTTGAAGAAAGCACTCGTTCTAGGTATGTACCATGACTCTGGATTGGGCAATCAACCTGGTAGGATAATTGCTGAGACTGGGGTTGAATGGGTTGAAAGGACATTGCATAATCCAACAGCTTGCTACAACATGTTTAAGATGCATGCACATGTCTTTGAGTTGTTACATGAGCAGTTGGTGAACAACTATGGGTTGAAGTCAACTACAAAGATGTCATCTAGAGAGGCTTTAGGAATGTTTTTGTACATGGTTGGCCCTCCAAAACCAGTTAGGCAAGCTGAGAATAGATTTGAGAGGTCGATTGGGACTATTAGCTGTAAATGCAACCATGTCTTATCGTGTTTGTCCTCTCTTGCCAAAGATATAATTGCACCTAAGGACCCCAATTTCAGTTCTGTCCACCATAAGGTTGCTAACCATAGGGCTGCTCCTTTCTTCAACAATGCAATTGGGGCCATAGATGGCACCCATGTCAAAGTGGTAGTTCCGTTTGAAAAAGTTGGGTAGTATATCAACAGGAAGAATGAAAAAACTCAGAATGTTCTAGCCATCTGTGACTTTGATCGACGATTCACTTTTGTTGCTGCGGGGATACCTGGCTCGGCATATGATTGGACCGTCCTGCAGGAGGCCATTATCAAGTATGGGCCACAGTTCCCCCATCCGCCTCCAGGTACAAACTTAATTTGTATGGTGCAACCGCTTAGTTTTGTTGTAGCAAATACTATGTGAACCTGATTTCTGAGTGTACATAACAAGGACAGGATGTGCATAGTTTGTAAGTAGATCAATATACAACCATTCATTATTATAAGCTGCTATGAAAGTCTTCTTGTTTTCCCCTTTTGTTTCATCACCCTTTTTGCCATCAGTATATCATAGGCAAAATCTTGTTATGAGCTAGAAGCTATGCATGCATTTTATCAGGTTGATAGTTTCTGTTGATTAAAATCATGCTTACTGCTCACTGTTCTTGATTTTATTGTTTCGGAACTATGTGCTAATTAGTGAGCTCAACATTTATATCCTCCCTCTTCTCCAGTTCTAGTCCTAGTGAAACCACTTATTCTAAATTTTTCTGACAAAAGAAGAAGTGCACATTAGGTGGCTTGGTGCCTTGTACTGCAACACTATTTCTGCTGATACTGAGAAGAAAACGTTTCTGCTCATACTTGCAACACATGCATGTGTGGCGCTTGCATGGCTAATACCTGACATATTAGAATGACTGAATGAGTACTGAACGAGTAAGGTTGAATAGGAGAATGTGCAAAACTGTTGAATAGGAGAATGTGCAAAACTGTTGTGCAAAACTGACCTGAGATATAAGAATGACTGAATGAGTACCTGAGATATTAGAATGACTGAATGAGTACATCTTTTAACAATCTTATTCATTGAGGTATGGCACAGTGAGCATGATCACTTTATTAAATAATGGGAATTTTTGTTGGTGATATGAGTTTCTGCTAGAATTGAAAAATATTTAGGTTTTAACCTTTCAGTTCTGAAAAACTATTGTGCGGTATGTGTGTTCATGGCTAGTGCATATATGTGATTGATTACTATCACATTTTCGATCGGGACATTCAGTTTGTGCCAATTTTAAGTTTGTAAGCATGCATACCATATCTATAGTGATTTTCTCACTTTCTTTTCCAACGTAGGTAATGTAAGGAACTAGGAAGCCATACGCATTCTGATATATGATATTGCTGTGCTACAATGCTTATTTATACTGAGATGTGTGCTTTGTAGGCTGGTTAAAGTGATTGATCTATTATACATGCAGGCAAGTTTTATCTGGTTGATGCGGGGTACCCGAACCGCCCGGGATATCTATCACCGTACAAGGGGACAAAGTACCATCAGCAACAGTGGAGACATGGCCCACCACCATCGGGTGAAAGAGAGGTATTTAACAAAGCTCATTCATCACTTAGGTCTGTCATTGAGCAGTCTTTTGGGGTGTTGAAGATGAAGTGGAGAATTCTGTTGGCTATTCCAAGCTATCCGGAGCGAACCCAAACAAAAATTATTCTTGCTTGTTGTGGCCTGCATAATTTCATTGTGGACAATGATGATGAAGATATCGACTTTCATTTGGCTACAGATTTCCGCCGTGTGAGAATGGTCGACGGAGATGTTGACGAACCACAAGAGATTCATGAGCCCGATGAAGTTGATGATGACACAAACATGAATGTTGTCCGTGATGGAATTGCACATGCATTGTATATGGCAGGACGTAGGCGTTGACAAGGATTGACCTTGTTTCAACGGTGAGAGTTGTGGTGTGTAGGCGTAATTTCATGTATTTGGTTTTAATAAATGCTTAAACATTCATGTATTTGTGTTGAAATGAAAATGTTGCCTGCTGTGTGTGCACAATAATGGATGCATGTAGCATTTGTTGACTTGGGATTTGATCCAAACACGTCAAAACTTTAGCAGGCCAACTTCGTCTTCTGGATGGTTCCAATAGGGGACAGCCCGAGGTGTACGTTTCGAAAAAAGCACGGACTTTTTGTTTTTGTGGTTGGGACGCCTTATTTATTATTCCTTGCGCAAAACAGACAAATATTTATTCAAACAATAAACAGACAAATAAAATGGCGTGCACATCTATCACCCGTTTATTTGTAAGAAGCAATGCGGGCGAGAAGAAGATGGACCGAGTCCACGTACAGCTAATCCGTGAGGATGAATGAAATTATATACTGTGCGAATTGACTTTGCCTCTGAATGCTAAAGTCGTCGACGCCGCACATGGCATTGCACATCATGCATGCCAGCTAGCTACCCGCTCATTACTCACCAAGAGTAACCGTTGCTAGTGTCAAGAGTCAGACGCCGTACGCGCACGAACCTTACCCAAATCCGCAGCGCTCCATTTCTCACGTCTAGTTTAGTTTCTGCGATTCAGGCCTTCTTTAGTTCTTCAAATTTTTATAACTTTTTTAAAAAGTTACAACTTTTTAACTAACACCTCCTTCAACTAATTTGAAAAGTTACAAAAGTAACGCATTGGAAAACGTGCCCCCTCTCTCTATTTTTACGTTTCCCAATGTAACTTTCAACTAAACATCCCTTTCAACTTACTTTTCAAACTTTGGCACACGCTTCCCAATGCACCAAAGTTTGAAAAATTTGCCAACTAAACAAGGCCTCAACCAAAAGTAATGTATTGGAAAACGTGCCCCCTCTCTTTGCGACATACTTCCCAATGTATTTTTCCTACAGAAAATTCAACCAATTTGCAGGAACTACAAGACCTCAGTAGAAATGACGATCGGCGATATGATTTTTGACCAGAGACAGAGAAACTGCTTGACAAACTTTCAAAAAAAGAGAATGGTTGACAGGAAGTTTAACTGCTGTCATTAGAGATGAGAGCAGAATGGGCGCCTGTGTCATTAGGCGAGCGATCTGAGGCAATGCATCCAGCTCGAGTTCAGCTCAGCTGCACCAAAATTTTTTATCAAAGGGAATCTTACATGCATGAAGTAGTAAACGTGTGTTAATGACAAAACTCATTCCATAACCCCTGGGTAAATTTGTGAGATGAATCTAATGAGCCTAATTAGGCCATGATTTGTAACAGTGATGCTACAGTAACCATCCGCTAATCATCCACTAATCATAGATTAATTACCGTCATTAGATTCGTCTCGTGATTTCCAGACGAGATCTATAATTAGTTTTATTATTAATCTACATTTAATACTCCTAAATGATAAAATTTTTTTTGCAAAATTTTTCCTCAAAATTTTTTACCAGAATTAAACACGCCTAAAGCATCACGTTGCGCTGTGCTCAACCGCTGATGCTTCACTCAAAGGCAACGCCCCGTGTCTCTGCTGACGCCCGGCCCATCGCGCTGCTGCTGCATTCAACTCGATCCTTGTGTGCAGAGTAGTACGTGTGATCGATCTCGGCAAAGGAGAGCCGTGGATCATTCCAGCGATCCCGGCCCACGGTGGATGTGCTGAACCTGATTGTGACGACGGCGATCCATGCTAGTATAGTACAGACTAGCCAGCAACAGCAGTGACTGCCGTTTTTATACAGCGAGATCCATAGGACGCCGGCTGCCTGGGACAACCAATGCGGAAAGTAATTTCACGTTACAAATACCCGTGCTCCTGCCCGCCTCTGCAAATTTGCAAAGCACTCGTATCTGAGAATCCAGTTTGAACTTGTGATCCGGGCTCAAATCCTCCCCATTCACAATCGCCACAAATCATGCAACCACTACACAGTAGCACTGGATAGCACCACAGTTGGGTGGACCAACCCTCCGGAGCCGGCGCGCCCTGTAACCGAAACACCACACGCAAGCGGCACCCGACGCCGGGCAGGCCCCCCTCGCGCAGCCCCAGCCGCCCGCAGCCCCCACGCGCATTCCCGCATTTTCATTCCACCCCTCCGCGCTCTGTCTCTCTCTCCTCTATAAACCCAACCACGGGAAGGAAGACGGTGTGAGAGAAACAGAGCATTTCCTCCTTGCCGCTGCACTCCCCTCAGAGCAGAGAGCACCAAACCCCACACCTCCACAAAAGCAGAGCAACCTCTTTCCCCTCTCCTCCCGCTCCCCATCTCCGCCCAACCGCAGCCGCCGCGATGGCCAGATCGACGCACGCGCTCCTGCTCCCGCTGCTGCTCCTGGTGCTGGCGCTGGCGGCGGCGGCGCGCGCGGGCGAGGCCTCGGCGTCCCTCGGGTTGGGGGAGCTCGCCGCGTCGTCGTCGGTGGGCGCGGCCCTAGACGACGAGTTCGGCCTCCCCGGCGGCGACTCCCTGGCGCGCCGGGTGCTGCAGGGCGGCGGCTACATCAGCTACGGCGCGCTGCGCCGGGACAACGTGCCCTGCTCCGTGCGGGGGGCCTCCTACTACAACTGCCGCCCCGGCGCCCAGGCCAACCCCTACTCGCGCGGATGCTCCGCCATCACCCGTTGCCGCGGCTGATCTCCCCGTCCGTCCCCTTCACCGCGGCGGCGGCGCCCGGCGACCACCAGGAAGATGAGGAGGTTCATTTTCCTGCTAATCCCGCGCCGTTGAGCACCCAAAAAAAAACAAAGAAAAATTGTTGATCTGCCCTTTTAATCGATCATTATTATTTAGTACTGCTGCTATTATTGTTTCTCTTCTCTTGTTCGTCCTCCATGCTTAACGAGAATGATTGGTGCCGGTGGTAGTAGTTGGGTTGCTGTGTGCTGGCGCCCACGCGATTCGAGTCGGATTCGTCTGTCCGGTCCTGTAAATTGCACGATTTGTGTCAGCAACTTGGTGTATAAACTGATGATCATGATTTCACATTTCCTCGTCAACCTGTTTGATTGCGATTTGTTCGTGTCGCAGCAAGTAGCTGTCCAGCTCCTCGATTTCAGAGTCTAGTTGCTTGCTTCGTTTGCCACTTGCAATTTCTCTTTCAGGCCTGTTTAGTTGAGGAAGAATGAAAGTTATCGTTTACTGTAGCAATGGTAAATCGAAGATTAGGAGGACTAAACATGATCTAATTATAAGGCGCTATACACGGTTGGACGGGAAATCGCGAGACGAATCTATTAAGCCTAATTAATCCGTCATTAGAGATTGTTTACTGTAGCACGACGTTGTCTAATCATGGCCAAATTAGGCTCATTAGATTCGTATCGAAAAGTTACCTAGGGGTTATGGAATGTGTTTTGTCATTAACACACATTTAATACTCCATGCATGTAAGATTCCTTTTGATGAATAGTGAAAAATGGCAAATTTTTTTGACAAATTGGCCACCTAAACAGGCCCTTTCAAAAAAAAAAATTGCAAAGCCTGTTCGGCTGGCTGGTGGCTGGTGCTGATTTGTTGTGAGACTGAAGTACTGCTGGCTGGCTGGTGGCTGGTGCTGATTTGTTGTGAGACTGAAATATTGCTGGCTGGTGGCTGATAAGCCAAGCAAACAGGTGATGTCCTGCTTGGCTGCCTGACAAATTTCCGTTGTGCCGGGCGGCTGCCGGCCATCGGCCTTGGAATCGTGCCTCGGAGGTGGCGACGTCAACTAGAGTTGTTTCCATCGAGGCATTTGGGAAGGAAAAGAGGAATAGAAGAACGCCTTCTTGGACCGAGTTATTTTTTTATGTCCTCACTGATAGTATCAAAATCTATATGTTTTGTTGTTCAAGACTATGATGATGCTTGATCTCCCAGTGATTTTGCAAACACTTCGAATCATAACACTTTATCTTTGACGGAAATCCCTTTTCCTAATTGGGGTCATGATTTGGTTTCCTAAACTACTATTTTTCTTCTAATTCCTCCCACAATTTGCAATGTAGTAGTTTCAGTTCAGGGGGCTTAGCTGTAGCCGCCACTTTCCAAGTACGGGATGCGGAAATTATTGCGTGTTTATTCGCCACCAAACGACATTCGAGTAATGGAGAATATCACTCACCCGGACGACCCGATTTTGGGGTATCTATCTATATCTTGGTTGATGCTTCGCTCCGTCCTGCCATTGATTCCTCACTCATTCATAATACCATCGTCGAGCCGCGGCACATGGGCACATTAAATTAAGATGAAAAACTCGGTGCGGGAAGGGAAGAGATAAAACCATAAAAGCTCTCGTCACGGACGCTCCTATTTCTCCTCTTCTGTTTATCACGTGTACTAATAATTAACTCCGCAGCTTTGCCCTCCAGCAAGGCTACAGATGGTACTCCATTTCCTTCCTTTCTAAATAAACGTTTTATGCAAAATAATTTGCTCTGTTTGCCCTTCATATGCTGATAAAATACTCGCTGACAGCTAAGATTTATGACTGGATACCCAACCAATCCGCACCAGCCGCCCGGCATGATTAGCATTGGAAGTGGCCTGACGAAATGGTCAGCGATGATGCAGCTGATGACAGTGGCCGTGGCCGTTAGTTTCGGAAGCATCATCCCCTCCGCGTTCGGTCCGTCAGACAGGGATTAGAATACTGGGATTAGCTTTACTGACAGCAGGGCACGGACGCGTGACCCTATTGGCCAGTTGCGAACAAAGCACGGTTAAAAAAGGGTCATAGAAAGTTCAGCCACCGACCGCCACCGCGTCGCGTACAGGAGGGCCGTTGGGGCCCCTGCCCTGCAGTGCCCTGTGGCTATCGAAAGGGAAAGCACTCTGCTCACCAAGGCTTCCTGTCTGGAGATTAGGATTCGCCGATTCGGTGCGGCCTCTGATTAGGCCAGTTGTTAGCGCTAACGGCTCTAGGATATTGCGGACATGGACTGGCATCGCCATCATGCTTAATGCATGCATGGAGAGGGCGCCGCGCCGGTGCTGATGTTGCAAGTTGCAGAGAGCCAGAGAGGGGCGGAGGGGAGGCTGGTGGTTGGGAACTGCCAGTACCAACGCTTTCGTTTCGTTCGCAGCACTCTTCATTGCCGGCTTGGTTGGTGCACCGTCGCTTTCGTGCCTGCCGGCTAGCTTGCTCATGGTCATGGAGGTCGAATAGTTCGGGTGCTTTCGCTTTGCTCCCGGGTCCGCCGTGCAAGTGGAATACGAATACGACTTTTCATGGGACGTTTGGCTCTGGCCTGTGGTTGGTTGGGTTCGTTGCGGCCTTTACGGCAGTCTGTCCGCCATTCCAATGCGCCGTCACTCTCGGCGTTTTCAGGCTTTCAGCAGTTGATGCAGGGATCATGACATTCTCAACAGTTTCAGAGCCTCCCTCTGGCTCTGATCCGCCTCCGCAGGTCGCTTAAATCAGCACGCGCCATGATGATGCATGTAGCACGGGGCGTCTGGTCAATTCGGTGGTTTCCTTTTCTGTTCGTTCAGAGTCGGCCACAAAACAAACACATGTGCCCAAAGCGCCGAGATCTCAATCGCCTGGGAAGGTTTCCACGTGTTCTGTTACCACCTCGTCAGGCCTCGTTCAGCATCACAGGATGAGATCTATGCCTGTTTTCTGAATTCCGGGCCGTTTGGATCCGGAAGGCGTGAGGGATGGGGATTATTTCCGGACCATTATTCAGGAGATGCAAAAGGCTGTTCAGGCCTGTTTAATTTCGGGCCAGCCTGACTTCAAAACAGGTCGGAGCGGTCCAGCCGGAATAAGATCTCTCGAAGAAACCGAAAGGGTCACCGGATTGACCAGAGCATCTTTGAAACGATCGTTTGAACATCTTCGGTTCTCACAATAAGATCACACACAAAGAAATGCTGGAGCCGATAAACATGCATGGAACGGTACTGAACCGAGCAGCCACAGTTTCAACTGCTCGAAGAAAAACATTAATACCCAGAAAAATGATGGTTAGGCATTGCATGTGTCCAACATCCACTGCATAGCAACACCAAACCTGGGTCTATTTATTTGGATGCACCCCAACTAAAGTTTAGCTAGCTAGCTAGCTAAAGATGAGCTAGCTAAATTTTAGCTGAGGGTGTTTGGATCCTTCAGCTAATTGAAAATAATAGACCATGCTACCTTTTAAGGAAATAATAGAAAAATAAAGGATGGTGGCTGCATTAATTTTAAGAGAGGCAATCTCGTCTTTAAACATGTTTTAGCTTTGCTCAACCAGATAAAAGAATACTGCACTTTTTAACCTCCAGCTAAAGTTTGGCAGAGTTTTAGTTGGCCCCGTTTAGATTTCTGGGAGCTAAATTTTAGCTGACGGGTCCAAACGGCCCCTTACTTTTGGTAGCTCATTTCCTCATCTGCCGATTGCATTAAAATTATTTTACCAAATTTACCACCCCAAACGCACACATGAGTAACAACAGAACCGTGCACAATTGCAAAACATGTCATTTGACAAAAAAAAAAATTGATAATATATATGTAGTTCAAGACTCAGGTCACCGGTAGTATGAAAGATGAATCAATAATGCAACATTAGAACGACGGCTACTCTTGCAAAACTAATAAACGAATCAATCAACGGTCCAAGTGTCAATACCCCCGGGCTACGCTATAGCTGCAGCTGGATCGTCAACGAGGGTCTTGTCATTATCAGCGGGGGCCTGAAACGTAACAGAAGTTGGACTCAAATCGCAGATCGAAATCGAACCAACTAAACCTGAACAATGTAATAAAAAGTGATAGTAGGGTTTACGTTGAGAAAAACGATGGTGAAGAAAAAGATGACAACAGAGAATCCTACAGCAGCAAGCCACTCCCCAGTGTGAGCACCATACCTATAGACACACACCACACCAAAAAGCTTTGCAAAAAATAGAGAAAAATAATAGGAAGAAACATTTGTAGGTGTATTTAAAAAACCAACAAGCATTTTAAGATAGGTTGCAGGAGACTTCGGAGGCTCTAGATTGCACAAACTTACAACCAATTTGAATATTCTGTCTGTCTTAGAAATAAGCGCATTTTTAGTATTGTCCTAACTCCTAAGTTAAACAATGCTAAATTTGATCAAGTTAATAGAAAATAATCTAATATTTAAGATAATAAAAAAGTGTAATTAGAATCATCATGAGATATATTTTTCCAGTAATATTTTGGTGTCATAAAATGTTGATAATCTTCTTTATAAACCCGGCCAAAGGATAATTTGACTTATGACAAAACTTGGAGTACACTTTTTTTTAATCAAGGAGTACCCTTATTTGACATGGAGGGAGTATGTCATTGTTTGGTGTTCCGACATATTTTGGATGGAGGAGGCATGCCATTATCTCGTTTTCTAAAAACAGTAATATTTCTACATTATGCCCTAAAAGTTGCAAATTTTGTGCAGCATGTTTAAGCCATTGAATGATTTGAAACTTATTCCACATAAATAATTGCCTGGGTACCCGTACCTCGCCATACTAGTGTATGTGATGAAGAAACATGTTGTGGTTAACCATAAGGCCATCAACGCAGGTCCTTGTCTAGGAAGGTGGGAACTGATAACGACGTGGACGGCGGCAACAGAGGCGAATGCGAAGCTCGTGCGCGCGATAGCGCCGGCACCCTGCGTCTCCCAGAGGTCCTGGGCGCCGTGGAGCCCCGCGGCGTCGGACGGCGGAGGTGCGCCCGGGACGGTGGGGGTCGGGATGACGAGCGCGAACATGGCCAGGCGCGCGGCGAAGACGAAGCCGAGCAGAGTTGGGTAAATCAGGATCATGAGGACCATCGGCACAGTGAAGGTCTCCTTCGCCTGTGAAATCGATTTTTTTTAGAGAAAAAGCAAAAGTTGCGGCGATTGATTTAAATTGTGAGGTGGAGTCTGTGAGATTGAATGCATACCTTGGTGCTTGAAGGTAGATTTGGGCGTCTTCCTTCTCCAGAAAACGTCATGTTGTGGTGAGAGGTCGCGGCAGGAGAGCGGCGAGGGGAAGAAAGATCGGAGGCGCTTCGTCGGCAACGGCAAGGAGAGACTAGGATCGATAGAGGCGGCAGGCTGGAGTGCTGGAGATTGAAAACACCTGTATTTTTTTTGAGAGCATAATTACCAGTATTTAAAGGGAGAGAGGGAGAGGTTTTGTTGCGTTGAATCCTCCCGTGGAATAGAGCCCAAGGTGCATGGGACCTCGTCCGCCGATGACGAACGGGCTGCTTCTTCGCTAGACGCAATAGCGAGAGTTCCTTTGAGGAAAGTACGGGAGTTTCTTGGTGGGCTTTGAGGAATTGGGCCTTGGGCATGATGTCTTATATATAAGGGTGGCTAAAAAGCTCGGGCTCGTGAGCTCGGCTTGGGCTTGGCTCGGGCTCGCCTAGCTCGGCTCGGCTCGAATTCAAAACGAGCCGAGCCCGAGCCAACCTTTTGGCTCGTTAGTGAACTGAGCCGAGCCCGAGCCGGCTCGCGAGCGGCTCGCAAGCTCAACAAGCCTGGTGTCATGACTCTAAATATTATTTTTTATATTATATTTTAAGTATATTTTCAAGATTGCACTAAAATTATTTACTTTTATATGATGTACATAGACATGTCGATAGTTGAATAGTTCGAGAGTTGTGACTTGCCAATTAGAGATAGATATTAAAAAATTGGAGGTGGTATTTTCTTCTTATGGAAGATGTAATAACTTGCTATCTTATTTTTATTTTGCAAATTAGGGTTGTTTCTACATAAAATAGAAATATTTTTTTTATCATTTATGCTCTTAAAATTGACTGTCATATTTTTATATTAATATTTGGACATTGTCACATTGTCTAGTACTCCACTTCTCTTAGAGATTTTTTTTAGCATGCAAGCTCGCAAGCCGGCTCGAGCTGGCTCGAGCTTGTAAATGAGCCGAGCCGAGCCGAGCCTCAAGTTTAGCTCGTTTCTTGGACCAAGCCAAACCGAGCCGAGCCTACTTTGGACCAAGCTTGCACGAGCCGAGCCAAGCCTGGCTCGGCTCGGCTCGTTTCCACCCCTACTTATATACATGTTGTTGGTCAAACGGAACTACTCCCTCTATTTGAGTAGAAGCGGGAAACCTATCTGGAAGCCAGATAGCTGGTGCCTTTCCCGTCGTCCGATGTTTTGGCCTGACCGTCCGATATATTTTACGGTCTTTTTCTTCCTCTTAGAGAGCATCTCCAACAGATTGAGAATATGAATCCTCTTTCCCTATATTCTTGGTTAAAGGAGGTTGAGAAGAAAAAAAAATCCTCTCCAACAGATCCCTTTCTATTCCCCTTTCCCTTTAATTTTTTCCCAATCCCCCTTTAACTACCCTCCTCTCCCCTTTCTAAAGAGGATTTGCCCCTCTCCCCTTTCCATTTCTCCTTTCCTCTTTTTCTCATGTGCCACACGATGGAAGAATCCTGGCCGTCCAATCTAGCCTGGCCGAGAGCAGCAGCACCTCCATGCGCGCTTGCCGCTGCACCGCCGCGGGTTGAGCGGGTCGCCGCGCCGGCTTGCCTCTGTGCCGAGCCAGCACCACTGGAGCCTCGGTGCCTCGTTAGACTCCGCCGAGCATTCTGGGCGGCCAGTGGCGCGAACACTCCCATCTTGTTAGACTCCGCTAGCCACCGCCGGTGAGGTCGGAGAGCAACCTGAAGGCGATGAATGGCGCACCCTGCTGTAGCGCGACGGCGGCCGTCTCCATGTCAATGGCCGTGACACGGAACCTGGACCTGAAGAACTCCATGTACGCCGTGTTGTCGATGAAGACGCTGGCGCTGCAGCCGAGCTCGACCCTCACCTCGCCACGATGGGTCGCCGCGGCAGGCACGTGGCGGCGGTGGCGGTGCCATTGCTGTTGACACAGCCCTCTGAAAGTGCATCTAGGCCCCCATGTGGGTTTTGGTGAATTGTATGACAAAACGATTAAAGGACTAACTTGTTTGCTTAAGACTATGAGCAGGTTTTTATTTGTACATTCATGTTATGATGTTGAATTATATATGAAATGAACGTTCTTTGGCTCATAATGAGAAAGGCAAGCAAGTGTGTGATCTCTTTGTGCATAAATAATGAATGACAAGCATGAGTGTTGATATATTTTGGACAAGTCAACAAAGGTATATCTATGTGGTTCCAATCTATGAGAAAGCTTGTTAATATATGAAGGGATCATTCAAAGTGGAAATTGCAAGGCTTCATGCATTTACACCAAAGGGACATAAGCTTATGTGATATACATTGGTCTCATTGTTGGAAGCTTGCAATGGTTTGAATGTACTTTGTCAATCAAGAACAAGCATTTGAAGAGTTCTTTCAAATGGGATTTCAAAATGATGAAGCAAAGCTAAACTCAATATGGCAAGGGTAAGTGGTGAAGAAATCAACCGAGATGACTAGAGCGAGGGACTAAGCAAGCTTTGGTTAAGCGACGGCTTTCCATGTGTGCAAATTGCTAAGGTGAAGTATCTAGGTCCGTGGGGTTTTGAAGAACCATATCCAAGCTTTGTTGAGGGAAGCAATGCAAAGTTTCAATTAGTTGTGATTGATAAAATGGAGTGACTTAAGGATTCAAATACACTTTGTCAATGGATGATGAAAAATCCTAAGTCACTAGCTCAAGTATGGAATTGCTCAAGAAAGATGGCAATGTTGAAAGCCCTCAAGTTGTCAACTATCAAAGTATGGCATTGATGAAAACTTGGAGACTCAAGAAGAATTCATTGTGTTTACATTTATCCTTGAGTATAGGTACGTCGTACTATCAAGAGGGATGCAACATTTGCTTATTGACAAATATCTTAAGTGCTCAATAGTTGACCTATGTGAGAATAGCCTTGAGAGAGTCTCAGAGTGTGCTAACAAATCCCAGCTCAACTAACATTGAGTGGTTTTATCCTTGGATGAAACCTTGAGCTAACTTGAGAGTTTTGGGACAGACCTGACCGGTCTGACCGGTCAAGGGGACCGGTCTGACCGGTGAAAGGTCTAACGGCTAGTTTTTCAAATCACCCTGCCCGACCGGTCTGACCGGTCTGGGTGACCGGTCTAACCGGTCACGGCAGAGCTCCAACGGCTAGTTTTTGTGTGATGGGGTATTTATACCCCTTGGCCCCCCTCTTGGTGGGCTGCTGCTTCTACACGACTTTGACATATTCCAGAAGCCAGGAAAGCCCTCCCCAACCTCTCTTTGTGAGATTTGTGTGATATTTGTGATATCTTTGAGTTGGGTTGAGTGAGCAAGATTGAGTGAGAATTAGAGAGAAAAACAAGAGCAACCATAGCTTGAGCACTTCGATTCGCTGTCAAGAAAGCAATTTGAAGCATTTGTTACTCTTGGAGGTTCTTCCTCCTAGACGGCTAGGCGTCGCCCGGTGAGCTACCAAATTGTGTGGTGAGCCTCGGGATTGTTTGTGCAGGTTGTGCTTCACCTCCGGAAGGGAAGAAGCAAGCTAGTGCAAGGAGGAGATAGCTTGACCTAAGTGGTGGTCGCATAAGCTTCCTCAACGGAGAGTAGGATTCACCGTACCTTGGTGGTTGCTTGGTGCGAGCGGTGAATCCGAACTTCGGGAAAACAACTCTTTGTGTCTCCGTTGTGGTTTGCCTCACTTGTTGATTTCTAGCATATTTTGTGCTTCCGCTTCGATCTACTTGGTTGTGCTTATATTGTGTGCAGGGATAGCTTTGCCTTGCTGAATATCACCTATAGAAGCAACTCACCAAGTTTGGTTCGTGCTAGAAGTCAAGAAGAAGCTCGAGCTGCTGTTGGGGGACTGCACTGCACGTCACCGGTCTGACCGGTGTGGAGAACCGGTCTGACCGGTCACCCCCTGGCAGCTAGAGTAAAAAAGGGAAAAGTTTGATTTTGCGGTATATCGCCTATTCACCCCCCCCCTCTAGGCGACATCAAGGTCCTTTCAATTGGTATCAGAGCAAGGACTCACATCCAAGCTTAACCGCCGTGAGAAAAGATGTCGACTACTTGTGAGGTACCACATGAGCTACTCGCTCTAGATGGCTCAAACTACATATCTTGGTCTGCTCATGTTCTAAATGTTTTTACGACCATGAGTCCACTTGCTGAGCAGATTTTAGTAACTAGCATTCTATCTCCTAATCATGATTGGTTTAATGTTGACATGTCAACTTTATCTCTCAAGGAGTTGGAATGTTGGCGACTCAACGCTCAAGTTAATAACTACTTGTATAGAGCTTTGAGTTATGAGATGCAGGATGTTTTATTTGATGAGTTTACAATAGATGCACATCTCAATTGGGAATTGATCAACAATATATGCAACAAAGCCAAATTTGTTGATCAAGAGCAAACAGATGAGAAAACACTTGAGGAGTGCTCCACATCTTCTACAACAAGCACTGATCCTCATGTGTCACTTCTCAAGGAAGAAGAAGGCCAAACAAGCCAAGACACGGTCTCTCTGCAGAGACCGGTCAGACCGGTGTCATTTACCGGTCAGACCGGTGCCGGCAGAGAAACCGCATCCGAATTTGTCTCGGGTGTGTGTCAAGATTCAAGCCATGCTTCATCATCTATAGAGTCTACTCAATCATATTATGAAGCTGGTGTTTGCTTGATGGCCAAGAAGAAAAAGAAGAAGACCAAGAAAGGAAAAAGTCAAAATGTTGAGGTGTCTAGCTCTTTTGAAAAAGAGCTTGAGATCCTCAAATCCGAACATGCCTCCTTGGTTTGTAAGTATGATTCATTGGCAGCAAAATATGATTATTCCATTAAATCCTTTGCTTGTGTAGCATCGGTGGACAAAGCCAATGATATGCTCATTGCTCGACTTGAGAAGCTCACTAGTGAGCATATGGCTTTGCAAGCAACTCACAAAGAACTTGAGTGTTCTCATGAGAAGCTTGTGGAATCATATGCTATGCTAGAAATTGCTCATGAGGTTGTATTATCATCGGTAAAATATCTTGAACCTCATACAAACACTTGCACATGCTCTCACATCAATTCTACTTTATTATGTGAAAAACCGTGTTGCTCCCAAGCAACCAAATCTTGTGATGAGCATGTTTTTGTAGAGTCTTGTGATGATCTCCTTGCTGAAGAATTGGAGGACATGAAACAAGCAAGAGAAGAGATCAAGAATGACTTGGTCAAGCTTAAGGGAAAGGGCCAAGTGCAACCTTCTCAAGATAACCGTGAAAACATGGTGAATAAGCTTGAGAAGGGATCAATGGTCACTAGCTCAATCCCTCAGCATGACAAGCAAGTCAACAAAGACAAGACTCAAGAAAAGAAGAAAAAGGAGCTTGATCACATACAATGCTTCAATTGTTCAACAATGGGGCATTATGCATCTATGTGCCCGATCAAGCATAAAGGCAAGATAATGAAGCATAGAGTATCCAAGAAAAGGAGTCTTGCAAAGAATAGGATTTGCTATGGATGCAAGAAGAAGGGACACACAATAGCCATGTGTCCTGGCTCTGACCCTGACCGGTCAGACCGGTCCCCAGGGCCGGTCAGACCGGTGGCGGCCAGGGCAGCCACTCTTCACCAAAGTGACAAGATTGAAGTCACCTCTTCATCCATGGAACCCAAAAGCAAGCAAAAGCAAGAAAAGCAAAGAAATATAAAGTCAAGCAAGGACAAGAGCCGTGTTTGCTATACTTGCCGACAAAAGGGTCACATGGGCAAGAATTGTCCAAATGGTAACCTTCTTGAATCTAACCTTGTCCATTATGATTTTAGTAAACTTGGGAAAGACAAAACTGACACTTGTGCTACAAGAGTGATTAGTTCACCTCAAACTAGCATAAGAGCCATTTGGGTTCCCAAGCATCTTGTGACTAACCTCAAAGGACCCAACAAGATTTGGGTACCAAAGAGTGCTTGCTGAGCTTGCAGGATCGTCGAGAGGCATTGGACACTTGGCTTATAGAAAAGATGCAAGAAATGAAGAAATTAGCCAAGTGACTAGCAAAGTGTTGAAATCACAAAACCAATGTCATCTCGGTAACTAGTGCTTAATGTCATGCCTTAGTCACTCTCAGTTCTATGTGAACACTCATGGGTCACAAGTGTGAGTTTGTGAAGCATGAGAAAGTGACCTTGACATTTTTATTTGATTTATTCCCATATGCCATGTGATGCTTTTAATGTCTCTCTAGTAGAGAATATTTTTTTGAAGTGCAGGAAATCACAGAAAAATTAAAGAAGAAATTTCTTGGAGCAAGCAAAAGAAAAGAATTCCAATTGAGTGTGCGCTGACTGGAGGGGACCGGTCTGACCGGTCACCTTGACCGGTCTGACCGGTCATGGCCCAGTTAGCGTACATCAAGTTCCGGCAGCCTCGGTTTCATACCAGAACTTCCGATCCGAAAGTCCGGCAGCCTCTGTCTTGTACCAGAAATTTCCGGCCAAACCCTACCAGAAGTTCCGGCAGAGGTTTGATTGTCAAGTTTCATCTAATTTGGAATTTTACAAGAAATTCATTTAGCACTTCCATGGCATACAATTTATGCACTATCTTTGTGGTAGTAAGTATTCTTGGCACCATCTCAATAAATGTAATTTATTTATGTGCCGGACCCAAATTGTGAAATAAACTCCTCAAATTCATTAAATTGAACAAGTGCATGTGACAAGTGATTCAAACACGTGATGCACCTATTGAGGGGGAGTTCATTCTACAATTTGTGTCCTTGAGACTAACATTTTCTTTTAATGATCTTGTAGTCTCATTTGTGAGAGCTTGTCTCTCTTGTGAGAGTTAGTCTCTCTTTGAAGCAAGCTATGCATTTTGTTCAAAATTGGTAAAAGTGTATCTATCTCTTTTTGGACAATGATTTATCTTGATAAATAGCTGCTTGCCATAATATAGATTAAATTCCTTTGCTTGGCTTTGTGACAAGATTGATGCATGTGAGCTTGCCTTCTACCCATATACACATGTGCATCAAGAAAGAGGAATCTAACCTATATTGTGAGGTTTCATCTTTTAGTGATCCACTGTGCCTTTCCAATCCAAGGATCACTAAATGATGAAACTAGATCTTGAGTTCCTTAATGCATTTCCTCTCTATGATGTATATAAGGGAAAATTATAAATGAGAAGAAGCATTTGGATTATATTGATAACGCACAAGACTTGAGAAGTGAATCTTCACCAATGTGAAGAAAAGGATTAGCTAGAGACCAAGGTATGTTTTTCAATTTCATATATTCATTTCAATGCATCTAGGCCTTCCCTCATGCTAGTGTGTTTAGCATGAAAAGTTTTTTTTTTGTGACTATGATTGAGATCCCTGGCATAATTTCAATTTGTTTATTACCTTCTATATGCCTTGACCAAGATTGTGAATAAACTCTTCATTATTCATAATTGAATAAAGTGCAACTCAAAAGAAATTCAAAATTCTTATGCACTATCGAAGGGGGAGCTTATTCCAATACTTGTGTCACTTGTGGGACTAACAATTTCTTCTAGTGAATTTGTAGTCACATGTGCTAGTATATCTTGTGCTAACTCTATACTTGAATAAGAAAAATAATTATGAGAGCTAGCACCATGCTAAATTGAAATATGCACAAATCGAATGGGTTTAAGGCAAAGGTATGTTTTCATGAACCTTCTATTCCTATCTTTTGCATCTAGGCCCTTGTACCTTGCTAGTATGTGTTTTTTGCATGTAATTGTTTCAAGTCATTTTGAGCTTCAAATCTAGATATTTAGTTGATGTCTTCATTGAGAACTGACTTGGTGTCATCTCTTGCAAGATATGAGCTAAATATACTATGATGACTATTGACTTGAGATGGATGCATGTCTCTTGTGGCATAGGGTACTTTTTGCGAAAATTCAACTAGCATGTGTAGGAAGTGTGCTTTCTTTGAAAATTTTGGTTCTTGGTCTTTGTGGCCCGATTGACTCACTTGTGACTATTGTTCACTTTGTTTGATTGATGCCTAGTCACAAGTGGGAAGATCTTCTCAAGTCCATAAAATCTTTATCTATCTATCTATCTATCTATCTTTCTTGGAAGAATCAAGAAATGAGAAATAATTTGGATTATTCTATATTCTTTTGAGATATGCCAACTTTGGATAATATTCACTGCAAATCTAATGTCCAACCT
Source organism: Alloteropsis semialata (assembly GCA_004135705.1). Taxonomy (NCBI): domain Eukaryota; kingdom Viridiplantae; phylum Streptophyta; class Magnoliopsida; order Poales; family Poaceae; genus Alloteropsis; species Alloteropsis semialata. The sequence continues at coordinate 60,510,996 of CM014274.1, forward strand.
TGGAAGGGCTAAAAGGATCAAAAGTTCATCAATCAGTCCTCTCAACTTTGCTGTTGAGAGGGGCACCGGTCTGACCGGTGCCCGGCACCGGTCTGACCGGTGTACCCCGGGAGTTACCCTTTTACCCCCTCCCGTGACTCAACAGTACATCCTTATCCTCATTCACCCTCTACTCCCATCCACGACCTTTCCTCTCTCCTGCCCGAGCGCCCAAGCTCCCCTCTCATCCTCCATTGGCGATTTGAGGATTCAACCAAGGAAAAGCTCGCCTCTCTCAAGGATTCAAGCCTCCTCGGTCGGTCTAACTGGTGCCCTAACCGGCCCCTTGGATTCATCTCAAGTTCCTCTCTCCAAAGGTATTCAAATCTTGTTTTTGCCCGATCTATCAACTCCATGAGTAGATTTGAAATTCCTTGGGTAGAACATCTCCTGGCAACCCTTAGAGACTACTCCTAGAAGATCTTTCAATTTCGTTGGATGCATTGTGAGGATTGGATTTTGGGGATGAACTGCGAGGCACCGGTCTGACCGGTGCCCCAGACCGGTCTGACCGGTCAAGGCAGTTCACCTCCAAAATCTGATTTTGTTCAATTTATTCAACTTTTATCTGCTTGAGGATGTCTCATCAAATTTCATGATCATATCTAGTCAATATATCTGCTCAGATTGCTGGATGGAGCTATTGGCTCAGTTCTGGGGGTGATCGGTCTGACCGGTCACCTTGACCGGTCTGACCGGTCAAGCCCAGAGCTGCTCCAATTTCTCCAATCCATGTGCTTTCTCTTGACAAATCAATCAAATCTTGTTCCCTGGTGTCTTATGGATATTTCTTCATAATCTTTGTGACCCAGGATCAGCAGCTATGACTAAGGGTCATGATGCCGAGAGAAGAAAAAAGAGAAGACAAGAAGATTCTAGTTCTCAAGGTGCCAGCTCTGTGCGAGATGATTATGCAGGCCGACTGAGACCTAGAGGGCAGAAAAGGTCTTCAGTTGAGATACATGTTGATGAGGAAGAAGAGGAGCAAATTGAGACTAGTAGTGATGATGAGGAGCAAAGTCCTTATAGAGTGGAGCCTCGCCATGGCAAAGGCCCGGCTATTGATAATGATAGCAGTGGCAGCGGTGAGAGTGATGGTGGTGGTGATGGTGATGGTGGTGATGATGATGATGGCAACGGTGATGATGATGGTGATGATGATGAAGGTGATGGTGAAGATGATGATGAAGCTCCTGTCATTGTCAGGCCCAACTATCTCTATGGTACAAGAATGACAAATTATCATGGGGAAGGGATGACAAAGGCTGTTGTGAAAATGAGAGATGCAGATCCTTACAGTGGGCCTAGGACAGC
>CM014274.1:60515152-60558681 GCA_004135705.1 Alloteropsis semialata
GGACGTCGGACGTCCGGGCGCTAGCAGTGCCGATATATTTTACAGTCTTTTTCTTCCTCTTAGAGAGCATCTCCAACAGATTGAGAATATGAATCCTCTTTTCCTATATTCTTGGTTAAAGGAGGTTGAGAAGAAAAAAAAATCCCCTCCAACAGATCCCTTTCTATTCCTCTTTCCCTTTAATTTTTTCTCAATCCCCCTTTAACTACCCTCCTCTCCCCTTTCTAAAGGGGATTTGCCCCTCTCCCCTTTCCATTTCTCCTTTCCTCTTTTTCTCATGTGCCACACGATGGAAGAATCCTGGCCGTCCAATCTAGCCTGGCCGAGAGCAGTAGCACCTCCATGCGCGCTTGCCGCCGCACCGCCGCGGGTTGAGCGGGTCGCCGCGCCGGCTTGCCTCTGTGCCGAGCCAGCACCACTGGAGCCTCGGTGCCTCGTTAGACTCCGCCGAGCATTCTGGGCGGCCAGTGGCGCGAACACTCCCATCTTGTTAGACTCCGCTAGCCACCGCCGGTGAGGTCGGAGAGCAACCTGAAGGCGATGAATGGCGCACCCTGCTGTAGCGCGACGGCGGCCGTCTCCATGTCAATGGCCGTGACACGGGACCTGGACCTGAAGAACTCCATGTACGCCGTGTTGTCGATGAAGACGCTGGCGCTGCAGCCGAGCTCGACCCTCACCTCGCCACGATGGGTCGCCGCGGCAGGCACGTGGCGGCGGTGGCGCCATTGCTGTTGACACAGCCCTCGAGCCTAAGGCCCTCCAGTTTCCCTGATAGCTCATAGTAGCGGGCGTCGACGGGGCCCAGAACACGTGGCCGCGCATCTCCAGCGTGCTGCTCGCCGCCGGGAACACCTCCTCCGGCTGGTACCACATGCTGTTGAGCAAGTTGCCGGCGGCGGACTGGTGGCCGTTCTTGTCGACGCTGTCGTAGTCTGTGAAGTTGAGGTGCCGAACTCCCTCGTGTAGTCCCGATTGGACTCTGGCTACGGGAAGGAGAAGATGAGAAAAGAAAGAGAGAAAAAGATAGAAAAAAATAATTATGCCAATGACAGGTAGGGCCCATATGTCAGAATAGATGGAAAGGGGAAGGGGGAAGGGGATCTGCTGTAGCATCATTCCCTAATATTCTTGAATTGTGAAAGGGGATTCTCCTATAGGCAAAATAAAAGGAAAGGGGATTGGGGATCTGTTGGAGATGCTCTTACTCTCCCGTACCGCGCCGCTCGCGTCGCTCGTCTGTCCAGCCGTGCGGAGGGGCGGCGGGTGGGCATGGCGGCTGGTGGCAAGGTTGCCACTGGTGGGGGTGGTGGTGGAGGCGGAGGCGGAGGCGGAGGCGAAGGCGGAGGCACTTAAGGTTAGGATTAGGGTTTGAGGTTGCCGGGGTACGAGGTTTTCAATATCCCCCGGTCATAGAAAGGAGGAGTGCGGGGCGGGGAGGGGGGAAGCACCGGTGGTGGCGATGGTTGGCCGGGCGACGGAGGGCACGACGGCGCGGGAGCGCCGCTGGCTGAGCAGGGCAGGACCCCCGATGGGCGGTCTAACGGCGAGGGCGAGGACGCCAAACTCGTTAGTAAGGACGGGGTCGAGGGGACGGGGGCGGTTGGTGGGCGGGTGGCGCGGCAGCCGCCAGCTAGGAAGGAGGAAGGAGGAGGCGAGGGCGGAGGCAGGCAACAAGAGGAAGAAGATGAATATGTGGGCATATATCTATCTTCCTTATCCAGCTACCGGTAGCTACATAGGAGCCCCCAGTAGAAGTGCACTACTAGGATTTGAACAACAAATCTATTATCTTAGTATTTGGCCAACAAACGGAGCCTCCACATTCGCTCTCATGGCCTACAAATTCCCACGTTAATTGAAGAAAATAAGAAACGTTAAAATTACCCGCCACTGCCATTACGTAAAATGTAGCAAAAAATACCCCCTTAACTATTAAAAAATTACCACCACTGCCATTACATAAAAATAGCCTAAAATATCCATATATATTTTTAAAATCATCCACAAATGTCATTAGAAAAGTTACGTTCACTCTTAAGACTTAGAAACTCTCACGTTAATCGGAGGAAAAAAATTACAACTGTCGTGACGTAAAATATAGCCTAAAATACCCATGTAACTATTCAAAAATTGTCCACAATTGTCATTACATAAAAATTAGTTTAAAACATCCTATATCTTTATCCTTTTGAAAATCATCCAACAATGTCATTACATAAAAATTAACCTAAAATACCTCAATACTATTTAAAATAATAAAAATAAAATAAAATATTTGCCTATGTAAAAAAGAATTAACCAAAATATTCAGGCTTTATCTAAAAAGTATATACCTTTTTCTTTACATAAAATTATTCTGGTCATTAATTATCCCATCATTGTCACTATACAAGCATAAATATGAAATTCTTTTAAGCTGATAAAACTGGCAATTTATACCAATAACTAAAAATAACTCCAATCAAAGTTATTTAGTTAAAATAAAAATAAACAAAGATGCACATATAGAGTATACCTATAAGAGATTGAGCAACAAAGATAATAGTATTCTTAACAAAGAAAAATATTATGACAATGCCTGAATTATTTTATCAATAATTTGGCTTAATGTGTAACAAGGGGACAATGTCAAGAAAAAAATAAGTTTAAAAAATAAAAAATGCATAAATAAATAAATAAATAAATAAATAAATAAATATATATATATATATATATATATATACTAGCCGCGCAAATGCGTGGGTAATCTCTCTAGTTAGTATTGATAGGAAATGACAATTTAGCCATATGTCAAGAAAATAAATGGCGTGAAAACTGCAGCAATAGTCCCTGAACTTCAATTTTCTGGTTCAATTTCACTCTCCATCCCAGCTGGACAACCACATAGGCATGCCACATGACCATCCTTTCAGGTGATGTGGCATGCCTATATATTGGGAGAGTCAATAGGCCTTTATTTCGGGAGAGCACTATTTTTCAAATAAATCGCATAATACGGTAGTTGGATTGCGGAACGGGGAACTGCTGGAGATACTCTAATAGACCTTAAACATATGTAGCAAAGCCCTAAAACGTGGTTGGCTGATGTGGCATGCTTACGTAGTTATCCAGCTAAGCTTGATGACGAAATTGGTTTTTTTGCCTTTATAAAACTCAATGGATAAAATAGTTTAAAAATTCAAATATACTATCTAAAACATATTAATGAAGTCTTAAATACGGGGTATGTCTTTCCAAATAATCTAGTTGTGTCTTTCACATCTTGTTGCATGAAGACATTTAAATAATTCAATTCTTCGTTTTCAGTTGATTCGGTTTGAAATATTTTCTTCACTTGTCACACTACCGTTAGGTAAATTAAATAATGGGTAAATTAAATAATGACCTTGTTTGGGAGAAATTATCGAGGCACTGAAGTGTAAAGTTGTTTCATAAACTGGTCTCGTTTGGCAGGGGTCCTACTATATCCAGCTCTATCACTGTAGTGATACTGTTACTGGAGCAGGGGGAGCCAAACAAACTGGCTCCCGGCAGCTCCTCGTGTGTCAGTGAGAGGGAGAGAAATGAGAGAAAAAGGATTCTATGAATAGTAGCAGCACAGTAGCACAAACAGTAGAGGTGGATCTGAAGCTGTTGTATGCGGAGCTATACCAATGCAAGGGAGACCATGTGAAGCCAGAAGTTTTATTGCTTCACTGTCTTTGGTTTCACAGGTGAAGCCATTTTGGGAGAAGCCCTCCCAAACCGAGCCTATATTTGTCTTGTATTACAAATGTGATATGCGGGCAAATACTGTACACCATAAGCACGAATTAATACCACACTAATGCAAGTGCATCTTCAAATTACCAAACAAACTGTGATGAGCTACTGAACCATGTCCTTCCTTGTACCGATTAGGGTGAATTCGGATCGGATACGCATGGAATCGAATCTAGATGTCACCTTTTACCATATTTTAATTCGAATACGAATCTTGTTGGATATGAATACGCATGCGAATATTGACCATTCTTATCGGATACGAATATAAAATGAATACATCGAATAAGGATTCGCATTCAGATAGATGGCTTCATCACATATTAATTCTTTGTGGATACGGATAATATCGTATATTTTATTTGTTTTCACATTTTTTCGAATACGAATGTTGATCCGGATAGAGAAAAATGACGAAAAACGAATTCGTTAACATCCATATTAAAATTGAATATGAATACGGATATCTATATTTATGTTTTAAATGAATACGAATAATTCGGAAGTTTAGACATCCATATCCATCGCCAGTCCCAGCCTCGCACATACCTACTGGCATCTACGAGCATAACGGGCCCTCAACCACCGTAGGACGCATACCATAATGGGCTCCCCTCTGAATACACCGAAATCTTTTAAGCTCCGATCCTAATCTTGTTGGAGCATTATTGGAGTAGGAGAAGAAATTGTGGTACAATCTATTGGTGGGTAATTTGGGTGCTGTAGTTGTAGTCCTAACATATTTTCTTTTACAGACATGCATTTTTTGAAAGCTTTCTACGATGGTAAAAGAAATCGACACGTGCCACACTTTTTTGCAACTAAACTCCTTTGGCAAACCATGTAGAGGGATACAAAAGCCGATTCTCGTTCCTCCTAATCCTCTCGACCACCCAAACTTAAACTGTCTCTTTTCTTATAAAACTTCTATCGCCACATACAGTCCCTTAATTTGTCCACCGTTGGCTTCGGCCAAGGCTGACGAGCCATTCCTAACAATGGGCACCCTCCATTTCCTGCCGCTCGTCGCCGTCGCCCTTCTCTTCTCGCCGTCCTTGGCTCTGACCACCGACGAGGCTGCCGCCATTGCACGCCGCCAGCTGCTCGCCTTCGAGCACGAGCACCACCTGACCGACCACGTCCACATCGACATCGACATCGACATCAAGATCGCCAACCCGCTCCTCCCACGGCGCACAATGCAGGCGCTCAAGAACGCGCTCTACTCCGACCCCAACAACTTCACCGGCAACTGGGTCGGCCCCGACGTGTGCGCCTACAACGGCGTGTTCTGCGTGCCGTCGTTGCACAACCAGTCGGAGAGCGCCGTCGCGTCGCTCGACATGAACGGCGCCGACGTCGCGGGGTACCTACCCAAGGAGATCGGGCTGCTCAGGGACCTCGCCATCTTCCACCTCAACTCCAACCGCTTCTGCGGGATCATCCCGGAGGAGATCAAGAACATGACGGAGCTCTATGAGTTCGACGCCAGCAACAACCGCTTCGTCGGGCCGTTCCCCGCCGCGGTGCTCGGGGTTCCCAAGCTCAGCTACCTCGACATCCGGTTCAACGACTTCGACGGCCCGATCCCGCCGGAGCTCTTCCTGAAGCCCTACGACGCCATCTTCCTCAACGACAACCGGTTCACCTCCGGCATCCCGGAGACCATCGGCAAGTCAAAGGCGTCGGTGATCGTCCTCGCCAACAACCAGCTCGGCGGATGCATCCCGCTGAGCATCGGCGAGGCCGCGGCCACGCTCAACCAGTTCGTGTTCACCAACAACAGCCTCACCGGCTGCCTGCCGGTCGAAACGGGGCTCCTGAACAATGCGGCGGTGTTCGACGTCAGCGGCAACGCGCTCACCGGCTCGATCCCGCCGCCGCTGGCCGGGCTGTCCAAGGTCGAGCAGTTGGACCTGTCGCACAACATGTTCACCGGGGATGTGCCCAGGGATGTCTGTGGGCTGCCTGTGTTGGCGAACCTGTCGGTACCGTACAACTTCTTGACGCACGAGGCCGCGGAGTGCACCGCGCTGGATGGGAACATGGGCAGATCCTTTCATGACGAGGCGAACTGCATGGGACAGTCGAGGCCCACGCAGAGGAGTGAAGGCGAGTGTACACCGGTCGTGAGCCACCCGGTGGACTGCACCAAGGTCAAACCATGTGGGTGGCCATCGCTGGAGCCGCCACCCAAACCTGCACCTAAGCACCCGCCACCACCGGTGTCCTTGCATTCGCCGTCACCGCCAGTGGCGTCTCCGCCACCACCGCCAAGAGCATCCCCGCCGCCACCACCGCCAGTGGCTTCCCCACCACCACCTCTGTCGTCTCCTCCACCACAACCGCCTAGACCATCCCCGCCGCCACCATCACCAGTGGCATCCCCGCCACCGCCAACTATCTCTCCGCCACCACCAGTTTTCTCTCCACCACCGCGAGAGCATCCCCGCCACCACCACCTATATCGTCTCCGCCACCACCAATAGCATCTCCGCCACCGCCTGCGGCATCTCCCCCACCGCTGGTTTTCTCTCCACCGCCACCACCACCAGTTTACTCTCCACCACCGCCGATAGCATCACTTCCGCCACCAGAGGTTGTCCTCCCACCAATTCGAGGAACGAAATATCAGTCACCACCCCCGCCGCTTTTTCCAGGCTACTAAAAGCGGAGAACATGAGTGACGTGTACATAAGTTGTTATATATTGTTCCAATATTTTAGCACAGGCGAAATCAGATGTAATCTAAGTTCACACTTTTCCACATTGAGGGTGCCCATATGTGTCCTTCCTGAAATTATGACATGGTTTGCACCCCTCCCTTCTTGCTACTTGCAAAACGACTAGATCAATTCACTCACCGTTATATGGAACCACTAGATCAAAATTCAATTGTCTAATTCGCTTGAGAAACCAAATTCACTCACTTACAGAGCACCGAACACAATATTTCAACCATCCTTAAAAATGTATCTGTGATGTGCAAAAAATCAACAAGACATTGCAGCCAATATGTCGAGATTTTCTGAAAGAGAATTTTATTTCCAAGTCAAATATACATATTTGCCGAACTTATTGCAATTTTGACGGCTTCCAAATGGTACTCATTTAATTTGCCACAATTTGCCTAATGATTGTGGCAACATGCACATGGCATGGCAAATAACCACATGCCCTTGTCATGTTGGTGGTAGTTTTTTTTTCGTTGTCTGTGTTGTATTTCACTTGCTTCTATTAATACATAGTAGACCGGTAGTTAATCCGCTGGCTTATGCTAAAAAAATGGTCCTTATTACAAAAAAATTGCCAATAAAGAATGTTTTTACATGGAGGAGGGCTAAATAAACAACAGTGGTGGGTTCAAATTCAGTCACTTTGGTGTGTGATGAGCGTTTGGTGACTCTACTCAAATTTATTTCATATAGCCGTGAATTCTGCGTGAAAATCAATAGTTGATACTATTATGGCTGGTCCAACAACTCTTTTACCCAACAGAGCAAGGTGCTTCCAAAACTATGTCATGGCGTACTCTCTCTAGTCAAGTCTTTGCTCCTTCGCTTTCTTCCGATCCCTCTGATCATGCCATGGCTCGCAATTGCCATGCCCATTGCCTCCCGCGCCAAGCCTCGTTTCTCGCTCGAAACCCTCTGTAGCCCACTGTGCAGCTTGGCTCACCTTCGTGAATTGCAAACTAAACAAGGTGATGCCATGGACATGCCGATGAAAACTCTAGATACTAACGAGGAAATTTTGATTTGTTTGGAGGAGATTAGTGTTTTGGGCTCGAGCTGCGAACATTTTGAGTCAAAAGTTGAGCAAATTTTGAGCATGCGGTGAATTTAGGTAGAATTGTGCTTTGATTGCGAGCTGATAATATAACTTGTACATTTTTCCTACATTCTAATGACACATAGATATTCAGAAATATTTGGTTTTTCTTTTAGAAACAACACTAGTATTTTTAGCATAAGTGTGGCGATGCAGTGAATAGGGTCGGATAAGTCGACTGTCCACAGATGAGGAGGAGGAGCACCATTACTTTGATGGTGCAATTTTTTTAGAGTAAAGTACATTTTAGGCTATTGAACTATCGTCTCGGTTTGGTTTCGGCCATTGAACCGCAAAAACCTGAAATCTTTGACCATCCAACTATCAAAACCATTCATATTTGACCATCCGACTAATTTGGTGGGTTGTTTTGCTGACCCAAACGACACGTGCGCTACCAGAAACCGGCTGTCTGTCGAGTGCCCGGTGGTTTGCCAAGTGCATTCTATCGGGCACTCGGCAAACAACCGCTTTGCCGAGTGCCGCACAAAAAACACTCGGCAAAAAAAATAAGCTCGGCAAAAATTGTGTTTGCCGAGTGCCAGAAGAAAAACATTCGGCAAAGAATTGAATAACACACGGCAAAGACAAAACACTCAGCAAACTTGCTTCCAGTGTTTTCTTTGGCACTCTGCAATGGAGAAAAAAACACTTGGCAAAGACCCTGTTTGCCGAGTGCCGGAGAAAAAACACTCGACAAAAATAAATTCAAAGCATATTTTGAAGCAGTAAATTAATTTAAATTAAAAATTTCAACAATAAAGTTGTATAACTTCTCAAGATTAACAACTTTTATTTTGGTCATTTCTTGATTCAACAAAGCGATAGTAACGTTGCTCATAAAATCTATATCTCTAATATAGTTTTATGAAACTAGAAAAGAGATATAAAATTTGTGAGCAATGTTACTACCGCTATGTCGGATGAAGAAATAACCAAAATAAAAGTTGTAGACCTTCAGAAGTTATACAACTTTGTAGTTGAACTCTTTTTAATTTGAATAATTTTTGCCAACGAAAAATACGTTTGAATTTCTCAAATTTGAAATTTGAGTTTTTCAAATGACCTCGGATGGAGAAAGAACCAAAATGAGAGTTGTAGATCACAATAAGTCATGAAACTTTATAGTTGACAACTTTTTTATTTGAAATCATCTTGTCAACAAAAACTAAGTTTGAATTTCTCAAATTTGAAATTCAAATTTGTAAACGACCTCGGATGGAGAAACTACCAAAAATAAAGTTGTAGATTTTGAGAAGTTATAAAACTTTGTAGTTGACAACTTTTTAATTTGAATTCGTCTAGAGCCTCAAACAAGCAATTTACACTCGGTTTAGTATAATATGTAAGGAACCAAAACGAAGTATAAACACAAGTGAGAGTGTAGTACAATGGTAGAAGAGGTTACGCGCAAGGGGGAGGTTGATATAACCCAACTCTAGGGTTTGGTGCTGATCTTTCAGTGAGTGGTGGATAACTCGATTTGGGGGTGGATTCGACGTTGTGCTGCCCGACTACAACAATCACAGGGATGCTGCGCCTTAACGACAGTTACACCGGCTCCAATTTGTTGTTGTTCTTGCCGTGCCAGGAACAACCTTGTACCTACAAGCAAATCGAAAAACAAGCAAGAACAAGTGGACAAGCAAACAGCGCACAGACCTTGCCCAAGGGATAAATCAGATACACACGAATTTGGGGTTCTGAATCAAGTAGAACGGATGGTCTCGCTGACACATGCGTCTACAAGGAAGTAGCAATGGCTAAACTTACATCTAAACAAAACCCAAACCCAAATGTGGCAGTGGCTACTGAATATATGAGTATTAGGTCGTGCAAAACCCCCTAGCCACATCCCTATTGGACTCCCAAGCGATACAGGCGTAGCACCTTGACAGATTCTGGACGTCCAATTATTTTGAAGATTCCCGTCGTTTCCTATTAAATTTAGACATGGGACTGATGACATTGGAAAGCTTATCTCCTTAGTTTTCCAACTAGATGTAGAACTCCCAAAATTGAGCCCGTATGCGACCTGAGCATCATTTTTTGTGCAGGCTGCTCCTGAACTCCGAAACAGACTCGAACTTGACATGGACTGGGCCTCTAACTTGTCATGGACGCCCTTGCTGGCCTTCAAAGGTGGTGGCCAAGGAGGAGGACGTGCAAAGGCTTTATTGATGTGTTCCCCACATGGTGGAGCTGTGATCCAACTTGGGCCAGAGTCCCAAGTGTGAATAAGAAGCCCACGACAACATAGTATCACCCGGCAGAAACAGAGATAACATGTCTTGATGATCTGGAGGCCTTGATGACATGATATTGAGGTGATATCAGATCCATTTGAAAGATTATAAAATAATCTTTCCATCAAGTGCTTATGGCCTTCCCAATGAAGTACTCCCGAACTGTTGGCGAATCGAGTGTTCATGTTTGATGGACTTGCACTTCGAGATTGGTCCTTATAATCAATGGTTGTATCTGAAGGTTTCATGTCCTTATCATTCTCTCCTTCTTGAAAGCAAACCGTCCTCGGTTTGACTGTAGTTGTAGGAGGGGCCGTACACAGCAGCCAACAATTCTCTCCTTCTTGGAATTGAACCTGTTTGTTTAAAACAAAACTAGACAAACTTGACATTACTGGATTAGCGTTATTGCAGTTGTCTACTTCATCATAGTGTAGCCCAAAAGGATATTTCAGATTATAGCAAATGTAAACTTTATACACCAAATATTCTTCTTTGCAATTATACTTGCCAATAAAGTGATATGTATGATTAGACAAGCATGTCAATTCAAAATATCGAAAAAATTTCTCCTCCAAACAGTTTAGATCACACAGAATATCAAATTCAATATAACCCAGAGTATCTAAAGAATACAACAACTTCAGCTCATCTTGTGCACAAGTAATAGGATGAAAAAGCTTATTTTCAGCGCATATGTATGCTTCCAAACCAAAAGTATCACACTTATGCACTACTTGTGATATAGGAGTAAAATAATCATCAGCACACAAGTCCTCTTTATGACAAGGATAAGCAAGTAATTCATCTTGTGGCGAAGGTAAATTTACAACGGGTTTCACTATTTGTTGCTCTTGATTACCATGCAAAGTGGACAAATTTTGGACATTATGAGTCACATCATTCTTGCAAGTATTCACAGATAACAGAATCTCCTTTTCAACACTTCGTGCAAGCCAAAACAATTGACCAATACTGTTGTATGATTTGCTAATTAACAAGGTTCGAATTTTAGAATTGAGCCCTTTCATGAACCTACTCATAACATCTTCCCTGCATTCATCTAATCCACTAAACATGATACAAATTTTAAAATCATGGAAGTATTGTTTCACAATCTTATTACCCTGTTTTAGTTTCTCCAAATTCTTAAGTAAATAATCAACATAATATTCAGGAATATAGACATCTCTAAAATGCATTTTGAAATCTTTCCAAGTTTTCGGGACATTGTTATGCCTACAAATATATTTCCATTCAGTCAAGACATCTTTTGTTAAAGCACTTGCAACAGCTAAAACCATTTGATGTTCGGACAAGTCATGATTATCAAATTGAGAATCTACCATAAGCTCCCAATTAATATATGCACAAGGGTCAAATTTTCCCTCAAAAGAAGGTAGATCATAACTTATCTTAGTTAGAACATCATCGTGTACTTCTAGTGGATGTGCTCTCATATGTTGTTGAGGTCGAGAAGACTCATGACACAGGCTACCAGCTCCCATGTATCGCTCCAATCCTGTCATCGTTAGTGGACGGCAGCAAACTTCACATGAAATTGCCTACCAACTAAAATAAATAGGTGGTGGCACACTATATCTTCTCTCAAACTTGTGCAACCAAGTTCTTACTTGTTCTTACCACACTTGCAGAAGGTATTGGCAACCGGCAAGAACAACACAAATGGTGACACAAGCACACCCTGTGATGTTGTAGAAAATTTGTGGAGCTATAGGTGGCTGCAAGGACAAAGAATCAAGGTACAGCTAGAACCACGTTAATCAATGCAAGTTGAATAAGCATTCAAAGATGGTCCTGTGCTGGTCCTAGGATAAATTCATGCTAGAGACGCGAGCCTGAACACAAGTGTTGTCACACACCAAAATAACCAAGGAACACAATGAAAACAACACTTTGTCCCCTTTTTTCTTCTTCTTTTCTTTTTTTTCGGGACATTGTTATGCCTACAAATATATTTCCATTCAGTCAAGGCATCTTTTGTTAAAGCACTTGCAGCAGCTAAAACCATTTGATGTTCGGACAAGTCATGATTATCAAATTGAGAATCTACCTTAAGCTCCCAATTAATATATGCACAAGGGTCAAATTTCCCTCAAAAGAAGGTAGATCATAACTTATCTTAGTTAGAACATCATCATGTACTTTCAGTGGATGTGCTCTCATATGTTGTTGAGGTCGAGAAGACTCATGACGTAGGCTGCCAGCTCCCATGTATCGCTCCAATCCTGTCATCGTTAGTGGACAGCAGCAAACTTCACAAGAAATTGCCTACCAACTAAAATAAATAGGTGGTGGCACACTATATTTTCTCTCAAACTTGTGCAACCAAGTTCTTACTTGTTCTTACCACACTTGCAGAAGGTGTTGGCAACCAGCAAGAACAACACAAATGGTGACACAAGCACACCCTGTGATGTTGTAGAAAATTTGTGGAGCTATAGGTGGCTGCAAGGACAAAGAATCAAGGTACAACTAGAAACACGTTAATCGATGCAAGTTGAATAAGCATTCAAAGATGGTCCTGTGCTGGTCCTAGGATAAATTCATGCTAGAGACGCGAGCCTGAACACAAGTGTTGTCACACACACCAAAATAACCAAGGAACACAATGAAAACAACACTCTGTCCCTTTTTTCTTCTTCTTTTCTTTTTTTCTTTCTTTCCTTCTTTCTTTCTTTCTTCTCCCTTTTTTCAGAGGACTAAACTTTTTTTTCTTAGTATCAATACAAATCAATACAAAGGGTTACTGCACACATCCCCTTTGAAATCAGATTAACATCTCTAGTTTCATATTGTAGGTCGTGAATCTCCAGCACAATTGTGCAGTGCTCAAAATGAATTATGGATCAAGGTTGGATCTGTTGGAAAGGTAACAAGATAAGCTTTTTAGATTGTATTTAAACTCTTGAATCAGATATCAGCAACAAAAGATATGAATATTTTCTTCCTGTGCTGAATTGGGGAATCTAGCAGCGGAGATGCAAATGGTTCTAGTGGATCTCGTGGTGACCTAAGACGTGAGCAGAACTCAAAACTCTAAAGAATTAACCACTAAGAACCAGCAACAAGTCCAATCAATGCAACTGAAAATTCAACAAGCAAAGAACTAAGTAGAACAGCAAAGACTCAAACTTGTTGTTGGGATTTTTAGATCTAACCTTTCTTTTGGTTTTTGGACTGTAGGTAAAGAACGGTAAATCACTCACCGATAAACCTTGCTCTGATTACCACATGATATAACCCAACTCTAGGGTTTGGTGCTGATATAACTCGATTTGGGGGTGGATTCGACGTTGTGCTGCCCGACTACAACAATCACAGGGATGCTGTGCCTTAGCGACAGTTACACAGACTCCAATTTGTTGTTGTTCTTGCCGTGCCAAGAAAAACCTTGTACCTGCAAGCAAATCGAAAAACAAGCAAGAACAAGTGGACAAGCAAACAACGCAAGACCTTGCCAAGGGATAAATCAGATACACACGAATTTGGGGTTCTGAATCAAGTAGAACGAATGGTGTCGCCGACACATGCGTCTACAAGGAAGAAGCAATGGCTAAACTTACATCTAAACAAAACCCAAACCCTAATGTGGCAGTGGCTACTGAATATATGAGTATTAGGTCGTGCAAAACCCCCTAGCCACGTCCCTATTGGACTCCCAAGCGATACACAGGCCAACAGCCCAAAAGACGGCGGCGTAGCACCTTGACAGATTCTGGATGTCCAATTGTTTTAAAGATTCCTGTCATTTCCTATTGAATTTAGACATGGGACTAACGGCATTGGAAAGCCTATCTCCTTAGCTTTCCAACCAGATGTAGAACTCCCAAAACCGAGCCCGTATGCGACCTGAGCATCATTTTTTGTGTAAGCTACTCCTGGACTCCGAAACAGACTCGAACTTGACGTGGACTGGGCCTCCAACTTGTCATGGACGCCCTTGCTGGCCTCCAAAGGTGGTGGCCAAGGAGGAGGACGTGCAAAGGCTTCATTGATGTGTTCCCCACATGGTGGAGCTGTGATCCAACTTGGGCTAGGGTCCCAAGTGTGAATAAGAAGCCCACGACGACATAGTATCACCCGGCAGAAACAGAGATAACATGTCTTGATGATCTAGAGGCCTTGATGACATGATATTGAGGTGATATCAGATCCATTTGAAAGATTATAAAATAATCTTTCCATCAAGTGCTTATGAACCTCAAACACACTCCGGGTGAAGGAATTATGGCCTTCCCAATGAAGTACTCCCGAACTGCTGGCGAATCGAGTGTTCAAGTTTGATGGACTTGCACTTCGAGATTGGTCCTTATAATCAATGGTTGTATCTAAAGGTTTCATGTCCTTATCAGAGGTCGTGGGTTAAAATCCCACCGGTCACGTAGCATGCAAATTTTATGGTGAAAAATGCCATGACTTGCGGTGGGGGCCTCCTCCCCCATTAATTTTTTTTGCTATTTTTTTGGTGTTTTCTGTTCACATTTTGCCGAGTGTCATTTTAACACACGGCAAACTTCTTACACTTGGCTCTTTGCCGAGTAATTTTTTGTCGTGTGGTGTTTGCCGAGTGTTACCCACGGCAAAGCTTTTGCCGGGTGTTTTTAGGTCTTTGCCAAGTGCCTCTAGCACTCAGCAAAGCTGGTGATTCCCGTTGTGGTGGTGGTAGGCCCATATATCAGGTTATGACGGCCTATTATTTGCCTAATGCAATATGGAATAAGCCATGCATACCTTGAACCAATTTTACACAATGCAAGGGTTGGCTAGCTAGAGTATACGTTGGCTAACTTTGTTTTTTTTTATTGTCTACCTTGTTTGGGTGGCATCACCCCCTTCTCTCTTTTTCTTTGACCAAGTAGTTGAAAGATAATATAAAAATTGCAGGACCTTTAGCTTGAACGACAGCCCACTTCGTGCCTCGTCTTGCTAGCACTACCACACCTGATGGCAACCTGCATCTCAGAAGCTGCTGCAAGGCCAAATCATCTTTCATTATTAGCTTCAATCTTTGCATGCTTGAAACTTTTAATTTGTCGTCGTCCTCCATTTTCATGGAATCTTGATTCTTCATTTCCAATCCTTATCAGTACCCGACGCCATGGAGCAGCACCTCCTACTTTTGGCGAACTCCAGAGACACTGCCCATGAGGTTGATATCTCCATGCCTGGCATATGGGGCAAGCCACTAGAAAAAGATCCAGTGGACCGGGGTTTGTGGGTCTGATTCGCTCCGGCTTGGGAGTTGATTACTTGTCAACACCCAAGCTACACCGCTTCCTTCCCGCAACCGGCGGCGAGCGCTGCCTTGCCGCATCACCTAGCGCTCTCTGGCCTCTTCCGCCGCCACCGCCATCGCTCTACCCATTGAACCTCACCCTTGTTGTCTACCCCTTGTGCGTAACCATCCTACTTAAACTGGTTCAACTACATCATGTAAGCACCTAAAAGCGTCAGACACGCCATCAGTTGAAACAATGCAAGTCCGTCAATCCGTCGGGTGTCCTCATGATGACCCTGTAGTATCATCAATGAACCTGTTAGCACATAATGCTAAAATAAATCAAACATGAGATACGATTTTTACATGAAATATCCTTGCGGGAAAAAACCAGAGGCGCCAACCGGCGATTTTCACTATAACGAGAGAGTTGCAACTCAGGGAATACAATGAATAGTCAACTCTTCCCGTGTGGCTTATACAGGGCGGACAAAACTAATTGCAGCCAAACAAGAAAACAAATCCATTAATAAGATAACCCAAACTGCGGGCCCTCCAGGCGTCCCAGCAAAACTCACATTAGAATTCAGACCATATCCAACAAACCCCAACTTCAGACAATTTCTATTTTGAAGCAAATGAAGTATCATCAATGAACTCACTTCAAATACCTGACGCCAAAAGTCACTAGGATTTAAACTTTAACACCAACTAAACTTGAGCATAACTCAAACTTAGGTGCAGGAACATGCTTAGTTATCATATGAGCAGGATTATCATGAGTATTTATTTTGCATACGTTAACATCGCCTTCAGCAATAACGCCTTGAGTAAAATGATATCTCACGTCAATATGCTTTGTTCTTTCATGAAACATCTGATCTTTAGTAAGATAAATAGCACTTTGTCTATCTCAATGTATAGTAATGCAAGAAGAATCCCGTGAGAGATCAATCACCAATAGCTTGCAAACTTGCTTTCCAACTAATAGAACAACCACCAATGGTAAAAATATAACCTATGAGAGATCTCCTTTTCTCTAAATCATTAGCATAATCAGAATCAACATAAACAACAAGCCCATCTCTAGATTTCCCCAATTGCAAACTAGCACAAGAAGTACCTCGCAGATATCTGAAATCCACTGAACAACTCTGCAGTGCCTTTTTCCAAGATTAGCCATGTATCTACTGACAACACTCAATGCATAAGATAAATCAGGACGAGAAGAGATCATGGCACACATAAGAGAACTAACTGCACTGGAATATGGAATTCTAGACATGTACTCAATATCTTCATCTGATTCTGGACACAAAATTGTAGACAATCTGAAATGTGCAGCTAATCGAGTACTCACTGGTTTAGCATCATGCATATTGAAACGACAAAGAACCTTTTCAATATAACCTCGCTGACTGAGGTATAACATACCAGATTTTCTATCTTTGATAATTTCCATACCAAGAATTTTATTTGCTGCATCTAAGTCCTTCATCTCAAAATTCTTTATTCAATTATGCCTTCAATTTATCTATTTCTAATTTATCTTTTACAGTGATCAACATATCATCAACGTAAAAAAGCAAATAAATAGATAAATCATTAATTGTCTTCAAATAGACACAACTATCATAATCAGACCGCCAAAATTATGAGAGAGCATAAATGATTTAAATCTCTTATAACATTGTCTAGGAGATTATTTCAAGCCATAAAGATATTTCCTTAATCTACAAACAAGATTTTCTTTTTTCAGAAACAACAAAACCTTCAGGTTGGTTAATATAAATATCCTCTTCTAACTCCCCATGTAAGAATGCAGTTTTAACATCTAATTGCTTAAGTTCATAATCATGCATAGCAATAGTACTAAGCAATGTGTGAATAGAGCTGTGCTTCACAACTGGATAAAAGACATCATTAAAATCATACCAGAAATCTGGCTGTAACATTTAGCAACTAACCTTGCTTTATCTTGTTGCCTCATTTGGAGCAATATCCTCCTTTATTTTGAAAATTCATTTTGCAATGAACAAGCTTTTTATCGTTGGGCAAATTCCCTAAATTCCAAGTACCATTCTTTTAAAGCGACTCCATATCATCATGCACAGTGGTTATTCAATTGTTTCCATCAGCAAATGTAATAGCCTCAGAATAATTAGAAGGTTATGAATTACCTTCAGTCTCTCCTGTAACACTCCAAGCATAAGCAACATTGCATTCTTAAATTAGCCTTTAATGGCTTAGGAGCCCTTCTCGCCCTATCAACAATAATAGAATGTTGTGAAGACTGCACATCAGGAGAAGATTGCTCATCAACAATTGATGAATTATCAATAATAGGAGCATCTTGGACAACAACATTATCATTATCTGGTGTATCTTCAACATCAATAAAATGCTCCACCTGCACACTTTTTTCTGCTGAACAAGCTGGAGTGGTGTTTCTTTGCTCTCGATTCCTATTTTTTAGTAGGAGCATTAGTAGGGGTCATTGCTGGAGTTGCTTTAAGGATATCGTCGAAAACGTCTATTACATCACGTCGGAGACTCGGAGGTGCTCAGAAGCTGTGGCCCAGAGGCGAAAATTTGTGCTAGCTACAACCCTCATGGTCACAAAAGCTGTTGCTATCCTACATGTGGAGATCGATAGTTTTCTTTTTCTTTTTTTTTGCCTCTTGCTTCTCGAATATCTTTTCTCTGGAAGGGTCGGCTTTTGTTGTTTTTTGTCCATTGTTTTATCTTGGCTGGAGGCAGGTGGAGCAAGTGCTCAGATCTTGGGTGGAGGCACTCTTCATTTTCTGTTGCATCCGTGATGAACATGTCCCTCTTTTGTTTTCTCTTGTTGCTAACTTACTATTGCATCAAGGGAGGACGTAGAGAGAAACTATTAATTGGAATGTCATTTGCTTTATTCTTTTGCCCAAGCAATCGCAGAGTAAAGCCGATAGGGGAGTAAAAATTTGTAGCCTACATGTAGTTTTTTGATGTGTTTCCTGTATATGCATTTTGTGATTTAGCAGATGACGAACCATGCAGGTTTGATAGAGAGAAATTACCCAGTTATTCTAGCTCTAGCAAAGCTTACAAATGATTTTTATGTCACTTTTATATGCTACATTGAATTTTTTAGCTTGAACAACTAGGTAAACATTGTAGTGTATATACCGGTACTTTTTGCCATGTTTCGTGCTAGTGTATCAATCTCCTCATGTACATATGCAACATTTGAAACAAGATTTTCGAGATGGACTAGTACATATTAAATTTAAAAGGTGGCTGATGTATGATTTCTTGAGATGGAGTAATTCATCAAGATAAAAAACATTTTGTACTAGTACTGTTGACACAAAATGTTGTGTACATACAATATATTTTTATTTTTTCTCATATAATTTCTGTATGGACCAAAAGGTGTACTAGATGTCAACACTAGTACATCTATGATAAGTATATGCAAGGCTTTTGTATATTATGTTTTTGTTTGACCCGTTTTCATTTTTGTTTTTGACATGGGGAGTTGACCATATCTAATACATGTGTGATTAGAAAAATAACAATAAATAAGAATTATGTCTATATAGTATGATTCTACCTATATCAGAATTGCAGTACTTTGTCCTTGAATAATACAGTACATGTTTTGATATATGTGTGCACATGTTCGATGACAAGAGATCTAATGAGTTTGGGAGGGTTATCGGAACATGTACCAATAATGTATCTCAAACAATGAGGTGCATATGTTGAGCAGGTATTTTTTATTAATATTTATTGTTAACCATACTAGTACAACTTTTAGTGCTTATAATATACTTCGTATATGTTCTCAGTGGATTCAATTTTGTGGACATAATGATACAATGTATGATACATGTGTTAAGTGGATATAATATATTTGGCACACAACCAGATGAAATTGTTGTGAAATTGTTGTGCATAGACATTTTTTGTCAAAAAATTAAATTAATGGTATTATTTTTTTACAACGGGTGGGACATGTGATGTTTATTCGAATGGGTGGTCCGAAACAATCCACCTCAAATGATAGCTGCAATAGTATGTGAGTACATTTAGTACAACACCATTTATTAGTATATGGAAAGTGCTGACTAGTTAGGTGGACCTTTATGTCTCATCAAAACATCTTTGTGGCATTGAAATCTTCTTTGCAAAAATAAATTATATACATCAATAATACACTTAAAAAAATTTGCCACTTGCAATACACCACGAACGGCCAGAAAATGACGTGGGAGGGCAAACTCCGAAAGACTGCAGTCCCACTTGTCGATATCCGTTGAAAGTTTTTCCGGGCCCACTTTGACGATGCCCCCGCGAACGGAACGATCGATCGCCGCCGCACATTGATCGGCTATAATTAAGAAACTCATACGCGGCTCCTGACAGTGACAGCGACGCTATCGACAGCGAAGAGCCTTGCCAATCCTATTCTCCCTTTCGTCCCTGCTTTTCCCTTGTGAACGAGCAGTCCCTTCTCTCTCCCCACCGCTCAGCATCGCGCTGGAAAGCGGCGTCTTGGTCGGCTCCGAGTCTCCATCCCTCGTCGGCGCGTAAGCTGACCTGAGGTGAGATCCGCAAGCGATTCTCAGTTCTCTTCCATTCAGTGTTGCCGGCAGTATTGGGAGGTTACTCTCGCCATTCATTTTCTGGGTTGCGTTTTGTGGTGGTCACCGGTCGTCCTAAGAACGGTTCCTGTTCTTGGAAATCGATACTGGTGCCCGCGAGGGTTCCGGCTGCTGAGGCAAATCGATAGGACCGGTATTGATTCTTTGCCTGGGTGTTGAATAGGATATTTCCTCATCAATAGGGAGAGGGAGGTGAGGAGGTTCTCCTTTTGGGGGGATTTTGGTATTGAGTAAACGTTACTAGTTAAAATGCTTGGCCATTTTTCCCTGAGAGTCAGTCAAATTGAGCTGCAGTTTGGAGATGCAATAATATAATTAGTTTATTGGATATTTGATGAAATACCTAATACCCAGATCCATGCATAAGATACCTTTTGTAGGAAACATATATAAGAGACCCTTTGAGCCATACTGCTCCAAAGATAGGTGCTTTTCGTATAATTCATTGGTGACAATAACAGTTGGCTTTTATATATTGGTATTGACAGCCAACAATATTAACATTGCAGCTTCAGGTACCCCCTTCAAGAGGTCAGGATGTTGTGGCGCACAATACGCAGTATGGATGTAATGATGCATTCTTCGAGTTTCCTTCTTCCAAAACTGCATCAACCTTCCAACAAACCAGTCAAGAACTATGCTTTAGTTGTTCTTAACCAGCAACTTCCACGGTTCATGCCTCGCCTGTGGGCTCATGGTAACTCTAGCTCATTTGTCTATCTTTTTTATAGTTTGCAGGAAAAGTATCCTTAAAAGTTTACCTTTGAATTTGATGTAGAACAGCAAACTTGAGGATCTGTGCCGATGGAGGAGCTAATCGTATTTTTGATGAGATGTTTCAGATGACTAATGATGAAGATGAGAAAAGCACCAGAAATAGGTGAAGTTTTCTCTATCATTTCGTAGTAAAGTGCTTATTCATTTTAAACATTCTTAAGATGTTATCGTATAGAAGCTTCCATATGCAAAATAAGCTAGAATGGGTTTGAATGTGTTTCTGAGAAGGCTGGGTTGGATTTTGTTTCCTAATCAGTTGAGTTTCAATAGAATCGCTTAAGTTCTGGGCCAACTTTTTGTTACAGTTTGAGTTCTCTCTGGAGCTCATCAAGCAATTATTTATAAAAGAAGAATAAATATGGGTTCTCATGTTCTTGGGAGCCAACGGGATGATTGCAGGATATAACCGGTTAGATCAATAAATATAGAAAAATGAACATTGATTATTAGTGTTTATTTTCTGAAATTCTTTCCGAAGAGTTGCTGTATGTTTTGGTTACGTACTTACGTTAGGATTCTGGTTTGATGTTCGATGTTCGAAAAAAGAGACTTCAATATCATTTTCTAAAAAAACCCAATTTTTGTATACCAAGCTGTTTCAGTGTCCTTTTTCTCTACTCTCCCTTGAGAAGCAGACTGATAAAAAAATTTAGGAACATTTTTTTACTTATCATCATAATTAGTTGCTGCTATCCAGGTATGTACCAGAAATTATTGAGGGGGATATGGATTCTATAAGGCCTGAAGTAAAATTGTTCTACTCCAGTCAGGTTGTTTTACTTGAGTTTTCTTTTCTACATTGTTTATGCGTCATCCTAGTTAGCTTTCCACATTGTAGTGCATATCCAGTGTTAAGTTATATGTAATTCATAGAAATTAAACATGCAGTAGTACTGTCACATGTCATGCGCTAATGCCTTTTAAAGATCATTGTACTCAAGTACTCATAGACAGCAAAAAGAATAAAATTCGACTTTGCACCTGGCAGTCAACCAATGCTGGCTTGTAGTCTTATTCAAAAACAAAATACTAACCCTAACTTGTCAAGCAGTCCTGTCGTTGTGGATGGCTGACACCTCAGTCAAATTGCATATCAATTAATTGCAGAAGTTTGAAATCCTCTTCCTCAGTAGAAGCTCGTTTTATCATTATGTATACCTTAACTCCAAGAGTTAGAGAGCCTTCTGCAGTTCTACTTAGTGCTTATTCTATCAAGCAAGGAGGATCCTCTTTTTAGTCCATCTGACTATAGTCAGAAACTCTGAATGGATGCTGGCTTGATGACTTCGGAGGAAATACCAGTTCTTTTGGTTATTGTGTCAACAAGCTTGCTGTTTTCTAATTACAAGAGTTAAACAAATAAATGATGCTCCTATCTACTGCGCACATGAACTAAAACAGGCTGCTAAATGTCTGTTTGAATTCGGTATCCAAATGAGCTTCTATGCGACATTATAAAATACTGCATTAAGAAATGCATGACAGTTTTTTGTATTACACTAGTCTCCATACATATGAACTTTCCCTAATTTGCTTAACGATCAAGTGCTGACCATATTGACTGGATTTTCAATTTTGCTAAAGATTGAGCAATACTTCACAGTTCACACAAACTTCAATCAGTGAAATACATGACTAGCATATTTATCAGTTAATTGGCTGTGTACTTTGGTAGCTGAATTTTAAGATCAAATAGAGTTCACATGTTGTTCTGTGTAAAATTTGAATCTAATGCCAATGAATTAATTGCACTACATATGTCATGAGCATTTCATTGCTTTGCTAAACACCTCCTATTTTCAGGGATCCAAAATTTCTGATAAATCGCACAACCAGGAGACAACAGATTTACATAAATGTATTTCTCGTATCCATCACCATACACCTGAACATGAAAAATCTAATGTAAGTAGTAATAACCATATTATCTGGTCTTGATACTTCTCCTGTTTCTGCCTCTTATGACCTATTGATTGATCTTTCTATCAATAATAGATTGACAGCTGTTCAAAACTCGTTAGTAAATGGGATTTACTTCTTCCTTTGAATACTGTAGCTCTGTGTGCTTGTTACTGGAGCACTAGGTGGAAGGTTTGATCATGAGGCGGCAAATATCAATGTTCTGTATCTGTTTTCGGAAATGAGGATTGTCCTTCTATCAGATGATTGCTTGATTCGACTTCTTCCCAAAACGCATCGCCATGAACTCTATATTGAATCATCTGTTGAAGGACCACATTGTGGGCTTTTTCCTGTTGGAGCACCATCAACAAGAACCACAACCACTGGCCTGAAATGGAATCTAAGTAAATTTCTTTATTCTCTGTTGTTTGAACTTTGGTCATAAACTTGTGGAGGTTCCAGGTTGAGTTATGCCTTATGTATTTTCTACAAAAATCAATTCAATGTCTATTGTGTGGAAACACCGAAGAATTATTGGTCAAAATAAAAGAAAATGCATATATTATCAATTTTATTCATGGAAAATGAATCTAGCACAAAATGAAGTATTCTTTGCCGCCATTTACATAAGCATTGAATTTGACAAGAATTGGTTTCCTTCAGTTTTCATGGAGGATGTATGTGAAGTTGTGAACAGTGCAGGATTTTAGTTTTGTTTCATTTGCATTTGAACCGCTGAGAGCAATCCTTGTGATGAGGTAATCTTGATCCTTTATCCACTTTCAGGTGAATCGAAGATGAGATTTGGGAGCATGATAAGCACATCCAACATTGTGCAATCGGAGAAGGTAACTGTACAGTCTGATGCAGATCTTTTGTGGACAATTTCTCTGCGAAACCTGACCTAAACAGCTAGTACTAGTTAGTTATCTACTTATCTTCTATAATTTTTCTGCTTCTCTTTCCTGGCGACCAAGCTCTTGTACAGTAATCTGTATGTTTATATGTTGTTGCATCTCTGGGAAATAATACCGTCTGATGGCTCATCAAGCCTGTCATCAGATAGGAACTCACACACCATGAGGTTAGAATGGTGTTTTACACGATCTTGAGCCGCTGACGAATTATGTGAATAACACAAGCAGACATGCATGCTGTATCCTCTTGGCCTGTGTAACTGGTTTGTTGAATTTGCAAGGGGGTTTGTTATATTGAAAGAGTATTCTCAACATTTCACACCGTTTGGCTTGTTTTCGCTGTAATGGTCCAGAGTTTGGCACTTGGATTTCAGTGGTACATCCTAGGACTATGATAGAGTTTGGCGCTTGCCTTTTTCACACATACATATGCATATACCTGACCATGCCTATCTACACTTGCCTATGTACACCAGGATAGAGTTTTTACTTGAGATACCTGACCATGCCTATCTACACTTGCTCCACGAATGGCCCAATCTTAGTGAGGGCACAGGACAACTAAAAATGGTTTCAAAAGTAAAACAAACTAGTTTTGTTTTTATTTTCCTAAAACCTGTATCAGAACGTACTTCAAAAACAAAAAAGGAACAGACAAATGCAAAGGAGGCAACATCTAAAGTGAGTCATCATATTCATGACTTTTTTTGGTATTGAATTAATGGATGAGAACATATATGGCATCTAAAATATTACACGAATTCGTGGGGGCATTAGACTTGATAAAGAATTGATGATAGTACTGCATGGTCATATCTTTTCTGTAACCAATTTCTGGGGGGAAAAACATACACGATATTAAAACAATACATAAATCCGTGGATCGTACCCAATTCTACAGTCATTTAACGATAGTACTACATAGTAGCATCTTTTTGTAATGAATGGTACATAAAACTATCCAAAAGATTGTCTAATGATGCACAATTCTCTTGCATTGAGGAAAAGAAACAACACACATTCTTGAACTGCATCCAATTCTGTAATGAACTAATGAGAAGACTACATGGGATTTGTATCGCAGTGCTGAATGGCGAGGTATATTTCCACCCTGTGTCCAACAGTTGGCTGAGCAGGAACGGACGTAAGAACTCTATGAGTCTCTAATAAGCTCTTTCTTTATTTTTTTATAAGGAAAATCGTGTTCAAACTTCAAACACACATTTGAACGAAAATTGGACCGCTAGTCAATGGCTGCTCACAGGTAATTACGGACTGTAGTGTTATTGGATCCCTGTACTCTGGCATCACCAGAGGTAGGTCCGGCAGTGGCGATTCAGACTGGTGGAGCAGCTTCATGGCTTGATCGATGGACGGCCGGAGCTCGTGGTCGGGGTGCGCGCACCAGAGGCCCAAGATCAACACACGCTTCATCTCATGCACATCGAACGCGCCGTTGAGCCTTGGGTCTGCCGCCTCGAGGAGTGCGTCAATGCTATGCAGCTTCCAAACCCACTCGACGAGATGGACCTTCGTCTCCTCGTCCTGCAAGGAAACAATAATGGGCCGACGACCGCAGGCGATCTGGAGGAGGACAACCCCAAAACTGTAGACATCGCTCGCCTCATCAGTGGCAGCCAAGCCGGTGGCCATGATCCTTGGGTCTATCTATCCAAAGGTTCCCAATAAAACTGTCTTGGCCGAGGGATCGCCGTAGCTGTCGACGACGATGTGTCGCCACGAACATAGCAGGTTCGCGTTGAAGGATGAGTCGAGCATCACGTTGCCTGGGTTGATGTCCCTGTGCAAGACGACCGGAACAACCTCCTGGTGCAAGTAGAGCAACGCGGAGGCTATGCCGAGAATGATATTGTACCTGCTTAATTATTGAAAAAGTCTAAATTACCCTCTCAACTATAGCCGAAGTCTAGATGACCCCCTAAACAATTTTTTTCACCCCTAAACTATATCAATTGGTTCAACTTACCCCTTAATATAATTTATCTTTTTTTATCTCCACGTACAAATAGAGTTTTAAGTTCAAATTTTGTTGTGTGATAGCCGACATCGTAACTTATGTTACTTCCTTCGTTCCAAATTATAGGTCGTTTGACTTTTTTGACCTCAAGTTTGACCACTCGTCTTATTCAAAAAATTTGTACAAACATAGTCAAATTTAAGTCATTCTTGAAGAACTTTTATTAATAAAGCAAGCCATAATAAAAAATATGATATTTTGCACAACTTTTTGAATAAGACGAACGGTCAAAGTTGACATCAAAAAAGTCAAACGACCTACAATTTGGAACGGAGGGAGTAGAAAAATATATTATGAATTTTTTTAGTATTATTTTAATAGACTAGTACATCTAATTATAAATTAATCATAAACTATATAAAATTTATGTAAAAGAATTATATGATATTTTTTAACATAGTATACGATATTCTTTGTCATCCTCACAAAATTTGAACTTAAAACTCTATTTGTGCGTGGAGAAACAAAAAAAACAAATCTTATTAAGAGGTAAATTGGACCGATTGGTGGCAAAGCTGTGGGAGTAAATTGAACCAAAACATAGTTTAGACTTAGAGACTTAACTAGACTTTTGATCATAGTTCAGGGGTAATTTAGACTTTTTTCTTAATTATTTTTGATCATGTGAAATTTGTAGAGCTTTAGATCATCTCAGTACGTCTTGTGATCAATCTAGAAAGCGAATTAATAAGAGTCTTTAATTACCTGATCGGCCATGACAGCGTGCTTGTCATCGAATCGTGGAGGTGCGTATCGAGGAAACCATTTGTCGCGAGCTTGTAGACAAGCAAGACCTCGTCGGCTTTCTCACACCACCCGACGAGCTGGAGAAGGTTGCGGTGCCTCATTGAGCTGAATACGGTGAGGTTAGCTATAAACTCACGGTATCCACATCTGGACGTACTGGAAACCCTTTCGATGGCCACGTGGAGCGCTTCATCCTTCATGAACCCTCGGTAGACGAAACCCCCATTACCACCCTCACCTAGCTTGTTCTTATCGGAGAATTTGTTTGTCGCGTGCCACAGTTCATCGTAACTGAATGACCGAATTCCTCCAGTAAGATGGGTCTCTGGAGTCTCTGCAACATGTGTTGTTTGTTAAGATCACAAAGTACAAAACTATTGAGGTTTGCTGGCTATTGTCGTTTTGTTTGTGACCGGCACGAATAATAAATGTTTGGACACCCATAGTGGCTTTAGTAAATTTGAAACACATGAATTTCACATCAATTTTGCAAAAAAAATATCAGGAAACTATTCATATTTTGCTGGATTAAGGAGAGCTAATTCATGCATTCCAGATAGAGCATTAATAATTTCCAATGTTTATTACTTTTGCTTGCCTGTATAAATCAAAACATTTGCCAATTCTCTATTAGACACAACTGAACTATATTTCATTAATGAGCATAACAAATTACCACCTACAATTATTTTTAACTTTATATTGGAAATATTATAGCATTATAATGATCTAAAGAAATATTTATGAGAATGAGTCTGTTAGTATTGCTCTAAGTTCACAAATCTCACTTCTTTCATACCAATTGAAATGTTTACTCTCAGGTCGATAGCAACTATCACATACGTGTGCCATGCCGTAAAAAAACAAAAGAGCCTCTGGGTTATTAAGCTTTCGATAAAGAAAGAAAATTCATGGGCTGCGCTTCCACTCTCAGGTGATAACCCCCAGGAAGAGGCAAATGCCTTGTTCCCTTCTCGAACTCATTATCCAAGACTTCGTCAAAGGACCGGGATTCAGTAACGTTGCACGGTGACTTCACGAAGGGAGCACGGTTACTGAGGATAATAAAATGAAATGGCTGCACTTTTTTTTTCTAACAGAGCAAAAAAAAAAAACAAAATTTGTCGCAAACAGGATATTCGGTGCACTTCCCTCTTATATTCCTTTTACTTGATTCTTCAGAGCACATCATTTCAGGAATTTGAGATCCAGTTGATGTTGCTTGTTTTGCAAATGTCGTAGGTCTGAAACTGTATAGCTGCCTCTGCAATTTTCTAGTCTTATCATGGTATTATGCTTTATTTTTCTTAGAGCAAAAGTAAATTCAAAAAAATTGAACTGAGCTCAAAGCCTGACAATTATTTGTTTCGTGATGATATATCCTAATTAAGTATAAACCTTCATATATGTCGTATAATGCAGAAGCATAGTAATGACAGTATTACAATTTTACTAAGGGCCATTTTAGTCCATATAAGAATTATATAAGAAAGGCAGAGGATATGGAAATATATAGGATTGGGTACTACACCTTATTGGAATGGGAGATTGTTAGCAGTCGAAATTGGCATGAAGGCCGTTCTAGCTGGGCGGACCGGTCTAACCGGTTTTGAGGGCGGTCTGACCGGTCCTCGCCCTATAGCTGATCTGGCACAGAGACCGGTCTAACCGGGATGGATAGCGGTTTAACCGGGTTTGGCCGAGTCGTGTTAGGATTGGACTTTTGGCACGAATCTGACTTGTGGAAGGTGTTCCTTGCGGGGCAAGATCTCCCCACCCTATGAATATAAAGGGCCGTGGCCGATTGAGTTTTTTATCCAATCGATCAATCAATAATACCTTTACTTTTCGTATCTTTCAAACCTAGCTTTTTCAACCCTAATTACTGTTCGTTCTTCGTCTCTACGGTGATTGACGGCTCTCTGAGTGGCCTGCCGATCTCAGAGAAACCCTAGTCGCACCAATCCTGACGGGGTACCTCCCGGGCTGGTGATTCTAGATCGAAGCAGTCAGCCCTAGCATACTGGTCTAACCGGGTTGCCAGGCCGGTCTAACCACCTTGTCTGCAGAGCTGCTGCTGGTGCTCGATCCGTTGCGGATCTGCTCGTTCTAGCGCAATCTCGTTGTGTTGGCCAAAACTAGCGTCAACACATTTTTGGTGACTCCGCTGGGGACAGAGATCTTGGTTTTTTACAACCGGTATACCTAACCCTAGCTAGATAGGCTCTATTTTAGATCTTGATAAGGACAACATCGTTGTGCCTTCTATTGAGGAGATCAGCAATGAGGAACGCCAGAAGTTCGAGGCAGCCCAAGAATTCTTCAAGAATCAATTTTTGATGGGGCTGAAGAAAGATCGTCATGGCAAGGAGACAAAAACTCAAGAATTCATGATGCCGGTGTTCACTATGAAGGATAAGAAGATCGAGGAAGTCCCTCCGGTAATTAAATCTCCATCTGATCTTGATCTTCTTGAAAAAATAGAAAAGATGAGTGCTGCACAATTACATACTGATGAGCTTTTATGCACTCTAATGGATAGAATGGATAATTATGATAAGAGTAGATTAGATTCATCTTATGCTTATAATATTCCATCTAGTGCGCAACATGAGAATATGCCTGCTAGTTCGTCAGCTGCACCAGGTCAAAAACCTGAAAATCCATTGTATGGTATGCCGGCCAACTTTTATCCAGGGCAAATGCCGCCACCAGATCAGGACCAAACGCTGAACACGGCGACCCCGGTTAAACTGGTATCCAATACCGGTCTAACTGGTCCTGTGGTGCCTTTTGAAGAACAGCCAGTACCACTAGCTACGGTACCTCCTTCTGTGGTTCCTAACCGAAATAAAGAGGTTGCCAATCATACTGCTTACTTCACTACGCATGCATACACATCACCTCCTTTGCCAAATCAAAATATTAGTTCTCATGGAATTCCTAATGATGTGTATGATCGTTATTTGCGGCAAAATCCTAATTACATACCTCATGTTGCTCCAGTTAATTGTACAACCATAGCGCAGCAAGAGTTAGTTCGTCCAAATTTATATACTGAATTTTTAAAATTAAAAGACAAATTGGCTAATATGATGTAGGATAAACTTATGATTGATATGGGTAATTCTAGGTTATATAAGAAACCATATGCTTCTGAGTTTGATAATGTTGCTTATCCTGCTAATTAGCATGTTCCTGATTTTGTCAAGTTTAACGGTGATGATAATAAGACCACTTGGGAATATATTAGTCAATATCTTGCTCAGTTGGGGGAAGCTGGTTCTAGTGAAGTTTTAAAAGTTCGCTTGTTTTCTTTATCTTTAACTGGAACTACTTTTGCTTGGTTTTCTTCACTAATTCCTGGCTCTATTAATTCATAGAATCAATTACAGCAGAATTTTCATGATCATTTTTATAGTGGGAATACTCAGTTGAAATTGACAGATTTAACATCGGTTAAACAGCAAAAGGATGAATCTATTTATGATTATTTAGAACGATTCAAATAAACTAGAAACCTGTGCTTTAATTTGTCTCTTTCTGAAAAAGATTTAGCTGATGTTGCTTTTAATGGTTTGAGACCTTTCATTAAAGAAAAAATAGAAGGCTTTGAGCATTTTTCGGTTAATCAAGTGTAAATAAGGGATATAGCTGCTGAAAACCGAATTAAAAATTCAAAGGATGCATATAAAAATCGTCGTTCTAATGTTCATATTGTAGATTATGATTCTAGTAGTTCAAACGATGATGAAAAGAAATTATATGCTGCTGAACTTATATGGCCTTCTAAGAATAAATCGTACACATGTCCTTCTCTTAAGCCAATTCATAAGAATCGGCAAGAAGAAGTGCGATTTACTTTTGATGTTTCCAAATGTGACCGTATATTTGATGAATTGTTGAAGAATGGGAACATCAAGATGACTCATACTATTCCTTCACCTGAAGAGCTTAAACGGCGTGCATATTGTAAGTTACATAATTCTTTTTCGCATGCTACTAATGATTGCAATGTTTTCCGTCGACAGGTGCAATTGGCCCTAAATGAAGGACGGTTGACCCTTCATGAGATGCAGGTGGATAAGACACCTTTTCCTGTTAATACCATTGAGATGCAACAGCCTAAGGTACTGGTTCGGCCACATCAAGTCGAATCAACTAAGGGCAAAAATATTGTTGTTGGTGAAGAAAAACCTGAAAATCAAAAAGGAAAGAATACAATCAGGGAAGTGGTATCTCAGAAGACCCCTGATGGAAGGGATACATTCAAGATCACATCAAGAACATTTGATCTCGGGGGGTAAGGACCGTCTAAAAAACCGTTTGAGTCTGCTGAGCAGAGCAAACCGGTTAAACCGGTCCCAGAGGGCGGTCAAACTGCTATGCTGCATGGACGCCCAAAAATGTTGAAACCGAAGCGTCCAGAGATAGGTACTTGGAAGATCAATGTGGCAAAGGATTAGGGAAAAATTGCAAAAAAGAAGCCAACTTTTGATCAGCTGTTGTCCAAATATGTCAATCAAAGGCCAATTGAAGAAGATCGGCCATCAAAAAAGAGGGCAATGTCACCAAAGCATCACGAGAGACGTGCTTCACCTCCTGGAGCAGCTAAAACTCAGAAAGGTAATGTTGTTACATTGTATCCTCCTCATAATCCATATCAAGCTATGCCTTGGGCTCCATCGTCTTCAGGTTATTCATATCCTCCATGGGATTCTAATGGGATATGGATGCCATATTATCCCATGCAATATCCTTCTTTTCATCCAGAATGGGATAATACCAGGAGACCAGTGCAGGAGCGGATTTCATACAACCAATCGACTCATCATCAATCTGGTTGGGATCAGCGGGAGCAGACCGGTTTAATCGGGTCTACAAGCTGGTTTAACTGGGTTTAGTAGAAGAAATCCGTTTCTACTCCTCGACAGGTTTATCGTCCCAAGAAGAAAGAGGAACTTGTTCAGGAGATGGACGTAGATTAGGAGAGAACTATTGGCAATGATGTTATACAGATTGGTAGTATTAATGTGGCTCCAAAGGACGACGGCAAAAGACCGGTTGTTATTGGCAATGATGTCAAGACGTCTGTCCAGAAAAATATAGTAGTTGAAAATGGTGAGAACAGTGCTGCTAACGCTGATAATTCTAAGTGCTTCTTGCCAAGATGGTGTCCTCCAGGTTTAACTCGCACATAGAGGAGAAAATTGCAGCAACTTCATCTTCAGGAGCAGAGGGAAAAGGAGCTTGAAAGACAGAGAGATGAACAGTTCAACGAGTACAGGCCCATGATTCCCCAAGGCAAGGAGTGGAAAATCAAGGCTGATGAAGATGCAGCGCAGCAGCGGTTAAACCGGGTTCAGAGGCGGTTAGACCGGTCCCAGAGGCGGTTAAACCGACTCCAGAACAGGTTAAACCGGTTTCGTCTGAAGCAGAGCAGTCTCGTCTCATTTCAGAAATTTCGGTAACGCCTGCTTTTGATGAAAAATTGTCATCGGATCCGCAGAATATGGACGATGAACAATTGGTTGATTATAGGTCGTCACCTGATCATATGAGTATTGATATCAATGTGGTGCATCTTTCTTTGGATTATTAGTTATTCCGGAGGAAGAATTGGTTCGTCTTGACTTTGGCATAAAAGAAGCTATTTTTCAAAGTCCAAAGGATTCTGAAAATCATCTTAAGGCGTTGTACATGAAGGGACACATTAATGGGAGGCCTGTTTCCAGAATGCTTGTTGATACAGGGGCGATTGTTAATTTGATGCCTTATTCTCTATTCAAGAAGCTAGGTGGACTGGATGATGAGTTGATCAAGACCAACATGACTGTCAGTGGTGTGGGAGGAGGTGAACCTATGGGTGCTAAGGGGATCGCCTCTATGGAGCTCACTATTAGAAGCAAGACGTTGGCTACTGTTTTCTTCGTCGCCGAAGTCCAAGGTAATTTCAGTTTAATATTGGGTCGAGATTGGATTCATGCGAATAGATGTATACTTTCTAGCTTGCATCAGTTTCTTATTCAATGGGTTGGCGATGATGTTGAGGTTGTTCATGGTGATACATCGGCTTGCGTTGCTACAGCTGATAGTCTCACTTATCCATACATGATCATGTAAAGTGCTTAACTGGTTTAGATTTTTCTGACTATGAGATGATTAGTTGTACTGGGGATGGTTTCGTACCTGCTGTTCTAAAACCGGTTGAGAATCGGCTAAACCATTTGTTATAATGAATAGTTCAGAATGGTTGCAGCAGAGTCTTGAGCATTATCGGGCGCAAAAGAACGATATGTGCGAGGCTATTGAGGATTTTGGTAATATGAGCAAATTGGGATAGGGCTTTACGTCGACTGATCCTTTAGAGGAGGTTGATATTGGTGATGGTTCTGTACCTAGGCCGATGTTTGTAAACAAAAATTTGAAAGCCGATTATGAAGCTGAATTAATCGAGTTATTGAAAGAGTATGTTGATTGTTTTGCATGAGTTATCAGGAGATGCCTGGTTTAAGCCGAGAGTTAGTTGAACATCGGTTACCCATCAAACCTGGTTTTAGGCCTTTTAAACAAACTGCTACACTTTTTAATCCTAATATGTATGATCGGATTAAGAAAGAGATTAATCGGTTATTAGATACAAATTTTATTAGGCCTTGTCGTTATGCTGAATGGTTATCAAATATTGTGCCAATTGAGAAGAGGGATTCTGGTAAGCTCAGAGTTTGCATTGACTTTAGAAATCTTAATAGAGCTACTCCTAAAGATGAATATCCTATGCCTATAACCGACATGCTTATTAATGATGCTTCTGGACATAGAATTATTAGCTTTCTTGATAGTAATGCTGGTTGCAATCAAATTTTTATGGCTGAAGAGGATATATCCAAAACGGCCTTTGTATGTCCAGATTTTGTTGGTTTATTTGACTGGGTGGTTATGACCTTTGGTTTAAAAATACTGGTGCTACTTATCAAAGGGCTATGAATTTAATTTTTCATGATTTGCTTGGTTTAATCATAGAAGTTTATCGATGATATTTTTGTTAAATCGGCTNTAAATCGGCTGGTTTAAAACCGCATTTAGCTGATTTGAGACTTGCTTTTGAAAGAATGCATCAATATGGATTAAAAATGAACCCACTTAAATGTGCGTTTGGTGTGTCGGTTGGAAAGTTCTTAGGATTTATTATTCATGAAAATGGCATAGAGATAGATCCCAAAAAGATTGATATCATTAGAAAGATTGAAGCTCCTACGTGCAAGAAGGATTTGCAGAAGTTCTTGGGGCAAGGTGAATTATTTGAGGAGATTTATTTGTAACTTATCTGGAAAGATTAATGCTTTTACTCATATTCTTCGGTTGAAAGATGAAGATGAGTTTATTTGGGGGGCAAAACAGCAAGAGACTTTTGAGAAAATTAAATATTACTTGTCTTCGCCACCGGTTATCAAAGCTCCTAGGAGGGGAGTTCCATTTAAATTATATGTGGCTGCTGAAGAGCGAGGAATTGTGGTTGTTTTGACTCAAGAAACCGAAGGAAAGGAGCATATTGTTACCTATGCAAGTCGTCGATTATTGGATGCAGAAACAAGGTATATATTTATTGAAAAACTTTGTTTATGATTATATTATGCTTGTACTAAGATGAGGCATTATTTGTTGTCCAATACTTGCATAGTTTCTTGTCAAACAGATGTTATTAAATACATGTTGTATAAAACAATTTTAAGTGGTAGAATTGGTAAATGGGCTTATGCTTTTATTGAATATGATTTAGCTTGTGAACCTTTGAAATCCATGAAAGGCCAAATTGTTGTTGATTTTATTGCTGAGCATAGTATTAATAATGATCATGATTTATACATCGGTTATATTGCTTTCACTCCATGAAAATTGCATTTTGATGGATCGGTTTGCAAAAGTGGTTGTGGTATTGGTGTTATTCTTATTTCACCAAGTGGTGCAACTTTTGAAGCTCTTAGCCGATTGAAATATGATTGCACTAATAATCAAGCTGAATATGAGGCTCTCTTATTTGGGCTAAAAATTTTGCGTGACGGGTGTGAAAAATATAGAGGCATTTGGTGATTCCTTGCTGGTTGTTAAACAAGTGTCTCGAATATACCAATGCTTTGATGGGGTATTGAATGCGTACCTTGATAAATGTTTTGATATTATTTCTCATTTTAATGAATTTACCATATTTCATGTATCTCGAGATGAGAATCTAAAGGCGAATGCTCTGGCGCAGCAGGCATCTGGTTATGATGTTCAAAAAAAAATTCATGGATGAAAGCCGTTGTTTTGCAAAGCTGAGATTTCTATCCGTGAAGAACCGGTTAAACCGCCTTTTGAGACCGGTCAGACCGGTATGGCTCCGGTTAAACCGCCTTCTAAGGCCGGTCAAACCGATATGGAGGCTGATTTTGATACTTTGGCCAAAAAGGATATTAAAATTGTTAAAGATGAAGATGCTGATTGGAGAAAGCCCATTATTGATTATTTGCAGAATCCCAGTTATAAGTGTGACAGAAAAGTCCGATGATAGGCATTTAAATTTATTTTGGTCGATGGTGAGTTGTATCGTTGGACAGCTGAAGATTTATTGTTAACGTGCTTCAATTCTGATCAAGCCAAAGTGGCTATGGGTGAAGTTCATGAAGGTATTTTTGGTACGCATCAGTCGGCTTCTAAGATGAAGTGGCTTTCGAGGAGGGCTTGTTTTTATTGACCAAATATGATAGGCGATTGTTTTCGATACTACAAAAGTTGTGAAGAATGTCAAAGGTTTGGAAATATTCAGATGGTTCTAGCAGCGATGTTGAATCCAATTATCAAACCTTGGCCTTTCAGAGGATGGGGGTTGGACTTCATTGGATAGATTTTTCCTCCTTCATCAAAGGGACATAGCTTTGTGTTGGTGGCTACAGATTATTTTACAAAATGGACAGAAGCAGTTCCTTTGAAGAATATGACACATCGTGAGGTAATTGAGTTTATAACTGAACATATTATCCATAGGTTTGGTATTCCACAAACTTTGACTACGGATCAAGGTACTTCATTTATATCAAAGGAAGTTCGTGCGTTTGCTGAAATGTATGGAATTAAATTATTCAATTCATCTTCATACTATGCTCAGGCTAATGGACAAGCCGAGTCTAGTAATAAGATTTTGATCAAACTCATTAAAAAAAATAGAAGAAAATCCTAGAAGATGGCATGAGGTTTTGTCTGAAGCTTTATGGGCTCATCGTATATCTAGACATGGTGCTACCAAGGTTACTCCTTTTGAGCTTGTATATGGTCAAGAAGCCATTTTGCCTGTTGAGGTAAATCTGGGTGCGTATAGGTTGGCCAAGCAGAATGATCTTAATTCTGTTGATTATCATAATTTGATGATGGACAATGTTGATGAGGTGACCGACAAAGGTCTAAAGGCTTTGAAGGAGATTGAGAAAGACAAAATTTGGGTTGCTAAAGCTTATAATAAAAAGGTAAAAGAGAAATCTTTTCAGGTTGGTGATCTGGTTTGGAAGACTATTCTACCTATAGGAACAAAAAGCAACAAGTTTGGTAAGTGGTCCCCGAGTTGGGAAGGGCCTTACAAGATAATTAAAGTGATTTTTGGTAATTGCTATATGGTGGAGACTTTGCAAGGTCAGAAATTGCTTAGAGCACTTAATGGAAGATACTTGAAGAGATATTATCCAAGTGTTTGGCAAGAAGCTTAGTTTTGCATAGTTGATATCTTTTAGTGTTGTCTTCAATAACAAAGCCAATGATTCATGTTAAACATCGTCTTGAGTTATTTTGACTGTTGTATGTTTTATGGTTTGCAAGCTGCACCAAAAAACAGGAGGGCATATATTAGCAGTCGAAATTGGCATGAAGGCCGTTCTGGCTGGGCGGACCGGTCTAATCAGTTTTGAGGGCGGTCTGACCGGTCCTCACCCTATAGCTGATCTGGCACAGAGACCGGTCTAACTGGGATGGATAGCGGTTTAACCGGGTTTGGCCGAGTCGTGTTAGGATTGGACTTTTGGGATGAATCCGACTTGTGGAAGGTGTTCCTTGCGGGGCAAGACCTCTCCACCCTATGAATATAAAGGGCCGTGGCCGATTGAGTTTTTTTATCCAATTAATCAATTAATAATACCTTTACTTTTTGTATTTTTCAAACCCTAGCTTTTCCAACCCTAATTGTTGTTCGTTCTTCGTCTCTACGGCGATTGACGGCTCTCTAAGTGGCCTGCCGATCTCAGAGAAACGCTAGACGCGCCAGTCCTGACGGGGTACCTCCCGGGCTGGTGATTCTAGATCGAAGCAGTCAGCCCTAGCATACTGGTCTAACCGGGTTGCCAGGCCGGTCTAACCGCCTTGTCTGTAGAGCTGCTGCTGGTGCTCGATCCGTTGCAGATCCGCGCATTCTAGCGCAATCTCGGTGTGTTGGCCAAAACAAGCGTCAACAGAGATGTCATAGGAAAGTAGAGCAATTTGTTTGGCCGTGATTTCGTAGGAAAACTATTAAGGATTGAAGTACGCACATAGATCTCATTTTCTTTTCATTCCAAAATTGGTTATGTTGCTCTAAGTGACCAGATATTGAGCTCCAACTTAATAGATATTACACAGTCGGTGTACATTATTCACTCCTATTCCATTTTTATTTTTTTGTGATATTAAACTTTACATTTATACCAGGGGCTAGAAGTTAGAGTAGCCCTCCACTCTTGCGAAGGCATAGCTGATGGGTCTGGAACCCGGGATGCTTGATCTAGAGACTTTGAAAAGCAGCAGAGCTCTCCTTCCATTCCTTTTCTTTTTACATTCGTGCTACCATATTGTTCTCCTACGATTTATTTGTTTTCTTGTTTAAGCTGTATTTGGGAATACAGTTTATTTGTTTTCTTGTTTAAGCTGTATTTGGGAATACAGACACATAGCGAGGCAAACAGAGCCTATTAACTATTAAGACAAATTGTACCACTAACAAATGGAGAAAAGAAATATGGAATAACATTTTGGTAAGGTGTATTCCCTTCATTTCAAATTATAATTCTCTTTAGGTTTGTCCTAAGTCAAATTTGTCAAATTTTGACCAAAATTATACAAAGATATAATAATATCTATGATACAAATAGACATTATCCAAACATATTTCATGGTTGATTCAACAAAACTAATTTGATGATGTAGATGTAGATGTTTTTTCAGTAAACTTGGTAAAACTTAAATATTTTTGACTTAGGACAAAGTCAAAATAAACTATAATTTGAAATAAAGAGAGAGTAGCTAATAATCTCCTCTACTTGTTTACATACCTTTGTAAGTAATAAGATGGCTGCCTCTCCAACCAACCAAGTTGTTTCTAACATTCTCTATCATCAGATGCCAACCATTTCTTCGGGCTTCCATATTCACGGGGAGACCTAATTGAGTATTTGCAGGTAGAAGAAATTTAACACATTTCGGTTCAGACATTATTCTTATGGAATGTAAAAATTAACTGTAACTCAAAAGACAAATCATGTTGTTTCATGAACCGCAGAACAGGGCAAGCAATTGAAATATGGATACACATAATACTACTGAACACAAACACAAAAACATATCAATGTGTATTAATATTCTACATTAATAAAAACACACAAAATTTAAAAGTAGTAAATTTGAACTTAGGTGGGTTCCCGAAATGGAATGACTAAAATTATTTCTTGGGTGCTGTTGTTAAACCTAACAGGTATAAAGATGATAAACTTGTTTCCCATGACAATATACTCATGTCATTTTTCAAATAGAAGGATTTCTTAGCTGGATGGACAAATATGCTGCGATGTGACACATGAAAGGAACAGTATAATCGGAGAAGAGATGATTAATACTAATTGTCTTAATAGCTAGTTGTCAATTCCGTTATTCGTAATAACATAGTATATGTTATTAGTAAATAGATAATTATTTGAGCCTGGGCGTTGACCACATCAAACTCATTAATGATGTTGAAAAATATTGAGCTGGGTACTCTACATGAAAAAACATATAAGTGCACACACATTATTACAACATATAGATCCCAAAGAAGAAATCTATAGCAAACTGCAGAAGTACCTGCTGTTGGGCATTCCTCAAGTGAAAGTGATTCATTAACTTCTTGTAGAGATAATCGAGGCCTGCAAGTTTTTATTGTGAAGTTCCATATTGTAGTACATTTTAGAACTATGAAACTCCAAACTTGAAGAAAGCAAGCATCTAACAAACTAAAAATTTCTAATGAGCAACGAGACAACGACCTTAGTGCTGGATCCATGGTCACATCTTCCTGTCCCTCCTGAGTACCCTGCTAGTTGAGAGAATAATAAAACTGATACGAATTTTGTAGGGAGAAAATAAAGATGTGTACTAATGTTTCGGAAGAGGGGTATTTGGAACAAGTTCGACGGCATTGAGTACATCTAACAGAAAATGGCGCAAAGTTAACCAGAGTCCTGTTAAAAAGAGAAATAGATTTTCCGTGGTACTATAATGTCACAAAAAATCGGCAGTCTAAAACTTAATAGGCTAAATATCAATGGTACAAACAAACTTTGGAAAAGAGAAATAGAATGACCCATTGAAATGCTCCATTTCTTTGTTAAATGTTTCAAAGCAGGCTCAGAATTGTGTAGGTAATATGAACATGTTTTGGATAAATATTTATGTTTTGACTACCAAGGATAGTAGTTATTTTATTTTTTATTATAGTGCAGCCCAAGCTTCCAAGAATCAATGTTCTGCCACAGCAGGGATCCTACAAGTACTATCAAGAATCAGGGCCTGTTTAGTTGGAATGAAAAGTTGCCGAAATTTACTGTAGCAATTCTAAATCGAAGATTAGGAGGACTAAACATGATCTAATTATAAAACTAAATACATGGATGGACGGGAAATCGCGAGACGAATCTATTAAGCCTAATTAATCCGTCATTAGAGATTATTTACTGTAGCACGACGTTGTCTAATCATGACCAAATTAGGCTCATTAGATTCGTCTCGCAAAGTTACCGGGGGTTATAGAATGGGTTTTGTCATTAACACACGTTTAATACTTCATGCATATGAGATTTCTTTTGATGAATAGTGAAATTTGCCGATTTGCCAATTTGCCGGTGGAAGGGCCTCAATGTCCTTTACGACAAGTACTGACCAAAACTGCAGAAAACAGAGGAAAAGCAAGAGTAAGCAAAAGGATTAACCGGAACGCCGACAAGGGTAACAAGGGTGATCATGGGTATGAGGTTGATGTAGCGGTCGATCTCCTCTAGCGCCAGCCGAAGCTTGGAGGCCACATCTGCGCCCCTGAACATCTGGTACAGCTGGCTTCTGTGTTCTCCTGGTACTGGCTGCAGGACCTTACGAGCTTGTAGGCACGGAAGAGCGCGGCATCCAGCTGCTCCAGCGGCCTCCGCGTCTCCGGATGCCGCCTCAGCTCCGGGATGTCCAGCTTCCGTAGCAGGCCTTCGACGTTCTGGACGTGCTGCGCGAGCAGCTGGCACAGATCCCTGTTGTGGCGCGCGGTGTGCGCCGCCTGCACAATCATGGAAACCAGGCCGAAGGTGTCGACGACGGTGACCTGCACAATGCTTGCCGCCTGCCCCAGCTTATCCCAGGACGACGCCATAGACACTTAGACAGTCTCTTCCCAGCTCGGAGAACTAGTTGACTGAGATATGTTAAAGAAAACTGAATGCGAATATGCGATCGAGTATAAAGGCAATAAAAAAACTGCGAGCGACGACCTAGACGATGGCAAAATTATGGTACCTTCAGAAGATACCAATTCGCATAAAAGATTCAAAGCTCTACCTTCGTCGAGTCGCTCAACCAAATTTGCAGTTGCAGCAGCACAAGGTCTTCCCACTGCTTGTTTGTAGATAGATCAAGAAATAGGTCAACGCTACGAGCAGGCGATGAGCTCTTCCTCCTCTTCCAGAACGGTCTAAGAATTGAAAAATCCGGATCTTGTTCGGTCTCACTCATGAGAATTGCCATGCTAAATCTCCAACAAAACTTTAGTTCAAACGCGTCCAACGACTCTGCAGGGAGCTTCATGGAAACTTTGTTTTTTCTATATAATGTGCGCGTAGCCGCGTTTGAGATGGGAAGAACCACCCATGTTAGCATCATCTGCCTTCATATGACTTGAGCGTCAACTTCAATGTGAGGGGCATGTGAGCAACGACCCTATTGTCTATTAGTTGCTACTAAAATTAAGATTGGTGGAAAGTTTACTTACCAATTAGTAATTAGTGTGTGTTTTAGTAGGAAAGACCTAAAGCAATTGACAAAATTGTGGATTTGAGTTATAATAGGCCTATGTTAAATTGATGTTATTAGATTTGTATTAAAAAATAGTTGCTTATGATTATGGTTTTGTGCCAAAAAAAATAAAATACTATTGGATTACCGGTCATCAAATACCTCTTCCAAGAAAATAACAGAATCTACATGCCGAACACAATAATTTTGATAACATTCCATGTGATCCTAAACATTGCGCTAAAACGTTAACAAAATTATATATACTGAAAACTTCTTTGAAATATATAATCCTGAAAAAACTATAACAGGAAAAAAAGTATTAATGAAGTGGCACTTAAAATCTTACATGAATTCAAAATACTGAAGTGGTACAACCCAAATGTTTAGATATGCTACAACAAAAACTTAGGTTTTATTTTGTGCAATAAAAAGTTTTCTTAGAACAGACAATGCGAGATAGATAGACTCAATGTGTCATGAGTTAAGTGAACTCAAAACCCTACCAAATTAACCTTTGTTCTCTAGTCGTGTTAAAATTGATGAATAAATATCCAATGTTCAGAGATAAATTTGCGTCTGATAGTTAATGAAAAATTTCTAATTTTTATTTACTTTTGTTTATTTATTTACTAACCAATACATGTATAAATAGTATGTAATATTCTATCTATATTTTTTCACTATTGCTAAACCTAAAGATGGTAATACGTGCACCTTGGCCCACACAATATGTATTCATACTTTAAGCCAATTTTTCCATATATTAACAATAGCCGAATAGAGTAATTTAAAAGTTTGTATTGAAAATACTACTACTGGAAAACTCGCTATGAGTACCGGGTGGTAACCCTCATAGGTACCGGTACCGCGCAACCGAGACTAAAGGGCCCTCCCACGTATGCTACGGGGGAGGCCGTTTGGTACTGGTTGGTGTTACCACCCGGTACCAAAGGGTGTTTTTTCTTTTTTTTAAATGTTTGATGTTTTTGTTTATTAGATGCAATTAGTCTACGTGTGTACGTACATGTCATATATAAGTACGTGTGTAGTACGCGTCATATATCTTACATAATCTTTCACACAATTGACGAGCAGAACTGGAAGAAGGGGTGGAAATGGGGCGATATTGAGAGATATCGTGTCCGTCATGGTGGTACTCTCCGTTTGGATTTATAACTTGATCCATAATGAATCCAAATAGTTGGTCCGCAATAGCTTTTACTTTTTCTCTCATTGGGAGCTCTTCATGGTAAAACATCCTCTGCATTAATCACAAATGACAACATTTTAATCTCATTATCCATTGGATAACACTATATCATACACATTACAGAACAAGACATATGCAAGTATGAATTGTTTGATTTCGTACCATGAGTTCTTTGTTAGTCGGTTTTTTGGAGAAATGAAGGTGTGCATCCACTGGCAGACGTAGTATCCGTATAGATTCATCCCTTGTTCCTGTCTGGCACACTCAAAGTGGAGAAGAACAAAGTTAGACGTGACAACTATATATTAGTGTGATATGACGAGATATGCGGGTACTCTAGCCACATACTGGAAAGTCCGTCTTCACATCCAATTTTTCTTTGTAATTTTCTCAAACATTTGCACGAAAACGTGTCTGTGCCATGTCAATTAGGTCTAAAACTGGCTGATAATCTTCTTGTGGTTTCCGTATTGAGTCCAAGACAAAAATACGACCGGTGGTGTTTATGATGATCACAAGGAATATCCAGTGGAAGCTGTATATATATATGTATATATATATATAAATACATGCACAAGTATTGAGAACAAAGTATTAAAGTTATACATACATAGAGAGAAGTACTCACTTGAAATTGTATGGCAGAAGAATGTAATTTTTGCTTCTTTGTCTCTCCAGGTACAAGTATATGTTGTCCACCATTTGTAGTGGCTTACCGGATACAAGTACGACATTTAACATCAATGGATCCATGAAGCCGACATCATCATACGATTTTTCGCAGCATGTATAGATCTCCATCCTACATGACAAAAATAGATTGTTATTGTTGCATATTGTAATTAAGGCAGCAAGTATTGCGAGAATAGATCAGTGAAACAAACTTACACAACCCAGCAGCTCATCAGTGAGAGTTCTATGGCATCTTGATGGTACAACATATACACATCCTTGAAATCCAAAATCAGGAGACCCGGCCCACGGAAGTAATCACGATCTTGTATCAAAACATTGAGCATATCTCTACCCTGTTTGGACACCTTCATATACCACGTATGGAATCGGTACGCTTGAGTGGTAAGTAGCTTCAAAGAAAATGGGGGCACCATTGGTTCTCCACACCGAAATTCCCAATGTGTCACTGTTGCCTTAGGAAGTTCGCCCTCTAAAAGTTGTGATGGTGAGAGGCCCGTATTCGCGACTATCTGAGCAAGTGCTTCGTCGTCAACATCCTGTTGCACTTGTGTCTGGGCAGCCGCGTCCGTCCTTGTTTCTTCTTAGGAGTGGCCGCCTTCTTGCCCGAGGCTCCACTGCTGGCTTGTTTCTGCGACCAGCGGCCGTCTTGTTACCAGAGCCTTCACTGACTTGTTTCTGATAAGACTTTGCAAGCTGGTGGTCGTAGTCAGATACTAAGAATCTCTTCTGATTTGCTGCGCTCATTGATCTAAAAAAGTTCTTCGCTTTCAGATCTATTTTTACCGGCTTCTCTGGCTTATTTGGTTTGAAATGTTCTTTGACCTAGGCTTTGACCATCAAAGTAGTTTCCTCGTCAGTTTGGTCGTAAGGTAACTTCTTCTTTATGGCGGCCATCCTTTCTTCTTCGGTAGGCTCTTTTTCGACCGTTTGATGTAGCTTTTTCTGGCGAGTAGTCCGCCGTGGGGGCGCAGCTTGGCGCTTTGGGGCATGCCGTGCTGGTGGAGGAGGAGACATGTGTGAGCCGGCATCATCCCTACTTGGAGGTGGCAGCTCTTGCTCATCCTCGTCCCTTCTTTGAGGTGACGGTGGCTGTGGGGGATCCCTGGGTGGAGTAGATGATGGTCCTTGACTGACAAATTTGACGTAACGCTTCTTC
Organism: Alloteropsis semialata; assembly: GCA_004135705.1. Lineage (NCBI taxonomy): Eukaryota > Viridiplantae > Streptophyta > Magnoliopsida > Poales > Poaceae > Alloteropsis > Alloteropsis semialata. Next base: position 60,558,636 of record CM014274.1, read on the forward strand.
CATAGAATGATACCGCCGTGGGCAGCATCCGCTAATGTTCTTTCTC
>CM014274.1:60559681-60578722 GCA_004135705.1 Alloteropsis semialata
AAGATAAACTAGCCGGAATTATAGGGAAAGATATCTGTAATCGTTATAGGATCAAATCCTTGTAATTCGGGTAGGTTACGATCTCTGGCCGACTTGTAACTCAAGGCAGCCGGACTATATAAGGCGCCCTGAGACCCCCCTCCAGAACACGATCATACGCAACATCTACAACCCTAGGACAGAACCCAACTACGGAGATCCTTCCAGGAACTTCATACATAGCAATACAATCGCCGCCAACACAGGACGTAGGGTGTTACGTCATCTCGACGGCCCGAACCTGTTCAATCCTTGCGTCTTGTGTTACCATCGACTTCTGATCCTCGATCTGTCCCTCAACAAATCAACCACGTAGGCTACCCTGTGTGGACTGCCGGGTCCAAACATCCGACAGGTACCGAATGTGGTTTCTCTACTAGTGGCCCCAACCTTTCATATACCTACCCCAACCGCCCATACCGACACCCAGTAATGTATATATGCCCTAGTATCCGCTAGCGACACCTTATCACAATTCGGACATACCAGACGGGTGATCCGGATGACTTATACTACTTAGCTTCCATTCCCAATTGAAGTATGTGGTTTGTACAAATAGTCCTCAAAAAACTCGTCTACAATGATACATTCTTATACAACCCAAGCAAGTCACCATACTTGCTCAAGCCTCGAAACATCATTCTCATGTGCTCATCTTTTAACCAATTGAAGCCATTTCTTTGAATTACTACCAAACATTCTATAGCTTGCAAGGGTGGTGACCTTGCCACCTCTAGACTTCTACCGTGGCTAAGCATAGTAAATGGGACCTCTAGCATAGCATACTCAACTAGAAAGGGTGGACCTTAACCAAGGAGGATCATGCATCAAATGGGTTTCTACTCAAGCATAGTATATAACTTAACTCATGCACAATCAAGACTCATAACACAATTTGATCCAAAATAGGGAGAGATATGCTTAGTAAGGTGCCTGCCTTGTGGCTCGGCGGGGATGTCAAGAAGGCCTCCGGCTCGGGCTCCGCCTCCTCAACTTCTGGTGCTTCGTCCTCTACACGAATGCAATGATGCTTGATAAATAAACATGTCATGAATGATTACAATGATGCATGAAATGGTATGATAAATAATGCATAAACATATATAAAATATCTCTAAATAAGCTAGATACATAACATAAGTGTAGGTGAAGCAACCCTAAAAGTATAGGAGTGCGGGATGAGGAAGGGCGGGCCGTCCACGCCAAGGTGGCGGACTGTCCAGCCATACCGACGGACCATTTGGTGGTCAAGTGCGGACCGTTTTGGTAAAAAAGAACCGATTCAGGACAAGTTTTTGTGCATAAGGGCGGACCGTCCGCTGTACAAAAATCAGCATTTGTAGAAACGAGCATAACTTTTGTTCCGGGGCTTGGAATGACCTGCGAACTGTCCGGCTATGAAGGGCGGACCGTCTGCAGTTCAAAGGGGCTGTGCTACTAAAAAAAGTGTAGAGGCTCGAGGTGGGATCGCTCGTGAACGGCGGACTGTCCGGCCGGGTCAAGCAGACCATCCGCGCCTTTGGCCGAGGCTCGCCGGAGAGTTCGCCACCGGTGACTCCGGTGACCAAATGGGATGTGGTTTGTTGCTATAGACTCCCGGGAACGTGGGGAGTATGTTTTGGCAAGTGCATTTGACATGCACTAAGGTTTTGAAGCTCTAAGTCATCAATGGTGATTTTCTGTAATGGAGATCAAGAACTCAATCCTAGGGCAACCTTTATGGATCGAGGGCAGGGAAGGCTCACCGACAAAAAGAGTGGCTCCGGTGAGGTGCCACGGGCTAGTGAAGAGCGGCCTTGGGGAAGCTTGGGTTCGTCCTTGTCTTGAAGCTTGGAGAAGAGAATGAAGATGGAGGAAGAAGAGCTTGGGGAAGCTCCTAGCTCCAACTCAGAGGAATAAGAAGGGTTGAGGTGGCGTGGCGCGTCTTCGGCGAGCTCCGGCGATCCTCCGGCAAGGTTGGAGTTGCTCTATGGTGGGGGAGCTCCTCCATGGATGAAGACTAGAGAGAGAGGGAGCTTTGGGTGAGTGGGAGGAAGAGAGAGAGAGAGAGAGAGTTCAGCTGCCCAGGGAGGGAGAAGGGCGCGGTTGAAGCGCGGGACCCATGGGGCGACTTGGTGTGAAAGTCCTGCGCCCGCGACACGCACAAGCAAGGCGGACTGTCAGCCCATGGGGCGCGGACCGTCCACGGGTGACATGGCGAAGGTGTTGAGTAAGGTCGTGTTGACCGTGCCTACGTGGCAAAGGGAGATGGTCCGCCCCTAACGGGAAGACAGTCCGCCTCACAAATTGCACATGTAAGGGTAAAGTGCTCATGATGCATGCTTAGCTATATAATTAGGTTTAGGGTCATTACATAAACAATACAGCCATATGAAAACAAGTGCAAATGTTTTGCTTGGGCACTTGTGTGCAGCACAGTCTGGCACTTCGCCGTGATTGACCTCCTTAGGCCTTCACTAACATGGCGCAGAATTTGGAATTCTTGGGCTCCAATTAAGTGCAAAATCTTCCTTTGGCTAGCCGTGCGGAACAGGTGTTGGACAACGGATCGATTGGCAAAGAGAAACCTTCCTCATCCTAACTGTTGCTTGCTGTGCGACCAAGGAGCTGAAGATATCCAACATATCCTTACCACATGTGTATTCGCCAGAGAATTTTGGTTTTGGATTCTATATCCTTGTTTGGGTGGCAGCAATGTGTACCCTCACGACATGAATCCTCCTTCGCAGATTGGTGGAGGAAGAGTGTTAAAAAGGTCCAGAAGGAGAAACGGAAAGGTTTTAACACGTTGGTCGTGATGGTGCATGGCTTCTTTGAAAACACAGGAACGCGTGTGTATTTGATGGTGTCAGCCCGAGCTTGGCTGTCTTGTTTCAGGCCTTCAAGGATGAATACCATTTATGGTGTCTTGCAGGGCTCGGAGCCTTAGCTCCTTGAGTGCTGGTCATGCTATTGGGCTAGGCTAGTGCTTAGTTTTTAGTCTTCTTTGGGTCACGCTCTTATCTTGGGGTTTTTCTATTAAGTACAACTTGATGTAAACTCAACCCCTCACAGCTCGGTCCGGAGTAAGGTGGCGCTGATTGTAAGGGACCGGTTTTCTCTCTCTTAATACAAAGATACGCAGCTCTCTTGCATATTCGAGAAAAAAAAGCCTTCACTAAAACACTTTGAACACATATATGCTTTCTGTGCAAGAGACAAGAGCAAAGGACATTCTTCAGTTTACTGTTTGTTCTCCTTTTACCACTAGTGATTGGCGCGCAGCCCGCCGCGCGTTGTGCTGCACGATTCTTTGCTTTTACAATCGATAGAAAGTAGAAACCGACAAAAGTACGTCAGATAAATATATGTTCACATATAATACATAACATTTGTTCCATTTAAATAATTTAGCAAGGGTAGGGAGTCCCATGGTACCTTTGTATAAAGGGCACAACCACAGTCAGTTACAACACAACTAATAAAGAGAGTGGTACTATTGACTACAAGATGTCATCATACTGCTATGTTGTTACTTGCCTAACTACAAGATGGAAAACAATTTGTAAGATGATTAGCTAGTACATGTAATAAAATGAAGAAAATCTAAATGTAAACAGTTGATAAAGATGTTATATTTTGTAGCAAGTAATAACACAAAAATTTACTTTTTATTTTCAAATGCTTTCAACCAACGCAGGTGTATCGATAGGACTAAAATATATCTCAACCAGGTTAAAGAGACCTATACTTCCCTTAATGGTCAGGTTTTACTATTGTATAAGACTCTATAGCAGTCTACATTCAATTGATTGAAATCTGTGAAATTAGAGACACCAAGGGAGAAATGTAGGAATGAACCTTTCATCAACAAAACTATTAAAAATTAACAATTTCGTACATAACGCTCACTAAAAGATTAGAGATTCAAATGGGGCCTGTGCTCTCCCTGTTTCCTCCGCCTTTTGAACAATTAAGAGTCGCTTCTGTCCACCAGCAACTACAACTGGTGTATTACAAAACTCAGATGCTATACATACGAGAATGACCCTCAAATGGCTAGACAAGATGCAGAGACAACTGAACTCGTAAAAGAATTTTTTTTGTGAGGATCACCAATTTCCTTTTCAATTTTGGCATACATACCACAATCTAGAATCCAGTAGATAAATACATAGTCTGTAAGTGGGAAGGAAATTTATAATAACAGAGTATTTTAGACTAATATTTAATATAAAATTCTGTAAGCACCAGCATGCGCTGTGCATATGCATTTGTCAAGTTGTTTGAGACTGGCCGGCACCTATATCACGCCACTCAATGTAGGATAAGGTTGATTCATTGGAAACACGAGGGCCTAAATACAAAACACCAACACCTATATCTAGGACCATGAGTTTGATTTCTGAGAAATGAAGGTTTAAATATAAAAAACCAGTGGCTTATGGCAATGGATGAAAAAATTTCGATGAACGCGAGGGTCTAAATACAAAACACCGGCACCTATATCTAGGACCGCAGGTTTGATTTCTTAAAATACGAGGGCCTAATGTAAATAATTGGTTGGATTTGATTTCTTAGAAATGGGAAGGTCTAAACGTAGAAAAAATCAAAAATATGAGGGTCTAAACATAAATAATTGGTGGAATTTGATTTCTTAGAAATGCGAGGGTCTAAACGTAGAAAAAAGACGACTTATGGCTAACCGTCGGATGGCCATCCGACGACGAAAAAAATTTCGGTCGACGTGGCCACCTTGGCCGGCCGAGGTACCTTAATATAAAATTCTGTAAACACCAGCATGCGCTGTGCATATGCATTTGTCAAGTTGTTTGAGACTGGCCGACACCTATATCACGCCGCTCAATGTAGGATAAGGTTGATTCATTGAAAACACGAAGGCCTACATACAAAACACCGGTACCTATATCTAGGACCATGAGTTTGATTTCTGAGAAATATGAGGGTTTAAAAAAATTGAGAAAACGCGAGGGTCTAAATACAAAACACCGGCACCTATATCTAGGACTGCGGGTTTGATTTCTTAACATACAAGGGTCTAACGTAAACAATTGGTTGGATTTGATTTTTAGAAATGGGAAGGTCTAAACGTAGAAAAATTAGAAACACGAGGGTCTAAACGTAAATAATTGATGGGATTTGATTTCTTAGAAATGCGAGGGTCTAAACGTAAAAAAAAGATCTAAATGCAAAACACCGGCACCTATATCTAGGATCGCGGGTTTGATTTCTTAAAATACCAGGGTCTAACGTAAATAATTGGTGGAATTTAATTTCTTAGAAATGAGAAGGTCTAAGTGTAGAAAAATCAGAAATATGAGGGCCTAAACATAAATAATTGGTGGGATTTGATTTCTTAAAAATGCGAGGTTCTAAATGTAGAAAAAAATACAACTTATGGTTAACCGTCGGATGGCCATCCGACGGCCGAAATTTTGACGGCCGACGTGGCTAAAGTTTTTGAGTTTTGGCTAAATTTTATCACTATCATTAGCACTTCTGTTTGGGGATAGACTAGTGCTAAAATTTACTCTCTCCGTCCTAAAAAAAATGCAACTCTCGCTTCTCGAGAAGTCAAACAATTTAAAGTTTGACAAAATTTATATAATTAATTATTAATATTTACATTTTAAAATAAATTTAATTTAAAAGTATATTCTATGATTAGTTTAATGATATTTATTTTATACCATAAATGTTAGTATTATTTTATATAAATTTAGTCAAATTTAAAATTATTTGACTCCTCGAAAAACGAGAGTTACATTCTTTTTTGAACGGAGGGAGTAGCACTACATTAGCACTGAGCAGCCTTGTTGCGCTTGTGTGAATGTTTGTGTGTAAGCTGTACCGGTGATTAGGGCTGGACGAAAAGCTCGCGGCTCGCTTGCTCGCTCAACTCGGTTCGTTAGTGGCTCGGCTCATTTTTATTTTTGCACGAGCCGAGCTGGTGTTTCAGCTCGTTACAATAACGAGCCAGCTCGAGCAGGCTCACGAGCCAAACGAGCTGAGGACAACCAGCAGGCCTTCAACAAAACAACCCAATCCAACATGCGGCCCAGCCCAATTTTAGCCCCATACCAACCGCCAACCCTCTCCCGACCTCGAGCTGTCTGGCTGTCCCAGCCCTCCCCCTCTCCCTCGGTTCTTCCCATCAGCACTCAAGCGCCACCGCCCATCGTAGACTCACTCTCGCGCAGATCCACCACGGCTGGCCACCTCTGAGATCCACTGTTGGATTTATTTGGGCTTGGCTTTTTTATAATTCTAATTAAATCTAAAATATTTAAGGCCCACGATTAATGCAAAGGGAGTTAAAAGTGGTTACTGCCATATTGGTAGTTGAGAGGATCACAACCAACTTATTAGGTGGACACGTGGTACACCCAATGTGAAGTTGGCAAAGGGTAACCGGGATGCCACACGCGCGCGCGCTCGCTCGCCTCGCCGAGCCGAGGCCGTGACGAGACGAGACGAGACGAGATGTGACGTGACAGACAGATGGACTGAGGTGTTGCGGTGCTGTGATCGGTTTTGCCACTTGTCAACGGGATTAATGGCAGAATCAATTATCTACATTAAACGCTCACAAGGACGTGCCTTATTTGCTCTGTGGGTTTCCTGCCTTTCCAACAGAGGCGTCCAGGTGCATCCCCCCTCCGCCAGGCAGCGCCTATAAAAGGAGATCCTCCCCTACCCAGAGAGACACACCAACACAATCTCTCAGGTACTCCTGCTTAGGAGACCTCTCTCTTCTCCCTCACTGTTTTCTGTTGCAACGTTTGTCTCCCCATCGCTAGCACTGCGCGTATAGTTCTAGCGAGAGCAGAGCCTCCGGAACCTCGACTGGCGTGAGATCCTACTCAGAATAGCCAGGCGATAAGGTTTTTAGGAGCGTCTTCACGCGACTGCTCAAGTTCGTCTACTTCATCTACTTCTTGGTGGCCCGTACGACTATGTCCACTACTTCCTAGTGTTATTCGAGGGACTGCACTGCATCGACTCGTCACTGCATCGCTTTCGTACGACTACATTGAACAAGGTCAACCGATTAGTATGACTGATCCAGTTGATAACGGCGCAGCCAATGCCTCCGACAGCGGCCCCGTCTCAGGGTACATCCTGAACCTTCTTTTGTTCCTTACTTTGTTCTTGTTTAATATGAGATTGAACTTGAACACGTGCACATGTCATGTTCTCACTGTATTACTAATTATCATCATGATTTAAATGCTTTTATTCGAAACTAAAATATGTCAAATGATGCCTATATTTCTAACAATCCAAAAACCTTATTATTGTGATAGGCTTTCGACTGCTAGCTTTGCAAATGCGCTTAAACCACACGTGTTCGATGGAACACATTACAAGATATGGCAGAGTAGAATGTCACTTTCGTTGACCTACATGAACCGCTTTTACGTCACACAAGGGAAGGCTAAGGATCTCTCTCCTGATGATGAGAGAGCCTTTCAGGTAGCCGACAACCTATTTCGAGGTTCCGTAATTAGCGTTCTTGCTGACCACCTTGTGGACAACTATCTGTCACTGAACTCTGGCAATGCGTTGTGGGATGCGCTTGAGGCCAAGTTTGGTGCTTCTGATGCTGGCAGTGAGCTGTATGTCATGGAGCAGTTTTGCGACTACAAAATGGTCAATGACCGTTCAGTAGTGGAACAAGCTCATGAGCTTCAGTCACTGGCTAAGGAGTTAGAGGGCTTTAAATGCTATCTGCCTGACAAGTTTGTGGCTGGAAGCATGATTGCTAAACTGCCACTTTCTTGGAGGGACTTTGCTACCTCTCTAAAACATAAGAGACAAGTGTTCAACGTGTCTGAGCTCATTGGGTCTCTCGATGTTGAGGAGAAGGCGAGAGCGAAGGACAATCGCGGCAAAGGAATTGTTGGGTCCTCTAGTGCAAACCTGGTCCAGAAAAACTTCAAGGGCCAGCAGAAAAAGAAGAACCAGAATAAGCCTGAGGTCAAGGCCAATCAAACAACCACTTTTAAGAAGAAGAAGAACCAGCCGAGTAAGGGCAAGGGCAAGTGCTATACTTACGGTCTTGAGGGGCATTATGCCAAAGACTACGAGAAAAGCAAATACAGGCCAAAGGCAGCCAACATGGTCATTAGCGATGACAACAGAGGAACCTCGGGGTACGATAATTATTTGCCTATGGTTCTTTCTTTTTGCCAATCACCTGATTGGTGGGTTGATACTGGAGTTAATATTTATGTGTGTGTTGACATCAGTCTGTTTTCTTCTTATCAGGTCGGCGGAACTACCTCCTTTTTAATGGGGAACAGATCACATGCGCGTGTACTTGGTGTTGGTTCGATCAATCTGAAGCTTACTTCGGGAAAGACCGTGCAGCTGAGGAACTGCAGCATGTCCCTACTATCAAGAAGAATCTAGTTAGCAGCTCTCTACTATGTAGAGATAGTTATAAATTAGTGTTTGAGTCCAATAAATGTGTACTTTCTAAGTATGGAACCTTTGTTGGAAAAGGCTATGATTGTGGAGGCTTGTTCCATTTTTCTTTATCAGATGCTTGTAATAATGTGGTGAATCATGTGATTAATAATGATGAGTCCAATGTTTGGCATTCACGGCTGTGTCATGTTAACTTTGGTTGTATGTCGCACTTGGCTAGTTTAAATTTAATTCCGAAGTTTACCACGATCAAAGGTTCTAAGTGCCATGTGTGTGTTGAATCAAAACAACCTCACAAGTCTCACTTGGCACCGTTGGAGCTCGTTCATTCTGATATTTGTGAGATGAATGGCGTGTTGACAAAGGAGGGTAAAAAGTATTTCATGACTCTAATAGATGATTTGATGAGGACATCCTAGCCAGGGCTCCAACAGCACAAGTGTATGAAGGACCAATTACCGGTAGCCGAGCAAAACAAGTTCAACAAGAGGTGCATGCTTTCCTCTGAGTTACATTTTGATATTAATGAGAATGTTATACTGCCTAAATCGCATACTCTACTTTTACTCAGTTCACTCATGAGGATGGAACTTGTCCGAGTACTTTGGATACTCGTCCGAGTATTTTGGATCTTCGTCCGAGTACTTTGGATATTCGTCCGAGTACTTTTTCTCTTGACTCCCGAAGGCTATGAAGGCCATCAAGCACTTGATGGAAAGCTTGTAAAGTCTAATTTACAACACCATCAAGTTCCAAGTACTTTTGGATTTCCACTTATGAAGTTTGACCAGATTAGTGAAGACCTGTCAGAAGGTCAAGAGTCTGCTCGAGAATTTATCCAAGGTCAAATTCCCATGGAAAACTGTACCATCTCAGGAAGGGACAGGGGTCATTATATACACGGTTAGAAAATGCTCCAAGTCTAGATTCTAACGCAATTGACGGCACATCATTCGCAAATTCCCAATTGGGAGTAATGACCATTTTTTTAAGACTGCGCAGCAGCCCAGGAGACGCGCGTGAACTGAAGAGGACTTAATAAATGGTTCCACCACTTGACTCTCCACTTCCCAACATGGTGCCTTTAGTTCACACCTATCTTAAACTCATCTAGAAGGGTTGTTTCTAGTATAAATATCCTCTATGTACTTCTGAAAACACAAGTTGAATTTTGATATACAGATCGCCTCATATGGTTTTGCAGCCACACTGCTGAGTGCCTTGCACACCCTTGTTCTTCCTTGTTCTTCCTGGACTTGTGAAGAGATCCCTCTGGGAGCCGCTATTTCGTGCTCTACGTGGCTGCACCGTTTTGTGTGGATTAGTTCCGGATTGTGGTTCTGCAGTCATTTGGAGATCGAGTCGAAGTCTTCAAGGTTCCGGTGCCTCTTGATGAGGACATGACAACCGTAGATATGGAAATAATTGTTTGTTTTGGAGGAGTCCAAAATGTATGTCCAAGTTAAGAAGAAGGCCTAAAGTTGATTCGGTTCGAGTCCCCAAGGTGGAGGCCCAAAATAACTCAAGTTCGAGTCCACCTTGGAGTCCAGGAGCAGCCCGCACTAAAATCGACGCCTAGGTCGCATACGGAGTCCGTTTTGGACGTTCTTTATATGGATGGATAATTTTATAGAGCTTCCAATAGGACCAGTTCCACAACAAAATTCTATCTGAGTCGTTGGGAATTGCCGAAACAATTGGGCGTACATAATCTGTCAGGGTGCTGCATCACAGTCTTTTGGGCCGTTGGCCCACGTATCGTGTTGGAGCCCAAGAGGGGCGTGACCTGGGGGTCTAAGTCGACCCTTAGAGTATATATTCAGTAGCCACTACCACATTAGGGTTTGGGTTTTGTTTAGTCAAGTTTTCGAAGTCGAAATTGTGATAGATTCATTGTAACTGTGGCGACAAGTCCGTTTACAGTGATCCAGGGCCCCCGTTCTTGTTCTACAACCCATAGGCGATTGGCCTTTTGTTGATCAGAGCTTGAACCCCTCTCATATTCGCTTATTACAGATCTGCAATTTCAGATTGTGTGTTTATCATTCTCTTGCTTGTGTTCTTCGATTCGCTTGCAGGGAAAGCCTTCTCGGCGAGGTCAATCAAGTTGTGCTTGGTTGATAACCAACGGAGCAGTGGTGTAACGGTTGTAGGATTTGAATCGTGCCTGATTTGAAGCCGGATCGCCAACGTCGAGTTCTCCACCAATCGAATTTATCATCTACCTCTCGAAAGATCGGCCAGCCCCTTATCAAGTGGTATCAGGATTCCGGGTTGCTCGTGAGGTATTATCGTGTGCCCTTTAGATTCATCTTGTTTTCATTTACCTATAGTCCAAAAAAAACCCTACAAAAATATTTCCACTGTCCTATAACCCCATTGTGCCCCACAATTTTTCAGTTTAGTTTGGTTTTCTGAATTTTAGTCCCTCGTTGTGTCTTTGTGTTCGTCTTGTCTAGATCTTGTTGGTGATCTTGGTGTCAAGTATTGTTTGTGTTGAGAAAAGAATAGATTATTTTTCCCCACAATCAGATTAAGTTGCTGTGCAAGTTGAAGAGGGAAGGAAAAGTTTTAGTTGTTCTATGTTATTTGACTGCTTTTGATGCGAGCTCGTGTTGGGAGAGAAAAAAATAACATAAAGCAACAGATTGGTTTGGATATCATGGTGCAATCAAGTTGAAATTTTGTTTATCTAGTCTACTTGGTGGATTTTGTTTTTGTGTGTGTCTTCCTGCAATTTTGAAAAAAATAACATAAAGAAAAAGGCAAAGAGGTGCTAAGAAAAAGAAAGAAAAGAAAAAGCCGCACCAAAAAAAAGAAAAAAAGAAAGACAAGACAAAGAAGAAAAAATTCAGAAGTGCTTGCATCCTTTGAGACCTTTGCTGAGTTGTTTTTGTTGCTTGCTTGAACTAGGTCTGAGACAAGTTTAGGCCGGCGACATAGACTAGCCTGGGGCTACTTTTCAGTCTTGGAATTCTGACTTGAATAATTGTTATTCCTTACTACCATATTGTGCCTACCCAAAGCTCCACATATATACTTCTGTCAGCATAGGTCTCCTTGCAGCTGTTACACCCAAGCTTGACAACAGATTGTGTCGTCCTGTTGGCTTTGGTAGGAACACTTGCAAGACGGTGGTAAGCCGCTTCAGATATTGCATTCCACCTTCACCACCACCTAGTAGTTGCTAGTTGATAGAGATAATATTTTGTGTTGTCTTTTGCTGTCTTCTAACAATGACAGGTTGTTCGTATCCACCAACTTATGATGGTATAGGTGCTGATGAGTACATTGAGTGGAAAATCGCTATAGACAACATTTTTGCTACTCGCTTTATGTGTCCAAGGAGGAAGGTAAAAAATGCAGCTAGTGTTTTGCGACATTCTGCACTATCTTGGTGGGAGTCTTTAGATCCTTTAGATGAACCTCAAACTTGGATTGATATGAAATTTCTTATGAGAGAAACATTTGTTAACCCACCTCCTATTTTGGATTCATATGATGGGGTGCATAATTTAGAGGAAGATTCTATTGTTATTTCTTTTGCTATGACTAACCTTTTGCAGGATGATGTACATAAGCAAGAGGACAACATGGACACAACTAAGGAGCTCACAACCTTATGTGCACATTCAGAAGCATCACTTGACATTGCACCTATTGCTGCTGAGAACATAGTTCATGCACATGGTGCTACACTCACGGAAGGTGAGAATTGTCTTAATGTGCTGAATTTTTCCACAGACCATGCTATCATAGAGCAATTGTTAGTGGAACCACCTCTTGATTTATCTTTATCACATAATGATTTTCTTGATGTTTCATGTGATAAAGATGAATTGTGTGATAATGCTTTAGTTTTACATGATTTTCAACCAAACACTTGTGCTGAACTTAAACATGTTATGCATGTTGCTAGTGCCAATGATGAGCTAAAATTATTGTTTTCTTTACACACTTTGGGTTACATTGAATTTGATATTTTGTGTAATCTAAATTGTTTGGAAGAAAGACTTTTTAGATATGCTGATTTGCCTTGGTTTGATAAATATACATATCGTGTTGTTGGAAAATATGACAACAAAGGACAATATATGATACATAGAGTCTACATTCGTAGCAATATCAATTCTCCTTTTGTTGCGCAACATTGTGATCGATTAGAGGACAGCCATAATAAAAATATATTCACATGTCCCTCTAGTAGGTTTGTCTTCCAAGAAGGGGAGCATTGTTGGTTCCCACCTATGCCTGCTGGTGCTAAATTTTCTGATATACAACCATCTAGTCCTAATCTGTCTTTTGTTAGCACTAATCTTTTGCGGGATAGTGTTGACAAACATCGTGTGTATTTCGATCATGGAGCATACATACTTGCTGACATTTTTATGCGGGATGACACACTACACAATTGAAAACATTGTAACATCTCTTCTTGGAATTATTTTGGTTCCCTTTGTTTTCGTAACCCCGTTCTTCTTTGTGTTGTGCAGGATTGGTTTTGAGTACAATCGACGCCGAGGACGGCTTTTCGTCAAGAAGGGGAGGATGATGAGGACATGACAACCATGGATATGGACATAATTGTTTGTTTTGGAGGAGTCCAAAATATATGTCCAAGTCAAGAAGAAGGCCTAAAGTTGATTCGGTTCGAGTCCCCAAGGTGGAGGCCCAAAACAACTCAAGTTCGTGTCCACCTTGGAGTCCAGGAGGAGCCCGCACTAAAATCGACGCCCAGGTCGCATACGGAGTCCGTTTTGGACGTTCTTTATATGGATGAAAAGATAATTTCATACAGCTTCCAATGGGACCGGTTCCACAGTCAACATACGAGCACATACATGATCAAGGAGGTCAAAGACTTCTTGTCTCTAAACTTTGAGATGAAAGATTTGGGTGAAGCTGATGTTATTCTTAATATTAAGCTAGTAAGAGAAGGTGATGGTGGGGTGACACTTACACAGTCCACTATGTGGAAAAGGTCTTGAGTCACTTCGGATATAGTGACTGCAAGTCTGCTCCAGCACCCTATGATGCTAGTAAAATACTGAATAAAAACAAAGGTATCACGAAAGATCAGCTGAGATACTCCCAGATCATTGGCTCACTTATGTACCTAGCTAGCGCTACAAGGCCTGACATCTCGTTCGCCATGAGCAAACTGAGCCGGTTCGTATCTAACCCGGGAGATGATCAATGGAATGCTCTGGATAGAGTAATGCGCTACCTAGTGGATACAATGAGCTATGGGATTCACTATACTGGGTACCCGAAGATACTGGAGGGTTTTAGTGATTCAAATTGGATATCTGATGCCGATGACATAAAGGCCACAAGTGGATACATATTCACTCTTGGAGGTGTTGCTGTCTCCTGGAAGTCTTGCAAGCAGACCATCTTAACGAGATCTACCATGTAATCAAAACTCACAGCATTAGACACCGCCACTGGAGGCCGAGTGGCTTCGTGATCTCCTTATAGATTTGCCAGTGGTTGAAAAACCGATACCGGCGATTCTAATGAACTGTGATAACCAAACGGTGATTATCAAAGTAAACAGTTCTAAGGATAACATGAAGTCATCAAGGCATGTGAAGAGGCGGTTGAAGTCTGTCAGGAATATGAGAACCTCCGAAGTAATTGCCTTGGACTATGTCCAGACGGCTAAGAACCTGGCAGATCAATTTACAAAGGGTCTTTCACGGAATGTGATAGATTTTGGATCCAAGGAACTAGGAATGAGACCCATGTGAGTCACTCCATAGTGGGAACCTGTCCTATATGATCGGAGATCTCGTGAATTATGATGAGAAAACAAGCTATTGTTTGACTGAGAGAAGAGAACCTTTGAAACGAGATAATTTCTAAGGTGGATGCATTTTTCTTCTTTTCTGTATGGCAGGATGGTGTGCACCTTAATGTAATTCGAGTGGCTTTTGAGAAGCAGAGATGTTGACCTACAGAACGTCTTATGAGAATTACACCTATATGAGTTCGACTGCTAGTCACAGTTTATGAGAGTGGGTTATCTCTATATACTCATGAATGGCCTGGAGTTTGACTTATATGCTCCAAACCGCGGGGATGCATTAAGCAGCCTAGTATCAGTAAAAGGGTTCTGGTAAAATGGTAAAACTTGTTCGCACAAGACTGCCAATTCAAGGCATAGTCCATTGGTCAGTTGTGGATGAGCGTAGCCTTTACTCTAGGTGGAAGTTCAACTTAACAGTCTCTACCGAAACACTGGTATATCAAAACAGCAATGGGGCTGAGGGCATTTCTCGTATGCCGTGAAATATTGGTGGAGATTGTTGGATTTATTTGGGCTTGACCTTTTTATAATTCCAATTAAATCTAAAATATTTAAGGCACACGATTAATGCAAAGGGAATTAAAAGTGGTAACTACTATATTGGTAGTTGAGAGGATCTCAACCAACTTATTAGGTGGACACGTGGTACACCCAATGTGAAGTTGGCAAAGGGTAACCGGGATGCCACACGCACGCGCTCGCTCGCCTCGCTGAGCCGGGCCGAGGCCGTGGGCGTGACGTGACGTGATGGACGTGACGGACATGACGTGTTGCGGTGCTGTGATCGGTTTTGCCACTTGTCAACGGGATTAATGGCAGAATCAATTACCTACCTTAAACGCTCACAGGGACGTGCCTTATTTGCTCCGCGGGATTCTTGCCTTTCCTGCAGAGGCGTCCAGGTGCATCCCCCTCCGCCAGGCAGCGCCTATAAAAGGAGGCCCTCCCCTACCCAGAGAGACACGCCAACACAACCTCTCAGGTACTCCTGCTTAGGAGATCTCTCTCTTCTCTCTCGTTGTTTCTGCTGCAACGCTTGCCTCCCCATCGCTAGCACTGCGCGCACAGTTCTAGCGAGAGCAGAGCCTCCGGAACCTCGACTGGCGTGAGATCCTGCTCGGGATAGCCAGATGATAAGGTTTTGGGGAGTGTCTTCACGCGACTGCTCAAGTTCGTCTACTTCGTCTACTTCCTGGTGGCCCGTACGACTACTGCACTGCATCGACTCGTCACTGCATCACTTTCGTACGACTACATCGAACAAGATCAACCAATTAGTATGACTAATCCAGTCGATAACGGCGCAGCCAATGCCTCCAGTAGCGGCCCCGTCTCAGTGTACATCTGAACCTTCTTTGGTTCCTTACTTTGTTCTTGTTTAATATGAGATTGAACTTGAACACGTGCACATATCATGTTCTCACTGGATCACTAATTATCATCATGATTTATAGGCTTTTATTCAAAACTAAAATATATCGAATGATGCCTATATTTCTAACAGCCACCATCGCCAAGCACCAGTTCACTACCATGCGTCCATGCCCGCCATGCCGCTTCTTGCGCAGTCGCGGCGCCCCATGCCCCCCTCTCCCTCGCGCGTACTCGTCCTGCCTCCCTCTTGCGCAAGCCTGCAGCTTCCTTCGTCAGGCTTACGCAAATCCACCTCATGTATCCGGTACAGGTGATGCAGGTGGAGCTCCTGGTGGATCCAAATGTAGCTGTCTCCCCGGCGATGAGGCAGGCTGGAACTGGAAGCATATCAACTACGGTGGGGCAGCTTTGGATCTAGGGTCAATACATCACCAGCAAACTAGCTGGGATTGAGATGGATTAATTTAGACTTAAGAATTTGATTTCTCCACTGATTTTTTTCATTGAGATGTTTTGCCAATAGGCTGATGTCGTGGTCTTGTTGATGTTGGATTTTATTAGCGCGAAGAACAAACCTCACAACTTCCCTCTGTCTTGGTTCTTCCGCTCAGGTGTCGCGCTAATCGAGCTGGCTCAAGAGCTAAACGAGCCAGCTCGAGCTAGCAAACGAGCCGAGCCGAGCCGGATCTCTGGCTCGCTAAAATAACGAGCCGAGCCGAGCTTGCTCATTAAGATAACGAGTCAGCTCGAGCCGAGCCGGTTCGATATCCACTCCTACCGGTGATTGGCGAGAAAAAAAAAACGATCACCTCCAAATGTGTGTTTCGTCGTGTGATCAGGTAGGCCTATTCTTCATTGACCCCATCATTACATGCCATCATTACATGCGTTTCCCAAGATGAGCTTCTAGCATGCTGCCCCATGAGTATGCTGGAGCATGGAGCATGCATACGTTGAGAGCTGTGTCCTCTCCATTGAAGAATGCACAATCTTAAAGCAAGCAGGCTACTAAATTTAGTTATTTTACTGTAAATATATGTTTGGACGCTGCCCTACCTAGACCAGATGGAGCCCGGCCCATGCCCCGCTGTAGTTTCGATATGCAGTGTCACTGCGTTTAAATTCTCTCGCGCGGAACTGACGGGCGGCGGCTCTTAAGTCCGACATAGGCAAATTAGCCGGTTACAGGCCACATGGATAGATCCATCTAAAACCCACCTCCTGCTTCGTCCACATGTTTCCAGCGCGGCCATGTCCCACTGCCTCCTCCTCCTTCACTGCCACACCATTCGTCCACTAGCCGCCGCTGCCCTTTCGCCCCACTCTTCTTGACCCAGCTTCTACTTGCCCCTCGCCGCTGTCCACCAGCCGCCGGTTGTCCAGCCTCGTCTGGCCGGCGGCGCTCTCACGACACCGTGCCTCGGCTGTCGACCAAACCTCCACTACCGTCAGGCCTCCGCGCCGCCCTCAACCCCCTCTTTTACGATCGACCGCCATTGGAGCCACTGCCCTAGCAACTCTAATCCTAACCCTAACCCCACCGTCACCTTGACCACCATCCGCAGCTGGCGGCGCCTTCACCGCTGCCACGCACCTCCCACCACCTCTGGCTCGCAAGCAAGCTGCCGCATTGCTCACGAGCGGCGACGGTGACCTGAGCGAACGAGAGAGCAGCTGGTGAGAGGAGGAAGAAGACATGATGTGGCTGGCTGCACAAATCACAAAGCTCCGCAAGCCCTATAGAAATGGCGGTGGCGGCGCCATTCGTATGTGCGAAGTGCACGGACGGGCAAGACGGCGCTGGTCGACGCCATTTAGCGTGCCGGGCGGATGGAGCTATTCATAGTCCTTGTCGGTTGTCGCCTTACCCCCATCGATGCCATTTTGCTTACGTTGCCTTATCGTGGCTAGGTTTCGGGGCAGATTTAATTTTGTATCCTAGTTGTTCTGTACTCTTGTAGTTCCTTCACGTCTCTCTATCTGTAGCCTCACACCAGGCATCAAGTAGTTAAACTGACCAATCGTAAGGCCATATGAACATATTGGTACCGGCCGGTTGCAGCTAGAGCTCGTAATGGTTCAAAAACTGAGCCGAATTCTCGTCATTCTATTCAAACTATACTACACTTTAGAAACAAATCTAATCTTATCCATTTACTCTCTCCAAACCAATCCAAACCGCTTTTTTCCCAAAGCAAGCCAAATTCGTTCAATTCTATATTTTAAGTATGGCTTTGGACATGAGGCTCACGTATAGATACAATGTAGTGAACTATGGTTCTAAAACAATTCAACAAATTTTGATCAAATCCGCTAAAAGTTTAAGGTGTGAACATGAGCTTTTAATTCTAGGATCTAGCTTTATACGTGGGGCTCACTTATAGATATGCCTACACCAATTTGCACGGAGTAGCGAAATGTGGTTCTGAAACCTCTCCAACAATTTTTGTCTAATCCACTAAACTTTTAAGGTTCCCAAATCAAACCAAATATGTTCAATTCTATACTTTTGAGTGTGGCTTTGGACGTGGGGCCACATATAGATACAATGTAGAGAACTATGGTTCTAAAACAGTTTCAACAAATTTTGGTCAAATCCGCTAAAAGTTTAAGGTGTGAACGTGAGCTTTTAATTCTAGGATCTAGCTTTATACGTGGGGCTCACTTATAGATATGCCTACACCAATTTGCACAGAGTAGTGGAATGTGGTTCTGAGACCTCTCCAATATTTTTTTTGTCAAATCCACTAAACTTTTAAGGTAAGGAATGCGAGCTTTGATTATAGGATTCAGCTTTGAATGTGGCCCCACATATAGATATGGCTGCACCAATTTGCACGGACTATCAGACTGTCGTTCTGAAATATCTTTAATAAATTTCAGTCAAATTTGCTAAAAATTTAATACAAAATTTTAATTCTAAGATCCAACTTTAAACATGGGGCCCACATATAGATATGGCTATACCAATTTGCAGGAAATAGTGGATTGCCATTTTAAGACATCTCCAACAAATTTCAGTCAAATTCACTAAAATTTTGAGCTATTAATTTTAATGTTTGGCTTTTAACCTAACATACACTAGCATTATAATGTTAAATTATTCTAAACTGTTATAACTACTAAATCGAACCAAATGAAACTATTATTGCATATGCCAACCCAATATTCACTACTACAGAATTGATTTTTCTAGTCACTATTTTCACAGCCGGTTTTTAAAAAGTGACACTAATGCATTTTCACAGCCGGTTAGTAAGTTGACCGGCTGTGAAAATCAAATCCATTTTCATAGCCGGTTTTAGCCACGAACCGGCTGTGAAAACCACCTGTGAAAATCCATTTTCACAGCCGGTTCTAAGCTACAGTACACAAAATTTTTT
>CM014274.1:60579722-60611380 GCA_004135705.1 Alloteropsis semialata
CGGGGACAAGGACCTTCTTGGGATCCCAAGTTCGTCAAACGCGTTGACAAACAGGAGGTTGAGGGCGCTTCCACTGTCGATCAGAGTTCGCCCGATCTTGCGGGGCCCGATCCATGGCTTGATGCACAGTGGGAGTAGCGGCCCGTCGTAAAGCGTCTCGGGGTGATCCCTTTGATCGAACGTGATCGGGATTTCTAACCACCTCAAGAGTTGCTTGCAGGGCTCGGCGCTGTTTATCTGCCTCTCGACCATCTTGAGCTGGGATTTGGAGGTTCGGGTTGAACAGCCACCGAAAATCGTAGCGACCTCTAGATCTTCGGGGAGATCTAGATCATCATCACAATCCATGTAGTTTGCCGCGCGAGGGTTGTGAGCTGCCTGGTCGCGTGGAGCCCCCTGCTTCTGGCTCTCCTCCTCCTGCTTCTGCTTCTTGTACACCGTGCAATCCACAAAGTGATGCTTCGTGGATCGGTGGATCGGGCAGTACATCGGGAGATCGGTAGGTTTGCCTTGACGCCTGTACGGGGGCTTGTTGTCCACGGCCATGACTTCGTCACCCTCGGTCTTGCGCTTCTTATTCTTGTGTTTATTTTTCTTCTTGCCCTCCCCGGCCGGATGGCTTTGTTCGGGCTTTCCGTGAACCCGTGCTCGGGCGTCTGCCATCTTGGCGGTTTCTTCCAGGATCCCGTATAGCTCTGCCACCGTCTTCGGGTTCTTCTTGGCAAGTTCCTCCGCCGTTCGCTCGTCTTTGCAACCTTGATTGAAGGCCACAATCACCCGATCATCCACCATGTCGGGGATGGTGTTACGGGTGTCGCTGAACCTGCGGATGTAGTCCCGGAGGGATTCTCCAGGCTTCTGCACACAATTGAGCAGATCTCCCTCATGTCCGGGGCGTTTATAGGTGCCTTGGAAATTGGCTTCAAACGTCTCCCGGAGATGAGTCCATGACTTGATGCTGGCTTCGGGCAGGTTCATGAGCCACGTACGGGCTGATCCCTGCAGAGCAGTCGGCAAATAGTTGGCTTTGACGTAGTCGTCACCCCCGGTGGCATCGATGATCGTGGAATAGATCTGAATCCACTCGCGGGGGTTGGTTGTTCCGTCATACTTCTCGATGTTAGTAGGACGAAACTTTTCGGGCCACCTGACCTTGCGCAGGGCTGGGGAGTACGCAAGGCATCCCCCCATGCCTGGTCGGGAGTCACGTGGCGGTGAATCTTGATGGGACCGATAGTAACCCTCACGTGCTCGGTAATCTCGATTGTGATTGAGAGTTTCCCGAGCGTCGCGAGTGCGACGATTGCGCTCGAGTTGTGGCCTCATGTCGCGCCCCTCGTGTGGGCGATAGTATGGTCGTCCGTTGACAGATCGGGACCGAACCGGCTGTGGTTCATGTGGTCTGTTTGACGGAGCTGGTGGTGCGGCAGCGGCAGCTTCGATGCGCTCTTTGGCCTTGTCCGCTGCTTCCCGAGCCTTCTTGGCTATGGTGGCCATCGGGGCCCCTTCGGCCATTGCTTCCATAGTCTCCAAGAGGGTTCGGATCTGCAGATTGTCCTGTTCGACGGCCCGAAAATCGTTGTTGAGATCTCGGGGAGCCAACGAGGATGCAACCTGCTGTGTACGGGTTTTAGCCGTTTGAAGTGTCGGTGCGTTGCTCAAACGTGGAGGAGGCACGGGTCGACGCGAGCTAGACGACTCGGCAACGGCCTCTGTCCCGTTTGCGTTTAGCACATGGATGCGGCGGTCTTCAGATTGTTCTGACCCATTGCTAGATCCACTGTAGTCGAGATCCAACTGTGCAGTGCGATCTGCAATGTCTTCAGGAGTCGGCTCCGTGAAGGTGGCGAAAACTTCCCGACCGGCGCATGTGAGATCGGGATCATGGATCCCTGTCAACTTGAGCTCGTAGTCGCCTTGGTGCTCGAACACAAGATCTCCGAAGCGGATCTCCCGCGCAGGCACTTGATGGCGGTGAGCGTAGAGATCGGAAGCGGAAGCAGAACTCCCGATTGCTCCCGACTTGACTGGGCATGTAGGGCATCGAGGAACTCGACGCGTCGGCGAACCAGATTCCGTTGATGATCGGCATGATCTTTCTTCACGCAAGGGCCCCTACCTGGCGCGCCTCTGTCGAGGTTGTACTCGTCAGATATTTGTCCGGCAGACACCCCGCTTCGTGCGAAGATTGATCACGGTGATGAACAGAGAGACACGGGATTTTTATACTGGTTCGGGCCCTCGAGATCGAGTAATAACCCTACGTCCAGTTGTTGATTGTATTATTTCGTCGAGTACAGATTACAATGCGTAACAAGTACCCTCGGGTGGATTGTCTAAGATTGCAGATCAGTGGAACATACCCTCTACGCACAGGACCCCCGCTATTTATATCCAGGGAGACGTGCCTTACAAGACAAAACAGACCTAAACCTAGTAGGACTCGAACTATCTTCGGGCTTCCCTTCTGCGATCAGGCCATCGTGTCTTGTTCGGAGTCTTGGTAGTCTTGGAGTCGGTAGTCGGCAATCCTCGTGGTCGGGTACCCTGGTATTATGGCCTCAACACTTAGTAATTCTAATTTGAACTACATGTCTCTTAACAGGCTCTTACCAAATACTAGAAAAATAGTATCTAAGGACATATGCTCTAGTTTAGATCAAATTGAAAAAATTATATGAAAATTCAATAGGTTTTCTATGGATAATTCACACTTTAATTTACCCCTTTACTTGTAATAATAATAATAATAATATCAAAAACTTGTCCAAAAATTATAAAAATTTTCATGGAGTCCTTCTACTAGTATATAGACTTCTCATAAAAATTCAACACATTTCAAGAAAGTTAGACTATACATTGTTCATAAATACATACATCTCACACACTCTTTTTATATATCTTTAAGCCAAACTTTGATGTTTGTACATTCTAAAACTTATTTTTTCTTATATAACATATAAATATTTTTTTATATGTTTTCTACTGCATATAAGTTACCATGGAGGAGTTCAAGAGTTTTTTGAAATGATTTGTGATTTTTTATGAATTAAATGAATTTTTAGCACTTAATAAATCAATTTTTGTACAACTATTTTTTATTGTTATATTATTTTCTGATATTTTTTTGGGAAGTATGTGCATATAAGGAACTACCACAAAAAGTTTCAAGATCAAAGGTGTGGTCTCTAGAATTTGTTTAAATTTTGTCAGTTTTAATATAAAAGGAATGCATCACTCTTCTTTCACAAGCAATGGTATGGTGCAGTGGTAAGGGAAGCTACACACGAAGCAAGAGGTCACGGGTTCGAATCATGGATAATGTAACAAGTGCAAAAAATTGTGTCCTTGGAGGTAAATGGTGCCCGGTTCCTGGGGGTGGCCTCCCATGTGACAAATTTTTTTTGCATCCATTTAACATTTTTAATTGATTTTTTAATTTTGGTTTTTGAAATAAAAAACCAGTTGTGAAAATCGATTTTTACAGCCGGTTAAAAACCGACTGTGAAAAGCTAATTTTCAGCGCCACTTTTGAAAACCGGCTGTGATAGACCCAATCGAACCGGTTGTGATAAGCCCTGTGTAGTAGTGATTCACCGAGCCAGTCTAATCCATTTAAAAACCCAACCACTAAAACTAGGTTGAGACCAAACCATTACCAGGTTTAGTTGTTACCGGGTTTAGTTGTAGCCACGGCTCGTCACCCATGTCAAGAACAGCTACACATTTTGGGTTAGAACTCGAGACGTGTAGCTTGGATGTAAACAAATGCCGAAAACTTCTCTCTCATCAAATGCTCAACTCATGCCCTGTCTCCAGACGAGCGTGCCAGATAACTGGTTTCCCAATACAATAACTTCGCAAAAAAAAAAACTAGCAGTACAAGAAACACGACGGGAGGATAAGGATGTGTTTGGTTAGGTGCATGAAATGATGTATGAATGGATGGTCTTGTATGGGATGGTTCAACCAATTAGGTTGAACCATACAGTTCATCACTCTTAGAAATAATTTAATTCAACCAACCGGGATGATTTCATCTAGAATGAGTTGGTACAATTCACCCAACCAAACACAAGCATAATCACCAAACTTAGATTATCCCATACATGAATCAAATTGTACAACTAACCAAAACACACCCTAGGACAATCATAAAGACATAGGTCAGGCTTGGGCTACATCCGCACATAGGTCGGGTTGGGCCACAAACATGATTAATTAAAATTAATTAATTAATTAATTGGTTGCTTTACGATTAGTGCAGTTTTCGGAAAATGGACCACTGGATGAAAACTCTTGGTCAAATTCTTTCGAACGGTACAGCGAAATGAGTAAAATATAGTGGACAATACGCTACTGGAAAATGCTCCATTGGTACCGGTTGGTAAAGACCATAGGTACCGGTTTTACAACCGGTACCGAGACTAAAGGCCTCGGCCATAGGTACCGGTTACTCACCCGGTACCAAAGGGGGTCATTGGTACCGGGTCATAACACGACCCGGTACCAAAAGTTTTGAAGCCAAAAAAAATGTTAAATCACGGGAAGGCTCCCACACGATTTAGGGTCATAACACGACCTGATACCAAAGGTCATAACACGGGGAGTCACAAGTCACACGATTTTTCACGCGAAAATACGTGCATGCGGGGCGCGGGGTTCGAACCCACGACCTCCTGCTTCATGCGTTGCTTCTTACCATCTCACCTACACACCACAACTGACCAAGTCCCAGATGCTTTCCTTTTGAATTAACCTGCGGAGGACCATTTGGTACGGGTTGGTGTTACCAACCGATAACAAAGGGTCCTCGGGGCCTACCAAGTTTAGACCCGGTACCAATGCAATGACCCCCTTTGATACCGAGTAAAAAAATCCGGTACCAATGTGGGTTGGGGGGGTGACCGATAGCAAGTTTTCTGGTAGTGACAAAATGTAGAGTATCAACACTTGTAAAAAACACATAATCGATGTATCCAAATATCCCCTTATTTCCTCCCTTTGGCTTGGACAAAATACTTTGGTGAGAGTGAGACTGTGCTAAGACGAATGCACACATTCCACAGACATCATGATAAGGTAACATCTTTTTATAAATTACACATATGTAGTATACAAAAAATAACAAAAACTACACTACTAGAAAACGCTATATCGGTCACCCCTCATAGGTACCGGTTATTTAGGGCGCGGTACCAATGCAAGCATTGGTACTGGGTCCAACGGCTAGGAAAAGTGCGCGCTCATAGGTACCAGTTGGTGGCACCAACCGGTGCTAATGGTCTCACATAGGTACCGGTTGGTGCCACCAACCGGTACCAAAGGCTGTACCAGTTGGTGGCACCAACCGGTACCTATGAGTGCCCCTTTGGTACGGGTTGGTGCCACCAACCGGTACCAAAGGGGCTCTGCGTATAACCCCTTCTTCCTCCCCCAGCCCGAGCCATGGCTCATTTCTTCATCCTCCATTGAGCTCGGGTTGGAGGAGGTCATGCCCGATTTTTCCATAACTTTTGGAGATTTTGCAATCCAAGTCCGCTAGAAGGTTAGTAACTTCGTCCTCTCTCTTTTGACCGTTAGCATGATCTATTTCATGCTCTATGTTTTGAGTATTTGAGTGTTTTGTGGAATGGATAGGAATAGGAGATTTTAGAATTATAGATCAATTTATTATGATTTTGTGGTAAAGGTGAACCATATAGATAGTTGTAGCATGTGTAGAGATGATGCTCAAATTTTTAGTCATTGTTTAGATTTTTTTTATTTATAGAAACTTTAAATGATTATCATATAAATGATATTCATATTTAGGCTTATTAATTATGAACTTTAGAATTACATATTTTTAGAGGCATCAAATGATGTTCATATTTAGGGTTATTACGAATTTAAGATTTTCAGAGTCTATAAATGATGATATTCGTATTTATGCTTATTATGAATTTTAGAGATTATAGATGATATTCATATTTAGGCTTATTAATTATAAACTTTAGAATTAGATCTTTTTGAGGCTTTAAATGATGTTCATATTTTGGGTTATTATGAATTTTAGATTTTTAGAGACTATAAATGATATTCATTTTTGGGGCTTCAAATGGTATATTCATGTTTGATAGTTTTGAATCTTTGTGGACGCGTTAAATTATGTTCACATTGGGGCTGAATTTTTCTTTGTATTTTGGGAATAGATGAATCGACAATGGATGTACAACGCGGATAGACGCTCATCTGACTTTATTAATGGCGTTCATTGTTGACAGTCGTTATTGGTACACTTTTAGGGCTGATTTGGCATTGGTTTTGGACTAATTCTTATGCTAACCCATCACTTGGCACCTTGAATAACCCCGTTTTCGAATGTGTCATGTATTTTGGAGTGTATTGTGAATTTGCAGGAAATACGACATATTTGGAGGAGTTAGATATGGACCAAAGCACCTACATGAATAAGGATTGAGGTGGAGGGCCAGCACGCGAAAGATGGAGACGAAGCGAGCCAGAAGGAGCCCAGGCCGGCCGGCCCAGCCCATTCTGGGGCCCGCTCACGCTCCCCTTTCTTCAGCACGCAGTAAGGGCAAACCCTAAGGGTTCCTTCCGCCGTCATTCACCAGAGACCTATATAAACACCCCCGAGGACGCCCTCATGAGGAGTAATTAGGTGGAGAGAGGATTGGATTAGATCTAAACATTGGAGAGAAACACAAGGAGGAGACGCCGCCGGAAGCCCTAGCTATCGTCCGGGCACCGTCTCAAGTTGGAGGACAATGAGGAGCTCCATCTTCGCCGGAGGCTTCCACACCATGAATCGCGACGCATGCCTAGCTTCATGGGGTAAAGTCCTTGTTTGTCCATGGGTTTGTAAGGAGATCTTGATTTGTAATTGCCGATCCTTTTGTGAGATCAATCTATCATGTTCTTAGTTGATGGTGCTTTTCATCTTAATAGTTGGCCAACATTACCATGGGTGTGCATATCTCTTGTAGCCTTGCATGCTTAGATCACTCAACGTTTCGTGTTTCTATAGCTCGATAGGTTAGTACCCTCGTGTAGTGACAGTATGCGGGAGGAACAGTGTTGAGTTTGGTTCACATATTTATCATTGATAGATTAGATTGGTTTTATCTTGCTTGGCGATTACATCTCGTAGTGATCCTAGACCCTATGGGCAAATGCTTCCATACCTTGTGTACTCCTCTCTACCGCTCATAACATTGATTAGGTTAGATTGTTCTTATTTCATACATCATCATTCGATTAAAGAACACTCTTGCTAACGTCATTAGTGCTTAGTTAAGCATAGTAATCCCTTGTTCCGTGGATTGATAAACCTTGGGGGAATACTCTAAGAGAAAAGCTACAACCGGTCTGTGCGCTTGCTGTTCGTAATTGGCATGCCTAAGGGCCGTCAACAAGCTTTTCTGGCGCCGTTGCCGGGGAACAAGCTAGATTGCTACATTTAACTTTGAATTAATTTTGTTGGTTACTAACACCTAACCTTTTCTCTAAAAAATCTTTGTTTTTGTTTTTGTTTTTGTTTTTGTTGTCTAGATGGCTCTTGTCGTTCAACCCATGGAGGAAGGAGAAAAATCACTAAGGGATTATGCAAGCCCGCAATCAGAGGACTTCAACATGCCAAAATCAGATTTGACACTTGAAGCCACCGAGTACGAGATCAAGCCTCAAATCATCAAGATGGCGGCTGCAAATCCATTCAGAGGGGTGGAGACGGGCAACCCATATAGACACATCAAGTGGTTCACGATGCTATGCAATATGGTACAACAAGATGGAGTTCCTTTAGCTTGGTTTAGATGGAATCTTTTCCCATACTCACTTGCAGATGAAGCAAAAAGATGGTATGTGCTTGCATCCTTCGAGGTGAAAGGAAATTGGAATGAGTTAATGAAGAAATTTTGTGGACGGTTCTTTTCAATATCCAAAATCCAACACATTAGGAGGCAAGTGATCAATTTTACGCAAGGAGACGAAGAAGGGATAGATCAAGCTTGGGATAGATTCAATGGATTGATTGGACAAGGACCGAAGCTAGGATTCTCCGGTGATGTACTCTTACATACTTTCTATTTTTTCCTAATCCCAAATGCATGGAATTCGTACAAATGTGCGTAGGAGGGGATCTCATGGAGAAAACACTCATGGAACCTGCCCAAATTCTACAAAAAAATAAGCAAGAGGGCAGCCATGCGAAGAGATTGGGAAAATCGCCTTTCGTGAGACGTTGAGCAACAACCTCGAGTGGGGGTGCTTGCTGGAATTTTCAGAAAAGAGACCCCGGAAGCAAAGAAAGAACAATCGAAACATGAAAAAGCCACAAGAGCAACCCTTGATGAAGAAGCACCAGTCCATGACATGAAGAAGAATAAGCCGGAGGTGAAAATTGAGAGAAGTTTAGCGAATGCAAAGTCGCTAAAAGAATTCGAGCAAATGGATTGGATCCCGATAGACTTTGGTGAACTATTTGACAAAGGAAGACCACACCCAAATCAAAAGAAGTCCATGAAAGCCATAGAGTCGGATTTCCCACCGGATAAACATACGGGCTACATATTGGACAAAGGATCGGCCGGAGAAATTATTCGGAAGCTTTTTGATGAAGATGAAGAGATAGACCCCGACCACGTTGCCGAAGTAAAGAAAATCATGGGAGTAAAATCGAAAGCATCTCCATTCACGCACCTAGCCGAGGTGTATGCCATACAAGCAATCATGACGAAGGTACCCCTCTACCTACACCTTACATAAGTTGCACGATCAATGGAGAATTATTTTGCAAAGCTTTATGCGACATCGGAGCCCGTGTATATGTCATGTCTTCTAAGGTTTATGATGAGCTTTATAGAGAAACTTTGAATCTTGCTCTTACACCCACTAAATTAATCATGGGAGATGGTAGAACAACCAAACCTTTGGGCATTCTTAGAGATCTAGATGTTGCTATCTCAGGTAAAATTATTCCAACTGACTTTTTCGTGCTTGATGCTTGCCATGATGAACATGATGATATAATTCTTGGTAGGCCTTTTCTTAAGTTGGTTAATGCGGTTCTTGATGCCGGAAAGGGTAAAGTCACAATTGAACTAGATGAAACTAAATACACTTATGACTTCCTACCCGCTTCGCGTATTGCCTTACCTCTACCTCTTGATAACGAAGAGGTAGAGAGCCTTCGCTTTGTTGATTTTTTCAGGGACCCTCTCCAACGAGCAATGGAGAATGGAAGCAATCATGATGGTCAAGATAGAGAACTAAAGGAAGCAACCGAAGGGCTCGAGGCACAACACGGAATCTTGGAAGAGGAGAAATACGAAGATATCGGAGATTTGTATCAAGAAGAACCGGAAGCACCCAATGTTGAATTGAAACCATTACCCAAGGGGTTGAAATATGAATTTTTGGGGGACAACAAGACATTTCTGATGATCGTTAGTGATGAACTAAACCCGGAGAAGATGGACAAGTTGCTGAAATTATTGAGGAAGCACAAGAAGGTGATTGGGTACACTATTAATGACTTGAAAGGTATAAGTCCCGCCTTTTGTACTCATCGCATACAACTTGAAGACCAATACAAACCCGTTGTGGAGCATCAAAGGAGGTTGAGCCATGCTATGCGTGATGTGGTTAAGAAGGAAGTTATCAAATTGTTGAATGCCGAAATCATATATCCCATACCACATAGTGAATGGGTGAGCCCCGTGCATTGCGTGCCAAAGAAAGGAGGACTTACGGTGGTGAAAAATGAGAAGGATCAATTGATACCGCAAAGGACTGTTACGGGTTGGAGGATGTGCATAGATTATCGAAAATTGAATAAGGCTACAAGGAAGGATCACTTTCCACTACCATTCATCGACGAGATGCTCGAGAGGTTAGCAAAGCATTCACATTTTTGTTGCCATGATGGATTCTTGGGATTCTTCCAAATACCTATTCATCCGGATGACCAACATAAGACCACGTTCACTTGCCCATATGGTACTTTTGCCTATAGAAGAATGCCTTTCGGATTATGCAATGCACCGGCTTCTTTTCAAAGATGCATGATGGCTATATTCTCGGATTTTATTGAAGAAATTATGGAGGTATTCATGGATGATTTCTCGGTGCATGGTACTAGCTTCGAAAATTGCTTATCAAATCTAGATAAAGTTCTCAAGAGATGCGAAGAAGTCGATCTTGTGCTTAATTGAGAGAAGTGCCACTTCATGGTAAGGCAAGGAATAGTCCTAGGGCATGTCATCTCCGAAAGAGGGATTGAATTGGATAAAGCAAAGACTGAAACCGTAGAGAAGTTGCCACCACCTACGGATATCAAGTCCCTAAGAAGTCTCCTTGGTCGTGCTGGATTTTATAGAAGATTTATAAAGGGTTTCTCGAAGATCACTAAACCGTTGACACAACTTCTTCAAAAGGATGTGGAGTTTGACTTTGATGAGAATTGTTTGCATGCCTTTAGAACATTGAAGCAATCACTCGAAAGTGCCCCTATCATTCAACCTCCGGATTGGAGTCAACCATTTGAAATTATGTGTGATGCGAGTGACTACGCCGTTGGAGCCGTTCTTGGACAAAGAAAAGAAGGGAAGGTATATGCTATTTACTATGCAAGCAAGACCCTTGATGAAGCTCAAGTTAATTATGCAACAACGGAGAAGGAATTGCTTGCCGTGGTATTCGCTTTTGAAAAATTCAGATCTTACATAGTAAACTCAAAGGTGATTGTGTACACCGACCATGCGGCGATCAAATACCTTTTGTCCAAGAAAGATGCAAAGCCACGTTTAATTCGATAGATTTTATTATTACAAGAATTTGATATGGAGATTCGAGACAAGAAAGGGTCAGAAAATGTTGTAGCTGACCACCTATCAAGGATGCATCAAGGATATGATGGGATGAAACTTGTTGAAGATGAAATGAGTGACGACCATCTTTATAGAATACTTGATAGGGATGGATGGATAGAGGACTGTTGATGCTCCTTAGCGACACCTTTTTACCCTTGTTTATCTTCAATAATGGCATGAATTTGATATCTAAACTATTGATCATACTCCATAACCGGGACATTTTCGTATATGCATGTGTTTTTGGAGGATTTCGGTTTACGCAGGTTTTTGGGCTAAATTGGAGCACATATGGACAAGGCTTGTGACCAAGGACAACATGGTGAAAGATGAAGGCCTGAAGCCCAAAGAAGAGGCTAGGCCGGCCGGCCCCACATGGCCTAGGCCGGCCGGCCTATGGTGTTTCAAGCCCCGTTTGTGCTCATCTTTGGTGAGCCATCCTTCAAGAATATTTGAAAGGCAAGTGCTTCAAGATAAGGTCAAGAGACTTCGGGGTTAAGGAAATTCAATTGGAGAATTTGGAAGGTCATCCACTTCTCATTCTTATCTCGAAGATATCCCCAAGCAAGCGACGTCCAAAGGCCCACATGCATAGATGGAACAACTACTGAAGCTTCCAGAAAACTTGGGGAGAAAGACGAGGACGAGGTGGCCAGGAAAGAGGCCAGGCCGCCGGCCTGGGCCTCTCTGGGCCGGCCAGCCTAGGCCTCCCGGTGCCGCCTCGACCTCTCCTTCGACCTAGGGTTTCCTCAGAGTATAAATAACCCCTGTGCCCCCTGCCAAGCATCATTCATCCATCGAATGACGCCGAGGAGTAGAGGAGCTAGAGGGACACCTTTCGGAGAGCTGAGGGTCATGCTAGTTGTCTAGGGTTCTACCCTAGCCGACGTGGGAACCCTGCGAGGAAGACCACGTCGGAGTCCTGGAACTAGGATCATCAAGATCAAGGTAGGATCCCGGTGGTGATATTGTAATGTACTATAATTCATGGCGAAGTTATTTGTGTTTCCAAATCTTTAGCGATCAAGTGCCTTTTTCTATGATTTCGTTCTATCTTGGTTTTGCTTCTTCTCCGTTCTTGTAGCCATGGTGGCTCGGGGTTCATACCAGATCTACCTAGTGGTTCAACACGTTCATTTGTGAACGTGCCCTTAAGTTACCAACACCGATAGGAGCATCGTGACACGGTGTGATCCCATATATGGTGGGGCTTTCGGGAGTTTGATCGGAGGTCATGATTTAAAGATGCTTTTTATTGAGATTCACATCTATCTTACTTCACTCTATTTGGCTTGGACATACAACATATGCATGATCTAGGCGATCTAGATTGGTTATCTCTAACTTTCTCTTGCTACCTCCTGTATTTGGTTTTAGTAGATTAGATCTGTTTTGCAACCCTCTTCAAGACTAAAGGATTTCTATACTAGTTGGATTGTTTCTTATATCTTTAGTTCCACGGATTGATAAACCTTGGGGAGTACTCTAAGAGAAAAGCTACAACTGATCCGTGCGCTTGCGGTTCACGATTGACGAGTCTAAGGGCTGTCAACAAGGACATAATGAGGGCGATAAGAGGAATGCCTTTAGATCATTTGGATAAAAATGCAAAGCAAAAGGTTATCTCTGAGAAGAGGAAGTATTATTGGGATGCACCATACTTATATAGACATGGAGAAAACGGAGTTCTAAGAAGATGTATTCCAAGAGAAGAAAGAGAAGAAATCTTAAGGAAGTGCCACTCATCGGAGTATAGAGGGCACTATGGACACTTTAGAACTCACGCTAAGGTATGGTCATGTGGATTTTATTGGCCGGAGATGCATGAAGACGCAAAGAGATTTGTTGCAACTTGCTCGGAATGTCAAAGGACGGGAAACATATCGCAAAGGAATGCCATGCCATTGAACTACAATTTGCAAATTGATCTATTCGATGTATGGAGAATCGATTTCATGGGACCATTCTTGAACTCACATGGGTATGAACACATATTGGTGATGGTTGACTATATATCAAAGTGGGTTGAAGCGATTCCATGTCGCAAGGCATCAACCGAAGAATCCATGCATATGATTAGGTCGGTGATATTTCCTCGATATGGTGTCCCGAGAATTTTGATAAGTGATGGAGGAAAGCACTTCATGGGCAAGGACTTCCGCAAATATTTGGCAAAGTTGGGGATTGAACATAGGGTATCTACGGCGTATCATCCTCAAACAAATGGGCAAGAGGAAACTTCGAACAAACAATTAAAGGATATTCTAAAAAAGACTATGACCAAAGGAGGAAAAGATTGGTTGAAGAGGTTAAATGATGCACTATGGGCTTACCGGATCGCACACAAGACACCAATAGGTATGACTCCCTATCAATTCGTTTATGGAAAAACATGTCATTTACCGGTGGAGCTAGAACACAAGGCATATTGGGCAATGAAAGAGATGAACCTCGACGCGGATGCCGCTAGAGTTAAATGAAGAATCCAAATAAGCGAGTTGGAGGAGTTGAGATTGAAAGCATACAATAGTGCAAGCATCTACAAGAAAAGAATAAAAAGATGGTATGACAAGAGGTTACAAAGAAAAGAATTCAAAGAGGGAGACAAAGTTTTGCTATACAATTCAAGATTCAAACTCTTTGGGAAAAGAAAGTTGCAAAGCAAATGGGATGGACAGTACATCGTTCATTCAATCTCACATACGGGACTGGTAACGATCATGGACGTCAAAGGAGACCAATATGTGGTGAATGGGCAGTGACTCATGGTATTCTTGGAGCCCGACGTTGTGCCTCTTCACTACATTGACATCTACACCATGATGGAGGAGCCGGAGCGTCAAGCCTAACTACGTTAAATGAGGTACGCCTGTAAATATTCTTTTTTTTGTTTTTGTTTTCTCTCTGTTTTTCTTTGAGTTTTTCTGGTTGCCGGGGAACTATCAATTAAGATCCGATTTGACTAGCACTCGTAAATATTTCTTTTTGTTGATTTTGTTTGATTTCTCTCTTTTTAGATCTCTTATTTTCTCTTTTATCAAAAATAGATCTAATCCACAAAAATCAATCTAATCTAGTTTTGTTTTATTCATTCTATCTTTTTCTTTTAGATCTTGTATATATTTTGCTTTCACTAACCCTAACAGGAGATGGATGGCTACCTCTCCAACAAACCGAAAAATTTTGTGGATGATCCAGAAAAACTTTACAGGCGAAGGAGACACGAAGCACAAGCTAAGAAGCTGGAATTAGTGGATCCGAAAGGCAAGGCCGGAAATTCATCATCTACACCTCAAGAAACTCCACCACCAAGTCCAAAGAAGCA
Source organism: Alloteropsis semialata (assembly GCA_004135705.1). Classification (NCBI taxonomy): domain Eukaryota; kingdom Viridiplantae; phylum Streptophyta; class Magnoliopsida; order Poales; family Poaceae; genus Alloteropsis; species Alloteropsis semialata. Next base: position 60,593,922 of record CM014274.1, read on the forward strand.
GCCACCGCAACCCGAGATGGTGGAACGTACGGTCAGAGAGCTATGCATCCTGGACATCAAGGATTTGCCTATCCAAGACCTCAATGATGTTGGAGGGCCGTTCGAGATCAAGACTTCAACCATCTGAATGGTAAAAAGCTTGCCCTTCACCGAAAAAGAAGATGCCAACCTTCACCTTCAAGCATTCATCCAATTATGCCGCACCTTCGACATGCAAGGAGTAACTCAAGATCAAGTGAGAGCGAGGCTCTTTCCGTTCTCTCTACTTGGGAGAGCACTTCAATGGTTTCATTCTCTACCGGCGCAAACGGTGCAAAATTTGGATACCTTGATGAAAGCTTTCATGACGGAGTTCTACTCGTCGGGAAAGACTAAGATTTTGCGCAACAAGATTGCTACCTTCGCGCAAACCCCGACGGAGACCATTGCAGAAGCCTATTAGTGCTTCAACGACTACATCCGAGCCGTGCCACATCACAAGTTTTGAAAGGAGGGTATAGTCCAGAAGTTCTACCAAGGCCTCACGACGGCATCAAGGGCAATCATCGACGCATCGGCTGGAGGATCCATCATTGAGCTCACCCCGACGCAAGCTCTCAAGCTATTCAAGAAGGTGGAGCGCGAAGAATTACTAGAAGGGAAGATCGATTCGCTCATGAGAAGGTTGGAGAAGATGGATGTGGACAAGAAGGAAACCCATGCTATCGATTTGAAGGCAGCCAAAGCAAGGTCCACATGTGAAGATTGTGGAGAGTACGGCCATGTCCAGAAGAATTGTCTGGAGGAGGCTATAGTGCTCGAGTACATGTGGAAGTGGGATTTGTTCCCTCCATCCAACTTTCGCTACGGACAAGGTAGACCTCAATTTAATGCAAGCTCATCCCTTCAAAACTCGGTGCCTCTTCATATACAATTGAAGGAGTTCATGGAGGAGCAATGCAAGATCAACAAGGACACCGTCGCTAAGTTCAAGGCTATGGACAAGATATTGGAGAACATTGATGGCAAGGTGACAGAGGTCGAAAGCTCTAACCATCAAGTGCTCAACATGATGAAGATGCTAGAAACACAAGTGACCCAGCTAGCCAGACACCTACCTAGTAATGAAGGAAGACTACCGGGGAAACGTCAAAATACGGAGATGGCAAAAGCAATTCAAACTTGCTCGAGGAAGGAGACCGAAGATCCTGAACACCCGGCCGGAGCAAGAAAGCCTAAGCCAAGTGTTGAAGCTAAGATGACATCAAAAGAGAAGGCACCTACTCCCGCACCGGAAATAGTCAACTGAAGAGCCAGAGTTTGAGATGATCGATGAAGATACCAAGATTCTTTCTCCGAGGCCACGTTACCATAAAGGTAAAATTGATGAGCATTTCAAAAAATTTGTTGAAGCGGTTCGCAGGTTGAACATCAATATGCCGCTCCTGGATGCTCTACAAGTTCCAACATACTCTCGCTACTTCAAAGACATCCTTGCAAATAAGCGCGAGATGCCGCCGCCAAGCACCATCAAGATGACCGAAGAATGCAGCGCGGCTATCGCCGATCAAGCTCCCGAGAAGAAGAGGGACCCGGGGTGTCCAACCATCCCTTGTTCCATTAGATCGTACTTGTTTGAGAGGACATTGTGTGACCTTGGTGCAAGTGTGAGCATTATGCCGAAGGCCATGTACGAGAAGCTACGCTTACCGGAGCCTGAACCCACCGCCATGTGCCTAGAGTTAGCGGACAATTCCATTCGCTATCCTTTGGGCATCGCCGAAGACATACCCGTGAAGATTGGAGAACACCTAGTCCCCGTTGACTTTGTGATTCTCGATATTGGAGAAGGGACAAAGTCGCCACTCATCCTTGGGAGGCCGTTTCTCAAGACCGCAAGGGTGAACATCGACGTCGGCAAAGGGGAGATCAAGTTTGGTATCAATGGCACCATGAGCGAGTTCAAGTTTTGCCCACGCCTTGAGGTATGCAATATGATCAATGTTAAATATATTCCACCTCACCGACGTGACACCAAGGAGGAGCCGAAGAAGAAGGAAGTGAAGGAGACCAAAGAAGTTGTTGCATCCATCAAGACGAAAGCTCAACGCCCGCCTGTGAAGACCAAAAAGATGACTAAGCCGAAGAATAATCCTGCACCCAAGCCAAGTATCGTGCAGAAGTGGGTACCCAAGACTTCACTCGGACCACCACCGAGTGTTGGTCCGAGTGAAGAAAAGGAAAAAGTCTAGCTATAGACTATAAACAAAGCGCTTTGCGGGAGATAACCCGTTCGTCGAGTCAAGAATAAGCTACCGGGAGGACAACCCGTTCGTCGAGTCAAGAATAAAGCTGCTGGGAGGACAACCCTAAAGACATTTGAGTAAGTGAGTCATAAATTTGGCTACGCAAGACTTGATAAATATTTGTTAAATTGGTCATTCGGTCGGACATTTAATTTAGAGTTGCTCGGTCATTTTGATTTTATTTCTTATTCTAAACCAATGACTTGAGCCATCCCGTGATTTATTTGCTTATCTTGTGAAACCCAAAACCAAAGTTCCCAAACCCATTTTGGCGACCGTCCTTTCCATGATGGCCGGACCAAGTTGATCATTACAAAGACACGAGTAGAGCCAAGTGTTGTTCTTAATTCTTTAAATTCTTTGACGCATGCTGCGCTCACACAACCTTAGGAATTTTCAGTTTTGTTTCCCTAGAATTAGAATTTTTCTAAAACCTATTTATTTTATTTTATTCAAAATATCTCTCTCATTTGGCCAAAATTTAGAACCTAAGCCCATGACCCATGGTTGAACTCGGGAATGTTCACCATTAATTCATGAAAGTGAGCAATACCGGTACAATCAAAATAAACGTAGTCGGAAAATATTTCTCGACTTACAAGTGTTTATGGTGCCCAAATTTCCCTCTAATTATTCATTCAAACTCATTGCTTGCTTTGAGTTGGGTTTTATTTATCAATATTAGAGGAGGACTTAAGCATCTAAACATACTTTGGAAGGGTTTATGATCATGATCACTACTAATGACCATGATTGAGATCACGGGAAGAATTATTGTGCTCTCCACCTATCACCACATGCAAGAGGGGGCAGCCATGCATGGTGGTACACTCATTTTTGCAGGATTGAAAGTAACATTTGGAGTGGAGTTGAAGCAAAGGACAAAAGCATGAATCAAGGTGGAGAAAAAATGTGCAAGTTGAAAACTTTAGCAAAGAATGAGTAGTTCACAATATTTGGGCGGTGCAAAGCAAGTGGAGCTGCTGGACAATGATCAAGAATAAATTCAGGAGGACATGGGAGCAAGGATACGTGAAGATGGCCAGGGAACACCCTAGGCCGGCCGGCCCCAAGAGCCCTAGGCCGGCCGGCCTGGTGCCCATTTAATCCCCCTGGTGCTCATCTTTCACAGGTACGTCTCTCACACATTTCTTAGTCTATGTTCTTCCACTTAGAACACTAGCAAGAGCTCTGAAAAATTTCGTGAATCAAAATCAGCCCCAAAAATCTCCAAAAATTCACTACAATTCCTAGTTTGCTCTCCTCTTCGATATATTGTTTTTTCCACTGGCGAGAAACCCCCGGTGTGTTGGTTTTTGTGTTTGTGCAGCAAGGCACCATGAGGAGGAGTGTCATGAAGTTCATCACCGGAAAGAGGACAAGGTCGTCGGCGTCCGATGCGCCATCGGCGAGTTCTTCGTGGAAGCACTCGATTGCGGAGTCACCACGAAGCATGGAGGAAGACAATCCCGCACCAAGGAGCGACATGTTGCTCCTTGGTGGGATGCAAGACCCAAGAATTACCTCCATGCGGTTCACCGAACCTCATGGGCGTGCCGGTGCACCACCACCTCCTGCACCTCGACGTTCCACAAGATCAACCGCACCGCCACCATACAAATCAAGAATTTTAGAATATGGGTTTGTCATCTTGTCGGTGGAAGAAGAATCAGGGCTCAAGAATTTAAAAGAAAGGTTGAGAGAAAACACCGATTTTGATGATGATGCACTGCAAAGGTTGGAATTCTATGGTGACATTTATGGGCTATTGGATAACCTCGGATGGAGGCAATTTTCCAATAGTGTTCCGGTGCACGTGCATGGAGAAATCGCCATGGAAATAATGATGACCATGAGACCGGTGACAAGAAAAGTTGATGAGCAAGAAGTGTCATGCCTCGAATTTAGGTTGAAGAATGAAGAAAGGTCCATCACCTTTGAAGGTATTAGAAATTTGCTTGGTTTCAAGGGTGATGCACCGGAAAGAGCCGAAGTTGAAGAAGGAGGGATCGATAAATTTTGGAAGAAAATAGCAAGGGATGACAACCGCCAAAGAAAATATAAGCAATGTTATACTTCAAATATTTTATTCTTAGGTGAGCAAGAGAATCTTCGGAAGGATGAGAGAGTCCAAAGTAACCGATATGGAGTTAAATTATATGTATGCCGCATTGGTGAAAAAGCAAGCAATTGATCCTACCTACATCATGATTGATAGGTGGGTATGTGAAACGACATCCGACTCTGGAGATATTGGCTCGGGTTGTTATCTTACCATGATAGCAATTGCATTGAACCCAAGATTGGAGACAAACTCGGCATTCTACATGACAGGAACCAACCTTGGAATTGAAGCTATGAGGCAAGGTCACTACATCGGGGGAGATGAGAAGAATGGTTTCAAAATTGCAAATACCAATATTTATCTCCCCGATGCAAGATTGAAATTATTTGCAAGAGGAAGAGTTGATTGGCGTGATGAGAAGATTTTGGTCAAGGCTAAAAAGAATAAAAGAGGGAAGCATATTGGAGAGTCATCGGCACCGGTTGAAGAAGAGGTGGGAGAGGAATTACCACCGGCTAGTTCCGCTTATTGGACGGCTGCATTTCAAAATGCACCAAGTGGACAAGGACCTCCGGAAGGATGGGGGCAACAATGGGGAGATGCACCAGCTCAAGCATGGGGGTATGGAGCGCCGGTGCCACCATCGATATCCACCGCCGCCTACATATAGCAATTATGGCTACCCACCGCCGCCACACCAAGGAGTGTTCCCGGATCTATCATTTGGAGCTCAATTTGCACAACTACAACTACCAGAAAGAAGCACAAGATTGATTGGAGCTTTCCTCGATAGAAACTTGGAGGACATTAATGCCATCCGGAGGCATACGGACTTACTAGAAGATGGAACCGCGGGGATTGCATATCAAATGGGACTTCTAGCGTTGGCGCCACTGGAACATTTTGAAGGAGGAGCCTCGCAAGTGTACTATGAACAAGGGTATAACACAAGATAGCCGCCAAGCCAAGAGGAGTGACCGACGAGGATTAAGAATAAATTGCTCGCACGTGTGGTTTGAGTTTTCTCCTTTCTTTTATTTATTTTCAACGTGTGTGCAGACTTGTGTGTGCATAGAAATTTTCTGTTTTATTTATTTTCAGCATGTGTGTTAGTGTGTCCTTTTGTTTGTCATCACCATGATATCTACATATATATCACCTATGCTTTCATGATATGATCATTAGTGATGATAGAAAGTTTACGTCATGCTGAAACATGATGATCGTTGCCGCTTTGTCTATTTTTGCGATTGGCTTATGCATGATTAGACTAATGCTCTCCCCAACATGATCTGAAAATTATCTAAATACCGGCTCAATCTTTTGTGGAGGCAATGATAATTTAATACCCATATTTATTATTCTTGCTCTCTCTTTTAAACTTGTCAAGGGATATTTAATTGTTGAATTTAATTGAGTTAGCCTTGTCATTAATAACTTTTGCAATTGCTCTACCTATCCAAAGCCTAAATGATATATAATGACGAACCATAGTATAAGAATTATTTTCAAGTGAGTTGATTCAGGACTTATCTTCTCTGATATGAGACTAAGAAGCTGACCATTCTATTTTGCGTACCTTCTCTTTGCTAGCCTTTCTATCCATGCATTGTGAGTTTCTACACCGAAAACTTCACAAACTCGCTAGATATCCACCCTAAACCCAAATTATCTTTTTGTGAAATACCTCCTTGACCACAACCCAATTTGAGTATGGATCGTTATCTCGAGGAAATTCTGAAGAATCAAGAGCTTGATACAAGGAACATATATTTGGGAGGCATCAAAGAGTACGTAGAAGAAAAACTAGAAGAAACGAAGGTCCACAACAAGTGGGCCGGCCGGCCTCAAGACCATGAGCCGACCGGCCTACCCCCTGTCCTCCTTCAATCGCTTCAAAATTCAACGAGAAGATACTCCCTGAAGATTCAAACCATTTTCCAAGAAGATCAAGATGGATACTTACTTCAGCATTAGTCATCACCTCTATGCTCGAGGATGAGCAATCGTTTAAGCATGGGGGGTGCTGAGTAAGTATTAATATTGCTAGAAGTTCTGAGGAGCAAAAAGGAAAGAAAAAAGAAAAAAATGATGAAAAAGGAAAGAAGAAAAGAAGAAAAAATAAAAAAATAATAAATGCTCCTCGGTTCTTTTTGCTTCATTAATTCCAAGAGTACTTTGAAGAGTATTCCATACTCCGATATTCCAACCATGTGCAATCCGATAACGAGGACTTCATTTGTGCCTCGGGATCAACCTTTGCCATTTGCACATGTCCACTATCTAAAAGCGTGTGTTCCATTTTCCCCCTCTCCACAAAATCGATTATTTTCCATGGTCTTTTTGACGAGTCTCGGTAAACCCATGAGAAGTATTTCTTGTTTTGATAATATCTTAATTATAATATCTTTTGTTAGGACTAACCTTTCCTATAGCCCCAGATAAAGCCTTACACATACATGAGAGAAAGGAAGGTGAAGAGAGTTCTAGCAATTCGAGAGACAAGATGAGCTAAGAGTACCCATAAGCAATTGCAATGAGGTTTAAATTATTGATCTTGGTTTAGCAGTTCTTTTAGAACTTACTTCTTAATTTTTGAGATTCGTTTAAATTAGAGAGCATGTGTTTAAAGTCTTTGCGGGGAACACTTAATTCATATCTACCCTCCATATTAGAAAGAGCTGGTTATAACTTGAAGAATTAATTGCAAAATATTTTGAGGGCATTATGTTTTCTCGTGTATGATCAAGTGCAGGGATTGGACACCGAAAGGCAACGCTGATTTTTTTTATTGAAGACTTACTCGAGGACGAGTAAGGTTTAAGCATGGGGGGATTGTTGATGCTCCTTAGCGACACATTTTTACCTTGTTTATCTTCAATAATGGCATGAATTTGATATCTAAACTATTGATCATACTCCATAACCGGGACGTTTTCACATATGCATGTGTTTTTGGAGGATTTCTGTTTACGCAGGTTTTTGGGCTAAATTGGAGCACATATGGACAAGGCTTGTGACCAAGGACAACACGGTGAAAGATGAAGGCCAGAAGCCCGAAGAAGAGGCTAGGCCGGCCGGCCTATGGTGTTTCAAGCCCCGTTCGTGCTCATCTTTGGTGAACCATCCTCCAAGAATATTTGAAAGGCAAGTGCTTCAAGATAAGGTCAAGAGACTTCGGGGTCAAGGCAAATCAATTGGAGAATTTGGAAGGTCATCCACTTCCCATTCTTATCTCGAAGATATCCCGAAGCAAACGACCTCCAAAGGCCCACATGCATAGATGGAACAACTACTGAAGCTTCCAGAAGACTTGGGCAGAAAGACGAGGACGAGGCGGCCAGGAAAGAGGCCAGGCAGGTCGGCCTGAGCCTCTCTGGGCCGGCCGGCCTAGGCCCCCCTGGCGCCGCCTCGCCTCCCCCCTTCGACCTAGGGTTTCCTCAGGGTATAAATAGCCCCTGTGCCCCCCTGCCACGCAATAATTAATCCATCATTCGACGTCGAGGAGCAGAGGAGCTAGAGGGACACCTTTCGGAGAGCTGAGGGTCGTGCTAGTTGTCTAGGGTTCTTCCCTAGCCGACGTGGGAACCCTGCGAGGAAGACCACATCGGAGTTCTGGAGCTAGGATCATCAAGATCAAGGTAGGATCCCGGTGGTGATCTTGTGATGTACTATCATTCATGGTGAAGCTATTTGTGTTTCCGAATCTTTAGTGATCAAGGGTCTCTTTCTATGATTTCATTCTATCTTGGTTTTGCTTCTTCTCCAATCTATTCTCGAGATATATTGTTTGGGGTGTTCTTGTAGCCATGGTGGCTAGGGGTTCATACCAGATCTACCAAGTGGTTCGACACATTCACTTGTGAACGTGCCCTTAAGTTACCCACATCGATAGGGAGCATCGTGATAGGGTGTGATCCCATGTACGGTGGGGCTTTTGGGAGTTTGACCGGAGGTCATGATTTAAAGATGCTTTTTATTGAGATTCACATCTATCTTACTCCACTCTATTTGGCTCGGAGCTACAACATATGCATGATCTAGGCGATCTAGATTAGTTATCTCTAACTTTCTCTTGTTACCTCCGTTATTTGGTTTTAGTATATTAGATTTGTTTTGCAACCCTCTTCAAGACTAAAGGATTTCTATGCTAGTTAGATTTTTTCTTATATCTTTAGTTCCACGGATTGATAAACCTTAGAGGAGTACTCTAAGGGAAAAGCTACAACTGATCTGTGCACTTGCGGTTCATGATTGACGCGTCTAAGGGCCGTCAACAAGGACATAAAAGGGCGATAAAAGGAATTCCTTTAGATCATTTGGATACAAATGCAAAGCGAAAGGTTATCTCCGAGAAGAGGAAGTATTATTGGGATGCACCATACTTGTATAGACATGGAGAAAATGGAGTTCTAAGAAGATGTATTCCAAGAGAAGAAAGAGAAGAAATCTTAAGGAAGTGCCACTCATCGGAGTATAGAGGGCACTATGGACACTTTAGAACTCACACTAAGGTATGGTCATGTGGATTTTATTGGCCGAAGATGCATGAAGACGCAAAGAGATTTGTTGCAACTTGCTCGGAATGTCAAAGGACGGGAAACATATCGCAAAGGGGAATGCCATGCCATTGAACTACAATTTGCAAATTGATGTATTCGATGTATGGGGAATTGACTTCATGGTACCATTCTTGAACTCACATGGGTATGAACACATATTGGTGATGGCTGACTATGTATCAAAGTGGGTTGAAGCGATTCCATGTCGCAAGGCATCAACCGAAGAATCCATGCATATGATTAGGTCAGTGATATTCCCTCGGTATGGTATCCCGAGAATTTTGATAAGTGATGGAGGAACGCACTTCATGGGCAAGGACTTCCGCAAATGCTTGGCAAAGTTGAGGATTGAACATAGGGTATCTACGGCATATCATCCTCAAACAAATGGGCAAGCAGAAACTTCAAACAAGCAATTAAAGGATATTCCAAAGAAGACCGTGACCAAAGGAGGAAAAGATCGGTCGAAGAGGTTAAATGATGCACTATAGGCTTACTGGACCGCACACAAGACACCAATATGTATGACTCCCTATCAATTCGTTTATTGAAAAACATGTCATTTACCGGTGGAGCTAGAACACAAGGCATCTTGGGCAATGAAAGAGATGAACCTCGATGTGGATGCCGCTAGAGTTAAATGAAGAATCCAAATAAGCGAGTTGGAGGAGTTGAGATTGAAAGCATACAATAGTGCAAGCATCTACAAGGAAAGAATAAAGAGATGGTATGACAAGAGGTTACAAAGAAAAGAATTCAAAGAGGGAGACAAAGTTTTACTATACAATTCAAGATTTAAAATCTTTGGGAAAGGAAAGTTGCAAAGCAAATGGCATGGACCGTACATCATTCATTCAATATCACCTACAGGAGCGGTAATGATCATGGACGTCAAAGGAGACCAATATGTGGTGAATGGGCAGCGACTTAAGGTATTCTTGGAGCCCGACGTTGTGCCTCTTCACTACATCGACATCTACACCATGATGGAAGGAACCGGAGCGTCAAGCCTAATGACGTTAAACGAGGTACACCAGTAAATATTCCTTTTTAGTTTTTGTCTTCTCTCTGTTTTTCTTCGAGTTTTTCTTTTTCTCGATAGACAAAAAGGCTAGCAATTAAACAAAGAGCACCCCATAAAAATCTGGAGGCCGGGGGGCGGGGGGGAGGGGCGAAAAACCCCCCAGGCCGGCCGGCCCATAGGCCCCCGTGCCGGCCGGCCTACCCCTTTTCGGGGTGGTTTCACGTCAGTTTTTGTATGTTGGAGATAAGGAAATTTTGAATCGGTGTCCAGGGTAATTATGCAGTTTAAACTTGGAAAGATTGGGTTTCTCGTCCAAGACTTTTGGGACTTAAATAGAGGCACCATTGAGATCCAAATCCCCATCTTTCTCCAACCTACACCCACCACCTCATGAAACAAGAGAGCCAAGGCGACTTCCAGGAGCATGGGCGTCGAATTGAAGCGATGGAGGCGAAGGAGGGAGTGTGCCAGCTGGCACACCATCCCCAGGCCGGCCGGCCTAGGGGCTCCCTGTGGCTGCTGGCGAGCTCCTTCGCCTGGAAGCTAAAAGATGCGACCTCAAGCTCCCCCACATGAAGAAATTATCTACTCAAGCTCATATGCGTGTTGGAGGGAAGGTTCCTAGCAAAAAGATCGCCGAACGTCAACCCGTCATCATCTTGAGTGACGACGAAGCTAGCATCGAGACGTGCTCCGTCATCATCCTCCCAAGGCGCTCTAAATGCCTCCTTGGCGTGAAGAGGAAGAGCTACATCGAGAAAACCCCCGAGCCCAAGGACTTCGGAGGAGATAGTGATTGGGAAGAAGACTGGAGTGCCGCTTCGTGGGGCGCTGCCGGACGCGATGACGACGACGGGTACATATGGGAAGATGAACCAAAGGAGGTTGACAAGCCAGAGGAGAACCACCGCAATGAGCATAAGGAAGAAGAACCCAAAGGCGGTGATGATCCAAACTCCCCCGAGCGTCACAATGGGTGTTGTCGTCCTTGCCATGAAAACATTCATTCGCTTTCCGAAGCCCTAGATGTGTGCATCCAAACGTTGGAGTTGCTTAATCAAAAGATGGAAGATCTTAAGCGGCAATCGGACGGCGACTTCAAGTTCCTCAACCGCAACGTGAGAATTCTTTTTAGCATGCATGGGAACTTGAAGAAGCAAGGAGAAGAGAGTAGCAACCGCCCTAAGTGCAATTGCTTGAGGTGTCGTTGAAGGTGTTTTGTGAGCGTCTCACCCGTGTGATCTATTTCCTTACGATGAGGACGTCGTAAAATCTAAGCATGGGGGGATAGGTGTGACGCGCCGTAGTTTTAAAATCTCTTTAGCCTGCTTTTCGCTGAGAGCTAGTTGGTTTTGTTTTATGAGTCTTAAATTAGCATGTGTGAGAGTCTTGATGTTAGTGTGAGAGTCTTAAATTAGCGTGTGTGAGAGTCTTAAATTAGCATTGAGTCAAGAAAATCAATAAAGAGTCTTTATTTTTGAATAATTGTTGGATCGAGCAAATTTACTTATGCATTCAGTTTACCTTATTTCTTTAAGTACTTGTTCATGAGCATTGTCTTGGAATTGAATCTTAGTTTTGGAGCTTATTATTTGGTTTGTCCTTACAAATACCCATGCCCAATTTTGAACTAGTGCTTGGTTTTTGATAATACTTGCTAGTAAGGCTAGAATTAGAGGAAATTTATTTTATCATTTTTTTAAAACCCCCCGCAAATGCAAGGTTGATCTAGTTCTTGTCAAGTTGAGAGTTATATCCTTTACCTACCAAAGCCACATTATAATCGTTCCACTATAAGCATTGGAGGTACAATGAGTTGAGTTAGGATTTCTTTCTCTCGGAAGTTTTAATTTTGAGCAATGATCATGTCCTTGATTATCTTATCTCTTATTTGCTAGCCTTGTCAATATTCGGTAATGAGAGTTCTTCATTGGGACAACTCATATGATCTACCGGATTCCAAAACCCGAACCCAAATACATCTTGTTTTATTATCTTTTCCTTGAACACAACCCACTACTGGAAGATTTGTTCTCTTTCTGGGCGAAGTTTGAATAAAATATAATTTGTGGAGAAAGCAAGGAAGGAGTACAGAAAAAAATGAACCAGAACCGAGCTGGGAGAACCCTAGGTGGGCCGGCCTGGACTCTTTGTGCTGGCCGGTCCAGCCCCTCCCAGTCGCGACTCGGGCTCCAAAAAATTGTAGAGCTTCCTCGGTGTTTTATTTGCCTATCTTCATGAGAAATTATTCAAGGGAGGTTCGGAGAAGAGAAGGAAAATTCAGGAAAGAAAGAAAAAGAAAAAGAAAGAGAAAGGAAGAAAGAAAGCAGAAAAAGAAAAAAATATATAGATATGAAAAGAAAAGAAAAAGGAAGAAAGGAGAAAAATGTAATAAAAGAGGGAGAGTTCTATAGTTGGAAGAATAGGAGAAGTGCAAAGGAAGATCGCCTTGTTGTTGAGAACAAATCTTCTTTTCCAACCATTTGCAATCCGACAACGAGGACGTCGCTTGTGCCTTGAAGTCAATTTTTATATGCCCTTGCACATGTCCACCATTCTAAATCTTCTTATCCTTGAAACCCCTCACATTATGGTAATATTCTCATGATCATTGGCTCGGAAGGTAAGCAACCGTTAGAAAGTTTTCTTAATTTGACAATATATGTATTTACTTTGCTAGCCCTACCTACAACTCCACTTATACTTGAGAGACTTATGTTGTGAGAGTTGAGAGCTTGCAAAACTATTAGGATAGCCACTTAAATTGAGAGACTTGAAAGGACTTGGGCAAGAACTTTGGTCTAACTCTTGTTGCAGCGAGATTGTTTTCATAACTAAAGAAAAACTTGCAAGGAAGGCAAGAAAGTAAGTGTTGTTGATTTTCAAGATTTATAGATAAAGGTAAGAGGTTGTGGAGTAATGATTTGGATAGATCTTTGAATGCCCATACTTAGATTATCCTTGCCGCTCCGCTGACACTCACTTGAAGAATTTTGGTGAGATTTGTTTGCTTAAGTATGTTTTGCAGAGCAAGAGCTTTTGTGCAACCCCGTTGGAAGATTTTGATAGCTTGATTTGCTCGAGGACGAGCAAAAGCTAAGCATGGGGGATTGTTGACAGTCGTTATTGGTACACTTTTAGGGCTGATTTGGCATTGGTTTTAGACTAATTCTTATACTAACCCGCCACTTGGCATCTGAAATAACCCCATTTTCAAATGTGTTTTGTATTTTGGAGTGTATTGTGAATTTGCAGGAAATACGACATATTTGGAGGAGTTAGACGTGGACCAAAGCACCTACATGGATAAGGATTGAGGAGGAGGTCCAGCACACGAAAGATGGAGACGAAATGAGCTAGAAAGAGCCCAGGCCGGCCGGCCTGGAGGCTCTGAGCCGGTCGGCCCAACCCATTCTAGGGCCCGCTCGCGCTCCCCTTTCTTCAGCACGTAGTAAATGCAAACCCTAAGGGTTCCCTCCGCCGTCATTCACCAGAGACCTATATAAACACCCCCGAGGACGCCCTCATGGGGAGTAATTAGGTGGAGAGAGGATTAGATTAGATCTAAAGCCATCATTGGAGAGAAACACAAGGAGGAGACGCCGCCGGAAGCCCTAGCCGTCGTCCGGGCGCCGTCTCAAGTTGGAGGATAGCGAGGAGCTCATCCTCACCGGAGGCTTCCACACCATGAATCGCGACGTCATGCTTAGCTTCATGGGGTAAAGTCCTTGTTTGTCCATGGGGTTGTAAGGAGATCTTGATTTGTAATTGCCGAATCCTTTTGTGAGATCAATCTATCATGTTCTTAGTTGATGGTGCTTTTCATCTTAATAGTTGGCCAACATTACCATGGGTGTGCATATCTCTTGTAGCCTTGCATGCTTAGATCACATCAAGTTTCATGTTTCTATAGCTCGATAGGTTAGTACCCTCATGTAGTGACAGTATGCGGGAGGAACAGTGTTGAGTTTGGTTCACATATTTATCATTGATAGATTAGATTGGTTTTATCTTGCTTGGCGATTACATCTCATAGTGATCCTAGACCCTATGGGCAAATGCTTCCATACCTTGTGTACTCCTCTCTACCACTCATAACATTGATTAGGTTAGATTGTTCTTATTTATACATCATCATTCGATTAAAGAACACTCTTGCTAACATCATTAGTGCTTAGTTAAGCATAGTAATCCCTTGTTCTGTGGATTGATAAACCTTTGGGGAATACTCTAAGGGAAAAGCTACAACCGATCCATACACTTGTGGTTCGTAATTGACGTGCCTAAGGGCCGTCAACATTCATCAATTCCTCAACATGGCAGAGGCTAACTTGTAACACCCAAAAATTTCCTTTTTAAATATAGAGATTAATTTGCTAGGTTTTTTGTGTGAGCATTCCCAAATTTAGGCAAATAAAACCTTTTTGGTAATTAAAATCAACTAGAGTTAGAAACTTGTTCTGTGCATATCATGCTGATGCATCGTTTTCTTGTCTGAGTGTTTTTGTGTGCTAGTCCAAAACCCCATTGGTCCTAAGCCCTAAAACCCTATCCACTAAACCCGGTCCGGCTTTCCTTTCTCTTTTCTTTTCCGGAGTACAAAATCCGAAACCCGATCCAAATCCGGCCTGACCTCCTATTCTTTTTGCCCTGTAACCCAAAAGACGTCGGGCCCAACCCAACCTACAAGCCCATCCTCTCTTTCTCACTTGGCCCAAACAAACCCAAACCAGGTCCAACCCATCCCTCTCCCAACGCACGCAGAAACCTCATCCCGTCGCCCCTTCCCTTCCCCATCGCGCCCTGTCTCTCGTCAGAACAGAAGGCCATCGCCGCTTGGAGAAGAAGAACCGGCCATCCCCCTTGAAAGCACTCGGCGCCCCCTCTTCTCCCCTTCCCCCTCAGGTCACCCCTCCACCTTGCAAGAACAGAAGGTCGGCGCCCCTTCCTTTTCCTTTCCTCCACTCACCTAATCTCTTAAATTCATCTCAGTGGCAGTAATGGAGGAACTGAAATTCGCCCCCTCCCCTTCAAATCCTGGCCACCAGTGCCCCTTCTCCCTTCTACAAAAGCTTGGACGAGTCCTTCCCCAACCTCCTTTACCTCCATTGCTCTCCAATTCCACCACCGGCACCTGTATTTGCTGGTTTTCGTCGTGAACAGAGAAGGTAAAAGACTACTGTTGCTGCTCCCTTCCTTCTCCATGGGCGCCCTCATGATCATTCCCTCCCCTGATCGATTCTCTGGTACGCAGGAAGGACCCTAATCCCGACGCCCAGAAGCATCAACCGAGGCCGAAATCACAGTCCCGCCGAGCATCGAACTGCAGGTCCGCCCCCCCTCGTGGTGCAGCATCTTTACTGACTTTCTCCCCAAATTGATTATCAAGATGGTTTCGCATCGCTGCACTCATTCGATTTTGCTGCTCGGCACCCATTTCCGTGAACCGTAGCCCTGGGGCCCCTCAACGCCGGCGACCAGAGCGCCATTCTGGGCGGCGCTGCCTTTCTGTTCGTGAGAACGGCGTCGCCCTCCCCTGCACAGGTCCGAGAAGAAGCCCCTGAACCAATCAGAATGAGCAGAGAACCCCCACCATCAGATCTCCAACCAACGTCCAAGATCAGATCAAACATACCTCTTCGTTTTATGTTAAAGAACCCCTGGAAAACCAGCATATCAACCCGCCATCCACCTATCAGTTCAGAAAAACATCCTTGCTACCCCCTGCAATCTATAGATAAATACGTTTAGGTCCTCGGTTTTCGCAGATTAGACCTTCGTCTTGTTTTTAGTATAGTTTAATCACCGTAGATCCGATTAGAGTGATTTTTGCGTTGTTGTGATCGTAGGAATGCGTAGATTAGTTTTCTAATCTTTTTGCTTCTGTTTTTATTGAATGGTGTACTGTTCTAATAGAAATACTCTTTTATGCATGTATTGGCTTGTGATGGATGTATGTGTGGTGATGGATTGCGTGTTTAGAGTGCGAGCAGTACAAGGCCAGATTTGAGCAAGAGTTTGAAGACCCGGATCAGCAACAATATTTTGAGGAAGGCAAGTGTAACATGATTTATCCTTGATACCTATTCACCTATTAATCATGTCATTCATTCATGCATGTGTCTAATTTTGTTAAACCCTAGGAATGACTAGACTTGTTTATCCTATATACCTTGTTTACCTTGGGGTTCATGCATATGGGTAGATAAGTTAGTTGTGCTTAGCTTGCTTGCAACCGCTAATGATCGATGAATAAATGTTAATCTTGACTAATGATATACTTGGAACCTTATTAAAATATGCTTTTTAGCAACATGGTTTAGGGAGCTAGAGCATGTGCGGATTGCTCTAGTGTCTCTCCTTAAGGTCCGGTTCTTAAAGCGGCCACCCAGGCTTTCCGTACAACCACAAGGATCAAATGGTTCTGGTCTTGACTAAGTAAATTGTACGGCTCTAGCTTGTCTAAGTGGCTATCTGGCTTGACTCGGAGGAGAGGGCCAGGAGCGGTGGCCTCGGTCTGTCTCGGATGGGCTGACATTTATTTTGGTGGGAGCAGGGAGGGCCTTTGGGTCCCTCACTTGTCTCGGATGGGCTGATATTTACTTTTGTGGGAGCAGAAGAGGTTCACACTGCCACTAGCTGCTAGGGTGTCTTTTGAAAGGTCTCGTAGTGAAACCCCGTACCTGTTTTTGGAGGTACACTTGTCTATGACAAAGGGGAATCGCGACTTGTGGGTAAAGTTGTACAACCTCTGCAGAGTGTTATGATCTGATATATCAGCCGTGCTCACGGTTAAGAGCGGCCTGGATCCTTTTCGAGCGGTTCCTTGTTTTCCGGATAAATGGTTTAATATGATGTTGTTCATTTACAATATTTCACATGCTTTCATAATGTGGGTTACAACTAGGGTTGTCATATAATTCTAGTAATTCAGGTTAATTCTAAAATCAATCAACTAAAATTGCTAACCGCAGTTCAAACCTTGTCTAGCCTTTTGAGCCTCATTTAATCATGTTATGCTTGCTAAGTAAGATGGATTACTTACACTTGCTTCATATCAACAAAATCCCGGATGGGTACTCAGATGAGCCGCCAGTGGATGCGTTTCCCGAGGAGTTTCTGGATTTCTAGGCAGTGCAGTCCCCCAGTCAGAGTCCCTGTGGAGGCTCAGTGGATTTAGATGCTTACTCTTCCGCTACTTTGATAAACTCGATAATAATGTAATGCCTGTGATGTAATGACTTTATTCCTGTTTATGTTATCGAGCACTGTTTTCCTTTCTTTGATATTCAATTCTGAGCTATATGTGTGTAAAGACTTCCTGGGTACACATATAGTAGCATTCGGATTTCCTTTGTAAATCCGGGTGTGACAGAGTGGTATCAAAGCAGTGCTGACTGTAGGATGCGCAGCCTAGAGTAGAATGGTCGTTTAGAGTTCATGCTCCTTGCTTATTTCATTTTGATTTAACCTTGCTTATTTTAATTATTGATTATATATACCCCATTTTATTTATTTAATCT
>CM014274.1:60620061-60644598 GCA_004135705.1 Alloteropsis semialata
ATGATGTTATGTAATGGTACTTATGTTCAAGAATGATGGTATATAATGAAGTACTATGTTCAAGAACGATGGTATGTAATGTAATAGTTATGTTCAAGTATTATTTTATTAATATTTTCCATCTTGATGTAGTACTTTTATTGAAGTGTTAATAGTTAAGGAGTTAATATATAATACAAATATAAATAGATGTAAATAGAAAATACCAAAGATATTAATTAGTAAATATGTTTGTAGCAAATACTAAATTTTAAATAAGGTAAACAGAAAATGCCAAATAGTGAAGAAGTTAAAAGGAAATAATTATACCTAAGGTAAATAGAAAATACAAAATAGAAAAAACCAAATAGGAAACACAAATGGCGGGAATGGAATTGGGAAGCCCCTTTGGTACCGGGTGATGTCACCACCCGGTACCTAAGGGCTGAGATTTGGTGCTGGAATTGGCGCTAATCCCCCCTTTGGTACCGGGTGGTGTAACCACCCGGTAACTTGGCACCAATCCCCCCTTAGGTACCGGGTGATGTCACCACCCTGTACCAAAGGGTTGGGGCCTATCTAAGTCGATGTCTGTCGGGGATAGACCCCCGGGGGTACCCAGAAGGCGGATTGGCCCAACCAGCAAGGGGCGGCCCAATCCGAGTGCTATTGGAACGGGTTGTCAGACTGGGTGGCCCACCAGTCGGGAGGCCCGCTAGTCGGACAAGCTGGGACGGGTACGACGGCGCGCGGGACAAGGAAGCAGACGGCGCATCTCGCAAGAAGATCGGAGATCAAGATAAGCTAGCCGGAATTCTAGGGAAAGATATCTGTAATCGTTATAGGATCAGATCCTTGTATTTCGGGTAGGTTATGATCTCTGGCCGACTTGTAACTCAAGGCAACCGGACTATATAAGGTGCCTTGGGACCCCCTCCAAAACTACAACACCCGATCATTCAACCTAGGACAGAACCCAACTACGGAGATCCTTCAGGAACTTCATACACAGCAATCCATACACCCAACACAGGACGTAGGGTATTACATCATCTCGACGGCCCGAACCTGTTCAATCCTTGCGTCTTGTGTTACCATCGTCTTGTGATCCTCGATCTGTCCCTCAACAAATCAACCACGTAGGCTACCCTGTGTGGACTGCCGGGCTCATAAATCCGACAGTTGGCGCGCCAGGTAGGGGTTGATCGACGAGATCAATCTGCAAGCTCGATGGCATCTACTTCCACCGTCATCACGCCGGCATCTGCCAAGATCTCCATCGCTGAAGGGGCCATGTTCTTCTTCGGATCCATGGTCTTCACCGCCGGGCCCAAGGGAGAGCTCTCCTTCAGCCGCGACGCCACCCCGGAGGAGACCGTGCCACGACTCAACGCTACGCCAGACGGGATTGTCACCGTCACCACTCCACCATCAACGCTCGCCAACAACTCGACGACCGTGACGGCCGACGCCGCCTTCCCAGCTTCCGAGGAGAGCCCCCTTCCGCCTACACCGCCGACTGCTTTATCTACTCCGCCTCCACCACGCAGGGCTCACGAGACATCCGCGGAACGAAGGCGGCGATGGGCCGCACGCCAGCGCGAGTTTGAAGCGGACATGGACCGAGCCATCGCCTTCATCGGCGAGTGCATCGAGCTCGCCGACTCCGCCCGCCAGGACGTCACCTCACCGACGCGATTCCTGTTCGGACTCAGAAACAGCGGGGTCGTGTACCAGGAAGCACTCGGCGGACGGCCGAGCGCCGACTACTCTCCTGACGCAAGCGAGGCGGCCAACTCAATCACGATCGCCCAGATCGGATCTGCCCCGAACGTCGTGATAACGCAACCTCCTCGTCATCAGGATGCGCCGACTCCGCCTGAAGAGGAACCATCGCCGACTTTCCCGCAAGTCACGCGCGTCCTCCCCCCAAACAAGAGGATCATGCCAGCCAAGCGGGAAACGTTCGTCTCCGACATATCCGCCGACGAACCAACCGTCCAAGGAGAGGATCAAGCGCACCACGACGCCAGGGTCAGGCGCAACGACGAGAAACAACAGCGCCGCAACACGCGACGAGATCGCCGAAACCCCAGGGCCACCCGCAACCTCAACGACGATTTCATCCAAGAAGTCGGCGGCGTAGGCGTCTACGCCACCCCATCAGCTAACCTCGCCGCCGCCCATCATGAGCTGGAAGGAATCCCGGAAACCCCGGAGCTCAACCGGATCAAGACCAGGCTGACCGCAGCCGCGGGCATGATCAATGCCCAAAAGGCCGCCGCCTCTTCGTCTCGCCACTCCAGGTCAGCTAGCCATCATGAAGACCACGACGTGGTTGACCAACCGGACCTCCGCAAACAACTCCGCAACCGTGATCTCCGCAGGAACCTTGACGACCGCAACCGGTGAAGGGACGAGGACGAGCTCCGACGGCGCGCCGAGTACAACCGCGAACACGGCGCCTCGGGGTTGGACCGCGACACTCGCCTGCGCCGAGAATTGGAGGCCAATGAGGCCGCACGTCGCCGTGAATTCGACCGCAAGTACGGTCCTCCGCTCGAACAGCAGAGGCCGCCACGGGCTCGCACCCCTGAAGACTTCTCCGCTGATTCAGGGCGCGAGAACGCTGAAAACCTCAACGATTGCGACGGCTTCCCAGCGTTTTCCGCCCGAGTAAGATCCATTCGAATGCCTGCTAACTTTAAACCTACAGGCATAGAAAGGTACGATGGGAAGGCGGACCCTACGATGTGGCTCCGGACATACAGCATCGCCATCCGCGTGGTGAACGGCGACCACGACTCCATGTGCGCCTACTTCCTAGTCGCCATGACCAAGGTGGGGCTGAGCTGGCTCCACAGCCTTGAGCCCGACTCCATCGACAGCTGGGACACGCTCTGCCGCGAGTTCAAGAGCTATTTCCAGGGCAGCTCCATATGGCCAGGCACAGCGTGGGACCTGGGGAAGGTGAAGCAGAATCACGGGGAAAGCCTCCGCGACTACACCGACAGATACATGGAGAACCGCAACCTGGTTCCCGGCTGCTCCGAGTCCGAGATCATCCACTACTTCCTCGACGGCCTCACCGACTCGGTAGTCTTTGAGCGTCTCTGCGAGGACCTGCCAAAGACCTCCGGCGAGTTCTTCGGGCGGGTGAACAAGATGGCCAATGCCAAAGAAGCCACTCGCCTCCACTACAACAAGAGAAGCGCTCAGGACGACGATCGTCCGCCTCACCGAGAAGATCGCCCAAGGAAGGAGGACCCGCGCCGAACTCGGCCAGAACCAAGCAGAATGGGTGACCGAAAGCGCTCGGGAGATCGCACCATCGCCGCCATGGATCGCGGAGGCCCACGCCCACAGACCAACTTCAGCGCCGAGTTCGAAAAGATGCTCCAAGGGCCCTGCCCCATACATAAGCAGTCCAAGCACCGCATGATCGACTGCATGGGGCTCGCCGACGCCTACAAGAAGCAAGAAGGGAAGCTGCCGCCGCGTGATAACGATAAGGGCGACAAGGGAAAAGGGGCCCCCGTGAACCCCGGTTTCCCAAACGTCGAAAGGCAGGTGAACTTCATCCTCGGAAGACCACCGCAAGTGGACAACAAGCGCCGGGAGAAGGTGCGCGACAGAGAGATATTCTCTTGCTACACATCGCCGATCCAACCACTCCGCTGGTCAGAGCAGCCGATCACCTTCTCCAGGGAGACCAGTGGTTTCAAATCTCCGACGTCGGCGAGTACCCCCTAGTACTCAGCCCGATTGTGAACAACGCCCGTCTCACCAAGGTACTCGTCGACGGCAGAAGTGGGCTCAACATCATCTTCGCCCAGACGCTGAGGGACATGGGCATCGGCCTCGATGCTTTGGCCCCTTCCCTTCACCCATTTTATGGGTTGATTCCGGGCAAGGGTTCCAAACCACTCGGGCAGATATCTCTCCCTGTCACCTTTGGCGATCAGAGCAACTTCCGAACCGATTACCTCAACTTTCAGGTCGCCGACTTCACCACCGCCTATCATGCCATACTCGGGAGGTCGGCGCTCGCCAAATTCATGGCGATCCCCAACTACACGTACCTGCTGATGAAGATGCCAGCACCGAACGGCGTCCTCTCCGTCCGCAGCGACGTCCACACCGCCAAGGGATGCGACAAGGAAGGGCTCCACCTCTGCACCGGCATCGAACGCAGCGTACTCCAGATGGAAGTCATCAACGATGCGAGAACATTCCAGGGAGATCCCGGCTCCATCCCCGAGTCCTCCAAAAGAAGAACCGCGCCGACTGCCATGAAGCCGGCCGAAGAAGTACGCGCCATCTCGCTTGGGCTCGCCGACTCCTCCAAGACCGCCCTGATCGGATCAGGGCTCGATGCCAAATAGGAAAGCGCGCTCGTCGCCTTCCTCCGGAACAACGCCGACATATTTGCATGGACTCCATCAGACATGCCAGGTGTTCCGAGGGAGGTGGTCGAGCACTCCTTGAAGGTTGACACGAACGCCAAACCAGTTCGCCAAAAGCTCCGACGCTTCGCGCAGGACCGCAAGGAGGCCATTAGGGTAGAAATTACAAGGCTGTTAGCTGCTGGGTTCATTAGAGAAGTCTTTTATCCCGACTGGCATGTTAACCCAGTCCTTGTAAGAAAAAAGAATAATGAATGGAGAATGTGTGTTGATTACACGGATCTCAATAGGCACTGCCCTAAGGACCCCTTCGTCCTGCCCCGCATCGACCAAGTCGTCGACTCCACCGCCGGATGCGTACTCCTATGCTTCCTTGATTGCTACTCCGGCTACCACCAGATCGCCTTGAAAGAAGAAGACCAAGAAAAGACGTCCTTCATCACTCCGATCAGCGCTTACTGCTACACCAAGATGACGTTCGGCCTCCGCAACGCTGGCGCCACTTACCAGAGGGCCATAAACCTGACCCTGGGTACGCAGATCGGTCGCAACGCCGAGGCCTACGTTGACGACATAGTAATTAAGATGAAGATCAAAGCCGAGTTCATCGCCGACCTCTCCGAGACGTTCAGCAACCTCCGCAGGCTCAACTGGAGGCTAAACCCGACCAAGTGCGTTTTTGGCGTACCAAAAGGGAAACTACTCGGCTTCATCGTCAGCAACAGAGGCATCCAAGCCAATCCAAAAAAAATAGACACCATCCGGAGGATGAAACCGCCGACTGGGAAGAAAGAGATCCAAAAGCTGACTGGTTGCATGGCGGCCTTGAGTAGGTTTATCTCTCGGCTGGGGGATAAGGGCTTGCCATTCTTCAAATCCTCAAGAAGACCGACAGGTTTGAATGGACCCAGGAGGCACAGCAGGCTTTCACCGACCTCAAAAACTACCTCTCCAACCCATCGGTACTCGTCGCCCCGCACAACGATGAACCACTACTCCTATACATTGCAGCCACGACTAATGTGGTGAGCACTGTGATCGTTGTGGAGAGAGAAGAGGAGGGAAGGTGCAACGCGTGCAATGACCAGTCTACTATGTGAGCGAAGTACTAAGCGAATCCAAGGCGCGCTATCCCCAGGTGCAGAAACTACTCTACGCACTGCTGATTACGTCAAGGAAACTCCGCCATTACTTTCAGGCGCATCGCATCAAGGTGGTCACGCAATTCCCACTCGGCGAAATCCTCCATAATAGGGATGTCACCGGACGAATCATCAAATGGTCCGTCGAGTTCACCTCCTTCGTCATAGATTTCGTCCCACGCACCGCGATCAGATCACAGATCCTCGCCGACTTCATCGTCGAATGGACCGAGAGCCAGGACGCGAAGGAAGACACTAGCGGAGAACACTGGAATATGTACTTCGATGGCTCCTTAATGATCGATGGCGGGGGCACAGGTGTACTTTTCATCTCGCCGAAAGGGGAACTACTCCGATATGTCCTTCAAATACGCTTCCCCGTCACCAACAACGCCGCCGAGTACGAAGCAATCCTCCACGGGCTCCGCATCGCCACCTCACTCGGAATAAAGAGGCTGCTGGTTTATGGCGACTCTGCCGTCGTTATAAACCAAGTCAACAAAGAGTGGGATCGCCACAGCGAGCGAATGAACGCTTACTGTGAGGCATGTTGACACCAGCGGTGGCAAACAGAAAGTCCGCAAGCGCACGGCTGTCGAAGTAGCTTTCACCAGTGAGTAAACCAGGTATCAAATCCATAGGGAACGTAAAGGTGTATCTAATCACTAAAGCTGAGCCAGATCGATCGAGTGTATATAAAGGCTGGGTAGAGAGGATAACTTAGCACTAAGGCTCTGATTATAGTTAAGAGAATTCTCCTATGCTTGCTTTAGGCACCGGGGTATCCTAGGCCTCTAGGAAATTGCCGGCCAACAGCTCTACGCCGTACCCGTACGTGGAGGATTACAAAGGACGGACAGGGCTGTCACCACCTGCCGCCTACCTCTACTAATCCGTGGGGCTACGAGGCAAACGAGGGCAGATATACACCTAAGGACCACGCCTAAGATAATATCAGCTATCCTAACCTTGATCAAAGATTAGAATACTTTATAAATAAAGCAACGAATCCACAAGCACAATAGAGACTTAACTTATCTATAACTCAGACTTAATTACTAGTTGAATCCCGGATACTTACTGAGTAGCTCGCATCCGTCGAGGTACAGGTCGAGGGTCGCCGATAGGCCGAGACTCCTCCAGACTCTCCCTCACTCTCTCCCTATTTCTACTCTGGATATGAGGAGAGCTTCGCCTTGGATCTTCTCTTCTACTCGATGATGATTAGCCCTACCCCGAGTCCAGCTATTTATAGCTTGGAGAGGCGGTTTAGAGTCGGTTTGCAGCGGTTGAGGCGGTCCGGAGATGGGCCCAGGTCGGCCGACTAGGGGGGATCGGCCGAC
Source organism: Alloteropsis semialata (assembly GCA_004135705.1). Classification (NCBI taxonomy): domain Eukaryota; kingdom Viridiplantae; phylum Streptophyta; class Magnoliopsida; order Poales; family Poaceae; genus Alloteropsis; species Alloteropsis semialata. The sequence goes on from CM014274.1 coordinate 60,626,932, forward strand.
CATCAGATTCACCGACGTTGATGATACACGGCACGGATGAACTCCTGGTGGCAGTTAACAGTTGCTGGTGAAGGCGGTGGCGATTTGACCGCGCGGCTCGGTCGGCCGACCTGGCTAGGTCGGCCGACCCAGGGCTATGGCCCCTCGGCCCCACTTCGTCAGTGTCACTCTCCAGTGGGTCCTTTGGTCGGTTTCCGGTGGGTAATGGCAAAGATGTGTCAGTTGAGTTAGGGATGTGGGCCCATGAATCCATGTGCTTGCCACGTGGCCCAATCCCAACTCTTCATTACCACCGTCTTGATATCAATGTGCCTGATCACTTCTGAGTGTGCTTCTTGTTGGTGGGCTGAGGATGGACCTCACCGGGACTGGACCCAGATCGGCCGACCATGGAAGGTCGGGCGACCTGGCCCTAAACCCGTTTTAGCTCTTCTTTTGCCACTTTATTCCTGTAAGCACATATGCACCAAAACTCATGAAATTCATTAGTAAACAACCCTATATCTATTTGTTTTATCATGTTTTATATCTTTGTTGGCAGTAATAAGTTGTCATTAAGAATCGCCAACAAGCTCCCCCACACTTATCCTTTACTCGCCCTCGAGTAAAGTCTAAGCTTCATCATGGAGATCATTAACAAACATATAGCTTAGTGGAAGTATATGAGTGGCTATCATGTCTTCTTGAGTTATTGCAGGAAGGAACAGCCTTTTCTATGACATGATACACTTCACTCTCAAGTACTTGGGGTTTTGAAATTTTGCAAAGAAAACCTATGCCTTGCTCCTCAAAGAGTTTCTCTCTGGATAAATATGGTGGTTGGACAACACTCATACTCTCCAAAATAGAACTTTTTGTGTGGAGCTCTCAAGATACATACATTTTCTCACTTATTTTGTCATTCCAAGGATTGGATCCAAATCAGAGACAAGCCATGTAATCAAGTCAAGATGTGCAAGTGTGTGATATGAGATGGACATGTAATGATACTCCTTTGTCTTGGCCTTTCTTCCCCTTCTCTTTTCTTTTGGATATGGGCTACTGCACTTCTTTTTTCTCTTTTTTTTTCTTACTCAATGCTCTTTTAGCATGAGTCTCTTTCTTCTCTTTATTTTTCTATGCATTTAGCCCATATCTTCTTTCCATCTTAATTTTGGGAAGAAGGGTCATTTTTCAGGAGTATTTATTTCATGAACATGAGACAAAGGCATGTTTTGCTTCATCCTCAGTGTAAGGATTTAGCTTTTATGGTGGAGTGTACGTGATCTTGACTTTAAAAACATGAAATATCTCTAATACGGGTCACAAGACTTGAAACAACTCAAAGCTCAAAGGTAAAGTTTGATCATATTTGTAAGTGTTTGTCTCTCAAACCCATGAGGAGCATAGCAAGGTACAAAGTTTTAAAACTTTTCATAAATTTCAAGTACTCAAATAGTAAAGGTATCTTTCATATTAAAGCCATATCTCAAAATGCAATAACCTAGATGACATGAGTTCCTATAAATATGAGGATTTTCACAAGCCAAAAGGTACATGGAATAAAATATATGTAAGTTAATAAAAACTTCCATGTGATGGGGAGATGCAAAGGGTTGATTTTACTAAGTTTTTGAATTCCTTGATCAGGTTCTGCAAATATTCAACTGAAACAGAGTTTAGAATGACCAAACCAGCGTGCAGAAGGAAGTAGAGGTCAGGTGGGACCCAGGCCAGGTCGGCCGATCTGGTGGGGTCGGGCGACCTGGGGGTGACTCCCCTGGTTCAGATCTTTCTCGTGCTGCTCTGTTGCGTTCTGATATTCTCTGTTTCACGTTGGATTGCTCCGTTTCCCGTTGCGATTTCCCCCACACTTGTACCTTTCACTCAAAACAAGTGGAAACAAAAAGAAAACACAATCCTAATACACTAAACATTTTATTTTATTCATCAATTCAGAGGCACATTACAAGATAATCAAAAGAAATAAATGAAATAAATGAATAGAAGGGAAACTAATGTGCCTATCCTAATCCAAAGCCTAGGGTATCTAGGGTGCATTATAGAGATTTTCATCCCCAGCAGCCTTGGCATAGCGCTTAAGTTTCACGGCTGTTGATCTACGAAGCATATCAAAGTCGTCTTGAAGGCTTATGCGCTCAAGTCGCTCTTTAGCGAACTTCTTCTCCAACTTTGCATAGTCGCGACCGAGTTGATTAATCAACTCTAGCAACTCAGCGTTGGAGGGAGCCTTGGGGGCCTTCTCATCATCATCACTCTCATATTGGCTCCCAGGCCTGCGAATTGGAGGAGGCTTGATATGCCTCTTGATCTTGCCGGCGGGTGAAGATTCCACCGACTCCTCCAACTCCTTCCTCTCCTCAGGTGTGAGGGGAGGGAACAGCCCCTTACCATAGCCACCACCGGGTTTCCTTTCCCCGAAGATCCGGAAACGTGGCTCCGGGGTACTGGCAGGAGAGTAGATGGACACATCAGACGTATAGTGATACGCCACGACGTCCTCCCACTTGTTCCTGACCACCTCCTTCAACTTCTCCCCTGGTTGAAGCTTGGGGAGTCCATCCCCCTTGATCGGAGCGGCCGCCGGTGTCTTCTTTGGGGTTAATTGCCCCGTCGTCGGCCTTCTGTACGGGCTTGATGCCCGTGCATCGTGCCTCTGGGTCCTCCTCGGAGACTGAGACCGCGCCGCCGAGTGAGAACGTGAGGGGCCACCAGGGCCGGTCGGCCGACGAGGCACATCGGCCGACCCCCTGGTGCGGCCTCTCGCGTCCTCCTCTGGCGGGAGGCTGGCCAGTGGGGTGACAACCACGGCCATGGCTTGCTCCAGGTTGGTGGGCACTAATTGATTGGCCGGAGTGGGCTCTCCATCCAGATCAAAGGTTGATCAGGATTTGGGGTGGCTTTTTCCGGCCATTGATGGAGAATTGGGAGGTGTGGCTTGGTGATTTCAGAATGGGGGCGAGGAAGAACTCAGATGAGAGGGAAGAAGAGGATGGGTGAAAATTTAAAGATAGGCTAACCCTCTTCTCGGATCCATCAGAGTTAGAATCGCTCGTCCACCGCAGAACGGCTTCAGAGATGTTAGAGTAGAAGGTTGGCAAAAGATAGGGCCGATTGGGCTTAGGATCACGTCGGCCGACCTGGTCAGGTCGGCCGACCTGGCCTTGAGCCCGGTCGCCCTCTTCTTCTTTGTGCACTACGTGACAGTTACACTAAACCCCAAAATGTGTGCATTCATGTTCTAAGGGTTAAGGATTTAACATAAGGTGTAATTATAAATGGGAATCATCCATGACCAAATTGATCACATCAAATTCCTCATCTACTTTATCAGGTTCAAGGAAAACTTTTAAACGTTGACTATTTACCTTGAAGAGGTTACCTTCATCATCTTGGAGTGTGATTGCCCCGTGCGACGAAGTCTCCACCACAACGAATGGTCCTTCCCATTTACTCCGAAGTTTTCCATGTCCAAAGAGCTTCACCCTGGAATTAAAGAGTAATACCTTATCCCCGGGGTGGAACTCCTTCACCTTGATCCTCTTGTCGTGCCATCTCTTGGTTCTGTCCTTGTAGATTCTGGCACTGTGGTACGCTTTGTCTCTCCACTCTTCCAATTCCGATAGTTGCATCCTTCTCATCTGCTGGGCTGCTGGCAAATCCATGTTCTACTTTCTTATGGCCCAGTGCGCCCGATGCTCTAGCTCAACTGGTAAATGGCAAGTCTTGCCGTAAACCAGCTGGTATGGGGACATCCCGATTGGCGTTTTGTACGCCGTTCGGTAAGCCCATAGAGCATCTGGTAACTTGCTCTTCCATCCTTTGCCCATTTCTGTCACGGTCTTCTGCAGAATGTTCTTGATCTATTTGTTCGATGTTTCTGCTTGACCGCTTGTCTGGGGGTGGTACGGTGTAGCTATATTGTGCTTTGCCCCCAGTTCTGCCAGAAATTTATGGAAGGTCTTGTCGATGAAGTGCGACCCTCCATCACTGATCACCATCCTGGGGGTTCCAAAACGTGGAAAGATGATTTCATGGAACATCTTTCGCGCGTGTTTGGAGTCAGCGGCTCGACATGGCATTGCTTCAACCCACTTCGAGACATAGTCCACTGCCACCAGGATGTACTCACTGTCATAGGATTTGACAAAGGGTCCCATGAAATCAATGCCCCACACATCAAACAGCTCAACTTGTAAGTTGTTTGTGAGTGGCATTGCATCTCTTGCGGTGATCCCTCCATGTTTCTGGCACTGCTGGCATCGTCGAATGAACTCTTTTGTATCCTCATACATTGTAGGCCAGTAGAATCCACTCTGCCAGATCTTTGACCTTGTCCTGAATGCCCCGTAGTGACCTCCATATGGGGCTGCATGGCACTGCTCAAGGATCTTCCTTGCTTCATTTGTTGGTACACATCGCCTGAGCATGCCGTCTGAACATACCCTGTACAGGTATGGTTCGTCCCATAGATGGAGTCTACTCTCGTAGATCAGCCTTCTCTTGTTCTCCCCTGGCGGTACATATCCTGCAACCATAAAGTTCACAATATTTGCATACCAAGGGTCGGAGGCGGTCACCTTGAGTAGGGTGTCGTCACGTAGAAAATCATTTATCGGTAGATCCTGCATGTCAGTAAATTGCATACGCGACAAATGATCTGCTACTGAATTCTCTACTCCCTTTTTATCTTTAATTTCTAAATCAAATTCTTGGAGTAAGAAAATCCAGCGGATAAGGCGTGGTTTAGCATCTTTCTTGGTAAGCAAATATTTCAAGGCAGCGTGATCGGTGTAGACAATCACCTTAGCTCCTACCAAGTAAGATCTAAACTTATCTATAGCAAAAACTACTGCCAAGAGCTCTTTTTCAGTGGTAGCATAGTTAAGTTGAGCTCCTGTCAAAGTTTTACTAGCATACGAGATAGCATGATGATTCTTATTTTTGGTCTGTCCAAGGACAGCACCAACAGCATAATCACTGGCATCACACATAATCTCAAAGGGTAGCGTCCAGTCAGGGGGTTGAATGACTGGTGCTGAGATGAGAGCGTTCTTTAAAATGGTGAAAGCATGTAAACACTCATCATCGAAGTCAAAGGGCACGTCCTTGGCTAAAAGGCTAGTGAGGGGCCTGGCTATCTGGGAAAAATCTCTGATAAAGCGCCGGTAAAACCCCGCATGACCTAAGAAGCTGCGGATCCCTTTAACATTGGTGGGAGGTGAAAGCTTTTCTATGACTTCTATTTTTGCTCTATCCACCTCTATTCCCCGTTCGGACACTAAGTGTCCCAACACTATTCCCTCTCGGACCATGAAATGGCACTTCTCCCAGTTTAGCACCAGGTCCTTGTCTCGGCATCTTTGTAGTACCTTGTCTAAGTTCTGCAGACAATGGTCGAAAGTCTTTCCATAGACTGAAAATCATCCATGAAAACTTCCATGATCTCTTCAATCATGTCTGAGAAAATGGACATCATGCACCTTTGGAACGATGCTGGCGCATTGCATAATCCGAATGACATCCTACGATATGCATACGTTCCATAGGGGCAAGTGAAGGTGGTCTTTTCTTGATCATCGGGGTGGATGGGAATCTGGTGATAGCCGGAATACCCGTCAAGAAAACAGAAGAAGGAGTGGTTCGCGAGTCTCTCCAACATCTCATCGATGAAGGGGAGTGGGAAGTGATCCTTCTTTGTTGCCTTGTTAAGTCGGCGGTAGTCGATGCACATCCGCCACCCAGTAATGGTACGCTGAGGAATCAGCTCGTTTTTCTCGTTACTTACGACGGTCATACCTCCCTTCTTGGGCACTACTTGGACAGGGCTGACCCATTCACTATGAGGGACGGGAAAGATGATCCCGGCGTGTAGAAGTTTCAAAACTTCCTTCTTTACGACTTCCCTCATTGCATTATTTAGCCTACGCTGAGGCTCCCTAGAAGGTGTAGAAGCTGGATCTATGGGAATGCGATGGGTACAGAGTGCAGGGCTTACTCCCTTCAAGTCCTTGAGGGAGTACCCGAACGCCGAGCGGTGTTTCTCAAGCACCTTTATGAGTCTATCACTCTCGTCCTGCGATAGCTTGTCACTAATGATGACGGGAGTGTCTCGGTCTTCATTTAAGAAGACATAGCGAAGGCCAGCAGGCAAAGGTTTTAGCTCTACGTGCGTCTTAGGTGGCTCCTCGGTTTCAAGCGGCTCAGAAGCGTCATCCTCTTCCTCTATAAAGTTGTGAACATTCTCTTCGAGGAATGACTCAAATGGGTCATTATGTTGTAGGGATTTCACTTCCTCAGCCGGGTTAGGTTCTGTCAAAGGTTCAACTATGGAGTTATTAACCCTAGCTAATGGTATAGTGAGAAGATTCCTACCTACCTTTGCTAGGAGAGGTTTCCTTCCGAGGTTACATCCTGTAGCAGGCCCTCGATAGGATGTCCTATAAGGAGGTCGAAATCTGATGTCTCAAAGACATAAAAGTCCAGAGGCATCTCAATCCCGTGGTGAGAGAGGAGAAAATCTCGTACTAGGCCGAGACTCTTGAGAATACGACCTGAGGGTGTTCTAAGAAGTCTTGACGTTGGGGCCATCTTTTTACGACGTCCAAGGATGTACGCGAAAGAACTAGACATGATGTTTGCCCCAACGGTCGGGTTGTACAGAATGTCTACGGCCACCTTGCTTATGAAACCTCGAATGGTCTGTGAAGGTGAGTTAATCTGAATGAATTTGAAAGAAGACTCAGATTCGTTCGACCGTTCCGTGTTTGGGATGGCGATCAGCTCCCTCACGGTTTCGTTCAAAATTTCTTTCTCCATATAGATGGACGGGGTCTTTACCGTAGGCTTCTTCTGTATTGAGTAGTTCAAGGTATTCCCAAAGTCTTCAAAAAGATCTTCCTCGAACTCAAATGGTAATCCGAGAGGTTGAGTTTCCTCTTCCTCAACGGATGGGGTCTCAGGAGTTGGACTGGGCAAGTCTATGGGTTCTATCTGTGAGTCTTCTTGCTCAGTCTCGGTCGCGTCCGCAGGAGAGTTCTCTCGGATGGCCGCTAGGACTTCTTTTGCTCTGGCCGGGGTTATGTATTGGAATGAACCCCCGGCTGCTATGTCTATGTACCGGGCATCTTCACTATTCAACCCAGACCGAAAATGCTGCATGAGCATGTAGTCTGGGAAGCCTAGATCTGTTCCGGTTAGACATGAGTCCTGAAATCGGTCCCATGCTTTGGCGATCGTTTCCTTCTCTCGTTGCTGGAAGTTAATGATCTCCTTCCGAAGTGCACAGATCCGGTGAACAGGAAAGTATTCAAGACAAAACTCGTCCCGTAACTTTTCCCATTCACCGTTCGTTAGCGCAACGGTGTGGTCGTACCACTTCCTTGCTCTCTCTTTAAGAGAGAACGGGAAGAGCTTCCATCTAATCGTTGCTTGCGTCATGCCTGATATGACCAGACACGAGCAAAGCAACTCGAATTCGTGCAAGTGATGGTATGGGTTTTCACCATCACCTCCAGAGAAGGATATGTCCTGGACCATTGCTATGAAGGCAGGGCGAAGTTCATAGCTATCGGTTAAAATAGGATTTGACGAGGGGTGCGGCTCCAATAATTCGCCCTTTGGAGCAGAGAACTCATGAATTTGGGTGGAATTCATGGTTAATAAAAAAAGAAATATAAAATAAAAGATATACGAGCAACCTTAGATCTTAGATAACTGCTACCGTTCCCCGGCAACGGGGCCAGAAAGCTTGTTGACACCAGAGGTGGCAAACAGAAAGTCCGCAAGCGCACGGCTGTCGAAGTAGCTTTCACCAGTGAGTAAACCAGGTATCGAATCCACAGGGAACGTAAAGGTGTATCTAATCACTAAAGCTGAGCCGGATCGATCGAGTGTATATAAAGGCTGGGTAGAGAGGATAACTTAGCACTAAGGCTCTGATTATAGTTAAGAGAATTCTCCTATGCTTGCTTTAGGCACCGGGGTATCCTAGGCCTCTAGGAAATTGCCGGCCAACAGCTCTACGCCGTACCCGTACGTGGAGGATTATAAAGGACGGACAGGGCTGTCACCACCTGCCGCCTATCTCTACTAATCCGTGGGGCTACGAGGCAAACGAGGGCAGATATACACCTAAGCACCACGCCTAAGATAATATCAGCTATCCTAACCTTGATCAAAGATTAAGATACTTTATAAATAAAGCAACGAATCCACAAGCACAATAGAGACTTAACTTATCTATAACTCAGACTTAATTACTAGTTGAATCCCGGATACTTACTGAGTAGCTCGCATCCGTCGAGGTACAGGTGGAGGGTTGCCGACAGGCAGAGACTCCTCCAGACTCTCCCTCACTCTCTCCCTATTTCTACTCTGGATATGAGGAGAGCTTCGCCTTGGATCTTCTCTTCTGTTCGATGATGATTAGCCCTGCCCCGAGTCCAGCTATTTATAGCTTGAAGAGGCGGTTTGGAGTCGGTTTGCAGCGGTTGAGGCAATCCGGAGATGGGCCCAGGTCGGCCGACTAGGGGGGATTGGCCGACCATCAGATTCACCGACGTTGATAATACACGGCACGGATGAACTCCTGGTGGCGGTTAACAGTTGCTGGTGAACGCGGTGGCGATTTGGGCGCGCGGCTCGGTCGGCCGACCTGGCTAGGTCGGCCGACCCAGGGCTGTGGCCCCTCGGCCCCACTTCGTCAGTATCACTCTCCAGTGGGTCCTTTGGTCGGTTTCCGGTGGGTAATGGCAAAGATGTGTCAGTTGAGTTAGGGATGTGGGCCCATGAATCCATGTGCTTGCCACGTGGCCCAATCCCAACTCTTCATTACCACCGTCTTGATAACAATGTGCCTGATCACTTCTGAGTGTGCTTCTTGTTGGTGGGCTAAGGATGGACCTCACCGGGACTGGACCCAGATCGGCCGACCATGGAAGGTCAGGCGACCTGGCCCTAAACCCGTTTTAGCTCTTCTTTTGCCACTTTATTCCTGTAAGCACATATGCACCAAAACTCATGGAATTCATTAGTAAACAACCCTATGTCTATTTGTTTTATCATGTTTTATATCTTTGTTGGCAGTAATAAGTTGTCATTAAGAATCGCCAACAAGGCAGTACACAAGCAGGAGGGAACGACCTCGCGGCTGACGCACTCACCAAACTGGGGTCAACACGCGCGGAAGTACCAGAGGGTGTGTTCGTGCAAGGCCTCCTTAAACCCTCTATCAAAGAGTTGGGAGACGAACCAGAGCCAGCCCCTGAACTCCGCGAGGTGATGACCATTGACGCCGAAGAAGATTGGATGGCCGAGTTCATAGATTACCTCGCCCACAACAAGGTACCAAAGGACCCCACGGCACGAAGGGTTCTGGAGCGCCGAAGCAGGAACTATGTGGTAGTCGGCAACGCCCTATACCGACGAGCTGCCACAAGCCAAGTCTTCATCAAATGCATCAGAAAGAAGTCGGTCTCCAGATCCTCGATGACATCCACTCGGGAGTCTGCGGAAGCCACGCCGCCGCAGGGACACTAGTCGGAAAAGCATACCGGGCCGGGTTCTTTTGGCCTACTGCCGTCTCTGATGCCAAGGAACTCGTCCGCCGGTGCCAAGGATGCCAGTTTTTCGCCAAGCAGAAGCACCTCCCGGCCCAAGCTCTACGCACGATCCCGCCCTCATGGCCTTGTTGGGGATTGGACATGGTGGGACCATTTCGAGCAGCCCAGGAGGTTACACGCACATACTCATCGCCATCGACAAATTCTCCAAGTGGATAGAGTATAAAGCCATCATCGGAACTCCAACGTCAAAGCAAGCCGCCGCCTTCATCGAAGAAATCACGCACCGCTTCGGGGTCCCAAACAGAATCATAACCGACCTGGGAACGTAGTTCACCGCGTCCGCCTTCTGGGATTTCTGCGAGAGCAGATGCATCGACGTATACTACGCCTCGGTCGCCCACCCCCGGTGCAACGGATAGGTGGAACGAGCAAACGCCATGATACTCCAAGGCCTAAAGGCGAGGATCTTCGACCCGTTGAAGAAGTTCGCCGGACGATGGCACCAAGAGCTACCACAGGTCATTTGGGGACTCAGGACTCAGCCGAGTCGTGCCACGGGCCACACTCCCTTCTTCCTGGTCTACGGCTCCGAGGCAATCCTCCCGACCGACATCGCCTTTGGATCACCGCGCATCGACAATTACGAGGAAGGCGAAGTGGAAGCAGCTCGCGAGGTGGATCTCGACTCCATTGAGGAACATAGAGTCAACGCGCTCATATAGCATGCGCATTACCAGCAACAACTCCGACGCTACCATGACAAGAATGTCCAGCAACGGGACTTCAACATCGGTGACCTCGTCTTACGCCGAGTGCAATCGACAGCAGGAGCTCATAAACTCTCCGCCCCATGGGAAGGACCGTTCATAGTGACCCAGGTCATATGTCCGGGTACTTTCCGACTCCAATACGAGGATGGCACCGAAGTCCCACACCCGTGGAACATAGAGCACTTACGCCGATTCTACCCATAACAAAGCTATGTATCACCAAGTTCAATAAAGATATCTCTTTTTCTTTACTTGTCCTCTTAACAAAACCACTCGGTGTTACTACTTTCCCGAGTAGTTCCTGACTAAATGCTGTGTAACCGGGCCTGGAACAACGCCTAAGCCTTTCTACACGTGCACGGGATCCGCTCTCGATGTTATGAACTTAGGATAAGTGAAGCGAAGGGAAAAGCACATTCAAGCAAAAGAACTACTCGGGCAACTTTAAAACATGAGATAAAATATTCAGAACTCTCGTTTTACTCATTTCTGAATGTTTGTACATACAAAATCTACTCTACTCTACTCCACTCCACTATGCAGGATTCTACTCCAGCTTGAGAGCCTCGCCGACCTTCTCGGCGATCGGCCGAGTTAGCGCCAGCGCCTCCTCCACTTGCTCGCGAGAAGCATCCGCTGCCACCCCATCGCCAACCGGTGCAAGGTCGATCCGCGGGAAGAGTGTCCGAACACGCGCGAGAGCGTCGTTCGCACACACAACCGCCGATTCCTTGACCAGGTCGGCGATCCGGGCCGGCGCGGCCTGCAGTCGGGCGACGAGGGCTGTCGGCTCACCCTCTTCCGGGGCAACGGCGTCCAGCAGGTCCTTCGCCGCGTCGTGGATCTCCGCCATGGTCAAGTGTGACGAAGCCAGCTCTTGCTCCAAGCCTGTTATGATTTGAGAGTTATTCTGGATAGTATACATCGCTTGAAGCATCGTCATGTCCGCACCTTTTCGGAACTCCTGCTCCGTCTTCAGCTTGCCCGCCATGACCTCCTCGGACTTCTGCAGATTGGCGTTCGCAAAACGCAAATCCTTCAGCTCCTCGAGGTGACGGGCCCTCTCCATCTCTTTCTCTGAAAAAGCACTCGGTCAGGACGGAAAAGTATACGGCAAAACTCGACGGCAAAGAAAAAGCACTCAGAAAATACAAGGACAAGGCCGTACCGTGAAGACTCGAGCGATGCTGCACTATGGCGTCGTTCAAGCTCTTCTGGGCGGCGTCACGCTGACGCTTGACCCGTTTGAGCTCCGCCTCGCGCTCTCGCACCGACTGCACGTCACGGAGCTGCTCCAGGCGCGACTGCCGGAGCGCAGTCAACCTCTGCACCAATCAGCGGAAAGCAGAGAAGTCAGGCAAGGTACAATAAAGCGCGACAAATAAACAAAGCGGATGAGGAGACAAACCTCCACACAGCGCCGAGACTGATCAACTGCGAGCTGCAACTCGGCAAGCACTGCCTCCTCCTCCGCCGCGTTGGCGTCAATCGCGGGGACCGTCATAGTCCCCGAGTCGTCCGACTGCTTTTGGGGGACCTCTCCTTGAGCAGCGGCATCTCTGCCTGCGTGCAGGGCTGACACCGAGGGGTCCGCTACAGGATTCCCAGCGCCACCACTCGAGGGAGCTACCGCCTTCCTCGCCTCGCCCTGCACGTCCTCCGTCCCGAGCGCCTCCGCGTTCTCCTCCGGAGCAGGCCCGGCCGGCACCTTCTCCGGTTGCGGCGCCATCGACCCCTGCGCCGAGCCCATCCCACCGGGTACCATGCCCGAGGGTGGCGTGCCACCAGGTGTAACCGGGGGGGAACTCGGCTTCTGAGGTGTAGCACTCGATGACCCCATCCCGCAAGCCGCCGCAGCATCAACATCGGATGATTTGCTGAAAAAAGTAGTCAGAAGTTACAACAAGAACTCGGAAATGATGATATGTACAAGAAGCATGAGAACCGAAGACTTACTGGGTACTTTTCACCACAACAACCCGGGGCCGCAAGATTGGGAGCTTGGGCCGCCGCTGCGCCGTAGCTGTCGTCAGGATCGGCCTGGTCCCCAGATTGGAGACCGGCCTGGCATCCGCGGCAGCCTGGACAAAGGCTTCCGCCACCATCCGCCGCTTCTCCTCCACTGACACGCCCATGGCCCGGGCGTGCTCCTGCTCTTGGAACAAGGAGTCGGACATTGCTTCGTCCTTCTCCTCTTCCTCCCTCTCCACGACGGCCAGGGAAGGTCGTCCCGGCTCGTCAACATCAGCGTCCGAACCAGCAACCGGCTGCTTGGCCGGCTGCACAGCCGCCTTCTTCGCGGTCATCTGCCTCGAGCGCTTCTGCTTCGGAGGCGGTGCCCCATGCACCACTGCTTCCTGGACGGAGGGTGCCTCGTTGGATAGCGTGGCTGAGTCGTCGTCAGCCGCCTCGCCGAACCCAGGCGCCGCCGGCTTAGGAACACGGGCACTGCGAGCCCCAACTTTGGCCACGGCAACCCGCCGCTTCCGTGGGCGGTCTCCTCTACGTCTTCATCCGAAGGGCTCAAGGAGCCCTCCGTGTCACTGGCTGCCCACTCCAGGGAAGCAGGCGGGTCAACTGGATCTCCTGCAAGGGCGTCTCCTTGATCACCCGGGGGTGCTACCCCCAGGTATGCCTTCCTAGGCGAATCTTCTGGAAGCGGAGAAGGAGAGAAGTATTCGAAGACCCGATCCTGCGAGAGTCGCAAAATCAGATGGCCAACGGACGATTAGATCAAAATCAAAAAATCAGTATCAAGACCAACACGCTAAAGCACTCGGAACGAAGACTTACCGGTGGAGCAGGCCTCTTCAAGGAGAATGGGCGCGGTTGATGCTTCTCCGACACGTGGCCGAGGAAGAACCCGCCCACGCGCGCTTTCATCTTCTCCTTGCCCACCGTCCGGCGGGCCCCCGGGTAGGGTCCTCTCGGCCCGAGTACTCGAAGCCCGTGTGCTTCCTCACCTGGATCGGCTGCACCAACCGCCGACTGAAGTTGCAGGCGATGCCGACTGCTGTCAAACCCCGATCTTTGAGCTCCTTGATCATCCCAAGGAGCTCCTTCACTTCGGGCATCTGGTGATCCGCTGGAAGTTCGTTCCAGCAGGTCTTGATCTCCGGCCGCGCTCCGGTGTGGCAGGGGATTGTTGGCGCGTGGTTCCCGACGTAGAACCACTCTGACTTCCAGCCCTTGTTGGAGGTGTTGAGGGCGATGTCAAAGTACTCGTCCTTCCGGCCTTGGCACAGCATGAATCCGGCGCCTCCCACCACGACCATCTTCTTCTCGCTCGGCTGAGGCTTCAACCAGTAAAGATACCTCCACAAGTCGAAATGGGGAGTAATCCCCAGGAAGGCCTCGCACAGGTGGATGAAGATGGAGATGGCCATGATCGAGTTGGGGTTGAGGTGGACAGCTTCGATCCCGTAGAAGTGGAGGAGGCCTCAGAAGAAGGCCCCCGCCGGCAAACCAAACCCCGCCTTGAAGAAAGACTTGAAGAGCACCAGTTCGCCGGAGTTCTCCGACGGGAAGGCCTCCTTGACGCTTGGGCGCCATTCCACCACTGGTTGAGGCAGAAGGATACTCCGGTCCACCATCTCCTCCAATATATCCACGGTTACCTTCCCCCGTGCCCATGCGACCGCGGGGGAGGGGATCTTATCGGACTTGGGGAGGTCGGTGAGCTTCCTCTTCGGCGCCATGGCTTGGGGCACGGAACGCCTCGTTCGCATCCGCGGGGCTGCGCTCCTCGTGGAGGCTAAATCCGCGGGGCGGATCTAGAAGCAAGGAGAGGCTCTGGTGGCGGCTGAATGAGGAATGGAGAGAAGGGGGAATGGATCTCGAAACAGTGGGATTTCCCCATCGGACCTAACCCTAGCCTTTTATGGCACTCTACAACGCCCGAAATTATCGCAAGACGGCACGATTAACGGAAGTGAGCTCAACGGTAAAAAGATCCGTTGAACGCCCACGCGAACTGTTACGCCCGGAGCGTCAACGGTAAAAAAAAGACCCCGTATACTCGGGCAAGACGAAGAAGTCGGCGTGGCGCTAAGGCTCGACCAGCACTCGGACTCGGGGGCTGGTGCCGCATTAAAGACAGTGTGCCTCTCGGGCTCGTTTGGCCCCGAACCACTCAGGAGCCAACACTGCAAAACGAATGGCGTGCCGCAAAGGCTCGACCAGCACTCGGACTCGGGGGCTGGCGTCGCATTAAAGACAGTGTGCCTCTCGGGCTCGTTTGGCCCCGAACCACTCGGGAGCCAACACTGCAAAACGAATGGCGTGCCGCAAAGGCTCGACCAGCACTCGGACTCGGGGGCTGGCGCCGCATTAAAGACAGTGTGCCTCTCGGGCTCGTTTGGCCCCGAACCACTCGGGAGCCAACACTGCAAAACGAATGGCGTGCCGCAAAGGCTCGACCAGCACTCGGACTCGGGGGCTGGCGCCGCATCAAAGACAGTGTGCCTCTCGGGCTCGATTGGCCCCGAACCACTCGGGAGCCAACACTGCAAAACGAGTGGCGTGCCGCTAAGGCTCGACCAGCGCCCAGACTTGGGGGCTGGCGCCACATTAAAAGCAGCGCGCCTCTCGGGCTCGATCGGCCCCGAAGCGCTCGGGGGCTGATGCTGCAAAGGAGCTACCAATTGGATAAGCGAGGCCGAGCCCCGACAGCTCGGGGGCTGGCGCCACCAAGAAAGGAAACGCAGAAGTTTCGAAACTATCAAGAGAAAAATTCTTTAGCAGGACATACAGTTACAACGAGGCCGGTCATGCGCCGGTTACAAGAATAAAAAGACTCCGCCCTCACGGGGACGGCTTAGGGCCCTAGCTGACGCGCCAAGTGCTGCATCCGCCGCAAGTTTGGTCCACATGAGCTCGTCGCAAGCTCTCTTGTAGCACCACTGCAGCCGTCAACGAGGCAGCCCCTTTTGAGGGTTGAGAGCGAATGCCCCTGGGTACCCCTTGGTTGGCTAGAGCCTTACGCCCTGACAGTCCTAAACCAAAGGCAAGGCAAGGAGCCAACGGAGCAGCACCCAGACGCTGATCAACACCTCAAGTACATCGCAAGCACTCTTCTAGCACCGCGCTCTTATAACTCCATGAACTTTCCCCGGTGGATGAACCCAGCCATGGGCCCCCAACACACTCGCTACAAGGATCCTATGCATACTCTCGCCTCTGGGTAGCAGCTCTGTCTCCCCGGCGAGTATTTATAGCCTCGGGCTACCAGGGAACGAGGGACTCCCCTAGCATTGTGAAGCGTGTGGCTCCAAGCCACGCGTCCTCTCTCCTCTCGAGGCGCACAGGTCATCCTTATCACCTTTGGTTTTGCTCGACCACGGGTGAGCCCTGTGCGTTCACGGGGGAAACTGTTCTTGTCGCCGCATGCCAGGAACGACGTTCTTCCTTGTGGCATTCGAGAAAGAGGGAATCTTCAAGAACTTGGACACGAACCAAAGCTAAGTATTACTTTCGATTAAATATCTTATGATTTCATGTCTCTCGGCTCTTCTATGTCTCCATGACTTTCGCTGACCATCTCGGTCACGTTCCGACCGCAACTCCGTAAGCTTTTGTACAAGTCGCTAAAGTACTCGGGCAGCACACGCCATAATTCGTGAAACCTCGACTCTTCCGTACGTCTACGCTCCTACGCGTGCACGTGGCCCAGCTCCCTGCGCTATGGACTACGGCTATCGGAGATCAGGTGCATAAACGTAATAGGCTAACTACCTGGAGAAATTAATTGACTTAAAAAGTTGGAAGCAGGAATTCTTTTCATACATTGCCGAATGCTTTTCTTCTCGGATTAGCATTTTATTGCATCATATACTGCCGTCGCACTGTGTTTTCACTGCAGGGTATGGATGACCACTCGGCGTGCTTCAGCCCTCATGCTCGAGGGTTGGCGCCGGGACGACCACTCGGCGTGCCTCAGCCCTCACGCTCGTGGGCTGGCGCCGGGACGACTACTCGGCGCGCCTCGACCCTCACGCTCGGGGGCTGGCACCGGGACGACCACTCGGCGTGCCTTGGCCCTCACGCTCGGGGGCTGGCACTGGGACAACCACTCGGCGTGCCTCGGCCCTCACGCTCGGGGGCTAGCACCGGGACAACTACTTGGCGTGCTCCGGCCCTCACGCTCGGGGGCTGGCGCCGGGACAACCACTCGGCGTGCCTCTGCCCTCACGCTCGGGGGCTGGCGCCGGGACGACTACTCGGCACGCCTCGGCCCTCACGCTCGGGGGCTGGCGCCAGGATGACCTGTCGGTACGCTTGGACCCTCACGTTTAGAGGGCGGGCTGCCGAAATTGACGCCAGAAGGAAATGTCAAGATGCTCCTCGAATAAGCCTTGAGCCGATTCCTACGGAATCACCTTAAGGCTCGGGGGCTACGGCCAATGGACGCACCTCGCGGTGCATCCGTTGATTGTCTGGCGACCACGACGAAGATGATCAGAACAAGGCTACAAACCCTTGGACCGATTCCTCTGGAATCGCTTCAAGGCTCGGGGGCTACGGCCAACAGACGCACCTCGCGGCGCATCCGTTGCAGACGGCTCTCTTTTCTCTCCAGTATCACGCGGTTTTGCTTCCAACCGTAGCAAGCTCGAAGCTCAGCAGATAGCACGACCTCGCCGGGTTGTCGCTCAACCATGTACTACTCGGGGGCTTGTCGGGGATAGACCCCCGGGGGTACCCAGAAGGTGGATTGGCCCAACCAGCAAGGGGCGGCCCAATCCAAGTGCTATTGGACCGGGTTGTCAGACTGGGTGGCCCACCAGTCGGGAGGCCCGCCAGTCGGACAAGCTGGGACGGGTACGACGGCGCGCGGGACAAGGAAGCAGACGGCGTATCTCGCAAGAAGATCGGAGATCAAGATAAGCTAGCCGGAATTCTAGGGAAAGATATCTGTAATTGTTATAGGATCAGATCCTTGTATTTAGGGTAGGTTATGATTTCTGGCCGACTTGTAACTCAAGGCAACCGGACTATATAAGGTGCCTTGGGACCCCCTCCAAAACTACAACACCCGATCATTCAACCTAGGACAGAACCCAACTATGGAGATCCTTCAGGAACTTCATACACAGCAATCCATACACCCAACACAGGACGTAGGGTATTACGTCATCCCGACGGCCCGAACCTGTTCAATCCTTGCGTCTTGTATTACCATCGTCTTGTGATCCTCGATCTGTCCCTCAACAAATCAACCACGTAGGCTACCCTGTGTGGACTGCCGGGCTCATAAATCCGACAGGTCGCGCCCTTCTTCCTTCTCGCCGTCGATCTCGCTTCTCCACGCCGCCGCTCTCCTTCGCCCGGCC
>CM014274.1:60645598-60657519 GCA_004135705.1 Alloteropsis semialata
AAAAAAGGTTCCTTTGCCTCAGTACACGCAGCCAAAGTGGTGTCCTCCTGGCTTGACTCATTCTCAGAAGAGGAGATTGCAGCGGTTGCGCACTCAGAAGCAAAGGGAGGAAGAATCGGCTAAGAAGCGGGAGGAGTGGTTCAATGAGGCTAAGCCGATGATTCCACCAGTTGGTCAGAGTTCCAAGGATGGTTCTGGTGCCCAAAATGTTCAAGCTAAAGAAACAGAAAAGGCCGAGCCATCTGCGGCGAAGTCAGCTGAGCCGGCCGCAACCGGTCAGACCGGTTTCTCTGACCGGTCAGACCGGTCACCCCCTGTTCCAGTTTTGGCAACTGGAACCGGTCAGACCAGTTAGGAGGAACCGGTCAGACCGGTGTCGCCTGAGGGATCAGTAGCCGACGTATTTTCTTCTTCGGCTAAGGTTTCGATTCCGCCCACTGCAATTTCAGATGTTCAGATGGGTAATGATGATGAAGTTGTTGACTTTGAGCCTTCGCCTAGCAGGACGGACATGGAGGTCAATGTTATTTACATGAACGCCGATTATTGCTTTATCGGAGATGATGAACGGATGGCTCAAGTTGATTTTGCTCCCAAGAACGCTGTGTTTCAGAGGCCTTCAGAATCGGATATCACCTAAAAGCTCTTTATGTGAAGGGTCACATTAGGGGAAAGCCGATTTCTAGGATGCTCGTTGATGGTGGTGCTATTGTGAACCTCATGCCATACACCTTGTATAAGAAGTTGGGAGGTTTGGACAGCGAGCTAATCAAGACAAGCATGACGATCAGCGGCGTTGGAGGAGGAGAACCGATGAGCGCCAAGGGAGTTGCATCATTGGAGCTTACCATTGGGAGCAAGACGCTGGCGACTGCTTTCTTCGTCACGGAGGTGCAAGGTAACTTTAGTGTTATCTTGGGGCGCGATTGGATCCATGCAAATCAATGTGTGCCTTCTATCTTGCATCAATGCTTAATTCAATGGGTTGGTGACGAAGTTGAGGTGGTTCATGCGGATACTTCGGCATGTGTTGCCTTGGCCGATGCATCTATTTTGGGAACTCATGATAATGTTAAGTGCTTGACCGGGATTGATATTTCAGACTTTGAGTTCCTTGCTTGCACTAAGGATGGCTTTGTGTCTGCTGCTCTAAGGCCGGTTCAAAGATCGGTTGATTCAGATAATGAAGAGTAGATGGATACAAGCGAGAAGTGGCTTAAGGAAAGGGTGGAGCATTATCGGTCAAACATGAACGATGCATGTGAAGCCATTAATGATTTTGAAGAAATAGAGCAGTTAGGACAAGGATTTACATCGGCCGATCCTTTAGAAAAAATAGATATAGGTGATGGTTCTATACCAAGGCTGACTTTTGTAAATCAAAATTTGAAAGCTGATTATAAAGTTGAATTAATCGAGTTGTTGAAAGAATATTCTGATTGCTTTGCTTGGGAGTATCATGAGATGCCTGGTTTAAGTCGTGAATTAGTTGAACATCGATTACCAATTAAACCTGGTTTTAGGCCATATAAACAAGGCAATAGACGATTTAATCCTTTGTTTTATGATCGAATAAAAGAAGAGGTTAATCATTTGCTTGAAGCTAAGTTTATTCGGCCATATCGCTATGCTGAATGGATCTCTAATATTGTTCCTGTTGAGAAGAAAGGTTCTAATAAAATTAGAGTGTGCATTGATTTTAGAGATCTTAATAGAGCGATTCTCAAAGATGAATATCCTATGCCTATAGCCGATATGCTTATTAATGATGCTTCTGGACACAAGATTATTAGCTTTCTTGATGGTAATGTAGGATATAATCAAATCTTTATGGCCGAGGAAGACGTGTACAAAATGGCCTTTAAATGTCCCGTTTTGTTGGTTTATTTGAATGGGTTGTGATGACTTTTGGTTCAAAGAATGCCGGCGCTACTTATCAAAGAGCAATGAATTTAATTTTTCATGACTTACTTGGTGTGATCCTAGAAGTCTATATTGATGATATTGTTGTCAAATCGGCGGATTAAATTCTCACTTGGCTGATTTGCGTCTTGCTTTTGAAAGAATGCGTCGGTATGGTTTAAAGATGAACCCATTGAAATGTGCTTTTGGTGTATCGGCTGGAAGATTCTTAGGCTTCATGGTTCATGAAAGGGGCATAGAGATAGATCCTAAGAAAATAAAAGCTATTGATAAACTTGAAGCGCCTACTTGCAAACATGATTTACAAAAGTTCTTGGGCAAAGTTAATTACTTGAGGCGGTTTATTTCTAACTTGTCCGGGAAAGTTAGTGCTTTTACTCCTATACTTCGGTTAAAGAATGAAGCCGATTTTACTTGGAGGGCAAAGCAGCAAGAGGCCTTTGAGGAAATCAAGAAGTACTTATCTTCGCCGCCTGTACTTAAAGCGCCTAAGAATGGGGTGCTATTTAGGCTTTATATTTCGGCCGAAGATAATGTTATTGGGGTTGTTTTGACTCAAGAAACAGATGGCAAAGAGTACATTATTACCTATTTGAGTCGACGGCTTTTGGATGCGGAAACAAGGTATAAACCTGTTGAGAAATTATGCTTGTCTTTATATTATGCTTGTACAAAATTGAGGCATTATTTGTTATCTAGTACTTGCATTGTGGCATGTCAAGCCGATGTTATCAAGTATATGTTGCATAGACCGATTTTGAGCGGAAGGATCGGTAAGTGGGCATATGCACTTATTGAATATGATTTGGCTTGTGAACCTTTGAAATCCATGAAAGGCCAAATTGTAGCTGATTTTATTGTTGAACATCGGATTAAGGATGAGCATAATTTAGAAGTTGATTACATGACTTTTACTCCATGGAAATTGCATTTTGATGGATCTATTTGCAAGAACGGATGTGGAATTAGAATTGTTCTTGTTTCTCCTAATGGAGCTGTTTTTGAAGCTCTTAGCCGATTAGAAATTGAGTGCACAAATAATCAAGCCGAATATGAAGCTTTATTGTTCGGATTAGAAATCTTGCATGACATGGGAGTAAAACATGTTGAAGCTTTTGGTGATTCATTACTGGTTGTACAGCAAGTATCTAAGGTGTGTCAATGTTTAGAAAGTTCATTGAATATTTATCTTGACAAGTGCCTTGATATTGTTCCATATTTTGATGAATTCACCATATATCATGTTCCAAGATGTGAAAATCCTAGAGCTAATACTTTGGCACAGCAAGCATCCGGCTATAATGTCCAGAAAAGACACTTTCATAAGAAAAGGCCGTTGATTGCTATTGTCGATGGTGAAGCTCTAACGCTTGCAGCAGAAAAGGACAGAACCGGTCAAACCGATTCCCAGACCGGTCAGACCGGTCCTGCGTTCAATACAGAGACCGGTCAGACCGATCCAGGAACCGGTCAGACCGGTTCATCGTCTACTGACCCAATTTCGGCCGCTGAAAATTCTCAAAATAAAAAGGCCGAAGTGGATGATTGGAGAGCGCCCATTATTAAATATTTGAAAAATCCCAGTTCTGGAACAGACAGAAAAATTCGGCGTTTGGCTTTCAAATATATTTTGATTAACGATGAGTTACATCGTCGCACCGCCGATGATTAATTGCTTAAATGCTTGGGTGCTGACCAAGCTAGAGTGGCCATGGGTGAAGTTCATGAAGGAATTTGTGGAACGCATCAATCGGTCCTAAGATGAAGTGTTTACTTAGAAGAGCTGCCTTCTATTGGCCTACTATGATGGCCGATTGTTTTCGTTACTACAAAAGATGTGAAGAATGTCAGAAATTTGGTAATATTCAGATGGTGCCTGCTGCATTACTTCATCCTATTATTAAACCATGGCCTTTCCGAGGATGAGGATTGGATTTCATTGGAGAGATACATCCTTCTTCTTCAAAGGGTCATCTCTTCGTATTGATTGCTACGGATTACTTCACTAAATGGACCGAAGCTGTTCCTCTCAAGAAGATGACCCATAAGGAGGTAATTGAGTTTATTACTGAGCATATTATTCACAGATTCGGCATTCTACAAACTTTAACTACGGATCAAGGTACTTCTTTTATGTCTAAAGAAGTGCGAGTTTTTGCCGATATGTATAAGATCAAATTGCTCAATTCATCTCCATACTATGCTCAGGCTAATGGTCAAGCTGAGTCTAGTAATAAGACTTTGATTAAATTGATCAAGAAGAAGATAGAGGAGAATCCCCAAAGATGGCATGAAGTCTTGTCTGAACTTTGTGGGCTCAACGCATATCTAGACATGGTGCTACTAAAGTCACTCCTTTTGAGCTTGTTTATGGACAAGAGGCCGTTTTGCCTGTTGAGGTAAATCTGGACGCTTATAGACATTGCTAAACAAAATAAGCTTTCGGTTGGTGAATATTATGACTTGATGATGGACAACATTGATGAAGTGACCGATAAGCGTTTACAAGCTCTTAAGGAAATTGAGAAAGACAAGATCCGGGTTGCTAGAGCATACAACAAGAAGGTTAAAGAGAAGACTTTTCAAATTGGTGATCTAGTATGGAAAACAATTTTGCCACTTGGTACTAGAGATAATAAATTCGGCAAGTGGTCTCCAAGTTGGGAAGGTCCATATCGAGTATTCAAGATCAATGGTGGGAATTCCTATATGGTGGAGACGCTGCAAGGAGGACGTTTGCCTAAGGCACTGAATGGAAGATACTTGAAGAAGTACTATCCAAGTGTTTGGCAAGAGGCATGAAGTGGCAATGTGGCCGATATTTGGATATCGCCCTTAGAAAAATATAATGGCTGATGAATTATGTTAAGACATCGCCCTTAGAAGACAATTTTGGTACTTATATGTTTTATGGTACGCAAGCTTTACCAAAAAATAGGAGGGCATATGTTGACAACCAAAATTGGCACGTAGATCAAGAGGATTACAGAAGATGGTGCAAGGAGCAAGAAAGAAGACGGCGCAAGAGGCAGGCCACGCCCAGACCGGTCTGACCGGTTTGGGGAACCGGTCAGACCGGTTGCCCTTTTTGTAATCCGACTAGGACTCTAAAATTGGGATTCCAAGATTGTAACGAGTTGTAACTTGGTTTCCTTGCGGGACAAGACCTACCCTCCCTATAAATATAAAGGGATTCGGCCGATTGAAGACACAACAATCGAATCTATCAAAATTTACTACTTTTGTCCTTTACTTTTTGCATCTCCAAACCCTAGCTTTTCCAACCCTACTTGCTGTTCTTCCTGCGTCTCCGCGATGTTTGAAGGCGTCCTAGGTGGCCTGCCGACCCTAGGGCACCCCTGACGACGTTCTCCCTGACGGATCTTTCCGGGAGGCGTTTTTAGGGTTCGCTGCTGCTTTCCTGGAGGAACCGGTCTGACCGGATCCTGGGACCGGTCTGACCGGTCTGCGCTGGGAAGTCACGAGCACCCCGTTACCTGCCGCGCGATCTAGCGCTCTCGTGTGTTGACCTGATTTCTGCGTCAACACCAAGGATAGTAGTTATTTTATTTGTTATTATAGTGTAGCCCAAGTTTCCAAGAATCAATGTTGTGCCACAGCAGGGGCCCTACAAGTACTATCAAGATTCATGTCCTTTACTACAAGTACTGACCAAAACTGTAGAAAACAGAGGAAAACGAAAAGCAAGAGTAAGCAAAAGGATTAACCCGAACACCGACAAGGGTAACAAGGGTGATCATGGGTATGAGGTTGATGAAGCGGTCGATCTCCTCTAGCGCCAGCCGAAGCTTGGAGGCCACATCCGCGCCCCTGAACATCTGGTACAGCTGGCTTCTGCTCTCCTGGTCTTGGCTGCAGGACCTTACGAGCTTGTATGCACGGAAGAGCGTGGCATCCAGCTGCTCCAACGGCCTCCGTGTCTCTGGATGCCGCCTCAGCTCCGGGATGTCCAGCTTCTGTAGCAGGCCGCCGACGTTCCGGACGTGCTGCGCGAGCAGCTGGCACAGATCCCTATTGTGGCGCGCGGTGTGCGCTGAAGGGATTCGAGGAGGCTACGCTAGCACAATTCAAAATTGTCTACCCCGAAAAACAGGAATAGCTGCAGTTATAGATCACAAAATTACCACTAGACGCGCAGATGCAGCGGAACCGTCTCGGTGTAGAGAAGCGTGTCGAGGTAGCAGTGCCGTGCAGTTGCTCACGTCCGTCTGGTCCTGCACGTGCGGTTCGCCCTAGTGCTCCAGATGCAGCACCTCCGAAGTATCCACACATACGGAGATGGAACGTCGAGCACCGGTGTGCCAGCACCGGGGACGCGTGGCGAGGGAGAGAGAGGAGACAAGGGCGGCGGCCAGGGAGGGCGGCTAGGGCTTGGGGCGGCTCCAACAATTGGTACGCCTCCCCTTGCCCCTCCCACGTATATATGAGGAGGAAAAACTCTCACACCCTTGTCCATTAGCAATATGGGACTAATAGATTGCATAGTCCCTCTACTGCTAAAGGGCCGTGCTAATGGGCTTCCACCTTGTGGGCCCATTAGTAACCTTAAGCCCTCGTGGATCATAAGCCCATAAACCGATCCAATCCTATTGTCTCTCGGGCATATATCCAACAGTCTCCCACTTGCACTAGAGACAATCTCTTAGTCAAGCCTTTCAATGTTCCAAACCCCTTAAGCGTGCGACCCTCTGGGTTCACGTACACATGGACATGACCCGAGTACTCCTACTCGATTCAATAGTTGACAGCGGCCTCTAGCAAGACATGTCAACTCCCATGCAACGTAAAGATCATATCAGACGAACCACCACAACGTCACGTACCAGCTATTCCCTTTGCCTCACGATATTTGGTCTTACTTTTCCAAGCTGACCTCTCTTTCTCGAACCTGTGAATCGGATCCTTCAAGAGGTTAACACTTAACCTAGCACGGCCATGCATTTCTTGATCCGATCACTCGAGGGGCCCAGAGATATCTCTCTCACATAGAGAGGGGCAAATTCCATCTTGATTGACCATGCCTCACAGCATGCTTCCTGACAAACCCGAAAACTACCTTTATTACTACCCAGTTACAGCGTAGCGTTTGATAGCCCCTAAGTAGGTCAATTCACATCTTGAGTACATGCGACAATCTCAGGTCTTAGGACAAAGCATACACATTGTGAAAAATAGAGAACAATATTACAACATCTCACGTTGGGTCGATCCAGCCCATGTCATACACGCGCCCACATTATTAGTTTGACATCTCTATGTCCATGACTTGCGAAATATAGTCATCAACTAATACATGTGCTAATCAATAAGTCAGATTAGGGACATCTTTTGAATAACCATACAAGTAAAGAATTTCACAAATAATTCACACAATTATTGATCAATACACGTTGCCTTTCATGGATATTCAATAAATAAACAGTATGTCATAGATACAAAACGACCATCTCTATGATCATTCACTCGTAATAGATCTAATCTAGAAGATATCTAATACCCATAGCTCTCATGTGAGACTCATGCTTAGGCTGTGGAAGAGCCTTTGTCAAAGGATCAGCAACATTCAGATCCGTATGTATTTTGCATATCTTGATTTCACCTTGTCTAATGAACTCCCAAATGAGGTGAAACTTCTGCAGTACATGTTTGCTCTTTGGGTGATTCCTTGGCTCCTTAGCCTACGCAATAGCCCCATTGATGTCGCAGTAGAGGTTCAATGGGCTAGACACACTCGGAAACACACCAAGCTCAATGAGAAACTTCCTCATCCAAACACCTTCCTTTGCAGCTTCAGAAGCTGCGATGTACTCGACTTCTGTTGTAGAATCGGCCACGGTCTCCTGTTTGGAACTCTTCTAGATTACAGCACTACTATTTAAAGTAAACACGAATCCCGATTGAGACTGTGAATCATCTGGATCAGATTGGAAGCTAGCATCGGTGTAACCATTTACAACGAGCTCCTCCTCACCTCCATAGACTAGGAACATATCTTTAGTCCTTCTGAAGTACTTAAGAATATTTTTCACCGCTATCCAGTGACTCTCTCCCGGATCAGACTGGTGTCTGCTCGTCATACTTAGAGCAAATGAGACATCTGGATGAGTACTTATCATGGCATACATGATAGACCCAATTGCTGAAGCGTATGGAATCTTATTCATGCGCTCACGCTCATCAGCAGTCTGAGGACGCTGATTCTTGCTGAGGTGTACACCATGTGACATAGGCAAGAACCCCTTCTTGGATTGCTCCATGCTGATCCGATTCAGCACCTTGTCAATATAAGTATCTTGGCTTAATCCTATAAGCCTCCTCGATCTATCTCTATAGATCTTTATGCCCATAATATATGCTGCTTCTCCTAAGTCCTTCATAGAAAAACTATTTTTCAGTGAAGTCTTTACGGATTCTAGCATAGGAATGTCATTTTCGATCAATAATATGTCATCCACATACAAGATCAGAAATACAATAGAGCTCTCAATTTCTTTCTTGTAAACACAATCCTCTTCTTCATTTTGATGAAATCCAAACCCTTTGACTTCCTCATCAAAGCGAATATTCCAACTCCGAGATGCCTGCTTTAATCCATAAATGGATTTCTGAAGCTTGCATATTTTTCCAGCATTGGTCGGATCGACAAAACCTTCGGGCTGTATCATATACACGTCCTCATCAAGGTTTCCATTCAGGAAAGCTGTTTTGACATCCATCTGCCATATCTCATAATCGAAATACGCAGCTATTGCTAGAATGATCCGAATAGATTTAAGCATCGCTACTGGAGAAAATGTCTCGTCGTAGTCAACTCCTTGAACTTGTCGAAAACCTTTTGCAACAAGCCGTGCTTTATAGACGTGAACATTTCCGTCCATATCTCTCTTTTTCTTAAAGATCCATTTGCACTCGATGGGTCTAACACCATCAGGCGGGTCAATTAAGTTCCAAACTTGATTGTGTCCCATGGAATCTATCTCGGATCTCATGGCACTTTGCCATTTCTCGGAATCTGGGTCCATCATTTCTTCTGCATATGTCCTAGGCTCATCGTTTTCCATTAACAATATGTCGCGCTCTCCCGTAATTAGGAGATTCATCCTATCAGTTACGCGATGTGGCCGTTCGGACCTTCGTGGTTGTGGTGGTTCTTGTCTCACCACAGGTGCCTCCACTTGTTCTGCTACATTAGCTTCACTCGTAGAGTCTTGCCTCACAGGCTCATCTCAAACTTCTTCAAGATACACCTTTTGTCTACTTTTCTCGCTCTTGAGAAACTCTTTCTCCAAGAAAACACCGTTCCGAGCGACAAACACTTTGCCCTCTGATCGGTTGTAGAAATAATACCCAATAGTCTCCTTTGGATATCCCATGAATATGCATTTGTCTGACTTGGGTGTAAGCTTGTCTGACTGAAGTCTCTTGACATATGCTTCACAACCCCATATTTTCAGAAAAGACAAACTGGGAGTCTTGCCAGTCCATATCTCATATGGTGTCTTATCTACGGACTTAGACGGTACCTATTAAGTGTG
Source organism: Alloteropsis semialata (assembly GCA_004135705.1). Taxonomy (NCBI): domain Eukaryota; kingdom Viridiplantae; phylum Streptophyta; class Magnoliopsida; order Poales; family Poaceae; genus Alloteropsis; species Alloteropsis semialata. The sequence goes on from CM014274.1 coordinate 60,655,078, forward strand.
AAAGCTGCTGTTTCTAGAGCGTATCCCCAAAATGATAACGGCAGGTCTGACTGGCTCATCATTGATCTAACCATGTCCAACAAAGTTCGATTACGTCGCTTGGATACGCCGTTTCTCTGAGGCGTTCCAGGCGGCGTAAGCTGTGGAACAATTCCGCAACTCTTTAGATGACTGCTAAACTCGTGGCTCAAATACTCGCCTCCGCGGTCGGATCGTAAGGCCTTAATTTTCTTGCCACATTGATTTTCCACTTCATTCTAAAATTCCTTGAACTTTTCAAAGGTTTCTGACTTATGCTTCATTAAGTAGACATAGCCATATCTACTAAAATCATCAGTGAAAGTAATGAAGTATTGGAATCCACCTCTAGCTGTCGTACTCATCGGTCCACACACATCCGTATGTATGAGTTCCAACAAGTCATGCGCCCTCTCAGGAAAACCTGTGAATGTCGTCTTGGTCATCTTTCCTAGCAAACAAGCTTCGCATGTCTCGTATGATTCAAAATCAAATGAAGTTAAAAGTCCATCAGAATGGAGCCTTTTCATGCGCTTCTTGCTTATATGACCCAAACGACAATGCCACATGTAGGTCAGACTTAAATCATTAGGTCGAAGCCTTTTAGCACTTACATTATAGATAGGTGCATCATCAAAATTTAAAATAAACAAACCATTCACAATGGATGCAAAAGCCACAAACATGCCATTCTTAGAGATCACACAACCATTGTTTTCACTCGCAAATGAATAACCATCCTTCATCAAACATGAAGGAGACACAATGTTTCGACTTAAACTAGGAACATAATAATAATTATTTAATTTCAAAATAAATCCTGATGGGAGGGGAAGTTGCATCGTCCCAATGGTCAGCGCAGCAAGTCTTGCATTATTGCCCACGCGAAAATCAACTTCTCCTCTTTCAACGCTTCTACTTCTTATTATTCCCTGCATCAAATTGCAAATATGGGCAACCGATCCGGTATCAAATACCCAAGAATTAATATAAGTATCAGCGAGAAAAATATCTGTAACATAAACATGAAGCTTACCTGAACCGGAAGTACTCTTACTTCCCTTGTTCTTCATTGCAAGGTACTGCTTGCATTTTCTCTTCCAGTGACCCAGTTCATGACAGTGAAAGCATGGCTGATCTGGCGCTGGTCCAGGTTTGGAATCCGAGTTTGGCTTGTTGATCGCATCTTTAGCCTTACCCTTTTTCTTCCAATTGCCCTCCTTAAAGTTGGGCTTGTTCTGGATTGCCATCACATGGCCGCCACCATTGCTCTTCTTAATGTCAGATTCTGCTGTCTTAAGCATGCCACACAACTCATTCAGGCCCTTCTCTGCCCCATGCATATGGTAGTTCGAGATGAAGCTCCCATAGCTTGGCGGAAGAGACGCTAGAATAAAATCAGTGGCCAACTCTGGGCCTATTGGGAAGCCTAGCTTCTCCAATCTCTGAGTGTAACCAACCATCTTGATCACGTGTGGCCCAACTGCTGCACCTTCTGCCAACTTGCTCTCCACAAAAGCTTTGGACACATTGAACCTTTAAGTCCTAGCTTGAGTTTGGAACATTTCCTGGAGAGCCACGATCATATCATGTGTAGTGTATCCCTCAAACTGTATCTGCAGATCGGGCTCCATACTAGCAAGTAGAAGGCAGCTTATCTGATTGTCAACATCCAACACTCTCTGGTGGGCGTTTCTAACAGTAGCAGTTGCATTTTCAGCAGGCTCATCTGGTAAAGGGGTGTCTAGAACATCCTCCTTTTTCTCTGCCCTGAGAACAATTCTCACGTTGCGGATCCAATCCGCATAGTTTGTTCCATTCAACTTCTTTTTCTCAAGGATCAAACGTAAAGTAAACGGTGCGTTGACAGCCATTGATCTACAACAAAATAATAATGCAAAATACTAAGACAAACATATCCATGACCAAGTAAATTAAATTAAACATTTAACTGAATCTACTCCCACTAAAATCAATATCCCTCAATTGATACTTAGTGATTCAGAATCCATAACTAGCAAGTCGGCTAGTGAGCTTTAGCATCACCGCTAGAAGACAGGGTAGATCGGTAAGCAACTCTTTGCTAATCATATCTCATATGACTCCTGTTGTTGGGTGACATCTCTATGTCTCGGCGCCCAACGCTTGTGCCCCAAGGTCCTTAACCGTTAAGATGACCTTGTTTAAGATAACCAAACCCAATGCGAGTAAGTATCCGATACGAACCCATCTAGTCGAGGAAAAACCAGTGGCACCCTAATTTCATAGACCCACCACTGATTGTACAAGACATGATGGTGCAAGGTTTGGGAGGGCACGCAAGCTTAAACATTGCTGAGAGATCGATCGTTCTACTTCTATCATCGCATGTAAATAGAACGTAGTAAGAACGGCAAGCACATAATATAATGACACGGTATGGCC
>CM014274.1:60659134-60670940 GCA_004135705.1 Alloteropsis semialata
ATAGTAAAGACATAAAGCAATTGACAAAAATATGGATTTGAGTTATAATAAGTTTATGTTAATGATGTCATTAGATTTGTATCAAAAATACTTAACATTACGGTTTTGTGCCAAAACATAAAATACTAATGAACTACCGGCCAATATCTTATACTAATAAAATCAAATACCTCTTGCAAAAAATATACATATGTTCATATATTAGAGTCTGAACGCTGACCAAAATATTTTTGATAACATTCCATTTTATCTCATAACATTGTGCTAAAACATTAGCAAAAGTATATATATAAATTAAATACTTATTTAGAATATAGGATTCTCAAAATACTGGAACAGGAAAAACATATTAATCAAGGTGCACTTAAAGTCTTACATAAATACAAAATGCTGAAATTGTACAACCTGTTTGAATATGTTACAACAAAAACTTAGATTTTCTTTGCGTGGAATAAATAGTTTTCTTAGAAGAGACAATGCGAAAGAGATATACTCAATGTGTCCTGAGTTGTTAAACAAACTCAAAACACTACCAAATTAAAATGTGTTCTATAGTCGAGTTAAAATTTAAGAAGAATAAATATCCAAAGTTCAGAGATAAATTTGTGCCACATAGTTAATGAAAAATTCTTATTTTTAGTTGCACTTTTTATTCATTTCCTAACCAATACCTGCATAAATACTACATAAATTTTTATCTATATTTTTTAATTTATTGCTAAACCTAGAAAAAGGTAATACGTGGAATGCACCTTGACCCTATGCATTCAATATTTAACCTAATTTTTCCATCTATTAACAATAGTTGAATTGAGTAATTTAAAAGTTTATATTGAAAGTACTTTTTATTATTTTTGTATACTACATATGGGTAATTTAGATGAAAATATTACTTTAGTTTGACGCATGTGGAATGTGCGCATTCGTATTAGCACAGTCTCACTCTCACCAAAACATTTTGTCCAAGTCAAAAGAAAGAAACAAGAGGATATGGGGATATACCAATTATGTTCTTTTTACGATTGTGTTGATAGTCACCATTTTTGTTGTCCACTATATTTTACTCATTTTGCTGTACCCTTCGAATGAATTTGACCAAGAGTTTTCATCCGGTGGTCCATTTGTCGAAAACTACAGTAATCAATGGCAATCAATTAATTAATTGGTCAATTTCTTTATATACCCCCAAAAAAACTTCTAATCCCTTATATACCACTTATGTTTGAGAAAATTTCCTGTGTGCTATTGAAAAATATAATAAATCACTTCAGTGCCATCCAAAATTTGTCCATCCCTTCAGTGCCACTAGATTCTATTTTTACATCCCTTATCTGCCATTCTATTAACTCCCACAGTTACAATCCGTCGCCGTGGTCGATGCTGCTGGACGAGCGTTTCTCTTGCCGTCTCCTGGGCGGATGACGTGCTGCGGAAAATCTCCCAATCCTCTTGCTCCAAAAGCAGAGCAACAGTTGTTCCAGCACATAGCCCCCGCCTCCACCCGAGCAAGCAATCCATGAAGCCAACAACACCCAACACCGGCAGGAGTCGAGCGGTGCGAGCACAAGTTCGCCCGCTTCAAGGGTGCCATGGTGCTATGGGCGTGTTGACGGCTGTTAAGTACCAAATTTAGGCCATCAAATCCTGCATAAAAGCATGAATTATGAGCATCAACATAGTGGTAGGAGTTATCTACTAATGAGTTCCACAAGTGTCGATGAATATTTGAATGCAGGTCACTAAACTATGGAAATGATGTGGGAATGAACCTAAGTGGCTAAACTAGCACAACTCCAGCCAATCAAGGGCTGCCACATAGGCTTCCCACGGATCCATGGTCCCACTTGAGCAAGGAAACACACTTTCGACCAATCACATACAAGCACAAGGATCCAAGGGCCCACAACTGGCAGCTAAAAGCGTCAAAACACCCGAGGCATACCCATACACGCATGAGGACCACCTGGCAGCCACCCTGCCAAAGGCGGTTGGCTAAGGCGGTTTGCCTGGGTCAGCCGAACCCCTGGTGAGCCCGCTCGTCTCCAACTGCCATGTGTCCAGTCCTAAGGCGCTTTAGAGAATATAACTTCGGAGATTCGCCCCGGTTGCCGCCTCTACCAGCCTATAAATATGAGATGAGGGGGTCCAAATGGAGACACCACTTCCCACTTCAAGATCAACAACTCTCTTGAGTTGAGAGCTTCATTGCATAGGCCTAGAGCTGGCTTAGCTAGTGCTAGAGTAGGGGGAGAGTGAGGGTTGGTCTAGAGAGGAGTGCCAAGGTGTTGGCACTCTCCTCTCTTGCTTGTACCTCGACAGATGCTACTACACTCCAATTAGAATAAAGTGAGTATTCAGGTATATTCTAATTAGAGCAAAGTCGTATTCGTGTTTCCTTAGATTAGTTCTTACTAGGGTGTGAGCCTAGTGTGCTTGAGTTAGATCTTCCTCTTGCTGGTTCGTCGCTCTATCTTAGTATAGAGTGTTGTGGTGTGGCTACGGAGGTACCAGTCATAGTTAGATCACAGTAGTAGTCGGTAGAGTATGCATGGTGCCTAGCTACGTGTTACACTTCATTTACACAGCTTAGCCCACGGTTTAGTAGAGGTAGGCCGCAGGTGGTGACAGCCCTGTCGGTCCTTTGTAATCCTCCATGTTTGGTTAAGTCATAGAGTTGTTGGCCGGAGGCGCCTGGGGTTCAGGGGTAAGCCGGTGCCCGAAGCAAGTAGTGAGTTAGAGATCTACCTCTTTCATATTGGAACAGTCTATAGGACTCCTCTCTATCCTTTGCCACATATCAGGGTGTGTCCTTGGGTTAGCTAGTACCACATTAGTGCACACACGTTCCTTTGGATTCGATACCCTTGGAATACTCTTAGGGGAAAGCTATGACGGTATCCGTGCGCTTGCAGATTCATTCGTGGTCGTTAAAATACCCAACAAGCTTTCTGGCATCGTTGTCGGGGAACGGTTGCTATATCTATTCCGTGCCTAGTCGCTGTCGTATCCTTTTATCTTTTTTATTCTACCTCTACCCCCGCTACCATGGAGCAACTCTCTATTCAAAACCTCTCTGCTCCTAGGGGTGAGTTCTTAGAGCCACCACCTTCAGAACATCCAATTCTTTCACCTGGCTGTGAACTCAGTCCCGATTTACTCACCCTAGTACAGAAAGCCTCTTTCTCTGGGTTAACTAGTGAGAACCCATACCATCATCTGTGAGAGTTCGAGTTGTTGTGTTCATGTTACGCCATCGCGGGCATGACACATGACACCCTTTGGTGGAAGCCGTTTCCTTTCTATCTTCAGGAGAACACGAAGCGATGGTACATCCATAGTGTAGGATGCGCCAATGGCAGCTGGGATAAGTTGAGGGGCAAGTTTTGTCTCGCATTCTTTCCCCAGTCCCGTGTAGTTGCTTTACAAAGGGACATACTCAGCTTTCAGTAGAAAGAAAGAGAAACCATAGGTGTGGCATGGACTAGATTCTCACTTTTGGTGGAGTCTGGCCCTGTCCTGTCACTACCCGAGCATGTACTCCTTGAACATTTTTGCTTCGAACTTGATGAGGACTCCGCCCTATATCTTGATGTGACCGCTGGAGGATCTTTTGCACACAAAACTCCTAGCGAAGGAAGGGAGCTCCGAAACCTTATCACAGGAGAACTCTCCTTCAAAAATGAGCCTAGTTCCTCTCGAGAAGAGCGACCATCAACCAATAAGGATGATCTAGCAGCCGAATCCGATCCGCTAACCTCCATACCTATAGATTCAGCTGTAGAATCCTTTTCTGAACCACGAGCCCCAAAGGAAGAAGAAATTCAGCCTTCGGCGCTCCCATTCCGATTCGAGGATGAGCTCTTTGACATCCGTAAAAAAACCTCAAGTCGGCATAGAGACAAATATTCGGTTCCTATCTCTCCTAACAGTCCCGAGGAAGTTTCCTTGCTTAGAGAATGCGTTCGGGAACTGTCTTCCATTATGACCCTCGAATGGTCGAAGGAGCTGGAGCTATCACCGGAAATTCTACGAATTAGCTCCCCTCACTCAACCATCCCATGCGCCATAAGGGGGAACCCGACAGATATCCTCTATAATCCCACTGTTGGAGCCAATATCATTTCCGGTGATTATGCACTACACCTTTTGGGAGATGAACCATTGGTCCCAACTAATGCTGTTTTCAAGACTCCCCATGGTGAGATCTTGGAAGGGTAGGGATGTTACAGAACATGTCTATTAGACACGGGTATATTGAAGCCATCCTTGATTTTCATGTTTTCGATGCCCTAGACTTCGATCTCATGATTGGACATCCCATCCAGAAATTGCTCGTAGATGCTCCAATTCAAGGGGAGCTAAAAGTTCAATGCGAGAGAGATAAATTTACCGTCAAGATCACAAGCACCAAAAACACCATGATGGATCCTCCCTTTGAATCAGAGCCAATCGAAGAGGTAAAGAGAATACTCCCTTATGACTCTCCTGAATCCATTTTAGAAAGGGACACTGAAGAGTTCCAATCTGATGAAGAAGAAGAGTCCGAGCCTATAGACATATCCAGGTTCGAGAATCCCCCTAAACCTTCGATAGAGCTAAAACCCTTACCCACAGGCCTTCGTTACGCTTTCCTCCATGGTGACACTGAATCTCTTGTGATCATCAGCGATAAGCTTTCAGATGAGGAATCCGAGAGACTCATCGCCGTCCTAGAGAAACATCGAGCCATTCTTGGATACTCTCTCCAAGACCTCAAGGGAATAAGCCCAACTCTTTGTACACATCGCATTCCCGTAGATTCGGAAATCCCACCAACTAGGGAGCCTCAAAGGAGGCTAAACAATGCAATGAGGGAAGTAGTAAAGAAGGAGGTCATGAAGCTCCTACACGCCGGGATCATTTACCCTGTGCCGTATAGTGAGTGGGTTAGTCCCATTTAGGTTGTGCCTAAGAAAGGAGGGATGATAGTTGTTCCCAATGAGAACGGGGAAGCCATTGCCAAACATTTCCCAATGTTAGATCGGTTGGCGAATCATTCTTTCTTTTGTTTCCTTGATGGGTATTCCGGTTATCACCAAATTCCCATCCATCCCGACGACCAAAGCAAGACAACTTTCACATGCCCTTATGGAACTTATGCTTATCATAGAATGTCGTTTGGGTTGTGCAATGCACCCGCTTCATTCCAAAGGTGCATGATGTGTATCTTCTCATACATGATTGAGGAAATCATGGAAGTTTTCATGGATGACTTCTCCATCTATGGAAAAACTTTTGATCATTGTCTTGAGAATTTAGATAAGGTCTTGCAACGATGCCGCGAGAAAGATTTGGTTCTTAATTGGGAAAAGTGCCATTTCATGGTTCGCGAAGGCATTGTCTTAGGGCACCTTGTTTCTGAATGAGGGATAGAAGTGGATCAGGCTAAGATTGAAGTTATAGAGAAACTTCCACAGCCCATCAATGTCAAGGGAATCCGTAGCCTTCTAGGTCACGCTGGGTTCTGTCAACGTTTCATCAGAGATTTCTCCCAAATTGCTAGACCCCTCACAAACCTTTTAGCTAAGGATGCACACTTCGATTTCATTGATGAGTGCCTCACTGCCTTCCAAACTCTTAAAAAGGCACTCATCTCCGCTCTAATCATCCAACCCCCGGATTGGACGCGACCGTTTGAGATCATGTGTGATGCTAGTGGCTATGCCGTAGGGGCTGTCTTGGGCCAAACTAAGGATAAGAAGCATCATGCAATCGCTTATGCTAGTAAGACCTTGATAGGAGCACAACTTAATTATGCTACCACTGAAAAAGAGCTCTTGGCAGTTGTCTTTGCTATAGACAAGTTTAGATCTTACTTAGTAGGAGCTAAGATCATTATTTACACCGATCATGCTGCCTTGAAATATTTGCTCACTAAGAAAGATGCTAAACCCCGCTTGATTCGATGGATCCTCTTACTCCAAGAATTTGACTTAGAAATAAAAGATAAGAGAGGAGTAGAGAACTCTGTTGCAGATCATTTGTCCCGTGCAGTTTACTGACATGCAGGAACTACCTATAAATGATTTCCTACGAGACACATGCTTCTAAAGGTTAAGGACATCTTCCCCTGGTATGCGGATATTGTTAATTTTATGGTTGCAGGGTATGTGCCACCATGAGGAAACAAGAAGAAGCTACTTTATGAAAGCAGACTCCATTTGTGGGATGAACCGTACCTCTGCAGAGTTTGCGCCGTCGGTTTACTAAGAAGATGTGTACCAGTAGCCGAAGGTATGCAGATCATTGAGAAATGTCATGTGACACCCTATGGGGGACACTATGGTGTATTCCGTACCCATGCAAAGATCTGGCAAAGTGGGTTTTTTTGGCCAACCATGTATGAGGATACAAAGGATTTTATTAGAAGGTGCAAAAGATGCCAGATGCATGGAGGGATTACTGCCTGAGATGCTATGCCACTGCAAGACAATCTTCAAGTGGAACTCTTTGATGTATGGGGCATTGATTACATGGGACCCTTCCCAAAGTCCTATGATAGCGAATACATTCTTGTGGCAGTAGACTATGTCTCTAAATGGGTAGAAGCAATACCGTGCCGCGCTGCTGACTCCAAACATGCTAGAAAGATGTTCCGAGAAATCATTCTCCCTCACTTTGGAATACTGTTGACGGTCGTTAAGTGCTACTTTTGATCGTCAATTTCTGCCAAATATATGTCAAATATGATCACCAAACATAGTGGTAGGGTTTATTACTGACTATTTCCACAAGTTTTGGTATTTTATCATGTCATGCAGGAATTCACACATTAGTTTGAGATGAATGCGGAAATATCATCATCACGAAGTATCTCAAATGGCAAGATGGATTGCACCACTGCGTAGAGCTCGTCGAGACGATCAAAATGAATATATATTTCATATTTTTTGGAGCTCAGAAGAAAAAGATGCAAAAATCCCATTTAATATGCAGCGCTGACGTCAGCGCTGCCGACGTCAGCAACCGCAGCCAATCCCGGCGCGACGCGTGGCAGCTGCAGCGCCAGCGCGCTCGCGCGCTCGCCCACGTGCGGGAACCGGCCTGAGGGGCCCACGTGGCGAGTTGCCACTCGCGCCGCGCTTGCAGACGCGCGCGTCCGCGCGGGAGGCGGGGCGAGCCGGCCGTCAGGCCAGGTGGCGTCGCAGGATTGGTTCCGCCACGGTTTTGCGCGGTCCAGACCACCGAGCCGCCGGTTTCCTCCGGTTTTGTTTCGAGATTCTCCGGTTTTGTTCCACCGTCCTACGCAGAACACAGGGGAGTCCGGTTTTGGCCCGGTTTTGGCTCCAACCGACGTACAAGTGCGCGGTTTTCTCTTCTGGAGGCCGGTTCTCTGCAGGTTTTCACCGGTTTTGCGCGGTTTTGGCCTCCACCGACGCCAGGAGGTCGGTGGGAGCGATTCTAGCGCTCTAGAACGTCGGTTGGAGGCCAGATGTCGCGAGAAGAGGAGGGGTACCCCCTAGTTTCTAGTGGGGAATCTCCACATGGCCAAGTTTCCTCCTCCTATAAATAAAGACCCCCTCCTTCACTTCAAAACACACAGAGAAGGCACAAGATCAAGCGAAGCTCTATCCAGTTAGTAGAAATAGGTGAGAGTTGAGGTGCGAGCCGGGGAGAAGCCGGAGCTGTCGGCTTCCTCCCTTCTTCTTGTACTTCGGCGGATGCGGCTCAGGTTCGAGTAACATCCGGGTATTTTCTCTTGTATTTCTGGATTAATATTTATTTAATATAGTTCAAGCTTTACTTTATACTTGTAGGCTCCTTGCTGTGATAAGTGTCTTAGTAATTATAAAGCTAAGATAGTATTTAATTGAGTATACGTGGTGTATAGTCTTTTGAATACCTTGGAGTGCGCCTAGTGCCACGGATTTGTAGTGGTAGCCCCAGGTGGTGACAGCCCTGACGGCCTACGTAGTCCACCACGTGAGAAGTACTAGAGTCAGTAGGACCATTGCTTGGCTTGCTTAGTCCCCTTCGCATCCCTTTCTGGACTAGGACGGTTGGGCGTCCCGAAACAAGTAAATCGTAAACAACTTGAGCTCATCCTTAATTGTCCAGAATACATAGAAATAGCCCTCTCTACCTTCTACATAATTATCCCTTCTCTTGTCCTCGTTCGTTCTTAATTCTTAACTAATACACACACGTTCCCTGTGGATTCGATACCCTGGAATACTCTCGGGTGAAAGCTACAACGGTATCTGTACGCTTGCGGATTCATCTGTAATCGTTAAAAATATCAACAACCTTTCTGGCGCCGTTGCCGGGGATCGGTTGCTGTACTAGTTACGAACCAAGTTCGTCCGTGTATCCCCATCCATACCATTACACTCACCCCATGGAATCAACACCTATCAATCAGTACTCGGCTCCAAAGGGCGAATATCTGGAGCCTCCACCTTCATCATTGCCCATCCATACACCTGGCTATGAACTTCGCCCCGCCCTCATAGCCATGGTACGGGAGCAATCTTTTTCTGGAGCAGAAGAGGAAAGTCCATACATTCACCTACGCGGTTTTGAGCAAGTGTGCTCCTGCCTTGTCATTCCTGGCATGTCGCAGGAAACACTAAAGTGGAAGCTTTTCCCGTTCTCTTTGACAGGAATTGCCAAGCGATGGTATGCTCAAACCGTAGGTAGTACCAATGGAGATTGGGGAGTATTGCGAGACAAATTTTGTCTAGCTTTCTTTCCAATTTCCTGAATAGTAGACCTCCGAGTAGAAATCCTAACCTTTCGGCAAAGGGAGAAAGAAACCTTAGGAGCAGCCTGGGCCCGATTCTTAAATCTAAACATGTCTGGTCCCGACCTTGCTATCCCCGAACCTATGCTTTTACAACATTTCCATTGAGGACTTAGCAAGGAATCCGCTGTCGTCCTTGACACGTCTTCAGGTGGGTCATTCACTCATTTGACACCTAGTGAAGGGAGAGTTGTCCTCGGTAAAATACTTGAGAACACCCCTTTCACTGGTATCTTTGATGAATTCCCCGAACCAGAAGTCGAAGAAATCCCCGAGCCAGAACAAGAGGTCCTATCTATCAAGCCTACACCCGTGACTACTCCTCTTTCGGAGCCCGTAAAAGAAGAGCCTCCCGTAGGGAAATCCCACAGTCCAGAAGATGAGGAAACTCATCCAATGGACTTTATTGGTGAATTCGAGGATGATCTTTTCACAGATTTTGGTAATGTCTCGAATCTACCAACTCAACTTAAACCCCGAGCATGTAGATCTCTGTTCCAACAAGATCATAACCCATCCGATAAGCCTATTCCCATAGAAGATCTGAAATACTTATTAGCGATTATGAGTAGAGAATGGCTAAAGGAAGCAGAGACATCGCTCGAGGTAGTCCGACTCGTCAGCCCCTTAATCCCTCGCTCCTATCAAATACAGGGGGTCACAATGGACATCCTTTACAACCCAGCCGTTGGGATAAATGTCATTTCAAAATCCCTTGCCCAAACACTTTGTCCCAACGCGGCCTTATCCCGTTCCCAAAAGCTTTTGCAAGATCCTAATGGGAACATTTTGGGGTGCTACAGGATCCTTAGAATGATTCCCGTAGTTTCTAATGAGGCCGAGGTTTTTCTGGACTTCCATGTTTATGACGGTCCAGACATACCCATTCTTATCGGCAGGCCTATCGATAAACTCTTCCAAGAAATGTCTAAAGGAGGCCCTGCCATTCAATTAGGAAAATCCACCTACATCATTCCTTTAGCTCGTGCAAATAATTCGATAGCGGAGCCAATGCCAATTCCTGACCCTATCGAAGAGCTGATGGGAGTGTCATTGTCCGACATGGCCCAACCAAACTGGGACGACGACGCAATAAACTTCTCTCATGAAGAAGAGGTCATTGCCGAGCCCATTGAGTTGGACATAACAGAACAATCACCACCACCCACCATCGAGCTAAAACCTCTCCCGCCAGGCCTAAAATATGTTTTCCTTCATGGTAACCGTCAAACCCCGGTTATCATCAGCGAGAAGCTCACCGAAGAAGAAACCAATGGACTTGTTGCTGTCTTAGAAAAACATCGATCAGTCCTGGGTTACTCGCTCCATGATCTTAAGGGCATAAGTCCTACTCTTTGCACTCATCGCATCCCGACCGATACCGATTCCACACCTTCGAGGGAACCCCAAAGAAGGTTGAACAACGCGATGCGAGAAGTAGTTAAGAAGGAAGTCCTTAAGCTGCTTCATGCAGGGATTATTTATCCCGTGCCATACAGCGAGTGGGTGAGTCCGGTGCAAGTGGTACCAAAGAAAGGAGGGATGACAGTGGTGAAAAAGACAAAAATGAGTTGATCCCTCAACGCACCGTCACCGGGTGGCGCATGTGTATTGATTACCGGAGGCCCAACAAGGCTACTAAGAAGGATCATTTTCCATAGCCTTTCATCGATGAGATGTTGGAACGGCTTGCAAATCACTCATTCTTTTGTTTCCTTGATGGATACTCCGGATATCACCAAATCCCCATACACCCGGATGACCAAAGTAAGACCACTTTCACATGCCCCTATGGAACATATGCTTACCGTAGGATGTCCTTCGGTCTGTGCAATGCCCCAGCCTCATTCCAAAGGTGCATGATGTCTATTTTCTCTGACATGATTGAGAAAATCATGGAGGTGTTCATGGATGACTTTTCCGTCTATGGCAAATCCTTCACATATTGTCTAGAGAATTTAGACAAGGTCTTACAACGGTGCGAAGAAAAGCACTTAATCCTGAACTGGGAGAAATGCCATTTTATGGTTCAGGAAGGAATAGTGCTTGGACACTTGGTGTCCGAACGTGGCATAGAGGTGGATAAGGCCAAAATTGAAGTTATCGAGAAGCTTCCACCTCCCACAAATGTGAAGGGAATCCGCAGCTTTCTAGGGCATGCCGGGTTTTATCGGCGTTTTATCAAAGACTTCTCTCATATTGCCCGGCCCTTAACCAATCTTCTAGCAAAAGAAGCGGAGTTCATCTTCACTGATGAGTGCCATCAAGCCTTCCAAATCCTAAAGAAGGCACTCATCTCGGCCCCAGTCATTCAACCACCCGACTGGGCGCTACCCTTTGAAATCATGTGCGACGCTAGCGATTATGCCGTAGGAGCTGTCCTAGGCCAAACCAAGGACAAGAGGCACCACGCCATTTCCTATGCTAGCAAAACCTTGACCGGGGCCCAGCTGAACTATGCCACCACTGAAAAAGAGTTGTTGGCTGTGGTCTTCGCGATAGATAAGTTTAGATCCTACTTAGTGGGGGCAAAGGTAATCATTTACACAGACCATGCTGCACTAAAATACCTCCTCACTAAGAAGGATGCTAAACCTAGGCTCATCCGATGGATCCTTCTTCTCCAAGAATTTGATCTAGAAATCTGAGAAAAAAAGGGAGTAGAAAACTCGGTAGCCGATCATCTATCCAGGTTGCAGGTTGAGGAGACACATGAAATTCCCATCAACGACTACCTAAGGGATGACACACTCCTTAGGGTAACACATGATAACCCATAGTATGCAAATATCATAAACTATATAGTGGCAGGCTATGTGTGGTAGGCTATGTTCCCCCAGGTGGAAACAAGAAGAAGTTGGAGTATGAAAGCCGCTTCCACTTGTGGGATGAGCCATACCTATATCGTGTCTGCGCTGATGGGTTGCTACGGAAGTGTGTCCCAATGATTGAAGCCACCAAGATCATAGAGAGATGTCATTCATCTGAGTATGGGGGACACTATGGAGTGTTCAGAACCCATGC
>CM014274.1:60674249-60686896 GCA_004135705.1 Alloteropsis semialata
CTGTAATCATTAAAAATACCAACAAATACCAAGGTTGGTGATAAGTGATGGATTATACCACTTCATTCACAAGAGTTTCCGGAGATTCTTGAAGGACATTGGAATACAGCACAATGTAGCTACACCGTATCATCCTCAAACAAGCGGTCAAGCAGAAACATCAAATAAACAAATCAAGAATATCTTGCAAAAGACTGTAGAAGAAATGGGGAGATCATGGAAGACACAACTACCCGATGCCTTATGGGCATATCGTACGACATACAAGACCCCACTTGGGATGACACCATATCAGTTGGTGTATGGGAAAACATGCCACTTGCCGGTAGAATTAGAACATAGAGCCTATTGGGCCATCCGAAAGTTCAACATGGACTTCAGAAAAGCCGAAGAGAAAAGAAAGCAGCAGCTTGCTGAATTAGAAGAATGAAGGAACAAAGCATATCACAATGCCAAGATTTATGAGGAAAGAACAAAAAGATGGCATGATAAGAGACTCAAGCAGAAGGAATTCCATCCAGGAGATAAGGTACTACTCTAGTACTCTTTAATTCCAGGGTCAAGCTTTTCGGTCATGGAAAGCTTATGAGCAAATGGGACGGACCATTCACAATTGTTGAAGTAGCACCACATGGAGCAGTTACACTGCAAGATGATGAGAGCAACCTCTTCAAGGTAAACGGTCACCGTCTAAAAACCTTCTTTGAACTGATAATAGGAAGTATGATGTCATCAATTTTATTGAAGACAACCAGCCTTGAAATTTACTTCCAAACAATAAATGAGCCGGTAACCTTTAGTCCTTCAGTTCTTTTTGTGTATTTGCTTGTCTCCTAACAAGAAATGCAGGTAAGAAATAAGTGTGGGGGAGTCAGCCGATCTCGCACGTCAATAAATAAACAGCACAGGTACAAACTCTCTCACTCCCTTACTCATGAGTTTGAATAAAATTTCATATCCTATCATATAAATCAAACTCGGTTCAGAAGAGTGTTTGACTTGCTTTACATTTTTCCTATGGTTGGCTTACATATGCTATATTCCTTGCTTCCTATCTTGATGCATGTAAACAAAAATCTTTAGGACCCCATGCTTATCTAGATTGTTGATGATTGAGATATGACTCGAAGATATGACCTTCTGTTCTTAGTGTTTGAGTACCTGGGAAATTTATTTGAAAACATTGAAAATCTCTTTGCAAAGCTCCTCTTTGATCATGCTAAGTCCTACCAGAGCCATATGATGTTGTACCGTAAAAACCTTATACACATATGTTGCTTATCATTACATTGAGCTTTGTCAAATTGTCAGACACTGGCGAGAATTCTTTTCGTACTCTCAAGATCAAGATCCATGTGCACTATATATCCATCCATTTCGCAAAATGAGTACTTGCTTCTTATGTTGGTCTCTCTCTAATTATTATTACAAGAAGGGACATGGCTATCGAAAAAAAATTTGGACACATGAAGGTCCATGTATTGAAAAAAAATTTGGGCACATGAATGCCCAAGGAAAAGAAAAAGAAAAGATAGTCATGGGCCCACGAAGAGTTTATGAAAGAGAGAGACTATACAAAGGAGTATTGTATTCCATCCATACATGTGCACATCTTGATCTGATTGTATGATTTGTTTTCTCCCTAGATCCACCTTTTGACTTTGCAATATATGGAATATAAGTGTGCCTTGTCATTCATAACCTACCTTGAGCTCCACATATAGTCATCAATAGAAGTAGGATGAAGAAAAAGGCAAGTTAATGCCTTGGTGAGGACATATACATATTGAGTGATCTAAGAGAATCAAATGAGGAGCTAAGCAAAGGTTTGTTTTGAAACTTACTTGAAAATCCCAAGTTACTTGAAATGAAGGAGTGGAGGGGACTTGAATTGAAGCCATTCCACCATCAACTCTCCAAGATAGCATGATAGACACTTCAAAGTTCGCAAGCACAAGGTAAAGCTTGGAATATCTTATATGTTTGTTCCATACCGTTGGAATCATGTTTCGCCTTAGTCCTTTCTCCTTCACTCGAGGACGAGCAAAGGCCAAGTGTGGGGGTATTGTTGACGGCTGTTAAATACCAAATTTAGGTCATCAACTCCTGCATAAAAGCATGAATTATGTGCATCAACATAGTGGTAGGAGTTATCTACTAACGAGTTCCACAAGTGCCGATGAATATTTTGATGCAAGTCACTAAACTATGGAAATAATGAGGGAATGAACCTAAGTGGCTAAAATAGCACAACTCCAGCCAATCAAGGGCTACCACATAGGCTTTCCACGGATCCATGGTCCCACTTGAGCAAGGAAACACACTTTTGAACAATCACATACAAGCACAAGGATCCAAGGGCCCACAACTGGTAGCTAAAAGCAAAACACCCGAGGCATACCCATACACGCATGAGGACCCACCTGGCAGCCACCCTGCCAAAGGCGGTTGGCTAAGGCGGTTTTGCCTGGGTCAGCCGAACCCCTAGTTCGGCCGAACCCCTGGTGAGCCCGCTCGTCTCCAGCTGCCACGTGTCCAGTCCTATGGCGGTTTAGGGAATATTCTTTCGGAGATTCGCCCCGGTTGCCACCTCTACCAGCCTATAAATATGAGATGAGGGGGTCCAAATAGAGACACCACTTCCCACTTCAAGATCAACAACTCTCTTGAGTTGAGAGCTTCATTGCATAGGCCTAGAGCTGGCTTAGCTAGTGCTAGAGTAGGGGGAGAGTGAGGGTTGGTCTAGAGAGGAGTGCCAAGGTGTTGGCACTCTCCTCTCTTTCTTGTACCTCGACGGATGGTGCTACACTCCAATTAGAATAAAGTGAGTATTCAGGTATATTCTAATTAGAGCAAAGTCGTATTCATGATTCCTTTGATTAGTTCTTAATAGGGTGTGAGCCTAGTGTGCTTGAGTTAGATCTTCCTCTTGCGGGTTCGTCGCTCTATCTTAGTATAGAGTGCTGTGGTGTGGCTACGGAGGTACTGGTCGTAGTTAGATCGCAGTAGTAGTCGGTAGAGTAGGTGTGGTGCCTAGCAACGGGTTACACTTCGTTTGCGCAGGTTAGCCCACGGTTTACTAGAGGTAGGCCGCAGGTGGTGACAGCCCTATTGGCCCTTTGTAATCCTCCACGTTCGGTTAAGTCATAGAGCTGTTGGCTGGAGGCGCCTGGGGTTCAGGGGTAAGCCGGTGCCCGAAGCAAGTAGTGAGTTAGAGATCTACCTCTTTCATATTAGAACAATCTATAGGACTCCTCTCTATCCTTTGCCACATATCGAGGTGTGTCCTTGGGTTAGCTAGTACCGGATTAGTGCACACACGTTCCTTCGGATTCGATACCCTTGGAATACTCTTAGGGAAAAGCTACGTCGGTATCCGTGCACTTGCGGATTATTCGTGATCGTTAAAATACCCAACAGGGAGCTGCACTCAAGGCTAGGGACAGAGCAAAGGGAGCCATTGGCTGCCAGATGATTTGACAGGATGTCAATTTGGTGAGCTGAAACTCGATTAAGGTGATAAGGATCTCGATTCACAAGATAGTGATCTTGAATGCAGCAGTACGAAGCTTGATTGCGTGATGGCGATCTTGATTCATTGTGATCCTGGTTCCTTATAGAGGACACGCATGGCCTACGGAGGCCGCCGAGTAACAGACTCAACTCGGTGGGTGGTCGGAGGAGACAGGGCCAGGCCTTGGTGGCAGCCAAGGACAAGGGAGATTTCGGCGGCGTGCACGTCATCCGCTCCCGCTTGCCCATCTGTGGGCTGCTGAAGCCAGGGGGCAAGGCAGTAGTGGCGCAGCACGGCCTGAAAGAATTTGGGAAGCGTTGAACCTCCCTTGAGAGGCCGCACTTTTGTTATATAGGCAGGGAATAGCCCCCCGCGTGGCTTACAGAATTAATTGATTAGAGTTGTTGAGATATCTCTAACCTATCTATAGATTACATGGATTACAACAACAAAACTGATCTATTCATGATATCCTCAACAACCCTGAACCAATGTCATACGTACAAGATATTTTATCAACTAACATTCACCCTCAATCTTAACCCGACATTGCCAAGTTTAGATTGTTTCTGAATTGTTCCATCTTGCGAACTGGTAGAACTTTAGTGAAACCATGAACTATCTGATCTCCTGTAGAAATTATTCGAACATCAAGCAGCTTCTGTGTTACTCTTTCTTGGACAAAATGATAGTCTATTACTATATGCTTCGTGTGGGCATGAAATACCGGATTTGCTGATAAGTATGTTGCTCCAATGTTGTCACACCACAACCTTGCAACTTTTGGACTTGAAACACCAAGTTCTTGAAGAAGAGATTGTACCCAAATAATTTCAGCAGTGGCATTAGCCATTGACTTATACTCCACTTCTGTGCTAGAGCGGGAGACAGTAGCCTGTTTCCAAGAGCTCCATGAAATGAGGTTGCACCCAAGAAAGATGGTGAAACCACCAGTGGAATGCCTGTCATCTACACAACCGGCCCAATCAGCATTTGAGAAACCACTCACAAGCGATGACACTGATCTAGAGATTTTTAGACTAATCCCGAGAGTAAACTTAACATATCTGAGTATTCTTTTAGTTGCTGTCCAATGAACCGAAGTTGGTGCATGAAGAAACTGACACATTTTGTTAACCGCAAAAGAAATGTCAGGTCTGTCAAGGTTAGGTACTGAAGTGCTCCCACCACACTCCTATAACGAGTTGCATCTTCTGCACCGAGGGGAGTTCCTTCAAATGCTGAGAGTTTCTCAGTGGAGGAAAGCGGAGTGCTGGATGTCTTGCAGTTGAGCATTCTTGTCCTTCTCAAAACATCATTTGCATATTTAGTTTGAGACAAAACAATTCCTCGACTGACCTTCTTTACCTCTATTCCAAGAAAATAGTGGAGCTCTCCAAGGTCTTTTAATGCAAAATCAGAACTAAGAGCTTGAAGCAATGTATTTGTAGCTGCATGAGACGAGCTAGCCACAATGATATCGTCAACATAAATCAATATAAATATCGTCAGATTACCTTTCTTGAAGTAGAAAAGTGAGGTATCGGCCATAGAGGACTTAAATCCATGTGTCAACAATGTTTCACTTAATCTATGGTACCATACCCTTGGAGCTTGGTTCAAACCATAAAGTGCCTGATCCAATTTACAGACATAGTTTGGATACCTTTTATCTTGATACCTAGGAGGTTGATTCATATACACTTCCTCCTCTAGAATGCCATGGAGAATCACATTCTGCACATCCAGTTGTCTCAATGCCCAACCATTTGACACTGCAATAGATAATATCAAGCGAATTGTAGCTGCTAACCATAGGGCTGAATGTGTCTTCATAGTCAATTCCATAATGTTGCTTGAACCCTTTGGCCACAAGACGAGCATTGTAGCGATCTATCGACCCATCTTGCTTCCTTTTGATCTTGTATACCCATTTGCAATCAATTACATTCCATCCTCTATCTGGTGGAACAAGGTGCCATGTGCTATTTTTTTGCAAGGCAAGAAACTCAGAATCCATGGCATTGTTCCAATGCTCATTAGATAAAGCTTCATCAACATTGTTAGGTTCACCAGAAGACAAAAGACCATAACAAACTGTCCCATCTGTGCACATTTTAGGTTTTCAAAAATCTCCTTGAAGCCGAGTCTTGGGCCGTGGTGGAGTCGGAATTGCTCCAGGTTCCTCATAGGGCGTCGATGATGCAGGCAGGTCTAGAGTTGTTGTAGGGGTTGGTGTAGCCACACGCGCCGTAGAAGATCCCGGAGAATCCTCGTGAGCAGCCATCGCTGCATCGGATCCCTATGTCGCCGATCTTGTCGGTGGGTAGTAGTCATCCGTGGCGCAGAAGATCCCGAAAGAGTTGTCCCCTGGCGCATGGCGGGGATCAGGGCTGCGACGGAGCCGCATGTGTCGTCACGCGTTGGAGTCGAGTGAGTCGTCGATCTGCGCCCGATCCAAGGCCGATTCTCCTGCACCTCGGACTGATCCGGCGGCCGAATCCTCCTCGTGTTCAGCGCCATGGAGAGGCTGCATAAAATCACGATTTTCTCGCACCATTTGCATCCAAATTAGCTGGAATTTGTTCCAGATTTTCACAATCCTGTTCTTGCACATGAATAACATCATCACCGGGAATATTGTGCACATGATTATGTAGTCCATCACCTCCTAAGTAAGGTGGATTAAGCAGAGAGGAGGGAAGGAGGAGGATCTCTGATTTAAGCCGGGCACTAGCATTTTCATGAAGGCTAGCAAAAGGAAAGATTGTTTCATAAAAAATGACATCTTTGGAGATATAGATGCGCCCAGCAAATATAATCAAGCACTTAAAACCCTTGTGAAGATTGCTATACCCAAGAAAAGCACATTGCTTTGAACGAAATTGGAGTTTATGTGCATTATAGGGTCGCAAATTTGGCCAACAAGCGCAACCAAATATTCGAAGGGATGTATAGTCGACCTCAAGGGTGGAATCTTGAATGACACGACTAGGTGTTCAATTGATAAGTGGCCACTAGGAAAGCTTGGTCCCAAAATTTTAATGGCATGGAGGCTTGAGCAAGGAGAGAGAAACCAACTTTGATAATGTGTTGATGTTTTCTCTCTATGGATCCATTCTACTGATGGGTGTGAGGATAGGAAACGTGGTCGGAAATGCCTACTTTAGAGAAGAATGAGTTGAGCTTTTCATACTCACCTTCCCCAATCAGATTGTACGTATGGCAAGAATTTTTCTACTGAATTGTCTTTCCACAAGTTCTTGGAACTCATGGAAGCATTGGAACACCTCTGACTTAAGCCTAAGAAGATAAATCCATCACTACCGGAGAAGGGGCCATCCGCAACCGAGACTAAAGGGGTCGGTATTTGGTACCGGGTCCAGAACTGGTACCAAAGGTGGCCTTTGGTACCGGTTGGTGTTACCAACCGGTAGGGGTGGGCTCTTTTTCCCTGAAAACCGATCACCAAACCGAACCGAGCCGAACCGAACCAAAATGTCGGTGTGTTCGGTTCGGTGTCGGTTTTTGTTCTGGCGAACCTTGGTGTTTGGCTTCGGGAACGGTTTTAGGACTGCACCGAACCGATCAACCGAACCATCAATATATTCCCTACATCGTACATCATCAGGGCAGACTGATTAATTTGGCCCAACTCGGCCCAAGTCACAGCAACAAAAGCTTGCGCCCCACCCGAGTCTGCTTTGTAGTTCTAGACCTTTCCCCACTCGCACTCGCAGGCGGCGTGG
This sequence comes from Alloteropsis semialata, assembly GCA_004135705.1. NCBI lineage: Eukaryota > Viridiplantae > Streptophyta > Magnoliopsida > Poales > Poaceae > Alloteropsis > Alloteropsis semialata. The sequence continues at coordinate 60,681,513 of CM014274.1, forward strand.
CGGTGGCTCCGCATCGGCGGCGGCGGCTCCGCGGCGGCATCGGCATCGACTCTGCTCTGCGCCGACTGCGCGCGCCCTCGGTCCCCCAGCCGGTCAGCCCCAGGACAAGACAAGCGCGGCGGAGCTCGGCCCCTTTGCCCCCTCCCCCATGTGGGCGCGCGGAACTAGGAGGGCAGCGGTGCAGGTACGTAGTGGCGACCGGCGGGCGGGATCAGGCAGCGGCCCGGCCGTATGAGGGCAGGACTGAGCGACGGCTTCGAATTCGTGTCCTGATATGTCTAAATGCTTTAACTGATCTGCAGAGTAGTACTACATGCTTGCTTGCTGATGCATGAATCCCCATGTCCATTAGTCAGTCTTGGTTGGTGGCTTGATGTCCAGATCCGTGAATTGCATTCATTCTTCTCGCTTTTGTCCTGTCTATCTCTTGTATTCTTGACCTGCTGAAGTGTTCGGTACCACCAAAAAACCGAACCGAGAAAACTGACACTGAAAGGCTCGGTTTTTGATTTTCTGGAGCACGGATCGGTTATTGTTTTTGGAACACCGAAGTTTTTTTTTCCACCGTAAAACCGAACCGAATTGTCGGTGCACACCGAATGCCCACCCCTACCAACCGGTACCAAAGGCCCCTCTCACGTAGGCTAAGGGGGAGGGCCTTTGGTACCGGTTGGTAACACCAACCGGTACCAAAGGGTGTGTTTTTATTTTTTTTATACATTTGCTATTTGGGTTAGTTATACGCAATTCGTATACGTATCTACGCGTCTACGTGTCTAAGCGTCATATATCGTACACGATCTTTCACGCAATAAGATTGAAGTCGTCGCAATTGTCAATTGATTTTGACTGGACTTTGATTGCATTTTTCTCGAACATTCACATATAAACATTTGAGATCAGCCAATACAAAAGTTAGAGCAATTAAAAGTTGTTTACAATTTACGGCCAGAACTGGAAGAAGGAGCAAAAAGGGAGTCATATTGAGCGATAGCGCGTCCGTCATGGTGGTACTCTCCGTTTAGATTTATAACTTGGTCCATAAGGAATCCAAACAGTTGGTCCGCAATAGCTTTTGCTTTTTCTGTCATTGGGAGCTCTTCATGGTAAAACATCCTCTGCATTAATCACAAGTGACAACATTCATTCATATAATAAATAAATTTTGCATATAATCATTTCTAAACAAGTAACTAATAATCATTCATTCACATAATAAATAAATTTTGCATATAATCATAAAATTTCCTAACACATTCATTTCTAAACAATAACTAATAATCATTTCTAAACAATAATCAATAACTAGTAATCATTTCTAAATAAAGTATATTCATGAAATAACAAAGTATACATGAAATAACAAAGTATAATAAATATATTCATAATAAATATATTCATAATAAATATACACTAATAATCATATTTCCATATACACTAATAATCTAATTTTTATACTAATAATCATATTTCCATATACACTGATAAACTAATTTCCGTACTAATAATCATATTTCTGTATACACTAATAATCTAATTTTCATATACACTAATAAGATAATTTCCATATACACTAATAATCTTATTTCCATATACACTAATAATCTTATTTCCATATACACTAATAATCTAATTTCCATGTACACTAATAATCTAATTCCCATATACACTAATATTTCCATACTAATAATCTAATTTCCATATACTCTAATAAACTAATTTCCATATACACTAATAATCTAATTTCCATATACACTAATAATCTAGATCATACACATTACAGAACAAGTCATATGTAAGTATGAATTGTCTTAATTCATACCATGAGTTCTTGGTGAGTCGCTTTTTTGGGAGAAATAAAGGTATGGATCCACTGGCAGACGTAGTATCCGCATAGATTCGTCCCTTGTTCCTGTCTGGCACACTAAAAGTGGAGAAGAATAAAGTTAGACGTAACAACGATATATTAGTGTGATTTTACGAGATATGCGGGTACACCAGCCACATACCGGAAAGTCCGTCTTCACATCCAATTTTTCTTTGAAATTTCCTCGAACATTTGCACGGAAACATAACCATGCCATGTCAATCAGGTCTAAAACTGCTTGGTAATCCCCTTGTGGTTTCCGCATTGAGTCCAAGACAAAAATTTGACCATCTTTTATGATTATCACAAGGAGTATCCAGTGGAAGCTGTAGATATATATATATATATATACATGCACAAGTATTGAGAACAAAGTCTTAAAGTTATACATACATAGAGAGAAGTACTCACTTGAAATTGTATGGCAAAAGAATGTAAGTCTTGCTTCTTTGTCTCTCCAGGTATAAGTATATGTTGTCCACCGTGTTAAGTGGCATACTAGATACAAGTACGGCATTTACCATGCATGGATCCATAAAGCCGACATCATGATACGATTTTTCGTGGCATGTATGGATCTCCATCCTACATGACAATAATAGATTGTTATTGTTGCAAATTCTAATTAAGGAAGCAAGTATTGCGAGAATAGATCAGTGAAACAAACTTACACAACCCAGCAGCTCATCAATGAGAGGTCTATGGCATCTTGATGGTACAACATATACACATCCTTGAAATCCAAAATTAAGAGACTATGCCCACGGAAGTAATCACGGTCTTGTATCAAAACATTGAGCATCAGTCTACCCTTTTTGGACACCTTCATGTACCACTCATGAAATCAGAATGCTTGAGTGGGTAGGTACTTCACAGAAAATGGGGGCACCATTGCTTCACCATATCGAAATTCCCAAGTTTTCACTGGAGTTGCCTTAGGAATTTCACCCCGTAAAATTTGTGTCGGTGAGAGGCCCGTTTGCGCGCACAACTTCGCAAGTTCTTCATCGTCAATATCCTGTTGCCCTTGTGTCCTCCTAGCAGAGCTCTGACCGACTTGTTTCTTCTTAGGAGTGGCCGCCTTCTTCCCCGAGGATCCACTGCTGGCTTTTTCTGCTTATCATAAGACTTTGCAAGCTGGCGGTCGTAGTCAGAGGGTAAGAATCTCTTCTGATTCGCCACGCTCATTGTTTTGAAAAAGGTCTTCGCTGTCGGATCTATGGGTACCGGCTTCTCTGGCTCAGCCGGTTTGAAATGCTCTTTGACCTGGGCTGCGACCACCAAAGCAGTTTCCTCGTCAGTTTGGTTGTAAGGTAACTTCTTCCTTATGGCGGCCAACTTTTCTTCTTCAGTAGGCTCTTTATCCACCGTTTGGCGCTTCTGGCGAGTAGTCCGCCGTGGGGGCGCAGCTTGGCGCTTTGGGGGATGCCGTGCTGGTGGAGGAGGAGACATGTGTGAGCCGGCATCATCCCGACCTGGAGGTGGCAGCTCTGGGTCATCCTCGTCCCTTCTTGAAGGTGACGGTGGCTACGAGGGATCCCTGGGTGATGACGGCCCTTGACTGCCAAATATGACGTAACGCTTGTTCCATAGAATGATACTGCCGTGGGCAGCATCCGCTAACGTCTTTTCTCCGTCGCCACCTTGGATGTCGAGCTCCAAGTCATCATATCCTTCACAAATTTGCTCGACCCCCACCTTGCAGTAGCCACTTGGAATCTGTGCCCCATGAATGGTCTGCCCTTGCTCCACCGGATAAGCCATACCGTAAGCCACCTTAGTGGATAAGTTCCGGCTTGGTACATGAAGCTCACATGGCGTACGCAGAGTGATTTCGTCCATTGGATAGCGAGCACTCTCGTCCCCGGCATCGGCAGGTGGGAGCTCCGTGGAAGCAACACTGCTGCGACGTTGGGAGGGCGGGCTAACACCATCAGCTGATCCACCAGCTGGTACAAGTACTGTTCCCGGCACCGTCTGCCCTTGGCTCAGCAATGTCTGTAGCTGTCTAGACACCATGTCTGGGATGCCGGCCTTTGTCTCCCGAAGCTCTCTTTCCACTCCTGTGCGGCCTTAGAGCGGCTTCGACTCTTGTACGTGTCAATGTCCGCAGGGAATGCAACCTTCCACGGGACGACGCCAACACCTCTAGCTCGTCCGGGATGTTTGGGATTCCCCAGAGCCCTTGTTAGCTCGTCGTTTTCTCTGTCGGGAACGAATGTCCCATATGCTTTCTCTTTAAGCACCTTAAGGATAGCACCGGCCGCCTCTTTTAACTCATCGTTGTATATAAGCGACCCATCATTAAGATCCACAGTGCCACCATGAGCGTAGTACCAATGCCTTGATCGCTCTGGCCAATTCATTGTCACCTGCGTGATTCCCCTGGCAATCAAATCTTCTTCCATCTTGTCCCAGATAGGAATTTTCTTCTTATATCTAGTTGGTCCAAGAGAATGGAAGTACTGTTTCTTCGCGGCATTGATCCTATTCTGTCGTGAGTTCTTTTCACCTAACTCCGACCGCCTGTACTGCACGAACGAATCCCAATGACCCCTCAGCTTTTGGTAGTCGTCAAAGTTTGGTGTCAGGTTCTTCTCAGCATATTTCTTGTACATGTTCTTCTTCCATGTTTGAAACGCAGTACACATCGTCTTTAGAGCCCAATTTTTTACTCTTTCCCCTGAACCTTGAGGCACTGTGAAACGTTCTTTCAGACTGGCCCATAGTATTTCTTTCTCTGATTGCGGCACGTATGAAGCATCATCACTGGGTTTCCACCTCTGCAGGCTGATGGGCACGTGGTCTCTCACTAGAACACCACACTGATTGGCCATCTTTATAGCAGCTTTCTCTGGCGCAACTGGCCGACCATCTTCTGCCACATCAGTGATTACAAGTCTGCCCTCTAACTTTTTGGTCGGGCCATGTTTCGTCCTCTTCGATGATGAGGACCCAGAAGGCTGTGAGCCTGAGGGCTACACGTACGAGAAAGAGATGTATTACGATTTCAAGCTTAAACATATCCATATATATATATATATCATTGATATTGACAATATGTATACCCTCTGTGTGAATATTTGCAGCAGGTTCTTCCATGCCATCACCAGACATATTGAGGAATTGGCTGCCATCACCACCTGCCTCCTCCTCGATGTCGAGGAGGTTAGTGGCACGTGCACAGCCTTGTGCAATTTCGTTCATCATAAACATTTCATTTATTTCGTCTTGCGTCATCATCTTGGCACCTAAAATTGTATCAAATTCTATCTTATTCTATGAAATTACACTAATAATAAGACAATTTTGAGGATTCTCTATCAAACTCTATCAAATTCGATCAAATTCGATCAAATTCGATCAAATTCTATCAAATTCGATCAAATTCTATCAAATTCGATCAAATTCGATCAAATTCTATCAAATTGGATCAAAATCTATCAAATTCTATCAAATTCGATCAAATTCTATCAAATTCTATCAAATTCGATCAAATTCTATCAAATTCTATCAA
>CM014274.1:60687259-60711672 GCA_004135705.1 Alloteropsis semialata
CGGAGGACCTCGGGCGTGGAGGAGGGCTCGTGGACGCGCGCGCGGCGGCGTGGAGGGGCTCGCGCGGGCGGCGGCACTGGGGGCGGCGGAGGTCGGGGCGGCGTGGAGGTTGGGACTTGGCAGCGTCGAGAGGGATCGGGGAAGAAACGGCGGGGCGCTATATATCCCCCAACCTCATCGGTACCGGGTGATGTCACCTCCCGGTACCAAAGGCCCTTTGGTACCGGGTGGTGACATCACCCGGTACCGAAGGTTTAACCCTTTGGTACCGGGTCCTTTGGTACCGGGTGGTGACATCACCCGGTACCAAAGGGTGTGAGGCCGCCAATTCAGGCGCCAATTCAGAGCCCTTAGGTACCAGGTGGTGTAATCACCCGGTACCTTTCTAGGGTTCAATTCCCCAAATTTCCTTTCCCGCCACCTCTTTCTTCTTTTTTCCTTTTTAGTATTTATTATTTCACATATATACTATTTGCATAATTTAGCTTGTTCACCATTTAGTATTTGCACAATTAATTTCTTTATATTTAGTATTTGCAATTTAACTTGATAGTATTTGTTATTTGACATATTTCTATTAATCTTTCAATTTCCTATACATGAAATAACAAAGTATACATCAACTAACAAATATTATTTCTCTTAAAATGATATATGAAATAATGTAAATCTAGATTCATATTTCTATGTATATTTTATTTGTTATTAGTAATATATATTAACTCCTTTGATATTAGTAATATATATTAACTCTTTTACTATTCTAGATTCATATTACTATTTAGTAATATATATTAACTCCTTTACTATTCTAGATTCATATTACTATTTAGTAATATATATTAACTCCTTTACATTACATACCATAACGCTTCAACATAATTAGAATTACATAGCATCATCATGCTTCAACATAAGTACAACATTATGCTTGAACAGCAATAATCAGGGTCCCTGCACGCCATGCTTCTTCATGAGATAGAAAGGATAGTTTATATCGATAATCTCGATGCCTAGGAACCTGTCGACATAATCAGTGCATATATGTATGCACTATCCTGTGCCTTGTAACGTGAATCCAAGACCTCTCCATAAATTGTGATCTCAGCAGCATTGGCATGACTCAAGGTTATATTAGCTTGGAAACCACCATTAACTCGATAAGCCCCTGGCGTCGTGTGTGTATACCCTAAGTTTCCAAGGACTTGATAAAGGACTGCACGTAGACCAGAACACGCATGCATGAATCCACAGTAGTAGTCATCCTACAATAAGATTAATAAAACATATTGTTACAGATAAAGATAGTTAAATTTTAATATAATTACATAACTAAAAATAAAACTAACTTATATAAATCGATTCATATGAAGGACTAATCCTTTTAGGCATCTGTGTCACGTCTGGCTCACCCGTCTCGAGAGCTTTCAACTTGAAGTAGCTGTAGTCCGGGAAAACGTGGCCAGTTTGACTTTCTATTTGGGCTAATGCTTGCCTCACAGCATCACACGAGGCCACATGGTCTTGCTGCCATGCGCCAGAATGAACGTGGATAATAACCATGTCACCAGGATTTGGGTCACGGGTGGCATTTTGTTGAATGCTAACAGAGATCATAACCCTACCAGTATTTTCGGTCACATTTTCTCTTAATACCAAAGGACTTGATTGACCGATGTTTGCATCTTTTAGCCATGTAATTGGATTAATGATCTATATTATTAATAATTTCTATTCTCAGTGACATAGTGATTACATTCAAATGCAACTTGCAGAGGATTATCTATATTACCATATTGTAGCGAAGTTGCTGAGGTGTGGGAATTGGGACATGATCAACTTGTTGTGTTGTCGACCATCCAGGCTCGTGAGCCTCTCGAATCGGGATGGTAGGTGGCATATTAGTAACATAGGCACCACGTCTAGCTGCCTGACGCTGTCTCGGCATGATACTAACCAAAATAACCAAAATAAACCGTAATATATTACAAGTCAATTTAACAAAACTAGTAAATACTTATCAAGAAGCATAAGACAAAATCAAATTTGGTTAATCAAGAAGCATAAGAAACTATTCTAGATTCATATTACTATAATATATATTAACTCCTTTATATAACATACCATAACGCTTCAACATAATTAGAATTACATAGCATCATCATGCTTCAACATAAGTACAACATTATGCTTGAACAGCAATAAATGTTTTCTTTACAAGAGTGCCTTCGTTATGATCGTTGCGAGCGTAAGGAGCATCTTCATTGGCCAACAGGATGCTTGTGTCAACCTCCACACTGAACGGAGACACCTCGTCACACCTATTATAATCATCTTCATCGGTGACGTCCTCGACACCCACGATTTTTCTTTTCCCCGTGAGAACTATGTGCCGTTTTGGATAAAGTTCAGAGTTGTTTGTTTGCAGAGTCCCCGTCTTGGGTTTGGTAGACATGTCCTTCACATAAAACACTTGATGCACATCCTTGGCGAGCACGAATGGTTCGTCTACATACCCAATTTTGTTGAGATCCACAGTTGTCATGCCGTAGCGGTCTATAGTAACACCTCCACTTGTAAGTTTCACCCATTTGCACCGAAAAAGTGGTATTTTCAAAGGTTCATAATCTAGTTCCTAGATCTCCTCTATCTGGCTATAATATGAGTCCCTGTTCCCTTTGTTGTCATAGGCATCTATACAGACACCACTATTTTGGTTGGTGCTTTTGTCGTCTTGGGCTCTCGTGTAAAATGTATACCCATTTATGTCATAGCCTTGGAACGTCAAGAATGAGGATGATGGTCCCCTTGCCAAATATGCCAGCTGTGTATGTATTGTCTCGTTACCCATGAGCTTTTATCGCAACCAACAAGCGAAAGTTTCTATGTGATGGCGTGTAATCCACTTGTCAGACTTTCTTGGATTTTGGTAGCATATTATAGTCTTGTGCTCCTCGATGTAAGGAGCCACCATGGTTGATGACTGCAATACAGTGTAATGGGCTTTCATGAATAAATCGTAGTCGCTACACCTTGTTTGTTTCCTTCCTAACGTACCCTTTCCAAGTAGTCTCCCCTCATGGCGTGACTCAGGTAGCCCAATCGGTTTCAGTTCGGGGATATAGTCAACACAGAACTCAATGACCTCCTCTGTTCTGTATCCCTTGGCGATGCATCCTTCTGGAAGAGAACGGTTACGAACATATTTCTTTAGAATAGCCATGAGCCTCTCAAATGGATACATATTGTGTAGGAATACAGGACCAAGAATACCAATCTCTTTGACAACATGGACCAGGAGATGCGTCATAATATTAAAGAAAGACGGAGGAAATATCATCTCAAGGCTGACAAGGCTTTGGGCCACATCATCCTGCAACCTTGCTAGATTACTGGGATCGATTGCCTTCTGGTCGATTGCATTGAGGAAGGCGCATAGCTTCACAATAGTTGTTCGGACATTAACGGGTAGTATTCCCCTCAGCGCCACCGGAAGCAATTGTGTGAGCAGCACATGGCAGTCATGGGACTTGAGGTGTACGAATTTCTTCTCTTTCATATTTATAAGACTCTTTACATTCGATGAGTAGCCGGACGGGACCTTAATACTGTTCAAGCAATCAAACATGCTGGTCTTCTCCTCCTTGCTTAGAGTGTAGCTAGCAGGACACAAGTTTCATCGCCCTTTCTCTCTTTTCTCAGGATGCAGGGGATCTCGTTGTTTCATACGTTTCAGGTCCTGTCATGCTTCAAGCGTATCTTTTGACTTTTCGTAAGTACCAAGGAACCCTAGCACATTTACGCAAAGATTTTTGGTCAGGTGCATCACATCAATTGCGTGGCGGACATCTAAGACCTCCCAATATGGTAGGTCCCAGAATATTGACTTTTTCTTCCACATGGGTGCCTTTCCATTTTCACTTGCCGCTAGCTGGCTGCCAGGTCCCTTCCGAAAGACCACCTTCACATCTTTTACCATAGCAAATACATATTTTCCATCCTGATGCCTTGGTTTGCTATGACTTTCCGCCTCAAAATGCTTTGCTTTCTTTCTTAGCGGATGTTTCTCAGAAAGGAATCGACGATGGCCCATATACACACACTTTCTACAATGTTTCAGGTAAATGCAGTTGGTGTGTTCTAGGCAATGTGTGCATGCTTTGTATCCCTTGTTTGACTGTCCCGACAGGTTACCAAGTGCAGGCCAATCATTGATGGTCACAAACAGTAATGCTCGTAGGTTAAATTCCTCTTGCTTGTGCTCATCCCATGCCTTTACACCATCTTTGCCCCACAACAACGTCCTCAATCAGTGGCCTTAGATACACATCAATGTCATTGCCAGGCTGCTTTGGCCCTTGGATTAGCACTGGCATCATAATGAACTTCCGCTTCATGCACATCCACGGAGGAAGGTTGTACATACAAAGAGTCACAGGCCAAGTGCTATGGCTACTACTCATATCACCGAAAGGATTTATGCCATCCGTACTCAAACTAAATCTAATGTTCCTTGCATCTTCTGCGAAGTCTGGGAACGCTCTGTCAATTTTTCTCCATTGGGACCCATCAGCGGGGTGTCTCAACATATTGTCTTCCCTCCGATCCTCTTTGTGCCACCGCATCAATTTAGCATGCTCTTTGTTTCTGAACAAACGCTTCAGACGTTGTATTATAGGAAAATACCACATCACCTTGGCAGGGACTCTCTTCTTGGGGGGCTCTCCCTCAACATCACCAGGGTCGTCTCGCCTGATTTTATACCGCGAACAATTGCAAACCGAACAGGCGTCCAAAGATTCGTACGACTTGCCCCGATAAAGGATACAATCATTGGGACATGCGTGTATCTTTTGTACTTCCAATCCTAGAGGGCAAACGATTTTTCTTGCTTCGTATGTTGTTTCGGGCAATGTGTTGCCATCTGGAAGCATCTTCTTTATCATTTTCAATATCTCTCCAAAACCTTTGTCAGACAAGCCATTAGTTGCCTTTCATTGCAACAGTTGCAGTGTGGTACCCAACTTCTTCTGGTCCTCTTTGCAATCTGGGTACAGCAATGTTTTGTGGTCCTCCAACAAACGCTTCATTTTCTCCCGCTCTTTCGTACTTTCGCAGTCTTTCTCTTCATCACGGATCATGCCACCTAAGGCATCATCATCCTCATCTTCTGCAACTGCTTCACCCTCGCCCATTGCTGTATCATCTGCAAAGGCACCATATTGTGCAAAGTCCGGGATGTTGTCCTCACCTTCTTCAAAGAATATCCCCGCTTCGCCGTGTTTGGTCCAACAGATATAGTTAGGCATGAAACCACTCCTAAGCAAGTGTGTGTGAACCACCTTCTTCGAGATGTGATAATCCTTCTCATTCTCACAGACCTTGCATGGACAGCATATAAAACCCGAGGTCGAGTTAGCCTCTGCCGCGTCGAGGAATTGATGAACGCCATTAATGAAGTCAGATGAGCGTCTATCCGCGTTGTACATCCATTGCCGATTCATCTATGTAAATATCATTTCAAATATGTAAATATCATTTCATGTATGTAAATATCATTCACAAAATACAACGAAAAATATGTAAATATCATTTGAAATATGAACATCATTTGAAGTCTCTAAAAAGATGTAATTCTAAAGAGATGGTTTTGTTGCTTGGAGCAGATCAGGGCCCTCAGGGGCAGCTATTTGTAGCCCTTGTAGGCCAGTGAGGCGGAGAGTATCCGATGGAGCCGGTTGCTTCACCGGGAAGAGAGTGCAGAAGAGTTGATTTGAGTGGTCACTGTAGCAATGGTGGACATGGACGTAACAGGCTCTCGCTCAGAGCTAGCAGGATGGTGCTACAGTAACCAAGGGCACGATGGCCGACAACCACATTCCAAAATCATCAACGTCTTACTTTTGCTCATCTCAAAAACAAAATTAAAGGAGTGATTTGCCTCAGATATGTTGTCTTTCATTTGACCTTGAACTTGGAGCATAAGAAACATTATAGGTGGTAAAAAAAATTGGTTCATGGTAGGCATGGAACCATGAGACACACCCAGCCCAACCATCACAACCGATCCGTTGCTTGGGCATGGATGTGTCTCATGGTTTGATGACAACCATGAGAAGCATAACTATACAATACAAGCTCAAGTTCAAGGTCATCATATGTTACCCAGCTAGAAAACTAGGTAAAATTTGATATCATCATAGGCATGCCAAGAGTTGAATTGTTTTAGTTCAAGATATTGACAACCATGAGAAGTAAAATTGAATTTAAAATCTAACTAAATAAGAATATCATTTATAATCTCAAAAAATCCTAATAACCCTAAATATCAACGTCATTTGAAGCCTCTAAAAAGATGTAATTCTAAAGTTCGTAATAAGCCTAAATATAAATATCATTTATAATCTCTAAAAATCCTAATAACCCTAAATATGAATATCATTTATAATATCTAAAAATCATAATAAGCATAAATATGAAAATCATTTAAAGTTTATACAAATAATCCAAAAATCTAAACAATGTCTAAAAATTTGTGCATCATCTCTACACATTCGTTGGCCTGGACCGGTCCAGCCCGATGGCCCAGCCCGAGCTCAATGGTTTTTGCCTGGCCCGAGCTCAATGGTTTTTGCCCAGCCCGCGATGCTTAATGGTGGGCATAACAAACGAAGCCCGCATAATTTTTTATTGGCCCGAGCCCGGCCTGAACTATTTAAATGAATTATTTTTCCCATTGAAAAGGAGCGGGAAGCCCGAGCCCAACCAGGGCCTGACCCGAAATGGAGGCCCGTAGCCTCCCATGGGGTGGGCGTGGGCAAGATTTTTAAGGCCTGAACAAACTGGGCTTTTTTCGGTCCAACCCGAGCCTAACCTGGCCCGCAAAATGCTCAGGTCTAGTTGGAGCTCCCGCACACGCTCGGACCTCCTGTGCCAAGCACCACTGCCCTGAGCAAGAGGACCCATGGTGGATGGCCCCTCGCCAGATCCTTCATGGAGGTGGAGCAGGTCGACCGCCGCCAGCCGAGCTCAGGTTGCACTGCATGGAGTTGAAGCGGATCTGCCACCAAGATAGAGAGAAGGAGTGAATGGGATGGATCCGAGCTCGATTGGAGCCCACTGCCCCCACTCGGCTCGGTGGAGGTGGGCCTCGGCCGGTGGGGCTTGTGGCCGGCGCCCCTTCGAGCTCGAGCTAGCAGCTACGGGGCGACGAGGCAGGCTCAGCCGTGGAGGGGGCGACAACGGGTTGGAGTGGCGAGGTGGGCCCGGCCGTGGGGTAGTACAGTGAGGCGGGGTGCTCCTTTGTCGTGCCTAGAAGAAGAGAAAGAAATCAGAGAAGAGAATACGGAGGAGAGACCGAGATAGAAGAGTTGGGGAAATAAAAAATAGAATTAGATCACTAACACATAGGTCCTACATGTCATGCAAAAAGTAGGGACAATAAAATAGGGACTACTGTTGGAGTTGTGGGTTAAATCTAAGCCCCCACAAAGTTGGGGCCAGCCCCTACTTGAAAGTGCATCTATGCCCTCAAGTGGATTTTGGTGAATTGAGTGACAAAACAATTAAAGGACTAACTTGTTTGTTTGAGATAATGAGTAGGGATCTATTCTTATAATTAATTTACATTTAATATGCTCATGGTATATGTGATTGTTAATCGAAGCAAGCAAGCATGATCCCATGATTCAAGTTGTTGAAAGTGGCAAGTCGTTGATGATTATGTTGGATACATGTTGTGTGGTCTCTGATCTCTTAAGAAGGCTTGTCATTAAATATTGGGATAATAAAGACAGAGATTTATGGATCATGTAGAAAGGAAGAAATAATACATAGAATTGGACATTGCAAGACTTCATACGGTTATGATAAAAGGACATGGGCATATATGTTACATGTTGGTCTTATTGATTGGAAGCTTGCAATTCATGGGATATTCTCTATTGATCAAATAACAAGTATTTGAAGAATCTTTCAAATGGATTTCATTGTTGATGTCAAAGCAAAGCTAAACTCATTGTAGCAAGGATAAGTGGTGAAGAAACAAATTGAGATGACTAGAGCGAGGGACTAAGCAAGCTTTGGTTAAGCGGCGATTTGAGACCATGTGCGAATTGCTAAGGTAAAGTGACTAGTATCCGCGGTGTTTCGAAATATCATATCTAAGCCTTACCGAGGGAAGCATTGCATTGCATTTAATCTAAATGGAAATTGTGAGTTGAACTAGAAATGGTTTTCATTCAAATATGAAGGTTCAAGTCACTAGCTCAAGGTGGATATGCTCAGTTCAATATGCAATGTTGAAAGCCCTCAAAGAAGTAATTGTTTAAGTATTGGCATGATAGTTGACATACAAGCTCAAGTGGCTGATTTATGATTCATCTTATGTCTTGAGTATAGGTATGACGTACTATCAAGAGGGATGCAACATTGGTTGAATGACAAACTCCAAAAGTGCTCAAGTGAACCCTTGTGAGTCTAACCATGAGAGTTTCTAACTTAGTGGGGGTTCTCTGGCAAAACCGGTGGAACCAGTTTCTGGCCTCGAGCGTCTTACGGCTAGATTGTTTGAAATTCCGGTGAAACCGATTTTGTAAACCGATGGAACCGCTTTTCACAGATAGAAAAACGACTAGTTTTTGGAGAGATGGGTATTTATAACCATGAGCTCCTTTTGGAGGGGCTGCTGGTTCTGCTCGTTTTTGAAACTTTCTGAAGGCTAGCTGAGCTCTCCTCAACCTCTCTAAGTGAGACTTGAGTTCATAGCTTGAATCTTTTTAGTTGGGTTGAGAGAGTGACTGAGCATTGGAGAGCAATCCTAATCCTTGAGCACTCGTGGTTGTGTCAAACAACTCGTGAAGCATTTGTTACTCTTGGAGGTTCATCCTCCTAGATAGCTAGGCGTCGCCCGGTAAGCTACCGAAGTGTGTGGTGAGCCACAGGATCGTTTGTGAAGGTTTCACTCACCCCTGCAAGGAAAGAGGTCTCTTAGTGGAAGGAGGAAATAGCTTGACCTTGTGTGGTCACATAAGTTTCCTCAACGGAGAGTAGGATTCACGGTGCCTGGATGGTTGCTTGATGCAAGCAGTGAATCTGAACTTCGGTAAAACCACTCCTTGCGTCTTGGTTTGAATTTTCCTCATTTTGTCAATTCTAGCAAATTTCTTGTGCTTCCGCTTCTATCTACTTTGGTGTGCTTGAGGTGTGTGCAGAAGCTTCATTGGAACACTTGAAACATCTGTGAAAGCTTCACATCAAAGTTGATTTGTGCTAGAATTCGTAGAGGGGGAATTCTTGATTTATTGGTGTACTCTGTGTCAAACCGGTTTTACCGGTTTGCCAAACCAGTTTTACCAGTTTGCCAAACCAGATTTACCGGTTTGAGTGCTGACAGCAAGAATTAGATTTTGTAAATTGCAGATTCGCCTATTCACCCCCCTCTAGGCGACATCAAGATCCTTTCACTACTCAAGTAGTAGGGGCCTTGAAGTAGAGGCTATTACGACAGATGCTCTAATTTTCCTAGGTAGGAGTTGTCGGCCCGTTGGTTCTACGCACGCTAGAGAATTGAAATGCAGTGATAGTGCATATCGAAACTGCAAGGGGGCATGGGCCTGTGTAAGGATAATGGCCCCATATGCCATTTTATTGTGATTTTGGTGATTGAATGAGAACATAGTCATTGGGCTTAACAAATTTGTTAAGTGTTATTCATAGGAATTTAGGTCCCAAGGATGTTTCCAAAGCATAGCCAAAACCAGATATAGTCCTATTATAGAGCATCCAAGATATGGTATTGGCAAGAGAAATTAAATGAAGTGCTTAAGTTGATTGAATAGGATGAGCCCGCAGAAAAGCTAGACGTCGTATTATATGTCGACACACGGCATACAATACGTCGAGCATCAGCGTACTAGTTGAGAAGCTGATGGCATGTGAAGAACCCAAAAACAGCCAACGCCGTATTATCCGCCATTACTGTTTGTATGAAGGGCGGATTATATGGTGTGTTGGATCAAGATTGGGTCAACTTCGGTCAGCAATACCCTAAATAGTGTATTATACGCCGATTCATTGGCATAATATCGGCATATAAGTTGTTCAGAGCCAATATCAAGTTGAAGTTTGACAAATAGCTACAACGTATGATACATCGACCTATGGCGTACAAGTTTCGGTGAAGCAACGGTTCAAAAGTTGAATTTGATCGGTTGAAATGTACACTAGAATTTATTCCCCATTGATTCTGAGTGAAGCGTGGAATATACAGCGTGTGTAGTTACCGATGGAAAAGTGAATTTGACTGTTTGAAAAGCGCACGATGTATTATACAGCGATGGGGGAAAGGTGCATGGCGGAATATGCGATGTTCACGATTCCTATGCAGCTTTTCAGCAACAACTAGTCCAATCCCTTAGGCTATATAACCACTCACATTCGGCCATTTCAAGGTGCTGGAGTCCAGAAGAAATTCAACCATAATTAAAAGACATCCAAGCCACCATTTGTACTACATTGATCATCCATAGTGAGTGAGAGAGCTAGGATAGGCCTAGTGAGAGAGTTTGCAAGGTGTTATGCCTTATGTTTGGTTCTAGAGTGAACCAACCCTTGTAATCTTGGTGTACCGGCCCCTTGGAGTCTTGGTTACTCGCCGGCAAGTCTTCAACCCTCCGGCTTGGTGTGGAGCGGCGTCGATGACGTTGTGCGGGGACGAGGAGACCCCCTCCTTGGTGGAGAAGCTCTATAGTAAAGGCGGCGTCAAAATCTCCGGAAAAGTGGGTTGATGAGAGCAATGTTTTAGTGACTTGTTCATCGTCTTTCTTGGGGAGCCTTTGTGGCGAGCTCAAGATCTTGACCAAGATGCAAGACTTAACGACCGGGTGCACATCCCTTATGGAGCTCCAATGTGGAGTAGACGTTAGCCGAACCATAGGATAAATCTTCGTGCCAAGTTTGCATCCTTCTAACCCTCCTTTAAATTTTCATATTTCATACTTGCAACTTGTGTGCCTTGACCTTTTCTAGAGTAGTATCTTGATAGATTTGGCTCTAGGTTGCAAAACTCTTTTAGGTGGATGCAAACACTAAAAGAAATCTTAGTTGCACATGTAGATAGTATATCTTAGTTCAATCTTGTGCAATTAGAGACATGTGATAAGTTAAGTTTTTAGAAATCCTAATTTATCTCTCCCCCTCTTAGACTATCACGAACAATGATTCCTTTCAGCCTGGCTCCATCTGGTCTGGGTTGGGCAGCATCCAAACATTATTTACGGTAAAATTAACTAAATTTTGTGACCTGCTTGCTTTAAGATCGTGCATTTTCTTTTAATGGAGAGGACACAGCTCTCAACATATGCATACAGCATACTCATGGGGCAGCATGCTAGAAGCTCATCTTGGGCCATAGGCCCATTTGTTTGCAGGCGCCCGCCTATGCGGGCATAAGACGGCAAAACGCATGTAATGACGGCCCAATGAGGAATAGGCCTGCCTGATCACGCGACGAAACACACATTTGGAGGTGATCCCTTCTTTTTTTTTCTCGCCAATCACCGGTACAGCTTACACACAAACGCTCACACAAGCGCGTCGAGGCTGCTCAGTGCTAATGTTAAGTGTTAAATTTTTGCACTAGTCTATCCAAACAGAAATACTAATGATGGTAATAAAATTTGGTCAAAACTCTAAAATTTTAGCCAGAGGAGAAGTTCTCCAACTTTAACACATCCAAACAGGGGCCTAATTTACAAGTGCATTGTAGTTGGTGGTTATGATAAAATTGTCGCTGGTCTTAGAAAAGCTGGTGTTTATCCTACCAATGCTATAGATAGACTAAATGCAGCCCACTAGAATCTGAACAGAATGTCCCATGGCTCCATGATTGATACCCACAGCAGTGAAACAAAGTGAGTGTTCGGATGGAACAGATCAAAAAATTGTCCCAAGAAATCTTGCATGCATAGAGTACTAAATGATGTCTATTTACAAAACCTTTTCACAGATGAGTGTAACTTTGCGCGACGAATCTAACGAGCCTAATTAATCCATGATTTGCTATAGTAATGCTACAGTAATCATCCTCTAATCATGCGGTCAAAGGCCTCATTAGATTCGTCTCGCGAATTTGTCAAGGGTTGTGGAGGTAGTTTTGTAAACTGATTTTATTTAATCTCTCTAATTAGTGGTCGAAATAGGATAAAAAAAATTTGCCCCCCAATCTGAACACGGCCAAATTGCCAACCAGGCAGGTCAGGGTGGCAACGGGGCGGGGCGGGGCCGGGGGAGCGATCCCCGTCCCCGCCCCGACCCCCAAAATTCGGCTGACGCCCCGATCCCCGAAATGTTCACGGGGCAAAATTCATCCCCATCCCCGATCCCCACTGGAGCCCCGCGGGGGACATGGCTTGGAGCAGCGAGGATGGCGAGTCGGCGAGGCAGGGAGTAGTGGAGCAACCCAAGGCGTGTGGCGCGTCGGAGACGGGGACGCCGGACGGGAGAGGACCGGCGGAGTCAAAGCCGAGCAGGAATGATGGACGTCCGGCGAGGAGGAGCAGCTGTGGCCGGTGACTCCAAAGCGCGGTGGTCGACGGCGGCTGGCCAAAGCGACGAGCGGCGAGCGATCGGAGCTCGGTGCTCTGCGCCTGCTCCTGCTCCGGTCCTCTCGAAACACCGAGAGAAACAGGAGAGCGGCGGCGTAGCGTGGGAGTTAAATGGTTAGGGTTGAGTGCTGGTGCTGGACGTATGTATACACAGGCTGAATTTCTAGGGTTTTGGTTGATTGGGCCATGTTGGGCTGGCTGCTACGTGGGCCATATACATATTTTTTTCAATTTTTCGGGTCTGCACGGGCCTCCACTGGGTAATTCTGTCCCCCGACCCCGCCCAGGTTAAAATTCGGGGCCCCGCCCCACCAGCCCGCGGGGGGAAAATGGCCCCCGTCCCCATCGCTCACGGGGCAGATCTCAGGCACCGCGGGGGATTTTGCCACCCTGACAAGCAGGCACAAGACAGTCATTTTCAGAAGTTTGTTTTGGTTGCGCTTGTGCAGGTAATACGTACTAGTACCAAACAAAACGGATAAAAAGGAATCACAGGCGCCTACGTCTTTTTAGCCTAGAACAAAAAACCGGACCACCGGTCGAACCGGAAAAACCATGAACCGGCGGTCTGGCCGGTTCAGCTCACCTAAAAGATTGTTATGGGAAAAAAAGGGGATCAACATAGCATATTCTATCCAAATTGGGCCGCAGCTTGCTCTATCGTCGGCCCAGCTAGAGGCCCAAAGGGCAAATATAAGGGAAAACGGGGCAGTTCGGCTCACCTAAGAGATCGTTATGGAAAAAAACTGGATCAACATAGCATATTCCATCCAAATTGGGACCAGGAGAAAAAGAAGGCAGATGGGGTTTCGAACTCTGGTTGATGGAAAGACACCGACAGGTGCTAACAATCTCAGCCTTGTTTTGCTTGTGATGTTGGGATATATATCTATACACACGACTATTATTGAACCGGGTTCAAACCGGTTGCCCCACTGGTTCGATCACTGAACCAGTGAACCAGCACCTCCACCGGTTCAATGGCTGGTCTGGCTTTTCGTTCTATGCTTTTTAGATTCTGGAAATCTGAACTGATAAGCGAGTGAAAGAACCATACGGGCATGGATCTGGAACCTTGTCTTTCAGTACATGGTGCTATTCGAAAAAGATAGGGCTTGGCGCAGCGTCAGCGGTCAGCCTATCCAGAAAACCTCCCGGTTCAGGAAATGTTTATGTTGTGTGGACTGTAACATATGGTACATACTGAATGAAAATGCAGTGGCACTTAGAAACCGATAAAACTTATACTGGTTTCTGTGACTCAACTATGTAAATATAACAAAACATTCAGGATGGATTAGGAACCTTTGGACCTGAAGGTTTCCAAAGTCACTTTCCTACGAGGAAATGCTACTGCAATTTCAATGGTATAACTTGGTCAAAAGCTCTGCGCCTCTGCGATAACCAATCATCAACTTTGTTGTAAAAATGTAAGACATTATAATTCTCTGAATAATGGTGCATAATGGTAAAAGGAGAACAAACAGTAAACTGGAGAATGTCCTTTGCTCTTGGCTCTTGCACAGAAAGCATATACGTGTTCAAAGTGTTTTAGTGAAGGCCTGAGGAAGCCAATCACGGTGCAGTGCCAGATTGTGCTGCACACAAGTGCCCAAGCAAAACATTTGCAGTTGTTTTCATATGGCTGTATTGTTTACATTTTCTGTACCCTCCTAATTAAAGAGTTAGACGGCCAGAGCTAGATATTGACCGTCAAAATGGCTACTGCATGCCCTCAAAATGTGCGGGCACTAGTGCTGGCATGCTCATGAGTTCACCTAGGATCTCCGATCCTGTTGAACATGGATTGTTTTCAGGCGCCTGCCATTGCAGTCTTCTTGACCATGATGGCAACGGCATGTAGTGCTGGCTCAATGGGGAATAGTCCTGCCTGATCACACCAGGAAGCAGTTACAACTGGAGGTGATCTGTTCTGTCGAAGCAAATAGTATCAAATAATGCCTGCAAATAATACAGGAAGTCTTTGAATGATGATACTATCATCATGATAGGCATAATGCTTATTTCCGTTGTTTGTCGCAATGAGGAGCCCATGGAAGAATTCCAAAGACAAACATTCAGAATGAAGACAATTATTTTCTCCACTGCTGCCAAAACGTACTGACCGGACATCCTAACCCTTGGCTCCAGCTCAATTATGTTCGTGCAGGATAGTGCATCAAGTTCAGTGGATCACCGATCACCAAGACCCGAATAGGAAAAGAGAATATTCGCTCCAAGAATATCAGGTGTTAAGTCGCAGTAAGTGACCAAACTCTACTGTACTATTGGGTAACAATGATTGTACTACCATTTTCCTTGATGAACTGTACTGGATATACTGGAACATGAACACGATATCATGTCACATGGAATCGTGATTGATATATATGCATGCATAGACCAGCTTATATCAGCAATAGTGAAACAAATTGCCAAAAGAGAGCAAAATGCCAACCAGGGAAGGACGAGAGGTCCAGTCACCTTTACATGCTTGTGGTTTGTGAAGTCCGTCTGGTTGTGCATGTACCATTTCTGTACCAGAGAAAAGGGTACTGAAAATCAAAAGGAGAGAAAAGGGGCGCCACGACATGTGATTCCGAAGTCTGAACTGACAAGCGAATCTATTCCGTAGAAGCAGGCATGACTCGTCATGATCTTTGGTATTCTTGTGCTGTTCAAATCGTAGAAGTTCAGGTACAGTCATCAGTTTCACTGTATCTGAAAAGCTGCCTTTCGAGAAGACGTGTATGCTTCCGAATCTATTGGTACTAGTATGTGAAAGCAAGAGTTGTGTAGATCGGCAAATCTTATGGTGTCTTTTAGATCGGCAAGTTTCAGCAAGTTTCCACTATTTATCTATCACATCGAATGTTAGCATATTAATTAGGGGTATTAAATATGGATTAATGACAAAACTTATTCCATAACCCCCGGATAAAATCGCGAGACAAATCTATTAAGCCTAAATAGGCCATGATTAGAAAACGTGGTGCTACAGTAAATAATCTCTAAGGACGGATTAATTAGGCTTAATAGAATTGAAATTCAATTTCCAGGCGAGTTGTGTTATTATTTTTTTTATTAGTACCTGAATACCCCTTCCTACATCTTATTTTTATGATTCGGCAAGTTTCCACTTTTCGAACTAAACAGGTGTTCTTTATTCCTAGCAGAGAAGGTGTTCAAAGTAGCCAGGTCCCAGAGTCCCTTGGGCAATAATGGGGGCAGTACTATTATCCATACTAAAAGAAGTCCACCTCAGAGCAGAGTCCCTTGTTCAAAGTAGGGTTTTAGCAGTGAAATGCCAATCAGGTGGTACAGTCCACTCAGTTTCAGGCCTTGTTTAGTTTCAGCAAGTTTCTGCAATTCAACCAAAAGTAATGCATTGAAAAATGTGCCTCTCCCCTCTCTGCAACACGCTTTCTAATGCACTTTTTCTACAGAAAATTCAACCAACTTTCACGAACTAAACAAGGCCTCAGTTACATGCGTGGCAAAGGCTTGTCTAGTTGTTCAGATAAGCGAGTGAACAAATCAAACAAAACAAGCAATAGGATAAATGAAACTGTAAAAATTAAAGAAGCGCGCACCATTCATTTTTCTGAGGTCTGAAGCGATAAGCGAGTGAAACAAGTCAAAGAATCACATGGGCATGAACCTTTGAAGCTGTTAAACGTAGCCTTCGGCCTTCAGTATCTGGTGTACAGTGTGCTGTCCAGGGAAACGTGTATTCTGTGTGCAGTGCAACTAATCCAGTACGTAATATCCTGTCGGAAAGGTACACTGAAAAGGGAACAAAATTGGCACATGCTGTATACTATCTAACAATTGACAATTACCCCTACATTGGTGTGGGTTTCTGCGGATTATATATACATTATAGATATATGTATATATAACCAAAAACATGCGTACAAATCGAAGCTGACAAAGCTGGTCGTCCAACGTGTAAGGTAAAAAAACAGGAGTAGAAACAAACCGGGGCTCACGGTCACGACTTCCAGGCAAGTTCATTGATTGAAAGATCCAAGGACGACCCCCACCAGCCCGGAGGACAGCTGCGTCTTGTTCCCTTGCCCTCGTCCTCATTTAATGTCCTCTTAGTCTCCGCAGAGGCCTCCACTCAGCTCAGCCGATTCGCTCTAAGAAGATGGCGTGGCCACACCGGACGGCGAGCTAAAGCCAGTACAGCACAATACGCCACGCTCGCCGCGGTCACGTTCACGTCGCCGTCCCGCTGCTTGCAGCGCTGCACGAAGCTCTTGGTGCCGTGCTGACTTGTTTTGGTCGGGATTGGGATTGGGATTGGGATCCCCGCCATCTGAAAGCTATAGCCGGAATCGTCACGGCTGACACCATCGCCGCCGTCGGGGGCACGACGGAAGCTTCTGTGCCTCCGTCAGCACAGAACTTGGGCTAGCTAGCTTGACGACGACCCGTGTCGATCGCAGGGTCTCTCTGCATTATTTAATTGTTGTTGTTTAGCAGTGGCTGTCTCGAGGCTTGTTTGTCTGACAGTGCCCATGTTCATCATAGGTCGTGGACTAATGCGCGTGTCGTGTGCGGTCCGTGGTCGGATCCGATCGAGTACGCGACTCCGCGTCAATCAAATCCTGCTAGGAGCGACCGATGATTACAAACAAATGCATGAATACCCAGTTGAATTATTTGTGTCCTCCTGTCAGTCGCTTGCCATTGTCTTCGGAGGTACACCTATATTCAACATAAACTTCAGTAGGGAAGCCTCAGCTGAATTTAGCAGTTCACGTCAGTTTGTGTGTGGCTATAATTTTACTTGTGGCTGTCCATAGGTTACTACTCTCGGTTTGGTATATCATGCTAGTACGCTACTGCAATAAACAAGCAGGTGCAGTCATCAGATTTGCATATATACAGATAACGTAACACGATCTTACAAGTTACCACCAGTAGAAACAAATTAATAAAAAGTAAGACAAGTGGGGAAGAAACTATGTTGAGACACTGTAAGTGTCAGAATAAATATAGTTTCTAAACGAGGGAGCACATTGCTAATAGCATGGTCCAGGCATGCACAATTATTTAAGAGGTTCTTAGATATTACATGGGCCTTTCGGTCACTACCACAGCAATTATGGACCACGTCGCTATATATCCAAGCTGCTACCCATTCCCTTCTTCTTGCATTTTGATCGGCGCCCCTCCATAGTCAGTCGCACGTGCGGCGGCAACTTCTCGCGTGTCGGAAGCTGTAGAGTTGGAAGGTTCTGGTAACAGCTTAGCTCTCAGTGTAATTATCCGTCACCGTGTGGACGTCTTGTGCCTGAACTTTCTGTCAAATTTTAAGCTAGTAATTTTATACTAGAATGGAGCTTCGTTCACTTCGCGGTGATTGCCGCGAAGAAGCTTATCAACCTGGTTGCTACTATATGACATGGCAAAATTAGTTAGGTTCTATCTCTATCTCTGGACACGCTAAGATCCATATTAACGGCCATGTACTCTCTGTAAACAGGCCGGTTCAGAGCCTGAATACAAATTATCCATCCACAGTATATTTCTTGTATTTTACCACACAGCTTTCTCACCAACTATTCAGGAAAGGACAGTTATTTAATTCGTTGCTGCAGCGCTGGCACAGCGACGAACCACCTCCAGCGGAATCAATCGTGCATCTATGGTTTAAATGCATAAATCAAACCGAAATACATAAATTTTCAGCTCAACATAACGTATCATGGCAAACGGGCGAGTTCCTGTGGTCAAGATTTCAGGGTTGACACTACCATATCCCCTGCGAAATAAATCTTCAGTTCATCTGCTTCTTGCTAGTCCAACTAATAAACCAGACGCAGACTTGTGCCCCCTCAGCTACGCTATGTCACTTTGATTTTTCACGTCCGATCGCAATTGAGCCACTATTCTTAACCGCCCATAGAAAGTTGAAAAAAACCTCTCATGTTTTGCTGAAATCAACCCACGGTCCAGAAAGACTCTCCATACAAAGTAAACACGCTCAATTTTCTTACATTAGGACCCCTAGATTCCAAAATATTTTAATATGTTGAAGAAAAAATTCAAAAATCTCGTACACACTAAATCTGACCAAAGCGAAGACTCTACAACCTGTAAAGAGAAAATGCTCCATATGGCAACCCCCAAATTATCAAATCGTAAGAACAGTTTGAGAACGAGACCATCGAGCTACCACACTAGCACATCTTAGGCCGTGTTTACTTCCGTCGCCGTTCTGCAGAATGGGCGCATTCTGCAGAACGGAGGCATCTCGATCTGTGTGCACAGAGAGAAAAAAGTGCATTGGGAAACGTGTGTTTTGCAAAATGGATGGAAGAGAGGGAACTAAACACCCCCTTAATAGTGAAGCAATACGTACATGCATGATTGTGCGTGCACTATTAATTGATGAATACATGCACATTTAATACAATCGACAAATCCACTGAACACCCACTCGATGAAAATTTTACTCTCTTTTTTGAACTCAATTGCAGAAATGTCTGTTCTAAGCATGTTCACTTCTACCCTCATTAGTATTCCCGATAGAGAAACCTAGTTCTGACTATATTTTCCTAGCATTAGCCGCGTTACAGTTGTCTTTACCAAAAGAAATTATTTTCGCAAAACAAATATAAACCATTTTCCCTTGATGATTAATAAAAGTATATATATATATACCAGCTCTTTCCATTGCTAGCACAGCCGAGATAACCATTTAATTAAAATGATAACATCATAGCCGGATGGTTGGCCCATACATTAGCTATTAATTTAGGAAGGCATTGACTAATTATGTGGCAATAGTACGCCAGAGGTGAAATTATATTATATACTGTTGCATTAGGATATCCATCCCACGCGAGAACGAGCTGAGATATGATTTGACACGACCTAACACTGATGCTGAAGCTCACAGAGTCACTCGGTGAAACCGTCCCATCCGAATTCGTTACGAACTTGGCACGGGTGTCGTAATTTTTGCTTGATTTATTCTAGGATTAATTTGTCGCTATTTTTTCAATGATAGGCGACGTACCTCTCGACAGTGAGGTGTTTGTGGTGATTTGATCAATCTCAATATCGGAACAATTGTCTCATTCTCTCGGAGGTGTTTATAGAGATAGAGTTTGCATTCGTGTGTTTTCTACTGTGAGTGTGCATATGTGTTAGTAGTTGGTGGGGGAAAGACAAATAGCATTATAAGCAATTTTAGCAAGGAAAAAAAAGCATAGAAGTGTAATTAATTTGGTGAATGTGGATGTGAATGTATGAATAATGGCAAGGGCGTAACTTGTTCTAAGAAATGAGCAATGGTCCAGCTGATCGGTGAGCTATCACATCATAATTTAACATCCAAGCACTAGTCACTAGTAGGTAGCAGCGACGAAAATTAAAATTGCTGCGCGCGTGCTACTCGTGCGGTCGTGCCGTGGTCAACCTCTGGAAGATCTACAGACACAAGCGAACAACTGTACTAATTCTTCGATCTGATTTTCTTTCCCCAAAAATATACCTATTTGTAGCTGAACTGGATAGTATTGTATGGACGTGCATTTTTGTTTCGATTAAGTAATTGTGCATGTGCACAGGCATCACCAAGCCGCTGCAATGTACTAATGTCTGAAGTCAGAGGCCGGATCTTTTCCAAATATCTCGGTAACCAAATCTTCAGGAAACATGACGCGGGAGGTTTGTTAAAGAACCTCTCCATCACCTCATATTGTGCATATCGACTTTTATAAGGCAATTTAATAGTAGCACAGATCTTTATCGAGGACTTCTCTTGATCAAATTGATTTTTTCCGAAGTGTTTCATTTGCATTGTAATTTTCAGTATTCTGATCGAAGAACTAAAATATATAATGGTGCCTTAAGTCACACTGTTGTTTCATATATACAGACTTGAACAATGTAGCTTTAGATTTTTTTTTTTACCACATGAAAGCATACTATGTAGCACTATGTGCTACTATTTGTGTACTGATCACTTTATTATTACTCCATATTTGGTTCGGTTCACATTAAGAGGGTAGTGAATGGAAACAAGCAGTTTGGTCTAGCTATAATGTTAGTAATAATGTATTATCTTGGCCACAAAAGAGGAAAGTTGTGTAGACGTTAGCTTATAATTACCTTTCGACCCAAAAAAAATGCAATTCCAGCGTTGTGTCATGTTTTAGTATTTTAAATTTGACCAATATAACTAGAAAGCATCAATATTTACGATATTAAGTAAATTTCATTGATTAATTATAAAATATATTTTAATTATAAATTTATCTAAAGCCATAAGTATAAATATAATTCACTAGAAACTGGTCAAATGTGAACCATTTTAATTGGCATACAACTTATTGTTGCATTTTTTTTACACAGGCAGTACGCGGAAAAAGCAGTGGAGAAAGCGCACATCACAAGACCTACGACGCGCCACGCAAACCTAATAATTTGCAGGCTGCCTTTGCCCGTCTTTTTCCCGCACACAGTCAACCAAAGCATTATACTATAATCTAGCTAGTACATCATATCGATGCATATTATATATTTATATATACACAAATCGCCTTTTTCCCGCACACAGTCAACCAAAGCATTATACTATAATCTAGCTAGTACATCATATCGATGCATATTATATATTTATACACACACAAATCGCCGCAGCTAAAAAGGGGTTTGCACCGCCTTTCTCACGGCCACGTTTGTGACAACGTGTGTACACCGTCCCCGCCGTCACCAGTTTCGTCTGCTTTGCACCGATCGATCGGCCGCGCGGCGCTTCCGTCAGTCGATCTCCGCTCATTCACGCCAGTCGACGACCGTTAGATCGAGGACGAGAATGAAACAATATAAAGCGAGATGGAGCGAGGTGCCACGCAACTACGCGAGGCAAGGTGCCGGACATATGATTGGCCGCCCACTCCTGCAGCGCCTCGTGTTCTTCCAATCCCGGACAATTTTGCTGGCGCTCGCATCATACATGCGTACCCGCCACCGAGTCCCGAGCCAATCCTGCTTGGCCTCCAAGCCGTTGACAAGTCTGGCCACGACTGCCATCGAGTAGATCGCGTACCGAGTACGTAACTGATGATGATGCTAAATTATTCAGTAGTCATTCCACCTACGTCTTTGATGTCTACATGCTCCTCGCCCTTTATCTGAAAAAGCATGCTCCTCCGCTGTACATTATTTGAGTCGGATCATCACGTGGCGAGACAATTTTGGCTATCCAACCATAGTAGTGCTGGTAGTATCTTTGCTGACGAGGACACATAGGGATGCAGTAGAAGTTCTGCAGCTTAGAGCTCATTGGTTTGACTCAGTCAGAGCTCAGTCATTTGAACTAAAGCTTATGGGTGGAATTCATAGACGTAGAGATCGGATATGGAATAAAATGAAGTGGTGATCCAGAACTACTTACGTGTTAGCTAGTGTCGCCGCTAGATTGCATATCTCCCTCATTCGCTACTAGATAATATTTTAAAATTCTCGGTGATTTTTTTAAAAAAAATGTTCCAGGGTTAATCTTTTTCTCTGAAATTATTTTAATAGAGATACTCTCTTAGTATGAAAACGAAATCAAGAAAGAACCTCCAACCAACCTTTTCCAAAATAAAATATCAGGCGCTTATAAACAGCTCTTGAGAATTGCCTGAATTTGTTCAAATGTAGTCAAATTTAA
Source organism: Alloteropsis semialata (assembly GCA_004135705.1). NCBI lineage: Eukaryota > Viridiplantae > Streptophyta > Magnoliopsida > Poales > Poaceae > Alloteropsis > Alloteropsis semialata. Next base: position 60,709,547 of record CM014274.1, read on the forward strand.
GTTATTCTTGAAGAACTTTTATTAATAAATCAAGCCACAACAAAAGATGTGATACTTTGAAGAAATTTTTTGAATAAGACGAGCGGTCAAATTTAGAGTCAAAAAAGTCAAATAAATTATAATTTAGAACAGAGAGAGTATGTAGTGATACTTATAAGTAGGATCAGAATCTCGCTTACGGACTTACGGTTGATGGTCGTATGTTATTTGGAGAGCGAGAACACGGAGAATCAGGTATCTTAGTCCCTATTTGTGTCCCATGGTTGTCTAGATCAGAAATTAAGTGAGATCACTGTCACGTGCTCTGCGAGGGGTTTAAGTATCCAATAATCCAAGACGTTGATGCCTTGCCTATACTTCTAATCTGCTGTATCATCACTCAGGAGATCGAGCAGCTCTTTTGGCAGTCTGAGGTTAACATGTCCATGTGGGAGATCTTGAGATTCTCGAAGATGGGCGATGTGGATTGAGCCTGTCAAGAAATAAGGTTGCGCGATATTTAGGTGTTGATGTCTTTGTAACTGATCAGCGAGCTAGCCTCCATGTTGCTCTCGAGAGTAATAATTGACCCAAAGCGAAGCGAGTACTTGTCACGGATGTTCACATGGTAATTAAGAAGACTAAATATGAGTTAATAATAAAATTAATTGCAGAAGTCCTGAGCTAATTCGTGAGACGAATATATTAAGCCTAATTAATCCATCATTAGTAAATAGTTACTGTAAGCGCGCGGTTGCTATGGAATCAGAGTGTGGTCAAATGATATGAGGTGGTTGAGATCGAGGGCACACCAGAGGCATTCATAAATGTTGTTTCTCTGGGCAAGTAACAAACCTCACCACAGCTAGAATGTTTGTTCTAAGGTGGTAAAAGGACTAAAAATTTAGCCTACTGGTTTTAAGGATAGGGTTGGATACAATCCGAGCTAAAATATTACATATTTTTGAACTAAAATTAATTAGGGCCAAGTTAGATTGTAAAGGAGACAATGGCCATGATGAATTACCACCCTAGTTTGTTCTTAGATTTGTGCCAGAGTTGCGAAGTCCCGCGCAATTGAAGCGACCTCCTAATTCTTTTTTATGTGAGTTAGGATGCTGGTCTATAAAGCATAGCTTAAATAACTTCGAGAACTAGAATAGCCATCCATCACAACATTTCATTCCTCACTCTACTTTTTCTAACAGATTTGTTCATTCAACTATTTTAGTGGTTTAATATTTTACAATTCAAACAAGATATATTTTTTAAGATCACCATCAAGTAGCAAACCTCAAATTCGAGACGTCTTTAAAGCTAACTGGCATGCATCTATCGGATATCTCAATGATAACCAAGTTTTAAAAGAAACTACTACGTTTATCGAGAGGGGCTAGAAATTATCCCCAATAATTGAAAAAAAATAACTTGCATTCTTGGATCTTATGATCATCTAATATAATATATTAGTAATTTAGAATAAAAATCCTATACAAACTGGGATAAAAATACATAAACAAAGAGTCAAAAAATTAATAAATAAATAATTTAGTAATAAAAGTTACATTGTAAGTTGATATCTATTCACCTAGAGTCAAAATCAAGCCTGCCATGGAAGCATAGGCTTCTGGTCATCTAGATGGACCTGTCAAGTTGTCTCAACTAGCAGCACAATATGCAATAGCCTGATTCCAAGGATTGACCATGTGACATGGCATCAATAATTTGGTCAGTGCTCTTACAACAGAGAGCTCGAAATCGACGAGTTGTCCCTACCCCTAAACCCTAGCCCCCCTCCCCACCGCCGCCGCCGCCGGGGGCCCCCTCCCGGTCGCTCTTCCCTCCATTCTTCCTCCTCCCCTCCTCCTCTCTTCCTCCTCCATCAGCACCCGGCTCGCCGCTCCCCGCGCCCCCACCCCGATAGGTTCACGTTGCACGCCCGTGAGGCCTCCCCGCTGCCCTTGCTGCGGCCGGCCGCCCCGGCGGCACCCCTCCGCTCTTCCCCCACTCCTTCCCTACCTCTGCTCCTACCTCCGCTCCTCCTCTCCTTCCCCTCCTTTTCCACTGTGAGATGCGTCGCGGCTCCATGGCGTAGGCGGCCGAGGGTCTGCCGGGCTGCGGCCTTGGCGCGGGCGACGCCGGTTGGC
>CM014274.1:60719106-60735329 GCA_004135705.1 Alloteropsis semialata
TGGGTGCGGCCGGAGGGTCACCGGCACGCGGATTCGTGGAGTGGACTGCCTCCGGTGGGTCACCGGACGGCGGGATGGGTGGGGTGGAAGCACGCGGAGAGCGCTCCAGAGAGGAGGCCATCGCTCTCTTCCCCTTGCGTTGGTGGTGGATTGTTTTGTTTCATAAAGAAAATGTAAATTTCACTCTTATTTTTCACTATAACGTGACATGTTTGAAATGCCAAAAAAAAAACTTTCCCTCAGAAATGAATAATGATATTGTTATTTTGTCACTGTTGAAGAAGTGAAGATGACTGATATATGCTAAAAACCCTGCCTGTACGCACTACTTTACACAGGTGGGCGTGGCGCTGGGGCTTCTGTACACGTACCTGGGCCCGCCGGTGACTTCGGCGCTGGTGGGCGTGGCCGGCGTGATGGTGTTCGTTCTCCTCGGCACCCGGCGGAACAACCGGTACCAGTTCTCGCTGATGAAGGAGCGCGACCAGCGGATGAAGGCGACGAACGAGATGCTGGGCAACATGCGCGTGATCAAGTTCCAGGCGTGGGAGGAGCACTTCAACGCGCGCATCGGCCGGTTCCGGCGCCTCGAGTTCGGGTGGCTCTCCCGCTTCATGTACTCGATCTCCGGCAACATCATCGTGCTCTGGAGCGCCCCCGTGGTGGTGTCGGCGCTCGTCTTCGCCACGTGCGTGGTGTGCGGCACGCACCTGGACGCCGGCCTCGTCTTCACCGCCACATCCTTCTTCAAGATCCTGCAGGAGCCCATGCGCAACTTCCCCCAGGCCATGATCCAGGCGTCGCAGGCCATGATCTCGCTGCAGCGCCTCGACTCGTACATGACCAGCGCGGAGCTGGACGAGGGCGCCGTGGAGCGGGAGCCCGTGGCGGCGCCGGGGCGCGACGCCGCCGTGCGGGTGGCGGACGGCGTGTTCGCGTGGGACGACGAGGTGGAGCCTGGCCAGGAGGTGCTGCGCGGGATCGACGTGGACATCCCGAGGGGCGCGCTGGCGGCCGTGGTCGGCATGGTCGGCTCCGGCAAGTCGTCGTTGCTCGGCTGCATCCTCGGCGAGATGCGCAAGGTCTCCGGCAAGGTACGCACGCACTTGCTACTTCGGCCAAATTATTCATTACTGCTGCAATTGAACTTCAGTACCTCGATCGCACTTGCCGGTGCATAGTCTATGGATCACTTCCATCCACCGTGCATGAGTAAGCACCATGCATAAAATTTGTGTGTGATCGATCGACTTGGTCAAAACGTGCCATCGACATCACACGCATAAATTTTGTGTACCGATCGCTCTCGATCATTACTTATCTTCCTTTCGCAAAGATTAGATCCAGTACAGTATGCCAGGCAAGCCTGTTCGCTTGGCTTATCAGCCACCAGCCAGCGGTACTTTAGTCTCACAACAAATCAGCACCAGCCACCAGCCACCAGCCAGCCAGCAGTACTTCAGTCTCACAACAAATCAGCACCAGCCACCAGCCACCAGCCAACCGAACAGGCATCGATTAGGTCGTCCTTAATTCCTTATTATTAGGAGACAGCAAAATTAAAGACACTCCACCCAGTCCAAAATATGATAAACGTCGCCGCTACTTGATTGGTACATCAAACAAGGCCTGTTGCAGTGATTGCTCACTGATACAGCGAGTACTACAATCAGATCATATTTTGGGAAACTGCAGCTGTGGACTCTGCAAGAAAGCACAGATAACTTTGTCTATTGGATGCCTTGTCCAACTGTGAACCAACCGTGTCTATCACGTGTGGCCTCTCTGGCTGTGGTCACTGCTGAGCGTTGGACCTGCTAACTGCTGCGTATATATAAACCCCTGCCATATAAATGCCTCGTGCTTCAGCTGGCACGCATAATAACACCGGTAGCCCATCCATTGCTGTCAGTCACAGCTCTGATCAGATCCAGAGCTAATCAGGTGCAGAGTCCAGACACTAAAATCCCTCCATGCTTGCTTGCTTTTGCCGTGACAGAATTATTCTCTAAACCCAACACAGTACATTCGACGGCGCCATTACGTATTTGTCTAATACGGAAAAAGCCTGTAGTCTTGCAAAGAAAGCTTATTGTCATACTACACCAAACCCGGCCAGTAGATTAGATATGATCCAAGAGAAATAATGACGAAACAAGGGCCCGTCCATAGATCTCCGATCCAGTGCCACATCACCACCCACCAGCGCGTGTTGTCCGGACAAAGTGCACCGCCCTGGCCTCGTCGTAGACCTCTCTGATGGAAGCCTCCAATCAAAAATGCTTGTCCTGATCAGCACTGGATTTATGTTCCTTGTCAAGCTTTGGCCGATGCTGCTGCACACTTAAGAGAACTCATATCAGTCTAAAAAGCGGCAAATGATAGGCGTACAGTTCGCAACGTGCCCTTTCGTTTCAGGGAACGGACGATAGTATAGAACAAAGACCGGATCCATTGTCAAGTGATGGGATGGGATAGTGAGCCTTTTGTCCTCTCTACCCTACAGCTACCATCCAAGCCAAGAACATGTTCCAAAAGGCAGACCGCTATGGGTTCAGGCCAGACCTTACTGTTCATGGCTGGGGCCTGGGGCTGCCGTGCTTGTCCGTTCATGCAGATGATGATGAGATGAAAGCTCGGCCTGCACGGATGATCTTTTTCAGTGGCCTCAGCTTTGCAGCGACAGGACGAGGGCTCCTGGAATAGGTGCAGTACTTGAATTGAAATGCGTCCTGAAAAACAGAGAGTGATCTTTTGTTTCTCATTTTTGGATTCTGGTTTCAGAAGCCTCTCCTCAGTGATTTTAATTTCGTGAACCTCTCTTGTGCTCTGATCAGTGATCACACACTCAGATTTACTGTACTGCATTGCCTCCTTGTCTGTGTGTGGTTGACTCTGAATAGTATTAGGAAATCATGATGACCTTCTCTCTGATGGATGCCGTAGCTAGAAAAGCACAAACATGAGAATCTAACTCGAATTCGAGGGGTCCCGTTGGAACATATATTGGACAAACTGCTTGAACTTGGACCCAGTGTTGGAATCTGGCTAGGATTTGGGTCTTCAATCCAGAGATCCTTTTTCCTCTTGTGGATCTGATTTGAGTGTCGTCCAAGTGAGATTGATAGCCACCAGATACACAACGTCCTGTGTAGGCCTGGGCAAAACCGGAAGCTGAAATTGAATAGCCACATTTTCGGCTTATTCAGTTTCATAACAGTTTTCTTTTGTTTCAATTTAGTTTTCCGCTCACCACTTTAAAAACACAATTAGCATAAAAACTGGATTGTGATATACCTAGGTGGACTTATTGTGGCTCGAGGCAACATCTCAGCTACGTTTGCCTTACAATGATATATGCGTTTTTACCATTTGTATTGCTGAATTTGTTTAAATTTTGAGTATACTGAGGTATTCAAATTTTTAGCAGAAAAACAAAAAAGGGAATCTTAGTTTTTGTTGGTCATTTAAGGTTCAGTTTTCAAATTTCCTTTATTTGTTATTTTGATCGCTAACTAAAATGATATACAAAAAAGGCATAATTGATCTCTAACTAAAAAGAGATACAAAAAAGTTAACTAATTGTTATATCTGACTAAATGTTGCGAGATCCAGTAGTTCAGTCAGAACCATAACCAACTGTGGAACCGACAAAGTAAATAAAAATTAGTCACAAAAAAAAGTAAATAAAAATTTTAGAATTTTGAAGCTGATGAAAGAATCTTTGAGAGATGAATCCCCATGCTTTCATAGGAAAAAATAAAACAGAAACCTCATCAATTGCTTCATACGATTGCAGGTGAAGGTGTGTGGCAGCACAGCTTACGTCGCGCAGACGGCATGGATTCAGAACGGCACCATCGAGGAGAACATCCTCTTCGGAAAGCCCATGCACAGGGAGAGGTACAAGGAGGTCATCAGGGTATGTTGCCTGGAGAAAGACTTGGAGATGATGGAGTTTGGCGACCAGACAGAGATCGGTGAGCGTGGCATCAACCTCAGCGGCGGGCAGAAGCAGCGTATCCAGCTCGCCCGTGCAGTCTACCAGGATTGTGATATCTACCTCCTTGATGATGTCTTCAGCGCAGTCGATGCGCATACTGGCTCTGAGATCTTCAAGGTACTCTTTACTCTCTGAATCTGAATTTTGATCATCGTGAAATTGCTGACCTTGATCAGATACTGGCATAATAATGCTTCTAATGTGCAGTTTAGAATCCTAACAGAACTAACAGCAAAAGCCTAAACTCACTGTTCCTTATGAATCTGCAGGAATGTGTGCGAGGTGCTCTGAAGAACAAAACCGTAGTGCTTGTGACCCACCAAGTCGATTTCTTGCACAATGCCGATATCATCTATGTAAGTGCATTGTGTTTTCTAGCCGTTATCAACTGAGTTTGTAAAATTCCGATGGAATGGAATGCTCGTGTGAACTTCTCTGAATTACCCCTGAAACCACTGCAAATCCTTTCAGGTGATGAAGGACGGCATGATCGTGCAATCCGGCAAGTACGACGAGCTCCTCCAGACCGGCACCGACTTCGCGGCGCTCGTCGCGGCCCACGACAGCTCCATGGAGCTGGTGGAGAGCGCGGCGCCGTCCGGCGAGCGCGAGCTGCCCCTCTCCCGGCAGGCGTCGAACAAGAACGCCAACGGCGAGTCGTCGTCCTCCATCGTGGCGCCCAAGGCCGAGAAGGCGTCGGCGCGGCTGATCAAGGAGGAGGAGCGCGCGAGCGGGCACGTCAGCCTCGCCGTGTACAAGCAGTACCTGACGGAGGCGTGGGGGTGGTGGGGCCCGCTCCTGGTGCTCGCCGTGTCCGTGGCGTGGCAGGGCTCGGTGATGGCCAGCGACTTCTGGCTCGCCGGCGAGACCTCCGACGAGAACGCCGCCTCGTTCAGCCCGTCGCTGTTCATCAACGTGTACGCCGGCCTCGCCGCCGCCTCGGTGGTGCTCGTCTCGGCGCGTTCCTTCCTCGTGGCCTTCATCGGCCTCCAGACCGCGGACCGGTTCTTCAGGCAGATCCTCAACAGCATCCTCCACGCGCCCATGTCCTTCTTCGACACCACGCCGTCCGGCAGGATCCTCAGCAGGGTACATTATATTGCAGCATTCTTTACTTCTTTTCTTATTTGCTCGATTCTTTTCATTTGTCTGAAACGCTTTGAGACGTTCCACAGGCCTCGTCCGACCAGACGAACGTGGATCTCTTCCTGCCGTTCTTTGTCTGGCTGAGTATCTCCATGTACATCACGGTGATCAGCGTGCTGATTGTCACGTGCCAGGTGGCGTGGCCGTCGGTTATCCTCGTCATCCCGCTGCTGATCCTCAACCTTTGGTACCGGGTGAGCTTCCCCTGCAGGAATTTCCTATAAGGCATGGATTTTGTTGTGTTTTGCTCGACTCGACTCACGCATGCATGCTCCTCTTCCTCTTTGATGCAATGCAGAGCTACTACCTTTCGACGTCAAGGGAGCTGACTCGCCTCGAGTCGATCACCAAGGCTCCGGTGATCCACCACTTCTCGGAGACGGTTCAGGGCGTGATGACCATCCGGTGCTTCAGAAAGGGGGAGAGCTTCTTCGAGGAGAACCTGAACAGGGTGAACGCCAGCTTGAAGATGGACTTCCACAACAATGGCGCTAATGAGTGGCTCGGTTTCCGCCTGGAGCTCATCGGAAGCTTTGTTCTCTGCATCACAGCCTTGCTCATGGTCACATTGCCCAGCAGCTTCGTGAAGCCAGGTAGGCATCCTCCATCAGACTGACTACATCTTTTACATGGCTAATCTGAATGCACATAGCTAGGTGTAGTAGACACCTATTCACCTATATTTATTCTGTCTGGTGTGACCAAAACCCTTATCATGATACAGAGTATGTCGGTCTATCGCTCTCCTATGGCCTGTCTCTCAACCAGGTCTTGTTCTGGGCCATCTGGATCAGTTGCTTCATTGAAAACAAGATGGTCTCAGTTGAGAGGATAAAGCAATTCACAAATATTCCATCTGAGGCCACATGGAGGATCAAGGACTGCCTACCTGATGCTAACTGGCCAACAAGAGGTGACATCGATGTCATCGATCTCAAGGTAAATTCTCAGCTGAAACACTATATTCAATTTTTTAGATATGGTGTAATAGTCAAGACATTTATACAAGTATCTGGTGTAATATAATGGCCAACAAAAGGTGGCATCGATGCCATTGATCTCAAGCTTCAGCAATGCTATTCTTGCTGTTTCTTAATACTACCTTGGAACTGACAGCATGAACTGAACAAGAATTTATCTCTGTGCTTCTGCAGTTTAGGTATAGGCACAACACTCCACTTGTGCTGAAGGGCATTACAGTAAGCATACACGGAGGAGAGAAGATTGGAGTTGTTGGTAGAACCGGCAGTGGGAAATCGACACTGATCCAGGCACTGTTTAGGATAGTGGAGCCTTCTGAGGGCAAGATAATTATTGATGGCATTGACATCTGCACTCTAGGACTCCATGACCTTAGATCTAGGTTTGGTATCATCCCTCAGGAGCCGGTTCTCTTTGAAGGGACCATTCGTAGCAACATCGATCCGCTTGAGCAGTATTCTGATGATGAAATCTGGCAGGTACACATTTCAAAGATAAGCCTATTTTGCATCATTTATTTTTTTGCTATCATCTTATTAGAGCTAAACTTTTTTTTTACCTTATAGGCTTTGGATCGTTGTCAGTTGAGAGAAGCCGTGGCTTCAAAACCTGAAAAGCTTGATGCTTTAGGTATGTTAACTACTAAGATAATTGTTTAATGTGCGATGGAAATAATATGAATTTCATTTTTCCTATTTCAACGTTAGATATTGTTATCTGCATTTGTCTAAAATAGTGAGTTAAGAGTACTACATTAGAAGCTTGCATTTATAACTTAATTGAAAAGGCCTAACCTTTTCCTTACCACATTCTTTTGAACCATATATTTTTGCAACATTTGTTGCAGCTACATATTGATAATGAACATATTTTGCCTTTTCTCCACCAGTTGTCGACAATGGTGAGAACTGGAGTGTAGGACAGCGACAACTGCTATGCTTGGGCCGCGTGATGCTAAAACACAGCAGGATATTGTTTATGGATGAGGCCACTGCTTCGGTGGATTCCCAAACCGATGCTGTGATTCAGAAGATCATCCGGGAAGACTTTGCAGCATGTACAATCATCAGCATTGCTCACAGAATACCAACAGTCATGGATTGTGACAGGGTCCTAGTTATCGATGCAGGTAACCATCTAAAGCTTAACACTTTATTTGTTCACAACAATGCTACACTTCAGAGCTTCTTAGCAATATTACTAGCATTTTAGAACTCTGTATCATCACAATATCAATCTAAGATCTGAGTTGTTGCACTAACAGGACTAGCAAAGGAGTTTGATCGACCTGCGAGATTGATTGAGAGGCCATCTCTCTTTGGAGCATTGGTTCAAGAGTATGCAAACAGGTCATCTGACGTGTAGCCCTGGAGATGGCATAATTTTTGTCTCAAGATTTGGGAGGTTAGGAGTGGAAATTTCTCATTGTGGCGTGCTGAACAAGCACGCTGCATTCATTCTCCAAATAAAACCGCGAGCCCTCAAAAGTTCGTGAGTGGTAATCGGGCCATGTGGAAGATTGGAGAAGAAGCCACGATGTGCTAAAGGCATCAATATGACTAAGCCGAAGTAGATTCAAGACATGTTTCAGCCGATTAAGCTGAAACTTTCTAAAATTGTGAGCTGAAGATGATGTATAAATGCGATGTTCAACTAGAATACTGTTGCTTGGGCAGATTTTTCTGCGGACCAGGTCAGCTGTATGTGACAAAATCATGGAAATTGCAAGAAATATTTGCTTTTCTAGAAAAACTGAACTTGTGTGGTTTGTTCATTTGTACTCGAATTTACTTTTCTCTATTGGCTCGATGCAGTTTTAATGAACATATCTAGTCAGTGTGCTTTCTAATCTTGCGATATCCATAAAGATGAAAATGAAATCTAACAATTGGAAGTAATTCCATGAGGCAATGGCATATATGCAAACACTACTGGAAATGGGAATTCCCGTGAGTGGCAAAACCAACAGGGAAATTTAAAAATCTGACAAGGAAATTGAGAAAAATATTTTCCTATCAGTGAAATATACAAAACCGACAGGAATAGAGCGACAAGGGAATAAAATTTTGCTTGACAATTTTTCCATTACCCTGTCGGTGTTTCCATTTTCCTGTCGGTTTGCCACCCACAGAGAAATGTCCTCTATCTTTTCCCTGTCGGGTTTAAAATCAACAGGGAATAACACTACACCTTCAGGACAACATATTTCCTGCATGGTTGAAAAAACCCTTAGGAAAATTGGACACACAGGAAAAATCGGTTTCCCCTAGTGTCGACGGTTTATACTGCTGGTGAGTAAATTTGTTGTCGTGCGTCCCTACTCGGATGGTTAAGCACTCAAACACACGGGGTCCATTTGGTTAAGGCAATGTGCCCTAGGTCTAGTCCGATGGTGGTTCTCTCGCATTCCTGAGTGTTAGGGCTCAAAGCTTGCAGTAGGGGTTACAAACTAGTGGGGGTTCTAAGTGAGTTCTAAATGAGAGTGTGTATGAGGAGAGAGAGAGAGAGATGCACTCATTGTCCCTTTTATACGACCAAGGGGAGATGGGCTTACATGAGAAGAGATCATAAAGTCCAAGGTTGGGTGTGGGCCCCTCACTCGGGCACCCAACCTCCCTCGACTATGATTCCTTTAGTAATTCCTTACCAGAGAATCCCCGGTTGCGGAAATCATCGATCATTATGGCAGCACTGGGCTTGCACAGCTATGGCCGTGGAACGCCGTAACCTATCTCCCATAGCATTGTCAGGCTTTCGTTGCTTCCCTGCCGGGTCACATCCGCATGCTCGCCTGCCATGAGGATGATGATACAATAGGCACGCTTATCTTTGGGTAGCATGACAGTAGCAGCACGGTGGCTACCCGCCTTCTTGCCTCTGCATTCACACCTGTGGATCCCGCTACCGAGCGGCTCCCCCACATACTTCTGAGTAAGTTCTTCTTATTGAAAGATTCTTGACGTTGCCTAGAGGGGGGAGGGGTGAATAGACATTTCTGAAAAATTCAATCTAAAGCAGTGATTTAAAAATACGTGACCTGGCTCAGCCAGCTCAAACCCAGGTGACTTGGGTGTCACCTGGCCTGGACCTGGCTCAATTGGGTCAGAAACGTTGACTTGAATTTAATTAAAAACTAGCTAATGAAATTTGAATCTAAGAGTTACCACAGCCTTGGGAGGATGTATGCTTGTAGATCCGTGGGATACCTACACTCAAATAGCTCTAAACAAGTAGATCGAGTGAAGAACACAATAGTCAACTATGAACACAAATATGAACATGAAGAACATAAGAGCACAAGTTGACACGAGAGTTATTCCCCAAGTTCACTCCCACTAAGGAAGCTACGTCTCTGTTGAGGTGCCCACAAAGAGCCGGGTTATCCACTAACCTTTTACTCTCTCAATCAACCACAAAGGAGGATTGAGTTACTTACTATGAAATCCTCCACGAGGATGGGCAATACAAACATCTGGGGCACAACCACACGAAGTTTATGTGCTCTAAGGTGACGTCTATCCATCTAGGAGCAAGCTCCAAGAGTAATAAATCGAAGGACGATGCTTGAAAGTGCCACCAAAGCTCAAGAGATGGAAATAGGGCTCACTCAAGGCTCTCACCAAGAACTCTTAAATCCCCACTTCAAATCTTGCAAGATTAGCTCAAGGGTGGAGAGGGAGAGGAGCAAAGGGCTAAGGAAGAAGCTTTGTCCCAGGTTTGGTGAGGAAGAGCCAAGAGAAATGAGTGGGAGGGGGTGAAGGGGTATATATATATCCCACCCCCAAAAATAGAGCCGTTGCTGCACTTTACAAGTAAACCCAGGTGACCTGAGTGCCACCCAGGTGACCTGGGAAAAGTCAGCATTTAAACAGTTTCAAGACAGTGAGCTTCACCTGGCTGAGCCAGGTCCAACCCAGGTGACCTGGTTTACAAGCAGAACTAGGAATTGAATTGAGGCGACTTGGGGAGTGTGTCTATGGGTAAGAATATGATCTAATGATTTTTGAGACACCTACAAAACATCAACTTTGGACCCCCCCTTTATAGTACGGCTTTCCTAAACTCAAGTTTAAAAAAATTGAAATTAAACCTTCATCTTGAACTCGAAAGCCATCAATGTTTCCACTTTAAGAATGGGGAGTCGTCAATCATCCATGTTCATTTTCCTTCAATTATAATATGCTCTCATACTCAAATGAAACTCGCTAAACTCATTAGCACCTTAATTAGATTGTCATTAATCCACTAAAACGAGATGAATGCACTTTCAATCTCCCCCATTTTGGTGATTGATGACAACCCAATTAAAGTGGATAAATTTTGCATGAAAGAACAACGAGTTAAGAGTTTATGTACATGTGTGTAGCTCCCCCTAAATGTGTGCATATGAATGAAATTCATGAGGATTAGCCTCACATGCCGATTGCACAATTTTGAGATAACAACATGAGAGCACACACATATACATATATCCATAAGCATAGCACATAAGTAATATCAAGATGAACAAAGATGCATATGGCATGATATATCACATAACAAAGTAAAAGAACAATACATCATATCATCATAACATGCTCATCACAATATCAATAGCAACACATATATCATGACATAGCAATATCACATAGTAGCACAAATAGAGATTTACAATAGAGGGTTCATTAACCTAGCTAATCATCAATTTAGGTTCAAGTTCACATCACAACCACACACATCCACATAGTTTATCACACACATCACAAATTAAGTCTTACATGTCCCATACATAAATAAGATAGGTAGATAGATAAAGCCAACGACATATAACCAAACACCAATTTCTCCCCCTTTGGCATCAAGCGCCAAAAAGAGAGGAAGACATCCATGAAGCTCATGTCGTCGAAGCAAAGGGCAACCATCATCAAGTCTATGAATCCCAAGTACCGTGGTGGTAACTAGGAGCATTCTCACACCCAAACAGTTGCTGATCATCTAAGTCCATAGCAGACCCATGCTCACTAGCTGAAGTCCCAACACCAAAATCAGTCCCATGCCCACCAAAAGCAGCACCAACACCCTCAGGAGTAGCAGAGGAACCCATGTACTGATCATGCCAAGCAAAGATATCATTGGTGTTGTACATGGGAGGAGGGAGGGGCTCATAAGGAGGTAAAGGTGGAAGGGGAGGCCAAAGGTTAGCGACTTCATATAGCTGTTTTGGCGGCCTTGCATATCATGTAGCTATTTCCTTATACGCTCATTTTGGTGGTACACATCTTTATGAACATTCTTAACACAACCAAAGAGAGCATTGAATCCCTTCTTGATAAAAGCACCTAATCCATGATTATCATAACCCTTAGGACAAAACAGCCTACTAGCAACAGCAGCCCGTGATGAGGAAGGGTGAAAAGGTGGAGAGGGCATCGGTGAAGGACTAGAAAGATTGGAAGGGGCTTACAGGAGTGGCGAGCAGGATTTGTCGGATAAATCCAATTAGGAGTATAGCTGAAATGATGAACTTCTTTAGCATACCACTTATTTGTCACAATCTCAATCATCTTCATGATATACGGAGCACAAGTGCAACTCCTACTAGGTGACCAAGAAGTTTGAAGAATCTCATTCCACATCATATCGAAGATATTCAAGCCACCATCATTGTCATTAGTACCTAGCAAGTGAAGAAGGACCTTGGCTCTTGATTGTACACCGGTATTATTTCCACACTTGGGCATAACAATCACTATTAAAAGCTGGTGGAGATAGCGATAGAAGGTGTGTGTCGGTTTTTTATACCGGCTAGCCTACTATGGGGGGTCCCTAAGTAGTCGAGTTGTTCGTGGGGGCCTCGCCAGAACCAGAAGCACGATGGTGAACACGAGACGATTTAGACAGGTTCAGGCCGCCTCGAGTAGAGAGCGTAATACCTTACGTCCTGTATGGTGGATCTTCTCGTATTGATGGGTATGGTTTTACAAGGGGTCCCTGCCTCACCTTATATACTCGGGAGACAGGGTCTACAAGGCAAGAAATACAAACTCCTAGTTGGATACAATACACAGAGTCCTATCATGAGTAGGCCGGGTTGTTTTCCAGTACCCGACTAGTTTCCTTAAGCTGTACAGTCCTTCCTTGTATCAGTCAGGGTTGCCGGCCCAATTTCCTAACGGGACTGTGGCCCATGAGGACTCCCATGGATCCTGGACCGTCAAGCCCCCGAGCATCTTCATGTCTTCACGCCTGCCGGGTTGTTTCTCAACAGTTTCAGCATCAGCCGAGTTGTTTTCTCGTCGTCTTGCTTGTTGAAAACCTTCAGAAGTGAACATGATGTGCTCCTTTGCCGACTTCTTTTGCAGCCAGCCCCCGGGCCTTGGTTTATGAACCAAGATTGATGCAAAAACTTCCCCATTTACTATAATGGTGTCCAGCTTTTGAAAAAAGATGGACCCATTATGGGTCTAGCCCCCGAGCCTAGAAATGTTTTCAAGGATTAAAAACAATTCCAGGGTCTTTATTGAAAAAACTTTCCAAAAGAAATATACTATTTCCCCCCAGCCCCCAAGCTTAAAGCAGATGACAATAAGCTTAAAGACTTCTGTTGAAATATGTATATTCTTTGATGTGGAAATAAATCCTATTAAGCATCAGCCCCCGAGAATGAAAATTCATCAGAAAATGACCTAGCTCGTTAGGAAATGGCCGCACAAATATGCATCTGGTTTGTAACCGCGAATACATAAGTGTTGGCGTATTCTGGAAAACGGGTTACGGAGAATACGCTTAGGGTTACCGCTTCAATCTTATAAGACAGAGGGTGAACCGTTCGTATTCTCCTCCCCGCCGTCATCGCTTTCACTACTGAAATCCTCAAACTCTTTTCGCACTCGCGCGCAATCTGCAATCCACTCAAGCCCCGTTCGAGAATCAATCGAGAATCTCGTCTGGCAAGATGGGTCGTAAACCTGCTTCCAACAAGCCTACTGAGAGCAAATCCGCCACAAGCAAAAAGAAATCCAAGATCTCAACCACCGATATGCCAGTGTTCAAGAACTCTCCTGTGCCGGCTCTCACCTGGAAGCCATCCAAGGCTACAGACGAGATGGTGCAGGGTCTTGTGGAGCAAGGCTATCTGCTGGATAAATCAATCTCTTGTTGGCGCACTGACGCAGGTAAGGCCTGGCCTTTCGAAGAAATCCACGAAATCGTGGTTTTTGTAGCCTTTTATGAACGCGGATTCGCCCTCCCCGCTCATGATTTTCTCCGAGGGCTTCTTTCTTACTATAAATTGGAATTGGTCCATCTCAATCCCAATTCTATTCTTCAAATTTCCCTCTTCATTCATCTCTGCGAAACCTTCTTGGGGATCGATCCCCACTTCAATCTGTTCCGCTGCCTCTTCCGTGTGAAGGCCACCCCAGACAAAGTTGTCGGCGGGGCCGGATTTCAGTTGCGTCAGGGGATGAAGAACGTCTACTTCGACTTCAAGATGAATGACTCCATTAAAGACTGGAATGACAAGTGGTTTTATGTGGAGAATCAGCCCCCGAGGCTATCCAAGCACTCCGGTCATCTCCCTCGGCCTCAAGAGTCATGGAATGAATCCCTCGATAGGGATAAGGTCGACGGAATCTCCAGGCTCATCAAGATGATCGCTGCGCTGAAAGATCAAGGCTTAACTGCCATCGGGATCGCCAGCTCGTTCTTGCGCCGGCGCGTACAACCCTGCCAGAAGCGGGTGCACGCTGGCTATGAGTATACTGGCCCCGAAGACCCGACCAGGATCTCGACCAGCGATTTGTCGTCAGATGAAGTCGCCGTCCGCGTCCAGGCACTCTTCATGGATGCCCAGGATCTGCCACGCCGGGTACCCGAGTACTCGGCAAGTCGTCCGTCGTCATTGGTAAGCTTGAAAACAACCCGAATATCAAATATGATATACACCTTCTTGCTTCTTGACAACTGATCGATTGCTGCACTATCCAATGCCAGGAATTGCGGACCAGACTGGCGTCCTCACCTCCAGACGTAGCAGAGAACCAATCCGGGTTGCCTGGATCTCCCCCGCCCCAGCAAACTGCTGAAAGTTCAGGGAAAGGGAAGAAAAAAGCATCGCCAGATATGGACCAGGTAATTCTGGAAGAAGTGTTCGACTCTGATGATGACACACCCCAGCCTCCTCTCGGGAAGATACTCGGGCAAGGAGGATCAGGCTTGAAAAGGCCTTGTGATGACGATGCCCCAAGTCCAACCGTCCCCAAGAAAAAACGGGCTATGCGGAAGAGAGTGTCTCCTTCAGTGCAGAAATCATCAGATACCATTCTTGATGAAGCAGAAGCACTTGAAGCAGAGCCTGAAGCCAATGTGGAGATCCCAGTGGGAATCCCACTACAGTCTCCTCCGCCCAAGGTACCCCTATTATCTTGTTTGCCAAAAAATCTTGGTTTTATCCTCTTGCCGAGTTGTTTTCTGAATTGAATGTATAATTGCAGAATCCTCAACAAGAAGAACCCGCTCAGTCGGAAGAGCCTCAAGGACCTCAAAATAACCCATCTGGCGGTTTTGACTTTGTTGTGGAAGAGCCTGAATTCAACATGGAATTTGCCAGGTAGATGATCCAATCTTCATGGAGCAAAATTCTGAAACGCGAATATTGCTAATCTTCAATTGTTTATGCAGCCGTTGACCTACTCCTGCTCCTACAGACGTACCAAAGACTCCAATCACGGAGACAGGAGGAGGAGAAGGGCCAAGCCCCCAAGCATCTTCACCGCCCCAACCTCAAGCAGCAAGCAGCAACGTCGCGCCACCACCTCCTATAAGAGAGCAAGCCGCTCTGGGTACTTCTGCTCCTGGGTCTTGGCCCAAAGCAACAGAAAGTATCCGGATGGCTGGCCTCCGCTCTGAAGGATTGGACACCACCACTGGCCTGATGAAGGAAGCTGTTGTTGAAGAAATCATCCGGGAGCAAAAGAAACCCCGCGAGCCTTCACCAGAGCCATTCCAGATCTTCACCGGCACACCCGGCGTCAACGCAAATGAGGATGAAGACGCCTTCTTATTCAACTCTGAAGTTGACCACGAAGATCTGGAGAAGGCCGCCGAGCTGTACAAACAACTCTCCAAGCTCACAGAGGTTAGTAGAAATAGTGTAGTATTGTAAATACTTATCTCCTTCGTACTGTAATCAACCCTGCTTCCTTTAATCTGGATGTAGAGTATACTTGTACGATCTCAGCAGAAATCTGAGATGCTTCGGAGAGCAAGCACGTCCATTGCCCGCGCTGAGAAAGCCACAGCCGATCTGGCCAAGGGACAAGCAGCTTGGGACCAAGAACGCGCCCAATTGCGCCGAGAGCTGGATGAGGCGTACAAGAAGATCAACTTGTACCAGGACCAGCGCGATGACATGGTTGAGAAGAATAAGTCTTTGCGATAAAAACTCTCAGGTGTGTACGCCGAGTACTTTTTCTCTGCCTGCAGTGATCATAAAATGAATAGGATCTGATGTGCTGTCTGCAGAGAATGAAAGGCGCGTTGAAGCTCTAAAAGGCGAGTTCATCGATATGAAGAACCGCTTTTATCGGGAGCAGGAGCGCGCAAACCAAGCGGAGCGGAGGGAGATGGAATGCATGGCAGATCTTGCAGAAGAGCAGAAAATGCGCCAGCATGCCGATGCCCAACTCATCGAAGACCTGACCAAGATCCGCAATCAAGAGGCTGAAATCCAGGCGCTTCGCGTGGAGGTCAATCGCCGTGGTGCGGAAATTGAGTCTTGGAAGGAAGCCGCCCTGCCTTTGGTTGATGTATATGCCAAAGTACCCGCCGGAAGTGTTGCTCCTCCTCTCCTTGATCGTCTTCGAGCAACTCCTGGGCAAGTGAAGCTGTATTGCCAACGGATCGCCCATTCGTGTACTAAACAAGTACTCGGGGTTGTCCGGTCATGGTTTCCTTCACAGCCTTTAGGTGTTACTGAAGGAAGAATCAACCCGGCTTGTACCCGGGCCATGTATGATACCTACATGGAGGAGGAGAAGGACACTGTAGAGAAGATTGTATCTCGTCTTAAGTTCTAGAGCCTCTTTTGTAAGAAAACCCTTTGTAAAGAACT
>CM014274.1:60736329-60746425 GCA_004135705.1 Alloteropsis semialata
CTGGCCGCGTCGAGTGAGCTGTCGGCAAGATAGTAGCGGCCATGCTTCTTGCCTCCTCCCACCCTCATGACGATTTCTCCATCAATGGGCTCCGTGCTCGGATCGAACTCCGGCCCATGGACCTCCCGTGCCATCTCGGTGTAATCAGTCAGGCGGCTGTGGATGGACGGATTGCTATACACCTCTGGCGGGTCGTCCGGGTTGTAGGTGACATCGGACTTCGCCTTCCCCTTGTGGGCCAAAGCATATCCCTGGAGCTGGCTGCAAGGCAAGCCACCATGTGCCGCCGACTGCGAAAAAAAGCAAGATGATTAGTAATTATACAGAATTAAGCATTCGAATAAATAAATAAATTCACGTACCCAGGCAGCCCTGTACTGGGTGAGGTGACGGTTGCCTTGATGGTGTGGTGCACCTGGCATCATCAAACGCCGCTCCCGGCAAGCATTGTGCATCTCCACCCAACCCTCCGCACACCACTTGTCCACCATCATTTCCCAGCACACGACATTTGTGGCTAACCACCACGGAGGCACCTGCACGCGCGTCATCAAGTACATGGCATATAAGAAAATCAAATGGAGCGTACTGCATCTCAGAAATGTTGTATATTTACCGAAATGAATTCTTCCCGGGTCAGCCTCATGTTTCTTGCAACCTCTTTCTTGACCCGCTCTCCGTGTAATCCGCTGTATGTTATGATGGCCTGGATGCGCGCCTCATAATGCATATCCGCCACCAGCTTGTAACAGGCCGTGTTAGCCACCGCGACCGCCCTTGCAAGCGGTACTCCCTCCTCCAATCTGTAAAAATCCTGCACATATACGTGATGTCATTATTTCAATAAATGTCCGATGAATGTGATGTATTGAGGAATGTAGTGTGAGGAGGACTTACCCACAGTTCGTTCAACACCCGCTGCGCCTTGTTCGAAAATATCCGGCCTTCCCGATCGACTACATCATCAGCGGCGATGTAGTGCTCCCACGACGACGCCGGCTGATCTTCGCCGGCAATCTGCATCACGCCAGGGAAGTGTAGCTTGCAGAGCAGCCCCAGAATGCCATTGGGAATGCGGTTGTGACCACGTGGACCGATACCTGGAGCGACGGTCATAAAGTTCCTGCACAAGTGATTAAGATAAATGATTAGTTCCAATTGTGATTTTTAACATATCAAAAGAAAAAAGTTAATAACATATAAAGTTAATTACCTTTTCCCGTCGGGTCGAATAATCGGCCGTCCCTCTGGAGGTATTGGTCGCTCCGGGAGCCTAGAGGGGCCTCGCAACCAGACACGAGGTATGGCGCCTGCCTCCGCCCCCTCGTGCTCCTCGTCCCCCTCCTGCTCCTCCGCCCCCTCCTGCTGCTCCTCCCCCTCCTGCTCCTCCGCCCCCTCCTGCTCCTCGTCCCCCTCCTGCTCCTCCGCCCCCTCCTGCTCCTCCTCCTCCTCCTCACTAGGGCCGTGCGCCTCAGGCACCTCGTCCTCAGACGACGACGGGGAAGGTACAGGCGAGGGTGACCTCCTGCTCCTCCTGCTCCTCCCCCTCGTCCGTCGAGCCGTGCTGGAGTCCTCAACTGCTGCAAGCGCCGGTGAACTCGCTTGACCCTTCCCTTTTCCCTTCGCTCTCCCTCGAGTCGCCCGGGAGGATTCACCGCTCCCGCTACCTCTGCCGAGCACCTCCGAGAGCGACCTCATCATAGCTCTGCCACCCCCCACCATCTTTCATCAATCACCTGCATTCGAAAAAAGTAATCCAATCAGTACATGTATTAGAAATTAATTATTACAACTAATAAATAAATTAGCACAACTAGTAACATAGCCAAAACATGGTATTACAGCTAGTAAATTAATTAGTACGAAACTTACATGTATTAGAAATACACATCGTGATCGGGATTAGCTGGATCATATGTCTCATCATCGCTATCACGCGTGTCGTTACAATCAACACCATGCTCCAAAGGAGGTTCGTTGTCATCATCACTGTCATTGCCTAAATGTAATCGCTCAAGTAATTCTACGTCCTTCAAATTATGAACCTCATCCCCAGGATTAGCTGGATCATATGTCTCGTCATCGCTATTACTTTCATTGTCAACTTCCATTCCGATGGCTTCGGTTAAGTCTATCTCAAATCTCCCTTCTAGCCCATCTTCTTGAAAGAACTCACCGGCATATGTGTTTGGGTCTATGTTGTAGTCTTCGTTGTTTGGGACAGGTAGTTTACCGTGTGGCGATACCTTGTACACAACATCCCAACCCTTGAGACGCTCGTCGGTTTGGCATGGGTAAGAGAGATAATAGACTTGTGTGGCCTGTTGAGCCACAATATAAACGTCATCTCCTTTGTACACGGATGACTGTTGAATCTCGACTAGACCAACATTCGGGATCCGTCTCACAGCTTGAGGATCAAACCAATGGCATTTGAGTATGACAGGTTTCAGGGGAATGGAACCATGAAACGTGAGTTCGTATATTTCTTCGATTCTTCCATAGTACTCAAGCCCATCGTCTCCTGGGGTAAAAACTCCAGTATTTGTGGTTTTTCGATTGGGCCGACTCTGCTCATGCCTTGCTGTGTGAAAGCGATATCCATTCACGTCATAAGCGCCAAATGACTTGACCCTATAGGCACAGCCATTGGCAACCTGTCGCAACTCAGCACTCATAGACGTATCATTTTGGGCCTGCAAGTTCAAGTTCAAGCAGGATAGTAATGTCGTATTATTCGTACATACGAGCAACTTGTAATGTGATACTACGAACGAGCTAAATTGGGCATTACCTTCTGTTTGAACCAAGAAATGAAACCAGGTCTTCCATTTCCCGCACCATGTCTAAGAAGGCTCTCAGCTTCTTGCAGTGTAGGTGGCCTTGATGGACGCCAGAATTGCACATGAAATTCTCTGCACCAAAAAGGACCAATGGCTAAATGTTTGAACCAAGAAGAGGAAGTATTCGAATACTAAATGTTCATTGAGAACTTACTGTATGTACGGTTGGACTTCGGAAAGGTTGGTCAACACATATAGCATGATAGTGCGCCACTCTTCAAGATTCAAGGTCTTGATGGTCGCATCACTTGCACTTCCGAGTTGCCCGCGGAAAAGACTGAGATTCGATTCATCTTCCCCAGCATTGTAACGGGGGGTGGATTATGGACGCTCGGAAGGTTGTCAGCATAGTATTTTGATGTGAAGTTTGAGACCTCCTCCAGAATGTATGCCTCTGCAATGGAAGCTTCAATTTTGCATTTATTTTTACATTTAGTTCGAAGAACCTTTTTGTAACACCCTAAAAATTCCCTTTCTAATATAGTAATTAATTTGCTAGTTCTTGTGTGAGCATTCCTGAAATTTAGAAAAAAATATAAAACCTTTTTAGTAATTAAAATCAACTAGGTTTAGAAACTTGTTTGTGCATTTCATGCCGGTGCATCGTTTTCTTGTATGAGTGTTTTGTGTGCTAGTCTTAGAGCCCGGAAAACCCAACCCTAAGCTCGACCCGTTTTTGTTTCTCCTTTCTTTCTCTCCCGGTGTCCGAGAACCTAACCCAGACCCAAAATCCGAGAACCCAGTGCCAAAACCCGAAGCTCGGAAACCATATCCAAAACCAAGTCCAACCTAGACCTAAAACCTTTCCCGACCCAAAAATCCGGCCCGACTATCTCTCCTCTTTTCCTTCTTTTCCGGAGTCCGCAAACCTAGACCAAAATCCCTTGTGCTTTTCTATATCCAAACCCGACCCAAGCAAAGTGAAACCGGCCCGGCCTCTTATCTTTTTCTCCACGGCCCGAAAGCCGCCGGCCCATCTCTCTCTCCCTTCTCTCTTTTTCCCTCGTGGGCCCTATCCAACTTAGAGCCCAATCTAAATCCAACCCAGGCCTGCTCCTTTCTTCCTCGTGGCCCAATCGCAGTCGGCCCAAAACCAGCCCCGTCCAACTCCCTTTTCTCTTTTGGGCCTAGCCTCTTCCCTTGGGCCCAAACAGATCCATCCCAGGCCCGCAGATCCAACCCAGGTCCAAAATAGATCCATTCTCTCCCCCCCTTCTCTCATCTCACGCATGCACGTAGGAACCAGAAAGCCGTCGCCCCCTTCTGTCTCCTTCGCAAGAACAGAAACGTCGCCCCCTTTTCCATCTCGCACAGGAGCGCCCCCGTCCCATCCCTTCGTCCCTCTCTCTCTGCGATTCAAGAACAGCAGGTGGCCAGACCCCTCCCCTTCCCTTTCCTCTCTCACTCAAGAGCCTTTAACCCGGGCCTTAATTCTTGTTAATAGTTTTCATGGGCAGTAATGGAGGGTGGAACAGATCGTTGCCCCTTTTCTTGCCGTTGTCCTGCAGGAACCGCTCCCCCCTTTCAATTCCCAATCCAGTGCTCTCCCCCTCCTATAAAACTCCATGGCCGAGCTTTCTCCATCCCTTTCGCCCCTGCATATCTCCTCCCAATCGCCACCAGTGATCCTTGCCGCCGGTTTTCGTCGCCAAAACAACAGAGGTAAAACAGCCACCGCCATCTCGTTTCCGCATCACTGATGCCTTGTTCTTACATCCTGTACTCCACCTCGCTGCACAGGGACCTAAGGCCTCGACCCCGACATCCGGAATCAAGAAACAGAAGCCGTGACCCCATCATCCACGGGCGCATACAGGTCTGGCCGCCCCTCCCCTTTGCCCACCAGCTCAAGTTTGTAATCGACGGCTTTGATATCAGTGTTTAGTTCGCGGCGACCTCCTCTCTCTCTCCGGCCAAACATCACAAGTTTCTGTGGACCGTAGCCCCTGTCCCCGGCGACCTCAGGCCTGCAACAATGGCCGCCGTTCCTTTCTGTTCGTGAAACAGCATCGCCCCTCCCTGTGCAGTCCGACCAGAGCAAGAAGAAACAACAGCAGCCCTCCATCCTTCATCCAAGGGCCAAGATTAGATCAAACATACCCCTTCGGCCTTTATGTTAAAGAGACCCTACGTTTTTCCCTAATAAACCCGCAGTCCCTCCCCTGTGTTGTGCGAAATCCTCAGCTACCCCCTGAGATCTATAGATAATAACGATTAGGTCCTCGGTTTAACGCAGCTTAGTCCTCGATCTTGTTTTTAGTGTAGTTTCTTCACCGTAGATCCGATTAGAGTGATTTTCGCGTTGTTGTGATCGTAGAAATGCGTAGATTAGTTTTATATCCTTTTTGCTTCTGTTTTCATTATATGGTGTACTGTTCTAATAGATATACTTTTGTTTGCATGTACTGGCTTGTGATGGATGTATGTGTGGTGATTGGAATGCGTGTTTAGAGTGCGAGCAGTACGAGGCCGGCTTTGATCAAGAGTTTGAAGAATCGGATCAGCAGCAATACTTTGAGGAAGGCAAGTGTAACATGATTCATCCTTGATGCCTATTCACCTTATAATCACTTTATTCATTCATGCATGTGTCTAAATTTGAGAAACCATAGGGATGACTAGAATCTTTTACCCTGTACCTTGACTACCTTGGGTTTATGCATGTGGGTAGACAGGTTAGCTTCGCTTAGTTGCTCAAACGCTAATGATCGATGTTAATTGTTAATCTTGATTAATGGTTATATGGAATTGATATAAAATGTGTTTTTTTAGCAACATGGTTTAGGGAACTAGAGCATGTGTTTGGATTGCTCTAGTGTCTCTTCTTAAGGTTCCGATCTTAAAGCGGCCACCCAGGAAAACCGTACAACCACAAGGATCACATGGCTCTGGTCTTGGCTAAGTACACTGTACGGCTCTAACTTGTTTAGTGGTTACCGAAAGGCGCAAGTGGGGCTTCCAGGTTTAAGTGTGGACCTCGGTCAGTTCTCATTGGGGTTTGTGTGTGATGGATTTGTGTGATGTTTTGGCTGGAGCCTGGAGGGGTCCATGCGCCTGTCAGGAAACCATAGCGGCCACTAACTTGTTAGGGTGTCTGTCGAAAGGCCTCGTAGCATCCCTATGTAGTCACACCAAAGGTAGTGTGATGAATGTGCCTGATCAGCACTGCATGGTTGGGTCCAAAGTTCTTTTGAACTTTTACGCGACTTGTGGTGAAAGTGTACAACCTCTGCAGAGTGTAAAACTGTTATAACAGCCGTGCTCACGGTCAAGAGCGGCCTGGATCCTTTTCGAGCGGTTCCTTGTTTTCTAAAGTAATGGTTAATGATGATGTTGGTTACTTATAATATCTCACGTGTTTTTCATAATGTGGGTTACAACCGGGTTGTCATCTAATTCTAGTAATTCAGGTTAATTTTAAAATCAATCAACTAAAAATGCTAACCGCAGTTTAAACCTTGTCTAGCCCTTTTGAGCCTCATTTAATCATGTTATGCTTGCTAAGTAAGATGGATTACTTACACTTGCTTCATATCAACAAAATCCCGGATGGGTACTCAGAGGAGCCGCCAGTGGATGCTTTTGTCTTCCCTGAGGAAGTTCCCGGACTTCTAGGCAGTGCATTCCCCCAGTCAGAGTCCCTGTGGAGATGTTCTGGAGTTAGTCTACGTCAGGCTTCCGCTACTTTGATAAACTCGTTAATAAATGTAATGCTTGTGATGTAAGACTTGTTTCTGTTTATGTTATCGAGCACTGTTTTCCTTTCTTTGATATTCATTTCTGAGCTATATGTGTGTAAAGACTTCCTGGGTACACATATAGTAGCATTCGGATTTCCTTCGTAAATCCGGGTGTGACACTTTTGACATCTCTCAATTGAATAGCACCAACGGGCCTGCACGGGCCCCCCCATTCGTGCCTCGTACGGGAGGTGCAAAATCATATGCTCCATCGGATTGAAAAAGCCTGGTGGAAAGATCTTCTCCAACTTACAGAGCAACACAGGCGCCATTCTTTCCATTTCTTCAATCACTGTCAGAGATAACTCCTTAGCACAAAGCTGGCGAAAGAAAAAGCTCAACTCTGCTAGCACTTGCCAGACATGATCAGGGACATAGCCTCGAACCATCACCGGAAGAATCCGCTCGATCCATATGTGGTAGTCATGACTCTTAAGCCCGTTGATTCGCATAGTAGACAAGTTCACTCCTCTACTCAGATTCGCTGCGTACCCATCAGGGAACATTAAGCCTTGGAACCATACTAGTACTTCCCTCCTTTGGGCCGGGGTCAGACAGAAATCGGCCTTAGGCTTTTTCCATCTCTTGCCATCTTTGGGAGGCGGAATGTCAAACTTTGGTCTATTGCATAACATAGCTTGATCCACTCTAGCCTTAACGTTATCCTTTGTCTTATCAGGAATGTCCATGATTGAACCCCAGGATGCCTCGGCGACATTCTTTTCGGTGTGCATCATATCAATGTTATGTGGAAGAAGAAGGTCTTGCATATATGGGAGCCTCCACAAACCACACTTTTGCGCCCAGGCATGTTGCTCGCCATATCCCACAAAACCACCACCTTGTTCATTGATCACGAGAGCGTCTAACTGAGCACGAACCTTGGCACCTGTCATAATGTGCGGTGGAGGATCTTTAACTTCGACACCTTTCTTAAAGTTCTTCTTATCTCGTCTGAATGGATGCTCCAGAGGGAGGAATTGTCGATGTTTGTCGAAGGAAGAATACTGGCCACCCTTCCTCAACCAAATGAACCTCAGAGCTGCCTTGCATATTGGGCAAGGAAACTTCCCGTGGACGCACCAGCCGCAGAATATCCCATACGCCGGCATGTCATGCAGGGAGTAATGGTACCAAACATACATTCTGAAGTTTGTCTTTGTAGCTCGGTCGTATGTCCAAACCCCTTCATTCCAAGCATCGATCAAATCATCAATCAAAGGCTCCATGTAAATACTCATATTATTCCCCGGGTGTTCAGGAATTATCAACGACAAGAATATGTTCTGTCGTTGAAAGATAACGCCGGGGGGAGATTGAGGGGGATAACAAACACGGGCCAACAAGTGTAAGAGGCAGCCGACATTCCATAAGGATTGAACCCATCTGTCGCTAGGGCAACACGTACATTATGAGCTTCATTAGCTTTATCACGATGAATCCCGTCAAAATGGGTCCATGATTCAGCATCGGATGGATGTACAAGCTTCTCAGGTTTGTACCGAGTTCCCTTTTTGTGCCATGTCATCTGTTTCGCAGATTCCTCGGTCATGTAAAGCCTTTGGATCCTCGGTATGAACGGAAGGTACCGTAGGATTTTCACGGGGACCGCGAGCTGCCTCTTCTGACCATCACCAGAATCTACCTCCACGAACCTAGAGGATTTACACTTTGGACAGTACTTTGCTTCCGCATGTTCTTTCCTAAATAAGATGCATCCATTGGGACAAACATGTATCATCTCATATGGCATCTTAAGTGCACGAAGAAGTTTTTGTGCCTCATACATGTTCTTTGGCAGAATGTGACCTTCCGGAAGCAGGCTGCCAAAAACTGTCATCATAACATCGAAGGCGTCTCGACTCAGAGCAAACTGGGACTTCACGGCCATTAGACGCGCAATGGCATCCAATTGCGAAACCTTGGTATGCCCATGAAGGGGTTGCTGTGCTGCAGCCAGCATGTCATAATACGCCTTCGCGGTTGGCTCCGGCTCATCCTCCCTACGTCCTTCATCAAAATGTGCTTCATGAAAGTCATCTAACATTTCTCCTACCCCGGCATCAGAATCATGTTCCTCAATGCGCTGTCTCACGACCTCGTCTCTCGTACGACTGCCTTCACCATGGAAGGTCCACCAAGTATAGTCTCTCGTAAATCCATAATTGCAAAGATGTTGTGTCATGCCTTCCTTTGTTTGTCGACGCGTGTTCCCGCATTTGCTGCAAGGACACCAAGTGGTCTTGCCTCCTTTAAGCTTTGCAAATGCTCGATCCAAGAAAGACTCGGTCTTGTGAATCCAATCCACAGTGAAGTCACCCCCACGTTTCCAGCCCATGTACATCCAAGCACGTTCATCCATCTTCTATCATATCAGCGAGTAATGTAAAAGTCATTTTCATCTACACGATCTCTATATATAGTTTCTAATGGGTGAAGATAGGTCCTAATCCCACCCAAGGATGCGTAGCGGGGGTAGGTTTCCATGGTCTACTCCGATCTGAGACAGAATTTCGGCAGCACCTCCCCGCTGTTCTCCAAATACACGTCCCAGCAGGGAGATTGTATATCCGGAGAACAACGGTGAAGTGCTGCCGAAATTCTGTCCCAGATCAGAGTAGACCATGGAAACCTACCACCGCTACGCATCCTCGGGCTGTCCAAAAAACGTGGACAATTCGAAACAGATACGGCCATATATATGCACAGTACTGCATATTTCCAACCGTATCTCTTTCGAACGGGAGACGCCTAACTGGGTTACGTGATCTGCGAACAAGATACGCGGGCGGCATCGTGGTTCTTACGGTGGGTCGACGGTGTAGGCGTGGCTGGCGTGGTGTGGACTCGCGAGTCTGGTCGGCTACGGCTCCGGCTCCTCGTCAAAGAGGTCGGCGGTGTAGACGTGGCAGGCGAAAAGGTTGCAATAGCCTCTCCTGCAAAATGTGATTTCATTTAGATATTGGGACATCCCCATTAACCGATTATTGGGAAATACTTATTGGGGAACTGCTGGAGATGCTCTTAATCTTATTTGATAAAAACCATATGGTGATATATCATCACTTAATCTTATTTGAAGAAGTTGAACAAAATTAGGATCATGCGCATATACATATGTCTTTTTTATTGATTGCTAAAGAATTTATGCGGTTTTAGCCTTGTAGGAAGTCACAAAATGTCATGATAGTAACATATTTGGAGCACTAACAATAGCGAATATAATGTGGCCGTCTACATGTTGCAAAAAATCATGGAATTATGACGACATTGTTGCTATGTATGGATAGTATCACATTGTCACTCTTGTTCTAAAATAATAAAGCCTTGTAATGTTTGCCATTCATTCTAGAGATTCAACATGTTTACAAATAATTGCTCCAAATTCACTACTCATTTCAACAGACACAACATACCAATCCACAGAATTTGGGGTCCTTACAGTGGCGTGGCGAGCACGGGCAGGGGCGGCGGACAGGGCGGCAGCCGGCTGGGGCCGGAAGGGGCGCGGGC
>CM014274.1:60747870-60760794 GCA_004135705.1 Alloteropsis semialata
TATTCTATATTTTCCTTACAGTTCTGAAGTGGGTCGGGTGTGATTGTTGGGCATGCATGAATAGAATTTCTATACATGCGCATTTTTATCTTTGTGTTGGGTCGACCTTTATTTTATGAAGAGCGTTGGCATTTGTATTTTCTTATTATTACCAATGAAAGTCTAGTATCCCATTAAACTAAAAAAATGTGCATGTGTTGGCTGTGGCGGGGTTTGGATGTATTGACCTTCGACCCGAACATCTCAAGGAGAATAGGCTCGAATGAAGCAAATGGATTCAAGATTGAACAAAAATGCTATCTGAATTTCAAAGAATCAAATCCTAAGGGCTTGTTTATTTATTTGCAATCCCTATGGATTTGAAGTGGATTGAGAGGATTTGAGGGGGATTTTGACTTGTTCGGGATTCAATCCTCTCCAATCCACCTCAAATACACCCCAACCGAACAAGCCGTAAGAGGGGATGGATCCCCTTACATGCCAAAGGGCATATTCATTCTGATTTTACCCTATAAAAACCGGCGTGTCCCTTGTATGAACTATATAAAATATGTCAAGAACACTTAGGTAATTTTATATACCGCAATATCCGCAAGGTCACGAAGTAGTCGAGGGCTTGAAGATTAGCGGTCATTTCTAGAGGTTGGCGGTTGACCCTGAAGGGTCAGGAAGCAGTTGAGGGCTTGAAGATTAGCGGTTCTATGTCGCTTTTCTCCTTCTTGGTTTGCACCATCTAGTTGACGCCATGAGAGAGAGAGAGAGAGAGGTGAGGAGGGCCCGCGTGTCGGTGAGAATGGAGGGGAGGGACCGTGGGTTCGATTAGTTGAATCGTAGGGGTTTTGTGCAAGTTAATTTAGGTTTTTAGTTTTTGTTTTTATAAATAGATTTAAATTATATTAAATCATAATAATTCATAGAAATGTCCAACATTAGTGAGACAAATTTATTTACACTTTTTTATTTTCCTTTATGCATGAAAAATTATTTCATCCCTAGTAAAATAGGTGAGTAATTAAGTTATTTATTTAAATACCTTTGTTTTGGTATTTAAATAAATAAATAGGTATATAGATAAATAAAATCTTAAATAATGTTTATAGCAGGAAATTAATAATAATAAATAGGATAGTTCTTTTATAATAGTTAGAATAATTGTTTAATGTTTTTAAAATTATTAAAAGTTCTAGGAAAATAGAAATAATTAGGTAAAAATCTGTTTAGGGTTTTTCAGGAGTAGTTTTAGTTTTGGCGTGCAGCTCTATCGAAAAGGAAAGTTGTGTAGCTCTTTCTTTTAGGTTTTGCATGCTTACTAACTCAAAGCATCATACCGTCTTTAGAAGCTGAAGTACTTGAAGTCGACTACGACAAGTTGAAGCATGTGAAGTCAACTATGTTGAGCTTGAACAAGAAAAGTCCCAGGAGCCTGACCTCGTGATGATACTCTTGATCATTGGCGGAGTCTTGATAGACAAAGTTGGGTCGAACAACTGCGACTAGGGGGAGCATTCAGAAGCGACAGATGGACCACCTCATTCGAGAAGGAATTCACCAAGAAGCACTCGCCATCAGCAGCCTTGACATGCTTGCTGGGTCTCACCGCCACTAGCCAGCCTTCAAATGATCCCACACAACGGACGCCATCGACCGTGGGCCGTGGCGCGGCAGTGAGGGCACCGTCCTATGAAGTCATTAGGAATCAAACTATGTACCATGGAAACTAACCTACTAAGCATAGTTCAACTCATTAAGGAACCAATGTCTCATCACTGCAACCATTTTAGTTTTGTCTCAAATAGACAGCATGCCACTAAGAATAGTAGAAATTCCAGACAGAGTACACTTGTGTTTGAGTCACAAACAATAGCAGCATATTCAATCCTAGGAAAACAAAATGAAAGGAAAAAAGGCTATATAACACCCAAACTATCGAAGGTGAAACAATTCACCCCCTAACCCACTCAACTATACAATACCATTTAAATAACCCCTGGAGCGGTTTTAAAGGTGGTTTTTGCCACATGACGACTGGCGTGAATGGGGATGTGGCAAGAGCGTCTACATAACCCCTAAACTACTGAATGAGGAATACTTCACTCCTGAACTACAAAATGGATGTTTAACCCCCTTGAGTATATAATACTATTTAGATACGCTCTAAAGAGGCCTATTATAGGTGGTTTTTGCCACACAGTGTCAGATCTGGATGATGACATAAAAATAGCCTAGATGTTAGACTCTCTATCTTCATTCTCCTTCCCCTTACATGTTATCGCCCCTCTGACCTCGCTCCTTTGCTAGGGTGCCACAACCTAGGAATGGCCAACCTGAGCTCAGGCAATGCTCTGCCATGGAAAGAGAGTGAGAGGATGTACTTGACACGTGGGACATTGCCATGTCGTCATGCATGTCCGCCGCCATGTGCCAAAAATTGTTTCTAAAATCCCTTTTGGGGTTATTTTAAATGATACTATATACTTGATGGGGGTTAAACATCTGACTTATAGTTTAGTAAACTATTCTATATTCGGTATTTTGGGACGTTATGTAGACTTTTCTGCCATATCATCATCCACGTAGCCGCTATGTGGCAGAAACCGCCCCAAAACTGCTTCGAGAGGTTATTTAAATGGTATTGTATAGTAGGGGGTGGTGCTAAACATCCGGTTTTATAGTTTAGGGGGTGATTTGTTCCACCTTCTATAATTTGGGGGGTTACGAAGACTTTTTCCAAAAATGAAAGAGAAAAGGACGACCATCATATGTGACAGTTGTATTTCCTCTTATGCAATGAAAATTGCAAAATGGGTCACCCTTGAACTGGCCAAGCTGATGCGGTTGCTGGTGTCAAAGAGCACAATGGTCAGTTCAAGCTATAGAAGCTAGAAATCATAAAATGAATTATAAAAAAGGAAGAAAACACATTGAAGCAGGCCGGGAGACACCTTTTCATATATAGTGGCAAAATAGTGAAACCAATTAGTGGGATCACATTATGGTGCCTGTTGGTACTTCTTACGGTCACAGATAAATCTGCAAGCGCATGGATACCGTTGTAGCTTTCACCCGGAAGTATTCAGGGTATCGAATCCACAGGAAACGAGAGGGCACTGTCTAATCACTAAAGTTGACTGGATTGATCGAGTTTATATGAAGGCTGGGTAGAGAGGATAACTTAGCACTAAGCTGGGAATATAGCGAAGGGAGTTCTCCTATGCTTGCTTTGGGCACCGGGGTATCCTAGACCTCTAGGAAATTGCCGGCCAACAGCTCTACGCCGTACCCGAACATGGAGGATTACAAAGGACGGACAGGGCTGTCACCACCTGCCGCCTACCTCTTCTAATCCGTGGAGCTACGAGGCAAATGAGGGCAGATACATTCCTAAGCACCACGCTTAAGATAATATCAGCTATCCTAATCTTGGCCAAAGATTAAGATACTTTATGAATAAAGCAACGAACCCACAAGCAAAATAAAGAACTCAGCTTTCTATAACTCAGACTTAAATACTAAGCTGAATATCTCGGATACTTACTAAGGAGCTCGCATCCGCCGAGGTACAAGTGGAGGGTCGCCGACACGCCGGGACTCCTCCAGGCTCTCCCTCACTCTCTCCCTATTTCTACTCTCATTTGAGGAGGGCTTCGCCTTGACTTGTTACTCCAGCTCGATGATGATGAGCCCTGCCCCGAGTCCATCTATTTATAGCTAGGAGAGGCAGAGTAGAGGCGGTGCGTCGAACGGCGGCCGGTAAGGAGGTGGGCCCAGGTCGGCCGACCCAGGGGGGTTGGCCGACCGTAGGATCCACCGTCCTAGGGCATCAACGGTGCTGATCTTCTCCTGGAGGCGGTTTGCAGACACGTGTCAAGGGGCGAACGATTTCGGCGCACGCCCAGGTCGGCCGGCCTAGGGGGGTCGGCCGACCTTGGGTAACCGCCTCGGGCCCACTTTGCTCTGGGTGGCTGATCTGTGGGTCCTCAAGTCGGTTCCAGGTGGGTATGTTTGACACGAGTACATCTTGTTTCATGTGTGGGCCCTTCAATCCATGTGATGTTAATCTTGAGCCCTTGATGCAAACCGACATTGAATCAATGGTTGGGATGATCTCCAGGTGTGCTTCTCTGCATGAGTGGAATTTGGACCGAGTTGGACCTGATCCCAAGTCGGCCGACCTGGGGAGGTTGGACGACCTGGCCCTGGGCCCACTTTGGTCCTTTTTTTGCCATTTAGTTCCTGCACTCACATATTCACCAAAACTTGTGGAATGGATTAGATATAAGCCCTATAGCTATGGTGAATGCATTTTTGTATATATTTTCTGTAGGAACTGACGGTCAAAAGTGGTACTTAAGGACCGTCAACAAGCTTCCCCACACTTGGCTTTTACTCGTCCTCGAGTAAAGCTTTAGGACTAAGGTGGAAGTCAAGACTCCTTCTGATATGAAGCTAGCATCTAAGTTATTCTAAGACATACCTGCACTTATGAATTTTAAAGTGTCTATCATGCCATCTTGGGTAGTTGAGGAATGGAACGGCTCTTGATTCAAGTCATCTTAACTCTTCTGTTAAGTAACTTGGGTTTTCAAGAAATTTTCAAAAACATAACCTTACCTAGCTCCTCAAATGATTCTCTCAGATCGCTCATTGTGTATGATTCCTCACCAAGGCATTTCCTTGCCTTCTTTCACCCTACTTCTAAAAGGCTTATGTGGAGCTCAAGGTAGGAGTAAAGATAAGGCATACTTGCATCACATATATTGCAAAGTCAAAGAGGATCCAAGAAGAAAACCATCCATACAATCTGATCAAGATGTGCATGTGTGTGGAACAATGGAATGATAACTCCTTTTTGTATGATCTCTCTCCTCCTTAATTTACTTTGAGAGCATGGCTATATAATTTTTTTTCATGATACTTGAGCCTTCATGTGCCCATATTTTTCTCTCTCTCTTTTTTTTTATGTTTGGACCTTCATGTGTCCATTTTTTTTCTATAGCCCATGTCTCTTTTTGCAATAATACTTGGAGAGGAGATCAACACTTAAATGGAGCATTTATTTTGTGGATGGATGAAAGGTATGTTGCTAGCTTTCAATGTGGAAGTTTTAGCATGTGTATGTGGAGTGTACGTGATCTTGATCATGAAAGCATGGAGAGCATCTTGCAAGGGTCACAACAATTTGCCAAAGCTCAAAGTGATAGTAAGCAATATATGTGTATAGGTTTTTGCAATGTGAACATCATATGGCTTTGGTAGGAATAAGGCATCACTGAGGAGCTTTGTACGGCTGCTAATTTAAAGTTTTACAAGAAAAACATTACAAGCACTTTATAGAAAGAGCAAGATTTCTTTCATCATACCATATCTCATTAATCAACCACTTAGATAAACATATTTTTCTGGAGATATATATATGTTCACAAGTAATAGATGCATGTGCAAGGAATAAAGAATATGCAAGCCAATCAAGGATAGACATGTAAATCAAAGGAGCATCAAAGCTTATTTTATCATGAGTTTAATTTAATGATCATCAGAAGTCAGGAACGAATTAACTCATGAATCAGAGAGGATGAGGGATAGGGTGCGCAAACCATCGCTCTGAACGAAATTGGAGACGAAAGGCACCAGAGGGCCATCGGCCGATCTGGTGGGGTCGGCCGACCCCTTCTGGGCCTTTTCTGCCTTGATCTTTCTTGTGTAATCTCATGCGATGTTGTGCAGCCTGTCTGTGGGTGGTCTCGAACATGTGTGCATCAAAAAGCTTGAGAGACCCCACACTTGATCATGTACCTGCATTTATTCATACACGGTGAAAACAAAATAAGGGCTCTTTGGTTCTAAAAACCAAGAGCCTTTATTGGAACTCAATTTTTTTTTATCAATGTGCAAGAACTGACACCAGCTCTAAACCAAAATAAGATTTGGCTCAAAAAGGAACTTACTTGGGATACTCACATACCTCCCCCACACTTGGAGTTTGCAGTGGAAAGCAACCTAACTCAAGTATGTGGAGTTCAAGCTTCTTTTGTAATATTTCACAAACCAAGACTTACCGAGATTTTTGTAGCTGATGTAGCTTTATGTTCTCAAGCATCACCTGTCCATCTTCTTCTTAATCTCCACCTGAAATGGTTAGTGACCAAAAATACCCGAAGGAAAGATTATACTAAAAACATGTTCTTGCTTTTTATTCGAAGGGAAATAAATGATAATCCGGGCCATCTCCCGGCAGTGCTTTGTTTATGGTCTGAAGCTAGACCATGAGGAATCCTTATATTGCAGCAATTCTTGGTGATGTAGTTTCCAAGCTCATCGCCAATTGTTGATGTGTTGTTGAAGCTTTAGCTGCAAAGTTAATGCCACAAATGCATCCACGAAATTTGCAATGTTTATGATGAGCAAATGCATCTACAACCAACCTTCTAAACATTTTAGAATTGAGGACCTCAAGGTGGTTGTAGTCCTCGCAAGTGATTGTGGCACAAAGCGTGGTAAACTCTGGAGATTCGTTAAAGGAGCATGACTCTAGTGAGATTTCAAAAGAGAAGGTTTCATGCTCATTTATAGAATCCTTTTGCTCGGGCTCCAGAGTCAATGCTTCAGGCCTATCCATGGCCCTTGGGTTTTCTAACTCAAGAGATTCAATGTGGACGCTCAGGGTTGATTCTTGACTGTTGTCAAGAACAATGTCCGAGGGTCATGGGGCCAAAGCTTTCGCTCGTTCGAGGGTGATGGAAGTCGTTCGTGCTCATAGAGATGAGAATTTGGGGTGAATAGTGACACAAACATCACCTTCTCGAGTGAGCTATGCTTGGGAGGAGGCTTTGCCTTTGGAATTTCTAGGCAGGAGATAGGAGTGACAAAAGCAGCTTCCCCAAGCGTGTCATGAAGGCTCCCATGAGATACTTCTCCATGGAGAAGCTTTTCTAGTGGATAGCCTAGGAGTAGGTCAGAATCGAGGGTATGAGAGATGTGGAAATCTAAATTGACCTTGATTTTGTCTAGCGTGATTGTCACGGCACTGGTGATCCCCTGACATTGAATGATGTGTCCAAAGGGACAACTTTTGAGGAGCTTGTCGGGTGGCCTTAGTGGAACATTTCCTAAGAGATTATGTGCAATGTGTCATGACAAGATGTTGACCTCCATACTGGGTTTGAAATGGGCTTCTACGACAGTCCCCCTTATATAACATGGAAGGATAATGGAAGGTGAACTATTCCAAATTGCTTCGAAAAAGTGTCACGTTCCATCCAACCATTCCTCCTTTATGTTTTTCATGAGAAATGCTTTGTGGGAAGGACAGGGAGGATGAGAAAGAAGGGGAGTTGTAGCCTTCTTGTGCCTTGAGAACTCCGAGGTGTTTCCATGATTTTCAAAGAGATCATCCTCGAAGTCAAAAGGTAATCCGAAAGGCTGAGTTTCCTCTGCTTTAACGGATGGTGTCTCAAGAGTTGGATCTGGACTGGGCAAGTCTACGGGTAAGATAGAATCTAGTTGAAGGTCTTCTTGCTCAGTTCCATCCATAGCAGCGGGAGAGTTCTCTCGAATTTTCTCCGAGACTTCTCTCGCTTTAGCCGGCATTGCGTATAGGAATGATTCTCCGGCGGCTATATCAACGAATCGGACAGCCTTGAAATCCTAAAATCGTTCTCATGCTGCCGCGATCGTTTCCTTCTCTTTTTGTTGGAAGTTAATAATTTTCTTCCGAAGGGCACAGATCTGATGAACGGGGAAGTACTCCAGACAATGCTGGTCTCGTAACTTCTCCCATTCACGTTCGTTAGCCCAACGGTATGGTCATACCACTTCCTTGCCTAATTCGTGCAGGTGATGGTATAGGTTTTCATCACGTCCTGAGAAGGAAGTCTCCTGGACTATAGCTATGAAAGCAGGGTGAAGCTCATAGCTATTTGTTTGTATAGGATTTGACAAGGGGTGTGGCTCCAATAATTCACCCTTTGGAGCAGAGAACTCATGGATTTGGATGAAGTCCATGGGTAAACAAAATAAAAGAAAATAAAATAAAAGATAAATGGGCAACCGTAGTTCTTAGACAACACAGCTACCGTTCCCCGGCAACGGCGCCAGAAAGCTTATTGGTACTTCTTACGGTCGCAGATAAATCCGCAAGCGCACGGATACCGCTGTAGCTTTCACCCGGAAGTATTCAGGGTATCGAATCCACAGGGAACGAGAGGGCACTGTCTAATCACTAAATTTGACCGGATCGATCGAGTTTATATGAAGGCTGGGTAGAGAGGATAACTTAGCACTAAGCTGGAATATAGCGAAGGGAGTTCTCCTATGCTTGCTTTGGGCACCGGGGTATCCTAGGCCTCTAGGAAATTGCCGGCCAACAGCTCTACGCCGTACCCAAACGTGGAGGATTACAAAGGACGGATAGGGCTGTCACCACGTGCCGCCTACCTCTTCTAATCCGTGAGGCTACGAGGCAAACGAGGGCAGATACATTCCGTTTAAGATAATATCCTGCTTAAGATAATATCAGCTATCCTAACCTTGGCCAAAGATTAAGATACTTTATGAATAAAGCAACGAACCCACAAGCAAAATAAAGAACTCAGCTTTCTATAACTCAGACTTAAATACTAAGCTGAATATCCCGGATACTTACTAAGGAGCTCGCATCCGCCGAGGTACAAGTGGAGGGTCGCCGACACGTCGGGACTCCTCCAGGCTCTCCCTCACTCTTTTCCTATTTCTACTCTCATTTGAGGAGGGCTTCGCCTTGACTTGTTACTCCAGCTCAATGATGATGAGCCCTGCCCCGAGTCCATCTATTTATAGCTAGGAGAGGCAGAGTAGAGGCGGTGCGTTGAACAGCGGCCGGTAAGGAGGTGGGCCCAGGTCGGCCAACCCAGGGGGGTCGGCCGACCGTAGGATCCACCGTCCTAGGTCGTCAACGGTGCTGATCTTCTCCTGGAGGCGGTTTGCAGACACGTGTCAAAGGGCGAACGATTCTGGCGCACGCCTAGGTCGGCCGACCTAGGGGGGTCAGCCGACCTTGGGTAATCGCCTTCTGGGCCCACTTTGCTCTAGGTGGCTGATCTGTGGGTCCTCAAGTGGGTTCCAGGTGGGTATGTTTGACATGAGTACATCTTGTTTCATGTGTGGGCCCTTCAATCCATGTGATGTTAATCTTGAGCCCTTGATGCAAACCGATGTTGAATCAATGGTTGGGATGATCTCAAGGTGTGCTTCTCTGCATGAGTGGAATTTGGACCGAGTGGGGCCTGATCCCAGGTCGGCCGACCTGGCCATGGGCCCACTTTGGTCCTTCTTCTGCCATTTAGTCCCTGCAATCACATATTCACCAAAACTTGTGGAATTGATTAGATATAAGCCCTATAGCTATGGTGAATGCATTTTTGTATATATTTTTTGTAGGAACTGACGGTCAAAAGTGGTACTTAAGGAACGTCAACAGTGCCCCACTTTTCACTATGGTGGAATCCCAAATATCTCGGTGTTGTCTCCCCTCGGGCAAATCCAATACACACATCCTTCATAACCCTAACTAATTTGGGTTAGGAAGCAGCCCTGCCCGCACCGAGCACACTTCACATTTTGTTCCATGCACCTTATTATTCTTTTATTTTCAGGAGACACTTTTATATTTTTTTAAAAAAATCCTTATGATTTTTACTCAGGGTTTTTCGTTGGGAGCGAGCTTATGGAAAAGAACATGATGAAATAGATTGACGTTTGCAAAGCTACGGCCATGAGCTAGTAAAAATGTCACGCATTCCAAGTAATTATATGATGCTAGGCAGCTCCATAGGTTAAGGCAATTTGCTCAACTTTTTCTATAATTATCAGTACCCCAATACCTAAACAATGAAAATTGACACCGTGGCCCAGGGGCACCAGGTTCAAAAGCACCAAAGAACTAACAAGTTCAAAAGCACCAAAGAACTAATATACTGCTACAGCCAAGAATTGTAAGAGAAACTGACATCAAGGCATTGCATGGCCAACTGTTCAACAAAAACCTGAAACCATTTCCAGCAAATACTCTAATCAACCCCATGGACTAAACAGAAAGAACTTAGACGCCTTGATGGCACATCCTGACGAATCAGTACAGATCAAACTGTAATCTACTTACTATTGATCATAGCAACAAAACATAGGCAATTCAGTGTTCCACTTTGAAGTAAGCAATTGCTGTCGAACATGGCAACATATTTTTAATCTAAATATATTTCAGATCAGGACAGAAACCACACTGGGACATTGAGGTTTGCCTCTGGGGTGCCCGAATTAGCTGGTGACAGCTCAACAGCAAAGGGCCTCATCGTACCATCATTCATGTTGTACACAAATGTGTGGTTCTCCACATTGAAGCAATCATATTCGTCAACGAAGTAGATAAGATCACCTTGAAGACTAGCATGCAAACCAGGAGAAAAGAACTTGCAGCTGCGTAGCCGTGAACGTGGCCCCAGGATATACACAATGTGGGCTTACTTCTTTAGAAGAGTATATTGGCTTCGTTGTTTTCAATGGGTTGTTTCCCATGACCTTCCCTCTCCAGTCTCCACCCGCCGCCTCGACTGCTTTTAGTTGTAGGCAAGCCACCATGATCTCGTCTGCAATCTTTGTCTGCTCCGCTCGTGCCGTGATTGATGTCCAGCGAAGTCCGGCAAACACATTAGAGTGGTTTCAGACTTCCAAAGTGGTTTAAAAAAACATTAGTGGTCAGCACTTGAAACTTGTTTAAAATTGATTTGTTTCTCTACACATGTAACATATACTCATTTGCAAGAATCTGACGGGGTTTCTTGTCATCAACTTTATGTGATCGTGGAATGGTACAAGATTGCCATTGATGAGCACAATGAGTTTGATCAATTTGTTTCACCAAGTATTATAGAAACAATTTGAGCAAACTCATTGTGCTCAAAGAGTACTTGGTGAATAAAAACCATTAGTTTATTACTTTCAAAAAAATCATTAGTTTAATCAGTGTTTTATGACAATGATATATACTAATCCGTGTACAGGAT
The DNA here is from genome assembly GCA_004135705.1 of Alloteropsis semialata. Classification (NCBI taxonomy): domain Eukaryota; kingdom Viridiplantae; phylum Streptophyta; class Magnoliopsida; order Poales; family Poaceae; genus Alloteropsis; species Alloteropsis semialata. The sequence continues at coordinate 60,758,907 of CM014274.1, forward strand.
AGAAATATATAGAAGACCAAATTATTGGAGTACAATGTCAACGAGGCAAAAGACAATATTCCTGAATATATTCAAGATTACTCAAGTGTGTCCGTATTTACACGCTTTTAGAAAAGCATTTGTTTACTTTAAGAATATTTGTCCATATTTGTGATGTTAAGTGCTATGTAACACTCCTTTCAGAAAAGAAAGAAATATACACCACAATGCTCTGGTGACGATGGGTCTTAATCCCTGTTTCTCATGTGAGCGTATCAAGTGAGCGATCAATTAACTTCCATACATGAGTAATGTGAGACTTCGTTGGACTTGTAGGGGTGTTTAGTTTGAGAAATGAGTTGATCCATAATATTCTTTCCCCCTCACTCTTTTGTTTAGATTGTGGAACGGAATGTGCTTGATCCATGTCACCATCTCATCTCTCACTAGCTAATTAAGTAGAATATATAGACATGAAGAATATAGGGTCATCCCACAAACAATTGTGGAATGGACGCATGATAGATCACCTCCAGGACGAGGTCGTTCCTCAATCCAAACACCCTGGTAATCTTCTACCTTGTACCCATACAACATATGATGAGTACATACTAATCGCTTCATCTTGTTGTTGCTAATTGCATCATCTACCTTGTACACATAAACTGCCGGTCTGCAAAGACAGCATCATGCTCATGCTTAAAGCGACAAAGTAATATGCTTTGCTTCAAGAGAAACACTGTAGATATACCAAACTTGGTCGATTTGTGCTGGGCGTGCGTAGATGCAGCAGCAGGAAGTTAGAGAGCTGGAATATGCCAAGGTTGATTTATGTGTACAAGGTAGATTATTATTTTGTACACTGGACTGGTGATACCAAAATCGCTAGTTTCTTTGCTATAAAAAATTTCACCTTTGCATCCTTTCTCTTTATTCCTTCGTTCCGTTTATTCTAGAAATTAACATTAAGCTCTTGGTACCCTTGCTTTACCTATTCTAGGTTTGCGTTGTAGCTTACTAGCTAGCAACGAACCTGCTCACCAATGTTCGAGTCCTCGACTCGACGTGAATGTATAATTTTTTAGATTTATTCTAGATTTAGCTTTGTTATTCTTTTTGTGTCCAGTCTCTACGGTTGTCCATCCATATTTGTAGGGGCCAGGTATGAAAAAAATAATACCTCAAACATCATCTGATTGGTTGGTGACCGGTGGTGAAACAATAGCTGTGCCTCATATATTATTTTATTCTGCTCTGTTCATTTATTTTGTACACTGGTTGTGCCCTTAAAGAAGCAAGCGTTCAAAGCTCGCTGATCGATGCACGGCAGCAGCGTCGTCGGCCTCTTCTCAATCCTGATTTGTCCAACAAAAGCACGATGTGGTCCGTTAACGGTCTTGATTTCTTTCGCATATATATAAAATCACTTTTAGTTGCTTCCTTCTCTTTATTCGTACTAGTCCTTTCCCTCTGCATGTGTTACACTACTTTCTGCTATGCATCTCTACGAGACTCATTGCTTGACCTGGAAGGTGGGGCCCAAAGCAAAAGCCACAGAGAGTTAGAAAACATACGTACCATGAAAGATTCTTTTGTCTCCAAGCTTGTCCACATTTTAAAAATATATATGTCCACCATTTGTCCAGCTTTGGGAACGAATCTCTCGTTTCGTTCCTCTCCATCCTTTGCACCACCTTTCGATTTGCTGCCTGTTATTTTCTAGAAATAACGAAAAGCAATACAAAGAGTTGGGAAGAAAACGGTAAGGATATTTTTCGTCCGTCCGTCCGACCGAGAGGGTTTAGACACTAAATGAATAATCCGATATTCGGATTCGGAGATTAAATATTCAATTGGTATCCGAATCCGGATACCAAAAGTTGGCTATTTCTTATAGATATGTAACATA
>CM014274.1:60778180-60795377 GCA_004135705.1 Alloteropsis semialata
ATCATTTGAGCACCTTGGTCGCCTTCAAGCCGGTGATTCGCGTTCTTTACTCTTGGAGCTTCAAGCTCCTAGACGGCTAGGCGTCACTCAAGAGCAATCAATCCGCTGTGGTTGCCTTGAGGAGTTTGTATTACCCCTGCAGCTTAGTAAGTTCTTCATTTGACCTTTGGTTGATTGAAGAAGAGGAAAGTGGTTTGGTGGATAAACCCGCCCTTCGTGGGCTCCTCAACGGAGATGTAGGTTCCTTGTGTGGGACTGAACTCCGGGAATCAAATCCCTGTGTCTCCTTGTGTTTGTTCTTGTTCTTGTGCTACTTGTTGCTATTGTCCTATATTCTAGGGTTTGGTCCCGATCTATCATCTGTGAAGGTTCCTGCTGCAAGTGACTCTTGAATTGTGTTGTATACATCCCAAGGTTGTATGGAAATTAGGCGATCTGATTTCCAGTGAGGTTTGATCTGTCATATTCACTTCGGCAATTATTTCCGGACTCTCCGGAGAAATCTTCGGAGTATCCGAACTTGTTCGGAACCTCCGGACTTTTCTTCGGAGCCTCCGCACTTTCTGTGACTGACGGTTGTTTTGAGCAAAAATTTTCAGTTTCAACTGTTCACCCCCCTCTAGTTGACATTCAAGGTCCTTTCACTCACCAAGACATTTCCTTGCCTTCTTTCACCCTACTTCTAAAAGGCTTATGTGGAGCTCAAGGTAGGAGTAAAGATAAGGCGTACTTGCATCACATATATTGCAAAGTCAAAGAGCGGATCCAAGAAGAAAACCATCCATACAATCTGATCAAGATGTGCATGTGTGTAGAACAATGGAATGATAACTCCTTTTTGTATGATCTCTCTCCTCCTTAATTTACTTTGAGAGCATGGCTATATAATTTTTATTTCATGATACTTGAGCCTTCATGTGCCCATATTTTTTCTCTCTCTTTTTTTTATGCTTGGACCTTCATGTGTCCATTTTTTTCTATAGCCCATGTCTCTTTTTGCAATAATACTTGGAGAGGAGATCAACACTTAAATGGAGCATTTATTTTGTGGATGGATGAAAGGTATGTTGCTAGCTTCCAATGTGGAAGTTTTAGCATGTGTATGTGGAGTGTACGTGATCTTGATCATGAAAGCATGGAGAGCATCTTGCAAGGGTCACAACAATTTGACAAAGCTCAAAGTGATAGTAAGAAATATATGTGTATAGGTTTTGCAATGTGAACATCATATGGCTTTGGTAGGAATAAGGCATCACTGAGGAGCTTTGTATGGCTGCTAATTTAATGTTTTACAAGAAAAACATCCCAAGCACTTTATAGAAAGAGCAAGATTTCTTTCATCATACCATATCTCATTAATCAACCACTTAGTTAAACATGTTTTTCTGAAGATATATATATGTTCACAAGTAACAGATGCATGTGCAAGGAATAAAGAATATGCAAGCCAATCAAGGATAGACATGTAAATCAAAGGAGCATCAAAGCTTATTTTATCATGAGTTTAATTTTAATGATCATCAGAAGTCAGGAACGAATTAACTCATGAATCAGAGAGGATTGAGGGATAGGGTGCGCAAACCATCGCTCTGAACGAAATTGGAGACGAAAGGCACCAGAGGGCCATCGGCCGATCTGGTGGGGTCGGCCGACCCCTTCTGGGCCTTTTCCACCTTGATCTTTCTTGTGTAATCTCATGCGATGTTGTGCAGCCTGTCTGTGGGTGGTCTCGAACATTTTTGCATCAAAAAGCTTGAGAGACCCCCACACTTGATCATGTACTTGCATTTATTCATACACGGTGAAAACAAAACAAGGGCTCTTTGGTTCTAAAGACCAAGAGCCTTTATTGGAACTCAATTTTTTTTATCAATGTGCAAGAACTGACACCAGCTCTAAACCAAAATAAGATTTGGCTCGAAAAGGAACTTACTTGGGATACTCACATACCTCCCCCACACTTGGAGTTTGCAGTGGAAAGCAACCTAACTCAAGTATGTGGAGTTCAAGCTTCTTTTGTAATATTTCCCAAACAAAGACTTACCGAGATTTTTGTAGCTGATGTAGCTTTATGTTCTTAAGCATCACCTGTCCATCTTCTTCTTAATCTCCACTTGAAATGGTTAGTGACCAAAAATACCCGAAGGAAAGATATACTAAAAACATGTTCTTGCTTTTTATTCGAAGGGAAATAAATGATAATCCGGGCCATCTCCCGGCAGTGCTTTGTTTATGGTCTGAAGCTAGACCATGAGGAATCCTTATATTGCAGCAATTCTTGGTGATGTAATTTCCAAGCTCATCGCCAATTATTGATGTGTTGTTGAAGCTTTAGCTGCAAAGTTAATGCCACAAATGCATCCATGAAATTTGCAATGTTTATGATGAGCAAATGCATCTACAACCAACCTTCTAAACATTTTAGAATTGAGGACCTCAAGGTGGTTGTAGTTCTCGCAAGTGATTGTGGCACAAAGCGTGATAAACTTTGGAGATTCGTTAAAGGAGCATGACTCTAGTGAGATTTCAAAAGAGAAGGTTTCATGCTCATTTATAGAATCCTTTTGCTCGGGCTCCAGAGTCAATGCTTCAAGCCTATCCATGGCCCTTGGGTTTTCTAACACAAGAGATTCAATGTGGACGCTCAGGGTTGATTCTTGACTGTTGTCAAGAACAATGTCCGAGGGTCATGGGGCCAAAGCTTTCGCTCATTCGAGGGTGATGGAAGTCGTTCGTGCTCATAGAGATGAGAATTTGGGCTGAATAGTGACACAAACATAACCTTCTCGAGTGAGCTATGCTTGGGAGGAGGCTTTGCCTTTGGAATTTCTAGGCAGGAGATAGGAGTGACAAAAGCAGCTTCCCCAAGCGTGCCATGAAGGCTCCCATGAGATACTTCTCCATGGAGAAGCTTTTCTAGTGGATAGCCTAGGAGTAGGTCAGAATCGAGGGTATGAAAGATGTGGAAATCTAAATTGACCTCGATTTTGTCTAGCGTGATTGTCACGGCACTGGCGATCCCCTGACATTGAATGATGTGTCCAAAGGGACAACTTTTGAGGAGCTTGTCGGGTGGCCTTAGTGGAACATTTCCTAAGAGATTATGTGCAATGTGTCATGACAAGATGTTGACCTCCATACTGGGTTTGAAATGGGCTTCTACGACAGTCCCCCTTATATAACATGGAAGGATAATGGAAGGTGAACTTTTCCAAATTGCTTCGAAAAAGTGCCACGTTCCATCCAACCATTCCTCCTTTATGTTTTTCATGAGAAATGCTTCGTGGGAAGGACAGGGAGGATGAGAAAAAAGGAGAGTCGTAGCCTTCATGTGCCTTGAGAACTCCAAGGTGTTTCCATGATTTTCAAAGAGATCATCCTCGAAGTCAAAAGGTAATCCGAAAGGCTGAGTTTCCTCTGCCTTAACGGATGGTGTCTCAGGAGTTGGATCTGGACTGGGCAAGTCTACGGGTAAGATAGAATCTAGTTGAAGGTCTTCTTGCTCAGTTCCATCCATAGCAGCGGGAGAGTTCTCTCGAAGTTTTCTCCAAGACTTCTCTCGCTTTAGCCGGCATTGCGTATAGGAATGATCCTCCGGTGGCTATATCAACGAATCGGGCAGCCTTGAAATCCTAAAATCGTTCTCATGCTGCCGCGATCGTTTCCTTCTCTTTTTGTTGGAAGTTAATAATTTCCTTCCGAAGGGCACAGATCTGATGAACGGGGAAGTACTCCAGACAATGCTGGTCTCGTAACTTCTCCCATTCACGTTCGTTAGCCCAACGGTATGGTCATACCACTTCCTTGCCTAATTCGTGTAGGTGATGGTATAGGTTTTCATCACGTCCTAAGAAGGAAGTCTCCTGGACCATAGCTATGAAAGCAGGGCGAAGCTCATAGCTATTTGTTTGTATATGATTTGACAAGGGGTGCGGCTCCAATAATTCACCCTTTGGAGCAGAGAACTCATGGATTTGGATGAAGTCCATGGGTAAACAAAATAAAAGAAAATAAAATAAAAGATAAACGGGCAACCGTAGTTCTTAGACAACACAGCTACCGTTCCCCGGCAACGGCGCCAGAAAGCTTGTTGGTACTTCTTACGGTCGCAAATAAATCCGCAAGCGCACGGATACCGTTGTAGCTTTCACCCGGAAGTATTCAGGGTATCGAATCCACATGAAACGAGAGGGCACTGTCTAATCACTAAAGTTGACCGGATCGATCGAGTTTATATGAAGGCTGGGTAGAGAGGATAACTTAGCACTAAGCTGGGAATATAGCGAAGGGAGTTCTCCTATGCTTGCTTTGGGCACCGGGGTATCCTAGGCCTCTAGGAAATTGCCGGCCAACAGCTCTACGCCATACCCGAACATGGAGGATTACAAAGGACGGACAGGGCTGTCACCACCTGCCGCCTACCTCTTCTAATCCGTGGGGCTACGAGGCAAACGAGGGCAGATACATTCCTAAGCACCACGCTTAAGATAATATCAGCTATCCTAACCTTGGCCAAAGATTAAGATACTTTATGAATAAAGCAACGAACCCACAAGCAAAATAAAGAACTCAGCTTTCTATAACTCAGACTTAAATACTAAGCTGAATATCCCAGATACTTACTAAGGAGCTCGCATCCGCCGAGGTACAAGTGGAGGGTCGCCGACACGTCGGGACTCCTCCAGGCTCTCCCTCACTCTTTCCCTATTTCTACTCTCATTTGAGGAGGGCTTCGCCTTGACTTGTTACTCCAGCTCGATGATGATGAGCCCTGCCCCGAGTCCATCTATTTATAGCTAGGAGAGGCAGAGTAGAGGCGGTGCGTCGAACAGCGGCCGGTAAGGAGGTGGGCCCAGGTCGGCCAACCCAGGGGGGTCGGCCGACCGTAGGATCCACCGTCCTAGGTCGTCAACGGTGCTGATCTTCTCCTGGAGGCGGTTTGCAGACACGTGTCAAGGGGCGAACGATTCTGGTGCGCGCCCAGGTCGGCCGACCTAGGGGGGTCAGCCGACCTTGGGTAATCGCTTTCTGGGCCCACTTTGCTCTAGGTGGCTGATCTGTGGGTTCTCAAGTCGGTTCCAGGTGGGTATGTTTGACACGAGTACATCTTGTTTCATGTGTGGGCCCTTCAATCCATGTGATGTTAATCTTGAGCCCTTGATGCAAACCAACGTTGAATCAATGGTTGGGATGATCTCAAGGTGTGCTTCTCTGCATGAGTGGAATTTGGACCGAGTTGGGCCTGATCCCAGGTCGGCCGACCTGGCCATGGGCCCACTTTGGTCCTTCTTCTGCCATTTAGTCCCTGCACTCACATATTCACCAAAACTTGTGGAATAGATTAGATATAAGCCCTATAGCTATGGTGAATGTATTTTTGTATATATTTTTTGTAGGAACTGACGGTCAAAAGTGGTACTTAAGGACCATCAACAGTGCCCCACTTTTCACTATGGTGGAATCCCAAATATCTCGGTGTTGTCTCCCCTCGGGCAAATCCAATACACACATCCTTCATAACCCTAACTAATTTGGGTTAGGAAGCAGCCATGCCCGCACCGAGCCCACTTCACATTTTGTTCCATGCACCTTATTATTCTTTTATTTTCAGGAGACACTTTTATATTTTTTTTAAAAAAAAAATCCTTATGATTTTTACTCAGGGTTTTTCGTTGGGAGCTAGCTTATGGAAAAGAACATGATGAAATAGATTGACGTTTGCAAAGCTACGGCCATGAGCTAGTAAAAATGTCACGCATTCCAAGTAATTATATGATGCTAGGCAGCTCCATAGGTTAAGGCAATTTGCTCAACTTTTTCTATAATTATCAGTACCCCAATACCTAAACAATGAAAATTGACACCGTGGCCCAGGGGCACCAGGTTCAAAAGCACCAAAGAACTAACAAGTTCAAAAGCACCAAAGAACTAATATACTGCTACAGCCAAGAATTGTAAGAGAAACTGACATCAAGGCATTGCATGGCCAACTGTTCAACAAAAACCTGAAACCATTTCCAGCAAATACTCTAATCAACCCCATGGACTATATCCAGACCCTAAACAGAAAGAACTTAGACGCCTTGATGGCACATCCTGACGAATCAGTACAGATCAAACTGTAATCTACTTACTATTGATCATAGCAACAAAACATAGGCAATTCAGTGTTCCACTTTGAAGTAAGCAATTGCTGTCGAACATGGCAACATATTTTTAATCTAAATATATTTCAGATCAGGACAGAAACCACACTGGGACATTGAGGTTTGCCTCTGGGGTGCCCGAATTAGCTGGTGATAGCTCAACAGCAAAGGGCCTCATCGTACCATCATTCATGTTGTACACAAATGTGTGGTTCTCCACATTGAAGCAATCATATTCGTCAACGAAGTAGATAAGATCACCTTGAAGACTAGCATGCAAACCAGGAGAAAAGAACTTGCAGCTGCGTAGCCGTGAACGTGGCCCCAGGATATACACAATGTGGGCTTACTTCTTTAGAAGAGTATATTGGCTTCGTTGTTTTCAATGGGTTGTTTCCCATGACCTTCCCTCTCCAGTCTCCACCCGCCGCCTCGACTGCTTGTAGTTGTAGGCAAGCCACCATGATCTCGTCTGCAATCTTTGTCTGCTCCGCTCGTGCCGTGATTGATGTCCAGCGAAGTCCGGCAAACACATTAGAGTGGTTTCAGACTTCCAAAGTGGTTTAAAAAAACATTAGTGGTCAGCACTTGAAACTTGTTTAAAATTGATTTGTTTCTCTACACATGTAACATATACTCATTTGCAAGAATCTGACGGGGTTTCTTGTCATCAACTTTATGTGATCGTGGAATGGTACAAGATTGCCATTGATGAGCACAATGAGTTTGATCAATTTGTTTCACCAAGTATTATAGAAACAATTTGAGCAAACTCATTGTGCTCAAAGAGTACTTGGTGAATAAAAACCATTAGTTTATTACTTTCAAAAAAATCACTAGTTTAATCAGTGTTTTATGACAATGATATATACTAATCCGTGTACAGGATAGAAATATATAGAAGACCAAATTATTGGAGTACAATGTCAACGAGGCAAAAGACAATATTCCTGAATATATTCAAGATTACTCAAGTGTGTCCGTATTTACACGCTTTTAGAAAAGCATTTGTTTACTTTAAGAATATTTGTCCATATTTGTGATGTTAAGTGCTATGTAACTCTGTGAGCTTATTTTCTTTATTATTGTGTTCTTCAATTTTTTTTAAATGATTCATCTTTTGGTTTCTACATTTGCATCAGCACAGGCATTCTACTAGTAAATGTAAATTGCACCACAACACTCCTTTCAGAAAAGAAAGAAATATACACCACAATGCTCTGGTGACGATGGGTCTTAATCCCTGTTTCTCATGTGAGCGTATCAAGTGAGCGATCAATTAACTTCCATACATGAGTAATGTGAGACTTCGTTGGACTTGTAGGGGTGTTTAGTTTGAGAAATGAGTTGATCCATAATATTCTTTCCCCCTCACTCTTTTGTTTAGATTGTGGAACGGAATGTGCTTGATCCATGTCACCATCTCATCTCTCACTAGCTAATTAAGTAGAATATATAGACATGAAGAATATAGGGTCATCCCACAAACAATTGTGGAATGGACGCATGATAGATCACCTCATCCAGGACGAGGTCGTTCCTCAATCCAAACACCCTGGTAATCTTCTACCTTGTACCCATACAACATATGATGAGTACATACTAATCGCTTCATCTTGTTGTTGCTAATTGCATCATCTACCTTGTACACATAAACTGCCGGTCTGCAAAGACAGCATCATGCTCATGCTTAAAGCGACAAAGTAATATGCTTTGCTTCAAGAGAAACACTGTAGATATACCAAACTTGGTCGATTTGTGCTGGGCGTGCGTAGATGCAGCAGCAGGAAGTTAGAGAGCTGGAATATGCCAAGGTTGATTTATGTGTACAAGGTAGATTATTGAGTAAAGTACATCCACCATACATGAAGTTGTGTTGTTGTTTCACTTTGGTCCAACAAGTATCAAACGTTGCACCACCATACATGAAGTTGCATAATTGTTTCACTTCGGTCCAATAAGCTGTAAACTATACACCCACCATACATGAAGTTGTATCATTATTTTACTTTGGTCCAACAAGTTGTAAGTATTGCTCGTATAACACATGAAGTTGTTTGTTATGTGCATGTACAGTCCAATATATACTACACTATCTATTCTACAGATGTGGGATACTAGCGAGGATATGGAAGTGTCTTAAACCCTTACTGGTATATAAAGAACACATGAAAAATGTTGAACATGTACATGCAACTATTGAATTAACTTGTAGGTTCTATAAAACACTAAGAAAAATTAGACCACACTCTCGAGGAAATTCTTTGGATCAAGCGGACGCTTATTTTCCATTAGCCCAATTTAGCTACAGCAATAGTTGTTGAGCTGGTCTATGGTATACATTGTTGGCGTTAGTTTGCTAACTGACATCTCTAGAGTATGCACTACTGGAGTACAGTGGATTGTATATGCACATAATGAATAATTTAGTGTATGGTGGGTGCATTTTTACAACTTGTTGGACCAAAGTGAAACAGTGGTGCAACTTCACATATGGTGGGTGCGACGTTTGCAACTTGTTGGACCAAACTGAAACAATAATGCAACTTTATGTAAGGTGATGCAACGTTTGATACTTGTTGGATCAAAATGAAACAACAATGTAACTTTATGTATGGTGGATGTACTTTACTCTAGATTATTATTTTGTACACTGGACTGGTGATACCAAAATCGCTAGTTTCTTTGCTATAAAAAATTTCACCTTTGCATCCTTTCTCTTTATTCCTTCGTTCCGTTTATTCTAGAAATTAACATTAAGCTCTTGGTACCCTTGCTTTACCTATTCTAGGTTTGCGTTGTAGCTTACTAGCTAGCAACGAACCTGCTCACCAATGTTCGAGTCCTCGACTCGACGTGAATGTATAATTTTCTAGATTTATTCTAGATTTAGCTTTGTTATTCTTTTTGTGTCCAGTCTCTACGGTTGTCCATCCATAATTGTAGGGGCCAAGTATGAAAAAAATAATACCTCAAACATCATCTGATTGGTTGGTGACCGGTGGTGAAACAATAGCTGTGCCTCATATATTATTTTATTCTGCTCTGTTCATTTATTTTGTACACTGGTTGTGCCCTTAAAGAAGCAAGCGTTCAAAGCTCGCTGATCGATGCACGGCAGCAGCGTCGTCGGCCTTTTCTCAATCCTGATTTGTCCAACAAAAGCACGATGTGGTCGGTTAACGGTCTTGATTTCTTTCGCATATATATAAAATCACTTTTAGTTGCTTCCTTCTCTTTATTCGTACTAGTCCTTTCCCTCTGCATGTGTTACACTACTTTCTGCTATGCATCTCTACGAGACTCATTGCTTGACCTGGAAGGTGGGGCCCAAAGCAAAAGCCACAGAGAGTTAGAAAACATACGTACCATGAAAGATTCTTTTGTCTCCAAGCTTGTCCACATTTTAAAAATATATATGTCCACCATTTGTCCAGCTTTGGGAACGAATCTCTCGTTTCGTTCCTCTCCATCCTTTGCACCACCTTTCGATTTGCTGCCTGTTATTTTCTAGAAATAACCAAAAGCAATACAAAGAGTTGGGAAGAAAACGGTAAGGATATTTTTCGTCCGTCCGTCCGACCGAGAGGGTTTAGACACTAAATGAATAATCCGATATTCGGATTCGGAGATTAAATATTCGATTGGTATCCGAATCCGGATACCAAAAGTTGGCTATTTCTTATAGATATGTAACATATATCAATATCCGTTCTATATCCGACACATTTTACACTATCCGTATCTGAATCCGATCTGAGAAAAAAATAAATATCTATATTCGTATTCGCACATATCCGTTCGTATCCGATCCGTTTTCATCCCTAACAAAGAGGGTCATCAAGAAGCTATGAGAATTTGATTCATGCCCGTGTGTTACGTTGCTACGGGAGCAAAAACAAATTATAAATATGATAAAATTAGCCAAAAAAAAGTTGTTGAGATCACCAAACAAAAGTGATACGATATATAGAAAAGCCAGGGGGGTGAATCGGGAATTGGACTATTGCACGGTTAATATTTGCTCCCGATGGAACGACCAATGAGCGAAGGAGAGAAGATCACACACAAAGAAGTCCCTAATTGTATCTTTTTAGAAGTAGAGAGAAATAGAGATATAGCTTCGTGCCCATGCATTACTACGGGCAACACAAATCATACATAAATGGCATCCTAATCTTATAGGCAAACAATTAGTATACAAATTGCATATAAATATCATCCTAATTTTATTGGCAAACAATCAGTTCCATAGACAATAATTTATTTAAAATAGCTTTTTGAAAACAATTTTTAACTGAATTCTAAATGATATCAAATAAAGTAAAATAGATCTCTATATTATCTTTTTACAAAGTTTAAGATTTTTGAAAACCATCTAGAGTTTAAGAAGCTCACCTAACAATTTAAAATATATGCTTTGAGAATAATTTCTAAATTCAAATCTAAATTTACTATCATGCAAGATCAAACAAAAAGGGTTATTTAATTTATAGTATTTGTTAACAAATTTTTAAAATTTTATAAAAACCAACTTGAGGGTGAACAACTCAGATCACAATTTAAATATTTTTTCAAAATATGTTTTAATTTAAAATCAAATTTTATAGTCATGCTATAAATTGAAGAAAAATAGGCCATTTTTTATTTATAGTAATTGTTTCAAAGTTTTAAGATTTTTGAAAACCATCTTGAGCATAAATATCTCATGTGACAATTTAAATATAGTTTTTTAGAATATTTTTTAATTAAAATATAAATTTACTATCACGCCAAATCAAAGAAAAATGGGTCACTTTTAATTTATAGTATTTGTAAGTTTAAAGGTTTTTAAAACTATCTTGAGAGTAAACAGCTTACATGGCGATCTAAATATAGTTTCTCAATAATTTAAAGTTTAAAATATAAATTTAATATCATACCAAATCAAAGAAAAAAGGGTCATTTTGTTTTATAGTATTTTTTATAAAGTTTGAAGATTTTTGAGAAACATCTTTAGGGTAAACAACTCACTTGACAATTTCAATATAGTTTTTCAAAATAATTTTTAATAAAACAATCTAAATTTAGTATAACGCTAGATCAAAGATAGATGGGTTATTTTTATTTATAGTGTCTACTAATTTTTTTTAAGTTTTCAAAATTTTGTATGTATTTATTTTATATTATATTATTTTGGTTGGATTATTTGGAGGCAATGTGATTAGAACCGAGAGGAGATTGGGGCGTCGAGGGATGGAAAACATGGGGCTAGAGTATGGACATGGGACCAAGAGCGAATGGACAACGGCCGAAGGTCGCACAAAAATTCCAAGTTTCATTCTTTTTAGGATTAGAGATACAGATTGAATCAGTTGCATCGCATGTTAAGCAAAGAACAAATTAAAGGCACACAAATCTAGAATAATGAGAAAAACTAATCACATGTTACCGACCAAAGACTCAAAAGAAACCTAGGGTCTAGGGCTAAAGACCCGATCTTCCTCTTGGGAATAGAGTGATATGCACAAATTGCGCGCCTGGTTTGTCTTATTTGTCTTTTCGGCTAACACTGAGAGCTCCGCTTGTACAAACCAACAAGTGGAAAGCGAATTTGTCAACTTTGTCAGCACTATTCATTCATCCGATGCTTCGAATATCGCTTGTTCATCAAAACGAACACTTTGCACACAACGGGAAAACAACGGTAGCTGCGCGACCGCATAGTACGTACGGCGCGTTAAGGTTTGTAACCGTCGAAACAACGGGTCGCTTGTTCATCAAAACGGCTAGGACATTGACTATAGATGATGGCCCGACACCAACATTGGCTGCAAACGATGCCCCAACAACGTTGCTACTCACTGAAATCTTCCGCCTCTTCATTGGTGGCTACACAACTTCATTCTCCTCCTCATCGTGGTCCTAGCGGTTGGAGTTGGACTTGCCCATGGCATATATCTATTTTCAGCGCTGGATGTTTTATAGGGCCCGGCTCTAGAAATACATTTTCTGCACTGGGCCGCTGTGTGGGGCATGTCTGTCTGTTTCTAGGGCCAGCCCTGGAAAAAATGCCAGGTGTGCCTGCAAATGCTTTCTGGTGTAATGGATCCTAATCCTTGTTTTTTACTCAATTAACTTCCATGTGGAATGCGAGACTTCATTGGACTTGTAATCTTCTCTTTCAAAAAAATTGCTTATAAAATCAACCTTAATTATTACATAGTACAATGTAGGGGTATACACTAACACTACGGAAACAGGTCCTTTGCCGAGTGCCTGGGGCACTCGGCAAAGTCCCAAAAACTCTCGGCAAATGGTTTGTCGTGGACCGCACTTGGCAAAAAAAAAAAAACTCGGCAAACAGGGCGTTTCTGGTAGTGTAAGTGCTTCATCTTGTTGTTGGCAATTGCATCCTCTGCATTGTACACAAACTGCCGGTCTGTGAAAAGTCGTACAGCATAATATGCTTTGCTTCAAGAAAAAGAATGTAGATATACCAAACTTGGTCGATTTGTGCTTGCGTAGATGCAGCTGCATGAAGCTATGCCAAAGTTGTTGATTTGCCAGGTAGGAGTATATATATATACCTTGTATGTCACGGATCGGAGGACTATATATATAGCTAGGTCGATCGACTTGTTTGATTCAGTCGTTCCTGTCCTGAAATCGATCTATCCATATAGTAGCTAGACACTGATAGCAGAGCTGCAGGTCAGCTCTCCGTTTGTTGTGTTGTGTTGTGTAGGCACCAAGGTCCAAGGGCATGGATAGTGAGCCGTCACGCATGGACTCGATGTTGTACAAGGCGGCGACGGAAGGGGACGTGCAGACGCTGATGCGCCTGCTGCAGCAGCCTCGGGAGGATCTGGAGGACCCCACAAGCGTCCTCAGCTCGACGACGCCCCGGCTCAACACCGCGCTCCACCTCGCCGCGCTGCACGGCCAAGCCGAGTTCGCCGAGCAGGTCCTGCGCAGGAACCAGGAGCTGCTCGTCGCCCGGAACGACGAAGGCAACACCCCGCTGCACCTGGCGGCCAAGGCCGGCAAGCTCCAGGTGGCGGAGCTGCTCATCCGCCGCGCCCGGGCCTGGCCGGAGGACCGGAAGAGCCCCCTCGCCATGACCAACAAGGCCGGCAACAACGCGCTGCACGAGGCGGTGTGGAACCACTGGACCGCCGTGGCGGTGGCTCTGCTCGACGCTGACCCCGGCCTCGTCTACGACATCAACAAGCGGATGGAGTCGCCGCTGCACATGGCCGCCCGCGAGGGCCTCGTCGAGGTCGTCAAGAAGGTCGTCAAGTACTTCGACGCCGAGGAGCACGAGTACACACCTTCCGTCTCCCTGAGCGGCACCGCCCTGCACCAGGCCGTGCTCGGCGCAGACCTCAGTAAGCATTAATTACCTTAATTACACGCATGGAAAAACATTATTAATCGTATTTTTTTTCCAACAAATCTCACTCTCTCTGATTATTACAGGGATCTTGGAGATCCTGCTGGAGAATCTGCCGGAGCTGATCGACCGGACGGATTCCGACGGCAACAACGCGCTGCACTACGCGGCGCAAAACAACAACCTGCCCGCGGTGGAGATGCTGCTCAACAGGCGGACGGACCTGGCCTACATGCGCAACAACGACCGGCAATGCCCCCTGCACGTCGCCGCGCACTACGGCTCGGCCGAGGCCATCAAGGTGCTGCTCCAGCACTGTCCCGACGTGGCGGAGATGGTGGACGGCGACGGCCGGAACGCCTTCCACGTCTCGGTCCTCAGCGGCAAGGCGGACGCGCTCAGCTGCCTGCTCCGCCATGTCCGCTCGGCGGAGCTGCTCAACCGCGTCGACGGCAACGGCGACACGCCTCTGCACCTCGCTGCCAAGATGAGCCACGTCGATACCGCGCTGGCGCCACTGCTGCTCGACGACCGCCGCGTCGACATCTGTGTGCGCAACAAAGACGGCCACACGGCGCGGAGCCTCGTCGAGATCAAGTTCCTCGCCGGCGAGCTCGATGCCTACGGGGCGTACCTGCTGGAGCAGCTCAAGCAGCAGGAGTCCAAAAGGTGCCGCAAGGAGCAGCTGCCGCCCATTATGTCCGCCAGACGCAGGCCCCTCAACGACAAGGACTTCGACAAGGTCGTCGACGCCTACTTCATCGCCGCCACCCTCATCGCCACCGTCACCTTCGCCGCCACCTTCACCATGCCCGGTGGCTACGACCAGAGCAGGGGCATCGCTCTCCATGCTCGAAACGCCGCGTTCAAGATCTTCGTGGTCTCCAATACTGTTGCCATGTGCAGCTCCATCGTCGTCATCTTCTTGCTCATCTGGGCCAGGCAGGAACCCACCAAGCTCAAGCTCCGCAACCTCTTGTGGAGCCAAACGCTCACCATAATCGCCTGCCTCGCTATGCTCCTCTCGCTCATGACTGCCGTCTATGTTACTGTGGCGCCATCAGCTCCATGGCCTGCCTACACCGTCATAGCCATCAGCACCGGCAGTCCAGCTCTCTTCTTCGTCGTATCCTGGATAAGGAGGTAATGAGCCATATCGACATGTGCAAGGATGGATGGTTGCTACTCTTTTTCTACGGTTGATTGGCTCTCTTCTTCGTCGTATCCTGGATAAGGAGGTAATGAGCCATATCGACATGTGCAAGGATGGATGGTTGCTACTCTTTTTCTACGGTTGATTGGTCTGTGTTAGAGTTGTTGACGCGGAAAATCGGCGGTCGTATTCCCCGCGGTCAGTACACGAAGACCGGGGAGATTTGCTTCGCTCCAGTGCCAGTCCACACTCCAGTTCAGGTTCGCAGCGTGCCAGTCAATTTGACCTGAAATTGACAAGGGAATAAAACAGTTAAATTGCTCTTTGATTGTGCCGGCTCTATTTCAGACGATGGAGTAACGTCGAATTTTAGCCAAGACCCAATCAGACACTTATCGGCCGATAATGATCGGACCTCAAAATCGGACCTCATTGATGACGTCAATCGGACCGAGTGATCGGACCTCAATCAGACACCAAATCGGACCTCAGAATCGGACCAATCAGGATCGGACCTTGATTGATATAACAGATCAGCCTTTGAATAATGAAATAAAGTATAAAACAAGGCCAATATGTAAAATAATGGATCAGCTGTGTCTTGAAACAAGATATTAAATAATCAAAGTGTAAGCCGATACATTGTCCACCTTGTCTAGTTGCCAGTTTGACTCGTCTTATCGGACCATCTAGCCAACCAATCGGACTATAGCCTTTTCAGAGAAATCTAGCTCCGACGTAGGGAATCTAGATTTCTCCAACTATGATCAGATCAGATAGCTAGATAATCAGACTCGATTCATCAACCTGTCAATTAAACAAGATGCTCGCACAGGTGTTGATCAGATTAAGCAAAATAAGCAGGTAAAACATTAACAGGTTCGTTCTGATTCTAAGATATGCTACCAAACAATTAAGCGAGATCCAGCTCCGACGTAGGGAATCTACACCACACTTAACATTCAAATAGCAATAAGGCATAATCAAAGCTTCCTTTAACTAATCAAGATGAATCTAGCTCCGACGTAGGGAATCTAGACCAAGCATGACAATCAAAGATTAATCTAATCGTATTGTAAAGATCCAGCTCCGACGTAGGGAATCTACACCAGTACAATACTCAAAGAACAACCAGATTAAACCACAAAGCGGGATCGGACCTAGAACGATGCTGTAAGATAAATATTGCTTAAATCGGACCAAGACCAATGCTCAAAGCCGTTGAAGAAGTAGAATTGATTCACATGGCGTAGATCTAAACCAATCTAGCAACTCCAACAAACCGCAAAGACTACCTTTAGTAACCAAGATTACTCTAGCTCTGACGTAGGGAATCTAGACTAATCTTGATACCTAGCTCCGACGTAGGGAATCTAGGCTTAAAGTGTAGTCCGATAGACGATAATCTGTTGAATAATCAATATTGATCTAGCTCCGACGTAGGGAATCTATATCAATCTTGATTATCCAGAGATAAATCGGTTGAACAGTATAAACGAGAAAGGGCGATGCGCCTCAATTCAAAGCCTATACTAGTTCGATAAATTGACTAACTTACTGGTAAGCCGGAGATCAGAACTGATGCAGCCCGTCCACCAATGAGCTTCGTCGGTAACTACTACTAGGGTTTTTGGCGTGAAGCCGGGTTGTATTGATTGTGAGAATAGTTCTTTACAATGGACGAGGGTTCAAATTTATACCCTGGTCATGGAGAGTCCTGATCGGACCAGACTAACTAAATAAGGTAAACTAAGCTTAAGATAGAACGGAACTCTCATACGCCTTCTGAAAAGGAAATAGTCCCTGGATCTGATACGCTTCCTTCTTAGCCGACGCGCCTTCCCTCTTGTACTCGTCATCGGATCGGACTTCCTGCTTCATCGGACTCCTCTTCAGCATCGGCTTCCTTCTCTGTCATCTTCGGCCTTGACCAGTCAACGGGCTCACTGCGCAGTCTCAACCTCACCACGTCATCATCTGACTCAGCATGTCAGGTGCGAAAATCTGGTGTCAACAAGAGTATATTGGCATAATTCCAGATATTGTAGATTTATTTAGGATCTTTGTAGTCCCCAGCCTGTCTTAATTATCTCGCTTTAATTACTACAAAAAATCATTTAATCTATGACGGACAAAATTCATCATAAAGACCTCAAAAAACGTCACATCACAATGTTTAGATTGAGCGTCATAGATTAACCTATGTGACGGTTTTACAAAATCATCACAGATCAACGCACAATTAATTGTACCACGAGGCAAAAGCAATACAATTAACAATTTCATCTATCACTACGGGATTCGATACCTTTGCCGTGTGCCAGAAGCACACGGCAAAAGCCGAGATGCACACGGCAAACTATTTGCCGTGTGTAGCACACGGCATACAGCACACGGCAAACAAGAGCCGGCAAACAGGAGTTTGCCGTGTGCCTTTTCGCGGGCACATGACAAAGAGTTCGCCGTGTGTTGAATTTGGTACACGGCAAATTTTTTTTACGTAACGGCCAGATCACGGTGACG
>CM014274.1:60796204-60828548 GCA_004135705.1 Alloteropsis semialata
GCCGCGAGTTCCGTCATCCGGATCGATCCAAGCTTTGATCTGAGGCGCATCGCCCTCTTCTCGTTTGGATGGTTCAACTACCGAATTAGCGTAAGCTTTGAATTGAGGCGCATCGCCCTTTCTCGTTTATGCTGTTCAACGTAACATGTCGGCTTTACTTTGCTTATTCAATATAATAGCCGATCTGTTACTGACGGGCTGTTCTTCGAGTTTTCGGGTTTGGTCTAGATTTCCTACGTCGGAGCTAGATTTATCTTGATTATTAGAAGGCAGCTTATGCGGTTGTTTGGAGTTTCTAGATTGATTTAGATCTGCGCCATGTGAATTGATCTGACTCTTCAAACAGCTATGAGCATTGGTTTAGTCCGATTTGAGCTGACAATATCGTTCCAGGTCCGATTCATCTTTATAGACTTAATCTGGTTGTTCTTTGAATATCGGGTTTGATCTAGATTCCCTACGTCGGAGCTAGATCCTTCTTGATTATTAGAAGGCAGCTTATGCTGTTGCTTGGAGTTGCTAGATTGGTTTAGATCTACGCCATGTGAGTCAATCTGTTTCTTCAACAACTGTGAATATTGGAACGATCTTGTTACTGTTCTATCAGGATGATTATCATTGCGAGCTTCCTGTCCAAGAGATTAGGCAGGAGGGACAACATATCGGCTCTCACAGCTTATTGAATATATTGCAACGGGCAAAGCCGATCTGTTATTATGATTGCATCAAGATTAGCTGCGGGAGAGCTGTCTTTATTATATCTGCGAGCAATTACGTGAGGCAATGGTGCCACCGATTTATCTTTGGATTGCTAAGATTGGTTTAGATTCCCTACGTCGGAGCTGGGTTTCTCTTGGTTATTCAGTGATTAATCGTTTATTGGGTTGTTCTTCGAGCTTTCGGGTTTGATCTAGATTCCCTACGTCGGAGCTAGATTTATCTTGGTTATTTGAAGGCAGCTTATTCGGTTGTTTGAGGTTGCTAGATTGATTTAGATCTACGCCATGTGAATTAATCTGATTCTTCAACAGCTATGAGAGATCGGAAAGCTAGCAGATGTATTAGAGATGATGATCAAGCAGTTAAGACGATGAACAGCGTATCGGCCTTATTCTGTACTGATTATGTTCTGCAAAGGCATGGCCGGTTCGCTATATGATATCGATCATGCTCCTTGTCAGTTGAATGGTCAAACTGACTGGCACGCTGCGAACCTGAACAAAGTGCAGGCTGGCACTGGAGTGAAGCAGATCTCCCTGGTCTTCTTGTGTTGATCGCTGAGGATACGACCGCCGATTTTCCGCCTCAACAGAAGGGCTTTGTCCACTCGGGTGTAATCACCATGACTTGCTGATGGGGTGGTGTTGTAGTCGGCTGTACTTCCTGCTCCTTGATGGATGGTTGTAACAGCTCATGGACGAAAACGCCGCCTGGTACTTGCGCTCGGTGGGAACCCAACTTTGAAAGTGCATCAGCAGCCATGTTGTTGTCTCTGATGACGTGATGAAATTCGAGCCCATGAAAGTGCTTCTCGAGTTTGCGCACCTCCATGCAGTATGCATCCATGTTCTCCTTGGTGCAGTCCCAATCTTTATTGACCTGATTGATCACCACAGAGGAGTCGCCGTACACCACCATGTGCTTGATGCCAAGGGAAGCTGCCAAGCGTAACCCGTGAAGTAGAGCTTCGTACTCGGCTTCATTGTTGGTGGCTTTCCACAGGATTTGGAGCACATATTTAAGCTGATCGCCTTTTGGGGATATGAGTAGTACTCCTGCACCTGCCCCTTCAAGCTTCAGTGATCCGTCGAAGTACATGATCCAATGCTCGAGGGGTTCTTCTGGTACTGCGTGTTGTATTTCTGTCCACTCAGCGACGAAGTCCACCAGGGCTTGAGATTTGATGGCAGCTCGTGGGACGAAATCGATGGCGTGAGAGCCCAACTCGACCGCCCATTTGGAGATTCGCCCTGTCGCGTCCCGGTTATGGAGTATGTCGCCAATTGGAAAAGAGGTGACTACAACAACCCGGTGGGCGTCGAAGTAGTGGCGCAACTTGCGAGATGTGATCAAGACAGTATATAATAGCTTCTCGACCTGCGGGTATCGCACTTTTGATTCTGAAAGTACCTCGCTGATGAAGTAAACGGGCCGCTGTACTTTGTATACATGGCCGGGTTCCTCCCGCTCGACTACAATAGCAGTACTCACGACGTGAGTTGTTGCTGCTATGTAGAGGAGCAGTGGTTCCTGATCAGCTGGTGCAGTCAGTACTGGTGGTGACTGGAGAAATTTCTTGAGGTCTTCAAATGCCGCATCAGCTTCTGGAGTCCATACGAACTTATCTTGCTTCTTGAGGAGCTTGAAGAAAGGTAATCCTCTGTCACCCAACCTTGAAATGAATCGGTTGAGGGCCGCCATGCATCCAGTCAGCTTCTGAACGTCCTTGAGGGATTTTGGAGGCGCCATGGATGTAATAGCGGCAACTTTCTCGGGGTTAGCTTCAATTCCCCGGTGGCTGACTATGAAGCCCAGCAGTTTTCCCGCAGGCACGCCAAACACACATTTGGTAGGATTGAGCTTCCATTGGAATTCCCTGAGATGTGCAAAGGTCTCAGATAGGTCATCGATGAGACTATCCGGGTTCTTTGTCTTGACGACGACGTCATCAACATAGGCTTCCACATTGCGGCCAATCTGAGCCTTGAGACAACTCTGAATTGCACGCTGGTATGTGGCTCCTGCGTTCTTGAGTCCAAAGGACATTGTAGTGTAGCAGTAGGCGCCGAACGGAGTGATGAACGCCGTCTTGATCTGGTCGTCTTTGTGCAGGCTTATCTGATGATAGCCCGAGTAGCAATCCAGGAAACAGAGTAGAGAGCAGCCAGCTGTAGAATCCACCACCTGATCAATGCGAGGTAGCCCGAAAGGATCCTTTGGGCAATGCTTGTTCAGGTCAGTGTAATCGACACACATTCTCCACTCGTTGTTGTTCTTCTTGCGGACCAGGACAGGATTAGCGAGCCAGTCTGGGTGGAACACCTCTTTAATGAACCCGGCTGCTAAGAGTTTCGCCAGCTCCGAACGGATGGCTTCTTTCTTGTCCTGGGCAAAGCGTCGTAGACGTTGTTTCTTCGGCTTGGCGGCAGGATCAACGTTGAGTTTGTGCTCAGCCAACTCCCTTGGGACTCCCGGCATGTCAGACGGCTTCCATGCGAAGATGTCGCGGTTGTCCCGTAAGAAGCTGGTGAGCGCTCTTTCCTATTTGATAGGCAGGTCAGCGCCGATCAGCGCCATTTTGGAGGGGTCGCCCATCCCTAGGTCGATTGCCTTGATTGGGACTTCCTGGGAGGGCTTCATGTTTGGCACGGCTGGCTTTTTCGTTGGGATTTCCAACTCAGCCTCGCCGAGTTGTTTTGCCATAGCTGCTACGATTGCTGCCTGGCTCGGTTGCTGCATGCTTGCAGCAATCGTCACTGTCTCGGTGTCACAATCGTAGGAGGTCTTCAGGTCGCCCTTTAGGGATAAGATCCCCTTAGGGCCTGGCATCTTCAGGACGAGGTAGATGTAATGTGGGATCGCCATGAATTTCGCCAGAGCGGGTCTTCCCAGGATCGCGTGGTACGATGATTCGAAGTCGGCGACCTCGAATGTGATGTACTCGGTCCTGTAATTGGCCTCGGTACCAAATGTAACTGGGAGTGATACCTGGCCGAGGGGCACGGCAGCGTTGCCTGGAACAATGCCGTAGAAGGGTGAATCAGTGGGCTTGAGCAGGTTGGTGATGTCTAAGCCCATCTTCTTCAGAGTCTTGGCGGACAGGATGTTGAGTCCGCTTCCTCCGTCGATCAATGTTCTTGTGAGTCGCGCGCCAGCTACCACTGGGTCGAGTACCAGAGGGTATCGCCCCGGGTTCTTGATGTTGGTCCATTGATCGTCGCGAGAGAAGCTGATGGAGACTTCTGACCACTTCAGGAAGGTGGGGATGGCAGGCTCAATGCAGGCGATCTCGCGGTGAATAAGCTTTTGCTTGCGCTTTGATTCTGACTGAGTGATTCCCCCAAAGATGACGTTGACAACCTTGTCGGCTTGTTGGTAGCCGGTGTCTTTGTCACCCTTGTCTCCTTTGTTGTCAGGGTTGTTTGGTTTGGGAGCGCCCTCTGCTGAGAACACTTTCTTAAGCGACCAGCAGTCCCTGCTTGAGTGCTTATCCTTTGGGTGGAAAGGGCACTGCTTGTCGAGTAGTTTTTCGAACTTCCTACGGGAAGAGTTCTTCTCAGCAACATTGACCGTGTCTTCAGGTTTGCGCTTCTTATCGCTGAAGTCGCGTTTGCTGTTGTTCTCAACTTGCTTGCCCTTGTTACGGTCGTTGTTGTTGTTGCGATCTCCTCCCGGCTTGTTTCGGTTGAATCTCTCTCGCTGCATGTCTTCAGCATCTGACCAGCGGCTGATGAGTTCTCACATTTGCTCTAGTGTCTTTGGCCTGTTCCTTCCGAAATCGAGGTGCAGCACGGGGTCTGTAAGGCCGCCGTGGAAGCAATTAATGACATCTTGGTCGGATAGGCCAGCACAGGTTGAGCGTTTCTCCCGAAATCGCCGGTTGTAGCTGCGCAAGTACTTGTTCTGGCCCTGTTTGCACTGGGCTAGGTCAAAGCGAGTACCCGGCTTTTGCCATGACCCTTGGAAGTTGTTGATGAAAGCCTTGCAGAGTTCATCCCAGGAGTCGATGGAGCCTGGCTTAAGCCCTTCTAACCAGGTCAGTGGGGCCTGATCGAGGACTACTGGGAGATAGGTGCACATAGTGTCGGTGTTGCCCCTTGCCGCCTTGATTGCCGAGTAGTAGATGTGGATCCACTGCTCGGGATCGCGTTTCCCGTCATATCTATCGATATGAGCTGGTTTCAACTTGTCGGGCCAGGAAGTAGTGCGGATGCGGTCTGAGAGGACCGGAAACTCTTCGTACTTGTGGAGGTTGTGGTGATCCTGACTCGGCGCTCCATAGACTTGGTCGTACTCCTGGCGTCTGCGGCGTTCTTATTCTCGCGATCGCGTGCCCGTGACGAGATGATGGTGCGCGCGTCTCTGGGTGGCAATTGTTGATGCAGATCCCTGTTGTTATCATGATTCTCGGGGCGTCTGTCCCTGTTTCGGTTGCCATCACGACCGCCAACGTGGCTCTGCTGAATTTCGCGGTTGCTTGGTCTGGCGCCGTGGTCACGACCTCCGCGCCGAGTACTATGCCTCCCTCATTTTGGCGTTGGCGTTGTTCTCTGCTCGGGTGGTGGGACTAGTTGCCTCGGTTTCCAACTTCAGGGTGTGCGCTGCTTGCCTGGTGGCTTGGTGCTCGAGTGATAGTCTTCGCCGGGTTGATTGCGTCATGCTGGATGGCCGCTGTCTCGAGCATTGTCTTCATCCTGAGGATCTCAGAAGTTTCAGGCAACTGTCCCAGCTCTGTGACGACAGCCATGATGTTGGCTGCAGCGCTGGAATAGACGTCTTGGCCGGCAACATGCCGGACTTGGCGTTGAGGTCCTGTGGAGGTAGCCTACGGCCGAGGCGGCGACGTCATTCTGCGCGAGCGACATTTCGCTCCCTGCGTCGGTTACGGTCAGCTTCAGCTTCGTTCTCCACAGTTGGCTCGTCGTTGGAGACTTCTTGTTCCTGGCCGATGATCACCATGGCTTGGCGCCCTGGTGAGTAGCTCCCTGTGCTTGAAGTTACTGGGACAGTTGAGCCGCAGCTGCTTGAAGAATTCAGGGGTTGCCCGTGTTGAAACGGGAGTGGATCGATGCACGCGATGATGCGAGACATGTCCAGGTCCTCCTGTGGTGTTGCTCCAAGTGCTGGCTTGCGTCCCGGCCAGTGAACAAATTGTCCTTCGGGGGTTGAAGTGATGACGAGTCCGACTTGTTTCCCATTCAGGGGAAATTCGTCAAATTCGACCAGAGATCGGAGTTGTTTTGAGGATGCCGCCTGGAAAGCAGAGGTGGGGCCCACGAGTCCAAAAGGATATTGGCTCGGGGTGTCGGTCTCGTGCTTGACAGTGGCTAGAGTCCTTTTCTTCTAGATTTTTGAATTGGCAGATTTTGGCATAGCCGATGGTTCAGAAACCGACTCGGGTTGCCTGGTCCGCTTCGGAAATTTCCCAGCCCGAGTTGAAATCGGGTCAGGAAGGGTGATTCCTTGAGTCCGAGTTGATTTCAAACTCGTGGTTCCCCGAGCCCGAGTTGTATTCGGTCCCGGGGGCGCGATCTCGTCGAGCTTGTCGGCGAGTTGCTCCAGAGTCGGCGATTTGAGGACGCGGTCGAAGTTGCCCGCGCCGTCCGCCGTGCAGACCCAGGAGCCGAAAACGAAGGTGGCGCCCTTCTCGAACGCCATGTCGCCGTCGCAGTTGATGATGACTGGTGCCATCGAGCTTGCTGAATGATTCTCGACGAGAGCCCCTATCTGGCGCGCCAGCTGTCGGTTTTTTATACCGGCTAGCCTACTATGGGGGGTCCCTAAGTAGTCGAGTTGTTCGTGGGGGCCTCGCCGGAACCAGAAGCACGATGGTGAACACGAGACGATTTAGACAGGTTCAGGCCGCCTCGAGTAGAGAGCGTAATACCTTACGTCCTGTATGGTGGATCTTCTCGTATTGATGGGTATGGTTTTACAAGGGGTCCCTGCCTCACCTTATATACTAGGGAGACAGGGTCTACAAGGCAAGAAATACAAACTCCTAGTCGGATACAATACATAGAGTCCTATCATGAGTAGGCCGGGTTGTTTTCTAGTACCCGACTAGTTTCCTTAAGCTGTACAGTCCTTCCTTGTATCAGTCAGGGTTGCCGGCCCAATTTCCTAACGGGACTGTGGCCCATGAGGACTCCCATGGATCCTGGACCGTCAGTGTGCATATGAGCAGACTTCCAAAAATCATCAAATTCAGTGCCAGGAAGATGCATGTACTGTACTTCTTCATACCTAGTAATAACTTTAGAATGCACTGTGTTGGTATTGTCAAGATCATCATCTTTAAAGCCTAGAATGCGGGCAAAACGAAGATAGCTGCATTTGTACCATGCCCCTTCAATTATGAGATGGAAATAGGGATATGTACTGTCCTCATCAATCCAAAGAGTAGTATAGAACCATGCAATTACCTCATCATTCCATGGATATTCAAAAGTCATGCCACGGTGAAAAGAGACAAGGGGTAAAATGTGAAAAGGTATATTTAGTTTTAACCCCCTAGGAAGATATGATACCGGTCAAAGAAGAGTCAACCTTTTTATTTGGATCAGGTCACCTAACCCCCACTAAGGTCATCTAACCCCCACCCAGGTCACCCATATAATTAGCGGTTGAGATAGAGAGGGCGACCTAGCTCAGCCAGGTGCCACTTAGGTGAGCCGGGCAGAAATAATTCATAGACAGAGAGCTTAACCTGGCTCAGCCGAGTGCCACCCGGGTGACCAGGATTTGAGAGAAAATCACAGGCTAGGCAAGGAACTTTGGGATAGATTTTGATAATGATTTTGAGAGAATTTATATAGGGACATATAAGACAATTTGCCACAAAAATGATCAGCCACAAACAACAATACATAACAATGATCACTTGTGACAAATGTTGATCCAAAGATCCAAGAATCCAAATATTTTGCAATTCACACACAACAAGCTATTTTTGCAATCATCTATCTACAAAAGCTACAACTCTAGATCAATCAAATTGTGTGCATGATTTCAAGCAAAGTTACGAGAATCCAAGATATTTAGTTCACTTCTCAAAGCGCAAAACCTTTGCTCATCTAGAGGCTTAGTGAAGATATCGGCAAGTTGTCGTTCGGTGCTCACATGATGTAAATCAATATCTCCCTTAGCCTCATGATCCCGTAAGAAATGATGTCTTATATCTATGTGCTTTGTTTGGGAGTGTTGCACCGGATTGTTAGCTAGCTTGATAGCACTCTTGTTGTCACATGAGAGCGGAATCTTGCTGAACTCACAACCAAAGTCACTCAAGGTTTGCCTCATTCAAAGTAATTGAGCACAACAAGCGGTAGCACAACGTATTCGGCCTCGGCGGTGGATAGGGCAACCGAATTTTGTTTCTTAAAACTCCAAGATACCAAAGACCGACCAAGAAATTGGCAAGTCCCCATTGTACTCTTTCGGTCTAGTTTACAACCGGCATAGTCGGAATCCGAATAGAAAAGTAGACTAAAAGTGGAGCCCTTGGGATACCACAAGCCAAGGTTAGGAGTGTATACCAAATATCTCAAAACTCTCTTAACAACTATCAAATGACATTCTTTAGAATTAACTTGAAATCGTGCACACATGCACACACTAAGCATGATATCGGACCTAGATGCACAAAGGTAAAGGACGGAGCCAATCATGGAGCGATATACCTTTTGGTCAACGGATTTCTCTTCTTCATTTAGATCAAGATGTCCATTCACCGCCATGGGTGTCTTGATGGGCTTTGCATTCTCCATATCAAACTTCTTGAGCATATCATTCACATACTTGGTTTGACATATAAAGGTGCCTTCCTTCAATTGCTTGATTTGAAACCCAAGGAAGAACTTCAATTCACCCATCATGGACATCTCAAATCTTTTTGTCATGATCCTACTAAACTCATCACAAAATTCTTTATTAGAGACAAATATAATGTCATCGACATATATTTGGTACACAAAAATATCATGATTGATTTTGTGAGTGAAGAGTGTAGAATCAACTTTGCCTATTTCAAAGCCGTTCTTGAGAAGAAATTCCCTAAGGCATTCATACCATGCTCTAGGAGCTTGCTTGAGCCTACAGAGCGCCATATGGAGCTTGTAGACGTGGTTGGGAAATTTTGAATCTTCAAAGCCCGGTGGTTACTCGAGATACACCAACTCGGATAGAGGACCAATGAAGAATGCACTTTTCACATCCATTTGGTGAAGCTTGAAATCAGGGTGAGCGGCATGTGCAAGTAAAATACGAATTGACTCAAGCCTAGCTACGGGTGCATACGTCTCACCTAAGTCCAAACCTTCTATTTGAGTGAACCCTTGAGCAACCAATCTTGCCTTGTTTCTTGTGACCACGCCATGCTCATCTTGCTTGTTGTGAAAGACCCACTTGGTGCCAGTCACGTTTATCTTGGGCCTTTCCACCAAGGACCATATTTCATTTTGGGTGAAGTTGTTCAATTCTTCTTGCATGTCTATCACCCAATCCAGATCATCAAGTGCTTTCTCAACCTTAAGAGGCTCCAAAAAGGGAACAAACGAGTAAAATTCATAAAAACTTGCTAAACATGAACGAGTGGTTACCCCTCTTTGAATTCTTCCAAGTATATTGTCAACGAGATGATCTCGTTGAATGCTTTGATGTACTCTTGGATGAGAGACTTGTGATTGACGTTGGATAGGTTCATCATCATCATTATTTTCAACTTGAGGTGCAATTACTTGAGGTTCACCACCATGATCTCCCCCCTTGATCCATGCCATGATCATGAACTTCATTGTGACTTTGACTTGAATCTTGATCTTGTTGAGAACTTAGTGGTTCAACTCTTGTTGTTGATGATGATGATTCATTGTTGTTGTTGTCAACCGGAATTTGAGCCTGTGCTTCATGGGGTAGGACTTCGCCTAGCCCCATTCTCATGATGGATTGACTTGGTGGCTCCTCATCCTCTACAAGATTCATATCAACTTGCTTTACTTGAGAGCCATTGGATTTATCAAATTTCACGTCTCCCGTGACCTCAACACAACCTGTGGTTTTGTTAAAAACACGGTAGGCATCTTCATTAGTACGATAACCAAGTAGAAAACCTTCATCAACCTTGGGTTCATACTTTGAGCTTTTGGATCTTCTTAAGATTGAAACATTTACTCCCAAAAACTCTAAAGTAGTTACCGGTAATGATCTCGTATGAAGTTTTGCCCAAGTACTTGTGGATATATAGCTGGTTGATAGCATGACATGCCGTGTTGATGGCTTCGACCCAAATAATGTCCGAAGTCTTGTACTCATCAAGCATTGTTCTTGCGGCTTCAATCAAAGTCCGGTTCTTCCTCTCCACGATACCATTTTGTTGTGGAGTGTGGGGAGCGGAGAACTCATGCTTGATTCCTTCTTCATCAAGAAATTCTTCAACATTTGTGTTCTTGAATTCCAAGACATTGTCACTTCTAATTTTCTTGATCTTCAACTCAGACTCATTTTGAGCTCTTCTATTGAATTTCTTGATTATCCCTTTAGCTTCACTCTTATTATGCAAAAAGAATACCCAAGTGAAATAAGAAAAATCATCAACAATGACAAGACCATATTTGTTACCACCAATGCTTATGTAGGCAATTGGTCCAAAGAGATCCATGTGTAGGAGCTTCAAGAGTCTTGAAGTAGTCAAGATATTTGTAGAAGGATGAGGTGCACCAACTTGCTTCCCGGCTTGACATGCACTACACAACCTATTTTTCTCAAAATCAACATTTGTTAGTCCTCAGATGTGCTCGCCCTTTGAAGTTTGGCCAAGTTCCTCATCCCAACATAGGCTAGTCGGCGATGCCAAAACCATCCCAAGTTAGTTTTTGCCACTAAACAAGTCTCGGGGTGTCACCTTATTGGTTGTGAAATCAACCAAGTAAAGCTTGCCCTTCAAGCGACCCGTAAAATCAATAAAAGAATCCTCCCTTCTAAAGACGGTGACACCCTCATTAATAAAGAGACAATTGTAGCCTTTTTCACAAAGTTGTGAAACCGACAACAAATTTTATCCCAAAGATTCAACAAAATAAACATTTGAAAGAGATGTATCATTTGAGATTGCAATTTTACCTATACCAATCACATCCCCTTTGCTATTGTCTCCAAAGACAGTACTTTCACTTGGTTTGTCATGAACATCAAAGGATGTGACATATCCTTCTCCTCAGTCATATGATTTGAGCATCCACTATAAAGCAACCATGCAGTGCCACCGGAGGAGTAGGCCTACAAAATAATTTAGGCTCGAGATTT
Organism: Alloteropsis semialata; assembly: GCA_004135705.1. Classification (NCBI taxonomy): domain Eukaryota; kingdom Viridiplantae; phylum Streptophyta; class Magnoliopsida; order Poales; family Poaceae; genus Alloteropsis; species Alloteropsis semialata. The sequence goes on from CM014274.1 coordinate 60,807,227, forward strand.
AGGTACCCAAAAAGATTTGGGTCCTTGAGCGTTAGGAGCAATAAACTTTGGTACCCACACACTCCTTAGAATTGTTCTCTTTGTGTAGACACCAACATATTTGACCACTATTTTACCATTGTGGTCTATAGCAACCATGTAGTCGGCGATATACCTTCACCCTTTTACCCATGAGGCACATGGGAATATCATGATCATTGGATATGTTGTTGAAGAGTCTTGGTTGTGGGGATGATGTGTGTATGGCTAGAGTTGCCACGCACTCCTTGTCGGATTCGTCATCATTTGAATCCCATTCTTGTCCTATATGAGCTTGACCTTGATATTTCTTCTTGTACTCATTGCTCTTCTTCTTGTACCTCTTCTCATCCTTATCCTTGTTCTTCTTATTTGGGCACTCCGCAATGTAGTAACCAAGTTCCTTGCACTCATAGCATCTTCTTTGTGAGTTGCTTCTCTTGTCATCCCCATCTTTCTTGAAACCTTTCTTCTTCATGAATGTCTTGAAGTTCTTGATCATCAAGGCGGTTTTCTCATCGGTTCTCTCTTCATCACTTGAGTCTTCTTTCTTTTTTGACTTTGACGTCTTGTTGCTTGACTCATATTCAACAATTGGATTAGCATTGAGAGCGATCCCCTTGGAGCTACCTTGACCAAATGACCTGGCAACATCTTTCTCAACTGACTCTTGGTGAAGAATCTCGCCAAGAAGTTGGTTGGGAGTCATCATCTTGAAGCTTGGGTCTCTTCTAATTAGAGTGGCAAGCATAGGGTTTCTTGGGGTGAATGCCCTAAGCATTTTCTTGGTCACCTTGCATTCATTCCAATCTTTGCTCCCAAGTGACCTAATGTCGGTCACTAGGAGTATGAGCCTCTCATACATTTGACTCAGGGTCTCTTTGGGAAGCATGACAAATGCCTCTAGCTCTCCATGAATCAAAATCCATCTCGCCTTCACTTACTTGATCGGTGCTTTCATGTGACCCCTTGAGGGTGTCCCAAATTAGTTTGGCCTTTTCAAGTCTTCAAACCTTGTTGAATTCTTGAGCACATAATGAACTTGTTATCATTCTTGTTGCTTGAGCATTGCGATATAGATCTTGTGCTAGCTCGGCCGTTATGGGACCATCCTCGGGAATGTCCACACCTACAACCACGATCTCCCAAAGAGAAAGGTGAAGCTAGTAGAGATGCATTTTCATATCATACGCCCATTTGGCATAATCCTTCCCATCAAAGTGTGGAGGATTCCCCAAGTGAACGGATTGAAAATGTAAGAATGAATAATGAGGAGTTGGATCATAAGAGTGAGGAATTTGATGTAACCCGTAAGAAGAAGTCTTGTCCTTTTCTTGCTTGATCTTCTTCTTGAGAGCTTTTGAGCCTTTCGTTCGGCCTTCTCTTTGATCTTGGCCTTCATCTTTTCCTTCCTTCATTTCTTCTTTTCAATTTCTTCAATCTCTCCCTCATCCTCACTCAAACTTAGATCATCACCCGAGCTTGAATCATATCTTGAGGAGGACGACTTCTTGGTCGCTCTTCAGGAAGTTCGGGAGGACGTTGTTGAGCAGCGGCGACAGCTGTGGCTGCGGCGGCAGTGGCGCGTGCTTGGGCATACACATCTCCAACTTGCGACATCGTGTTTCTCTTAGCGGTTAAGCCTAAATAAAGAGATTAAGCTCTGATACCAATTGAAAGGTTCTTGACGTCACCTAGAGGGGGTGAATATGTGTCTCTGAAAAAATTCAATCTAAAGCAGCGGATTAAAAATACATAATCTGGCTCAGCCAGCTCAAACCCAGGTGACCTGGGTGTCATTTGGCCTGGACCTGGCTCAACTGGATCAGAAATGTTGACTTGAATTTAATTCAAAAACTAGCCAATGAATTTTGAATCTAAGAGTTACCACAGCCTTAGAAGGATGTATACTTGTAGATCCGTGGGACACCTATACTCAAATAGCTCTAAACAAGTAGATCGAGTGAAGAACACAATAGTTAACTATGAACACAAGTACGAACACGAAGAACATAAGAACACAAGTTGACACAAGAGTTATTCCCGAAGTTCACTCCCACTAAGGAAGCTATGTCTCTGTTGAGGTGCCCACAAAGAGCAGGGTTGTCCACTAACCCTTTCCTCTCTCAATCAACTACAAAGGAGGATTGAGTTACTTACTACGAGTACCCTCCACGAGGATGGGCAATACAAACATCTGGGGCACAACCACATGAAGTTTGTGTGCTCCAAGGCGACGCCTAACCGTCTAGGAGCAAGCTCCAAGAGTAACAAATCCGAGGACGATGCTTGAAGGTGCCACCAAAGCTCAAGAGATGGAAATGGAGCTCACTCAAGGCTCTCACCAAGAACTCTCAAATCCCCACTTCAAATCTTGCAAGATTAGCTCAAGGGTGGAGAGGGAGAGGAGCAAAGGGTGAAGGAAGAAGCTTTGTCTCAGGTTTGGTGAGGAAGAGCCACCCCCAAAAATATATATCCCACCCCCAAAATTAGAGCCATTGCTGCACTTTATGAGTAAACCCAGGTGACCTAGGAAAAATCAGCATTTAAACAGTTTCAAGACAGTGAGATTCACCTAGCTGAGCCAAGTTCAACCTAGGTGACCTGGGTTACAAGCAGAACTAGGAATTGGATTGAGGCGACTTGGGGAGTGTGTCTATAGGTAAGAATATGATCTAATGAGCTTTGAGACACATGCAAAACATCAACTTTGGATCCCCCTTTATAGTACGGCTTTCCTAAACTCATGTTGAAAAAAATTTGAAATTAAACATTCATCTTGAACTCAAAAGCCTTCAATGTTTCCACTTTAAGAATGGGGAGTCGCCAATCATCAGTATTCATTTCCCTTCAATTATAATATGCTCTCATACTCAAATGAAACTTATTAAACTCATTAGCACCTTAATTAGATTGTTATTAATCCACCAAAATGAGATGAATGCATGTTGACGCTCGTTAGCAACACCTTTTTAGTGCTAATTAGGTGGTGTTTTGGGACCAATTCATATACTAACCCGCCACTTGGCACTTGAAATAACCCCATTTTCGTATATTCATGTATTTTTGGAAGATTTTGGTTTATGCAGGTATTTGAGCTATAAATGAGCACTTTTGGACGAAGACCAAGATCATGCGAAGAAGGGAGGAATATGAAGGCCAAAACCTAATGTGACTCGGATCTCGTTCGCTCTCATCTATGGTGAACCAACCTCCAAAAATGTGCAAGAGCAAAGACTTGAAGATAAGGTCAGATGACTATGGGATCAAGGTGAATCAGGCAGACATATGGAAAGTTACCAAGACCCAATCTTATCTTGAAGCAACCGATGTCCAATACCCACATGCATTGGCACCTAAAGTCCTGGAGGATCAAGAAGCTCTCACGCAAAAGATGGGCACGAGGGGCCACATAAAAGGCCTAGGCCAGTCGGCCTGAGGGGGCCCGTGCCGTTCGGCCTAGCCCCTTTCTGTGCCGCCTCGGCCTCCCCTTCGATCTAGGGTTTCCGCAGACTATTTATAGCCTCGACATGACGAGAGAATCCACCAGAACTCGGTGAAACCTAGGGCATACATCAAAGAGAGACGACAGCTGCCGTAAGTCCTCAAAGTTGTCTAGGGGATGGCTTAGGCCAACCCTAGCCGCCATGGCCTCCCTGCGTGGTTGTGCCATGGTGGAGTTCATGAGCTAGTTGGAGTCATCAATGGTATGTATTCGGTGGTGATGATCCAAACACATCTATTATATGAGTAATGTTCTTCATGTCATCCGATCTCTTAGGGTGTGTTTGGTTGGTGGGACGGGACAGGACGGGACGGGACGGATCTATCCCTTCGTGCGTTTGGTTGGAGGACAGCTGGGACGGGACAGCACCAAATGAGAATATTCTCTAAAAACAGGGGATGAATCGGTTCCTCGGATTTGGCTGGACTGACTCGTCCCTTCCTCATGGTGTCGGCCTCCGTCTCCTCACGAGTCGCGACCCGTGCGCGTTCATGCTCTCGCTCGTGGCGGGGCCCCGCCCGGAGCTCGATGGCCGGGCCTCCGTGCAGATGCAGATGTTGCTGTGCATGTCAGGGAACGACGACAGCGCCAGCAGCCGCCGCACCTTCACGCCCTCCCTGGCCTCCGCCTGGTACGCGTCCAGCGCCTCGCCGATGAGCTTGCGCATCTCGGACACACCTCCTCGTCCACCACCGTCACGCCGTCGAAGCCCCCGCCCTTGACTATGGCCGCCGCCGTCTGGTCCGTGAGCTGCACCAACGTCCTGATTGCATTCTTCAATTGATTGATTGATTGAAGAACAAATTAATTAATTGAAGAAATGACGAATTAGAAAGATGGAGCACATACGAATGCTGCCTGCACGCAGTAGATGTGGAAGTATCCCTGTGGAGCATGTCCGCCCGGCGCTATGGAGCATGTCTGCCCAGAGCTCGCCGTGACCCGCCACCACCGCTGCCGACGAAGCTCAGGAGGTTGAAGATGGTGAAATCGCCAGGAGCAGAGCAGGAAGGCGGTCACGAGGTTGAAGATGATGAAATCGCATGTGTGTCTGAGAGCGGGTCCTATGTAACGGAACAAAAACGCCATCCATCTTGATTGTCCCTTGTTCCTCCAACCAAACAAAAAATAGGGACGTCCCCGTCCCTCCAACCAAACAACACGAGGAACAGATGCATCCCTCAAAACAGGGACGACCCTGTCCCGTCCCTGCTTGTCTCCCAACCAAACACACCCTTATTTACTCAATGTCTCCTTCTATGCTTTCTACCTATCATGAATATGATTGTTCCTTAGTCTAATCCATGGTTAGACTATATAGCATGCTTTATGTAATCATGGCGATTAGATCTAGTATGTGGACCCTTTATGATATCTAGACACGTTCACTTGAGGACGTGCCCTTGTAACTAACCATGTCAATAGGGAGCATCGTGACAGGGTGTGATCCCATGTAGCGTGGCGTTCTCGGGAGGTTGACCGGAGGTAAGAGTTTAAAGATTGCTTTGGATGAGATGCATGATGTGCTTGCTCTATTTGGCTAGAACTACAACTAGAAGGCGATATGCTCGTTTACCCCTTTAGTTGTGCTTTATCCTTGCCTATGTTCATGGGTGTGATCAACCTATACACTACACTCATATCTTACAGGTTTACCCCTTTATATGCAATCAATGCTTAATGCTAGGATTATATCCGTTAGATTAGATGGGAAACCCTAGTAAGTTCACCGTCGATCCACGGATTGATAAACCTTGGGGGAATAATCTAAGGAAAAAGCTACCGATGATCCGTGCGCTTGCGGTTCACAATTGGCACGTCTAAGGACCGTCAACAATGCACTTTCACTTATTCCTCCCGACCTTGGAGGGATACGCGTCCCCATCATTGAGGTCGTCTAGAGTCGATGGAGCTCGGATGATGCGGCCTTCCTAGTTAGGTCATTAGCCAAGTTGACTCCCCTTTAACTGTAGCACATGGGCTCCTGCAGGTTTATCCTCGCGGCAAGTAGTGAAACGTAACTAAAGTAAACCAGCTTGTGCTCTATAGGGTCCTCCCTAATGAATGGTCCATCATCCTGCATAACAAGTATGTGTGGTCAATAATATGGATGCACACATTAAGTTAGTATTTCCATATACTAACAAATTGTAGAACTAGGTAATTTAATATAACATATTAACATTGTAGCAGACCGCACCAATTAAACTGGCTCAAGCATTTGAGACCAAACTAACATAGGTCCTAAAACACTTCAACCGAGTTAATCGTGCAATCTGTCGGATAATGTCCCGATTAAACTACTGGATGATGATCGAAAAACAAGACAAAGGCAAGCCTCGCATGAAGGCGAGCACAGGGGGTACAACTCATTGCAAGTTTTACATCATAGAGTTCAATAGAACAGCGGAAATGAAACAACAGTTCTGATTGGCGATACACGTGACGTCCTGATGAAGCCCAACATGACATCTGTTGACGCTTGTTTTGGCCAACACACTGAAATTGCGCCTGAATGCGCGGATCCACAACGGATCGAGCACCAACTACGAGCAAACCGGTTAAACTGGCCTAGAGACCCGGTTAGACTAGATTCTTAGGGCTGATTGCTTCGACCTAGAATCGTCGGCTCGGGAGGGACCCCGTCAGGGTTAGCGTATCTAGGATTTCTCTGAGATCGGCAGGCCACTCAGAGAGCCGTCAATCGCCGTGGAGACGAAGAACAAATAGCACGAAGGGTTGGAAAAGCTAGGGTTTGAAAGATATGAAAAGTAAAGGTATTTTGTATTGATTGATTGGATAAAAAACTCAATTGGCCATTGCCCTTTATATTTATTGGGTGGGGAGGTCTTGCCCCAGAAGGAACACCTTCCATAAGTCGGATTCATTCCAGAAGTCCAAACCTAACACTACTCAGTCAAAACCGGTTAGACTAGAAATAGAAACCGGTTAGACTGGCCCCGGTGCCAGATCGGCTATAGGACGAGGACCGGTCAGACCGCCCTCAATACCCGGTTAGACCGGTCCATCCAACCAGAACGGCCCTATGCCAATTTTGACTGCTAACATATGCCCCCTATTTTTTGGTGCAGCTTGCAAACCAGAAAACATACAATAGTCGAAATTACATTACTTAAGACGATGCCCAACATGAATCATTGCCTTTTTTCTTTGAAGACAATACTAAAAGATATCAGTCGTGTAAAACTAAGCTTCTTGCCAAACACTTGAATAATATCTCTTCAAGTACCTTCCATTAAGTGCTGTATACAATTTCTAACCTTGCAAAGTCTCCACCATATAAGAATTACCGAAAATCACTTTAATCACCTTGTAAGGCCCTTCCCAACTCGGAGACCACTTATCAAACTTGTTACTTTTCATTCCTATAGGCAGAATAGTCTTCCATACTAGATCACCAACTTGAAAAGATTTCTCTTTTACCTTTTTATTATAAGCTTTTAGCAACTCGAATCTTGTCTTTCTCAATCTCCTTCAAAACCCTTATATGTTTGTCAGTCACCTCATCAATATTGTCCATCATCAGATCATGATAATCAACAGTATTAAGATCATTTTGCTTGGCCAACCTATATGCACCCAGATTCACCTCAATAGGTAAAATGGCTCTTGACCATACACAAGCTCAAAAGGAGTAACCTTAGTAGCACCATGTCTAGATATACGATGAGCCCACAAAGCTTCAAACAAATCCTCATGCCATATTCTAGGATTTTCTTCTACCTTCTTCTTAATGAGTTTAATCAGAATCTTATTACTAGACTCAGCTTGCCCATTAGCCTGAGCATAGTATGTAGATAAATTGAGCAATTTAATTCTATACATTTCAGCAAATGCATGGGCTTCCTTTGATATAAATGAAGTACCTTGATCCATAGTCAAAGTTTGTGGAATACCGAACCTATGAATAATATGTTTAGTTTTAAACTCAATTACCTCATGATGTGTCATATTCTTCAAAGAAACTGCTTTTGTCCATTTTGTAAAATAATTTGTAGCCACCAATACAAAACTATGTCCCTTTGAGAAGGAGGATAAATTTGCCCAACAAAATCCAATCCCCATCCTCTAAAAGGCCAAGGCTTGATAATGGGATTCAACATCGCTGCTGGAACCATCTGAATATTTTCAAACCTCTGACGCTCCTCACAGCCTTCGTAGTATCGAAAATAATCAGCTATCATATTTGGCCAATAAAAACAAGCTCTCCTCAAAAGCCACTTTATCTTAGGAGCCGACTGATGTGTACCGCAAATACCTTCATGAACTTCGCCCATAGCCACTTTGGCTTGATCAGAATCCAAGCACTTTAACAATAAATCTTCAGCTGTCCGATGTACAACTCACCATCAACCAAAATAAATTTAAATGCCCATCGTCGGACTTTTCTATCAAACTTGTAACTAGGATTCTGTAAATAATAGATAATGGGCTTTCTCCAATCAACATCTTCGTCCTTAGCAATTTCAATACCTTTATTGGCCGAAACATCAATATCAGGACCCATACCGGTCTGAACAGTCTCAGAAGGTGGTTTAACCCGTCCTTCGCAGACAGAAATCTCAGCTTTGCAAAACAATGGCTTTTGTTCATGAAAATTTCTGTTTTGAACATCATAGCCAGATGCTTGCTGTGCCAGAGCATTCGCCTTTGGATTCTCATCTCGTGATATGTGAAATATAGTAAATTCATCAAAATGAGAAATAATATCAAAACACTTATCAAGGTATGCATTTAAAACCCCATCAAAGCATTGGTATATTTGAGAAACTTGTTTCACAACTATCAAAGAATCACCAAATGCCTCCACATGTTTCACACCCATGTCATGCAAAATTCCTAGCCCGAATAAGAGAGCCTCATATTCAGCTTGATTATTAGTGCAATCATCTTTCAATCGGCTAAGAGATTCAAAAGTTGCACCACTTGGTGAAATAAGAATAACACCAATACCGCAACCACTTTTGCAAACCGATCCTGTCGGATTTATCGTCCGACAGTCCACTCGGGGTACCTAAGTGGTTGATTTATAGGCAAGGGCAATCGCGAGGCTAGGAGCTCGAGGTAACACAGAGACGCAAGGTATATACAGGTTCGGGCTACCCGGAGGTATAATACCCTACGTCCTGTGCTCGGAGGTCTTTTATTGCTTTGCTTGGCAATGCTCCGAGGAACAATGGCGAGTTCGTGGTTACAATGAGGATGGTGAAGAATGAGATGAAGATGACCTAAGGGGTCAACCTAGGCCGCCTTATATAGGCTGATGGCCTAGGGTTTACAAGTTGGTTATCTCTAATTGTATCCGGCTACAACTAGGAAACTAATCTGAGTCAGTTGTAACATAATCTCCGGGATCCTCGGGCGAGATCCGAGTACATCGGTACACGCCTTGCGGGCTAAGTCTTCACCGATCTTGTCCATCAAGTCGAGGATCCTCGTGGGCCGGCCTGGGGTTGGCCCACATCGTTGTCAGATGTGGGCCTAGGTCGACTGTCCACTAGGTCGGTAGTGGGCCCAGGGGTACCCATATCCTACAAGTACCCGAGTAACATGCAGGCGCATGGCGGACTATCGATGAAGAAAAGAAGCCTTTGTAGTCGGCTGAAGCGTCTTGGTCGGCAGGCCAACACAAGGGTGGGCGGTGCTCAACAAGAAAACGTAGGTCATTGGGGATGACTCTGGACAGACCCGGGGGTAGAGCCCCAAGTGGTGTAGTGCCGAGTTGTGGCCGAGTCGGACACCATGAGGGACTGCACCACTTTGAGAAAAGTGACACATCCTGATGGGGCATATGGAGAGCGCCGCAAGGAGATCTCCATATGGAGTAGTCCCCGAGCATTGGGCCAATTAGAAAAATCGGACTAATTGTCAAAAAGAATTGTTGACACCAGATTTTGACTCAGATAAGATTATACATGACAGAGTTGCAGCTGAGGCCGAGTCCGATTTAGGTTAGTCTCCGATTCTGATCGGAGTTCGTCCGATAGAGTCTGATTCCGATCGGACTTCATCCGATAGAGTCCTGATCGGACACGGAGCAGAAAAGGCCGGAGTACGTACGACTTCTAATGGGGAGATGCATCTGGAAGATTCTTCAAGGCCTGATTGTGCGACAAGTTGTAATAGTTTTGGTAGATTAAGATTAGTTTGCTTTAAATAAATTAGAGATATTGTCGTAGCCGACAAGGATTAGTTAGATTTCCAGGGTATAAATATAAACCCTGTGCCATTGTAAAAAATGTTCACACAACCATACAATACAACACAACTTTCGGCCTCACGTGCCAATAACCTTTTCGTCGAGTTCTTCAGCAAGCAGGGCTGCATCATCTTGACCTCCGGTTTGTCTGTAAGTCCGACACCCTATCGAATTAATCTAGGCTTTAGATTGAGGCGTATCGCCCTTCTTCGTTTAGTTAATTCACCAATTTATCGAGTTGTTCTAGGCTTTAGATTGAGGCGTATTGTCCTTCTTCATTTAGATCGCTCACCCTTTACCGTATCTTGTTGATTTTATCCTATCGGCAGACTACATCTGTTTGGAAGATCTATTCTGCTTTATCATAATTCAAGTTTATAATAGATCTGTTCTTATCGTTTATAAAACTGATTTAGATTTAATAAGCAAGTTACAAATAGATCCGATTTAAATGAGTTCTTCGATATATATTGATCTATTGGAGTAAGCAAGCTAATTGGTGCCCTGCTAGCAACGCTGTCTCGGAATCGATCCGATTGTTAGTGATATGAGATTCAGTTTGTTTACCGCCTTTGGAAAGATGCATATTAAAGAATGACTTCGAGTTAGATTTTTCTCTGATTCGGTTTCCATAGCCGATGGTGTATTTTAATACATGTCATATCTTCACGAATCGGACTCAAGGCCGATGGTTCATGCTCTCGAATCGGACTCCCCTTTGTGCCGATCTGATTTGCCGGAACGAATCAGGGCTTCGGTCGATGAGTTCCTTGTGGTTTACTGATTAAACTCTACCTTGTCAATTTCAGGTCAAATTGACTGGCACGCCACGAACCTCAAGATTTTGGACCTGCACTGAAATTTAAGCAAATCTTCCAGGCCACAGTGTTAATTTCTGAGAGTCAACGCCTGACTTTTTGGACGTAACACATTTTGGCACGCCCGGTGGGACAAGAAAGCTTCTGCGATGGCACCTCCTAAGATCCCTGCTATGACGATGGAAGATCTTAGCGATGAGCAGAAGAAACTCATGAAAGCACAACTTGAAGAATTCAAGAACCTGTGCCTCGACTCATTCAGCAAAACTCGCAATGCTGTGATCAAGAAAAATCAGTTTCCTGCTCCCCAGGAAGCGTTTGATCGGATTATGGCCGAGGAGAGAAAATTCTTTCAAGACTACGTAGATGCTGGTGTGAGTAATGCTTTGATTAACCAATCTGGGATATTGGTTAACACGGTGGTGGGATTGATCGCCAAGTTGCTGGACGAAGCTGTACTGAAAGATGTCCAGAAGGGACCTGCTTACTTTGATACTAGTGCTTCTTCGGCAATTAAAGATCTCAAGAAGAAGATGGTTCAGATCAATTCGTTTACGTCACCAGAAACACATCCTGAGTGCTATGAAACTCCCAAGGCAAAGAAGGCAAAAGCCAAGGCGGTGGAGGGAGGTGAAGAAGAAGAACAGGAAGAGGAAACAGAAGACAAGAATTATGGCGGAACTCAACATATTGATCAGTTTGGCAGCCGAATTCCTATAGTTGATGGCAAGATGGTGTATCCTGTTTACTTCAACACTGAGAATCCACCAAAGAATAAAGGAGCTGACTTTCAGGAGCCGTCGATTGGACCTGCTGAAACACCAGTCATAATGACTCGTGCTCCGATTAGTCAGGGAAATTACACTCAGGAAGATTGGACGGATAAGATTGCTGATGTTATGAAGAATCAGTTTGGTCTAAAGCCTAAGGGAAAATCTTATCTGTATCGGAAGCCGTATCCGGACTGGTTTGATACGTTGCCTATGCCAGCCCGATTCAGGATTCCAGATTTTTACAAGTTTTCTGGACAGGGAGATGTCACCACTATTGAGCATATCAGTCGTTACACAATTCAGTGTAGTGAAGTAGCATCAATTGACCCATTGAAAGTTCAGCTATTCCCTATGTCGCTTTCTGGTTCGGCCTTTTCGTGGTTTTCATCATTACCACCAAATTCCATCAGTAATTGGACCGATTTGGAAAAGCAATTTCATGCTTATTTCTTCATGGGACTACAAGAGACCAGACTGTCCGATTTGACAGCACTCCGACAGAGAAACGGGGAATCGGTTAGCGAATTTGTCCAAAGATTCAGGGATGTTCGTAGCCGATGCTATTCATTGAATCTATCGAAGGGGCAATTGGTCGATTTGGCTTTCCAAGGATTGTTGCCTCAGGTCAGAGCCCGATACACAAGTCAAGATTTTTGAAGGCTTGGGGCACATGATTCAAAAGCTCTCTTAACATGAAGGACGTGGCAATGATTATCGGAGGGAGAAGTTTCAGAGAAAAATTGCTAATATCGAGTATGACTCCGATGGGGATGAAGCTGAGATCGATTTGGCTGAGTGGACCAAGAACAAGAATTCTGTCGCCTGTCCGTGGGTGAAGGTCGAGCCAGAGAGGTACAGTTTCGATATTACAAAAGCTAATAAAATATTTGATTTATTGTTAGCAGAAAAACAAATCAGGCTTTCCCCAAATCATACAATTCCTTCTGCCGAAGAATTAAAGAAAAAGAAATATTACAAGTGGCATAATTCAGTATCTCATCATACCAACGATTGCAAAGTGTTTCGCAATGAGATTCAATCAGCGATTGAGAAGGGGATTATTAAAGTTGAAACTGGTAAGAAGCCAATGAAGTTTGATGGACATCCATTCCCCAAGAATATGGTTGAAATCGGAGCACCCGATAGGAGTTGAAAGCTAAGGTTCTCACATCGGAGCATGCGAAGAAATCGGGAGATGTCGATCCGGATTGCCAGATATCGGCTGATGATGTGCAAAATCGGAACTACCGGAATTATCGGGAAGATCGTCAGCACAAGGAGAAGCCCAGGGTTACATCGGGATAGCTCATTGACAAGTACATGCGCCAGCAAGAGAGGGACCGGAGTCCTCCGATGAGAAGATTTGATAATGAAGACCATTGGGGATGTCCGTTCTTCAGGTTCTGTTGGAATGAAAAGTTGAGGCTCCCATCAATTTATGATTGTCCAGAATACAGTGACCAATATGAAAGTTACAGGGATTCAAAAAGGCAACGACGTTCTGTGCATGACCGATTGGATTTTGGGCGCCGATGCAGCTGGCATAATGAGGTAGCTTATCAACAGGAGCGCAAAGATAGGCGTGAATATCATGATCGGCGTGAGTATGAGAATCGGTGTTATGACCGATGGGACGATGATAGCCGAAGGTATAATGATTGCCAAAAATATAATGGAGACCATCTTTCTATGTATGATCGTCTGGTATAAAGGAAAAAGGAGACTATTCAAGAGCTAGAAGATGCACAGGAATCGGAGGAGGATTTGGAGGTCAAATCGGACCTGCGTCCAGGGGTCAATCCACAATGGTGTCCTAAAGGTTTGACCAAGACTCAAAAAAGGAGGGTTCAACATCTCCGATTCAAGGAATTGCTCAAGGAGAAGCGCCAGGGAGATGAAAATTCCAAAGTTTGGAGAGCTAAGCCCAAACGTGATGATGAAGGGCCATCGGCATCGGTGAACATGGTTTTTGTGCTGCCTGCTGAGTATAATATTAGTTCAATCGATGATGAAGCCAATGACGTTGAAGACGCTATGGCACAATTGATTCTGCAACCTCAACAAGCTATGTTTGAAAAGCTAGTTGATGAAAAGTATCTGCATTTGAGGCCTTTGTATGTCAAAGGATATGTTGATGGCAAGCTGATGACAAAAATGCTTGTTGGTGGCGGAGCTTTAGTGAACTTGATGCCGTATACCACATATCGGAAGCTTGGCAAAGGCCCTGATGATTTGATCAAGACCGATATGATGCTTAAAGACTTTGGCGGGAATCCATCGCTGGCTCAGGGGGCATTAAATGTTGAATTGACGATCGGGAACAAGACATTGCCTACCACGTTCTTCGTCATCGACAGTAAAGGGTCTTACAATTTGCTCTTGGGGCGTGATTGGATTCATGCTAATTGCTGTGTGCCATCTACCATGCATCAATGTCTTATCCAATGGTATGGGGATCACATTGAGACTGTCCAGGATGATGAATCGGTCAGCGTTGCTACTACCGATTTGACAGTTTGGGAGTTCGAAGGAATAGAGTGCTTATCGGGCAGGAATTGGGAAGGCAATTTTATCCATGTGTCCGATGACGGTTTAAAGCCGATCCAAGCAGTCGGCTCCGAGAGTTTGTATTAATGGAAGATTTTATTGAAGATGAGGGTAAACTTGGTCAAGGGTTTATGTCGGCCGATGAGTTAGAAGAGGTAGATATAGGTTTAGGAGATAGACCTCGGCCGACATATGTAAGTGCAAAATTGGATCCTGAGTTTAAACAAGAATTAATAAAGTTACTAAAAGAGTATCGCAATTGTTTTGCTTGGGAATACTATGAAATGCCAGGTTTAAGTCGATCTATTGTTGAACATCGGCTCCCGATCAAGCCAGGGCATCGGCCTTTTAAAAAAGCGCCGAGACGATTTAAACTTGAGTTAGATAAAGAAATAAAAGCCGAAATAACTCAGTGATATGAAGCTAAGTTTATTCAACCTTGCCGATATGCTGAATGGATATCTAATATCGTTCCTGTTTTTCAAGAAAGATGGGAAATTGCGAGTTTGTGTGGATTTTAGGAATCTTAACAAGGCGACTCCGATGGATGGGTATCCGATGCCGATTGCTGATATGTTGGTCGATGCAGCTTCAGGACATAAGGTGATTAGTTTTATGGATGGTAATGCAGGATATAATCAAATTTTTATGGCAGAAGAAGATATTCCTAAGACTGCATTCCGATGTCCTGGTGCACTTTGATTGTACGAGTGGGTTGTAATGACCTTTGGTTTGAAAAATGCTAGTGCCACGTATCAAAGGGCTATGAATTATATATTTCACAAGTTGATCGGCAGGATTGTTGAAATATACATTGATGATGTGGTGGTGAAGTCCGATGGATACAAGCAGTATCTGGCCGATTTGTGGGAAACTCTTGAATGCACAAGAAAGTATGGTTTGAAGATGAATCCTAACAAGTGTGCATTTGGAGTATCGGCCGGACAATTTTTGGTTTCATGGTTCATGAAAAGGGTATTGAAGTCGGACAAAAAAGTATGAAAGCTATCAGAGATGCTAAGCCACCTACCGATAAGACAAGTCTTCAGTCGATAATCGGTAAGATTAATTTTGTTAGAAGGTTTATTTCAAATTTATCTGGAAGAATTCGTCCCTTTTCCCTGCTGCTGAAATTTAAAGCCAATGAAGAATTCATATGGGGAGGAGATCAACAAAAGGCGTTTGATGTGATAAAACAGTATATGATGACACCGCCAGTTTTGATTCCACCTCAGAGAGATAAACCATTTCGATTATATTTGTCGACCGATGAGTTGTCAATCGGGTCGAAAGAGTGGTTTATTATTTGAGTTAGAAATTAATTGATGTGGAAACAAAGTATTTACCGGTTGAAAAATTATGTTTATGCCTATATTTCTCATGCACTAAGTTGAGGCATTATTTATTATCTTCTGAGTGCACGATCGTTTGCAAAATCGATGTGGTCAAATATATGTTGTCCATGCCGATGCTGAAAGGAAGAATCGGAAAGTGGATATTGGTATTATCAGAGTTTGATTTGAAATATGAATCGGCTAAAGCAGTCAAAGGACAAGTCATGGCTGATTTTGTAACACAACATATCAGAGATGAAGTTAAGATGGTTGAGCCGATGCCTTGGACGCTATTCTTTGATGGGTCTTCGTGTGGCCAAGGATGTGGCATCGGGATCATTATTGTTTCGCCTCGAGGGGCAAATTTTGAGTTCAGCTATCCGATGGATCCAAGTTTTACAAATAATCGGGTTGAGTATGAAGCATTACTTAAGGGATTAAAATTATTATTAGAAATCAGAGCTGAAGCTGTTGAGATTTTTGGAGACTCCCAGTTGGTGATTTATCAATTAATCGGTAAATATGAATACAAGGATGATGTTTTGATTCAATATTTTGAAGAATGCCGGTTATTATTAAAGGAATTTGTGATGGTTAATATTGAACATATCCCCAAGGCTCAAAATCAAGAGGCCAACAATTTGGCACAAGCTGCTTCTGGTTATCGGCGTTTTCATGAGATCATGACGATAGAACCAGAAATCGGAGATTGGAGGTATGAAATTATAAATTATCTTAAGGATCCATCACAAAAGGTTTCCAGAAAGTTAAGATTCATGGCTGTTAAATATGTATTGCTTGATGATCAATTATATTATAAGACAATTGATGGTGTATTGCTCCGATGTTTGAGTAAATCGGAATCCAAAGATATAATGGATGAAGTGCATGAGGGGGTTTGTGGTGCACATCAATCAGCTTATAAGATGAAGTGGATTATTAGAAAGACGGGTTGTTTTTGGCCAACGATTTTTGAAGATTGTTTTGAGTATTATAAGTGTTGCCAAGAATGCCAGAAATTTGAAAATGTGCAAAAAGCGCCTGCATCAGCCATGAATCCGATTATTAAACCATGGCCTTTTCGAGGGTGGGGAATTGATTTGATCGGACAAATTTATCTATCATCGAGCAAGGATCATAAATTCATATTGGTGGCAACAGATTATTTCACTAAGTGGGTTGAAGCGATTCCTTTGAAGGTTGCTGATTCCAAGAATATGGTAGAATTTGTTAAGGAACATATTATATATCTCGGTTTGGTATCCCTCAAACTATCACGACCGATCAGGGGACTATGTTTATGTCTAACGAATTTCAAGATTTTGCTGCCAGTATGGGTATTAAATTATTAAATTCTTCTCTTTATTATGCGCAAGCCAATGGTCAAAGCTTCGAATAAGAGTATTATCAAAATCATCAAACGGAAGATTGATGAACAACCAAGACGATGGCATATAACGTTGATCGAATCGTTATGGGCATATCGGATGGCGTGTCATGGCTCTACCAAATTGTCCCTATATCATTTGGTTTATGGACATGAAGCTATTTTGCCTTGGGAAGCCAAAATCGGATCTAGACGTATATCGGAACAAGGGAACTTGACTGCCGATGAGTATAAAAGTTTGATGAATTTTGAGTTGGACGATTTGGCTGAAACTCGTTTGAGGGCTCTGGAAAGCATTGAAAATAATAAGGCATGTATTGCCAGGTATTTTGACAAAAAGGTTAAGCCAAAAGAGTTCATCGAAGGAGAGTTGGTTTGGAAGCTGATTTTGCCGATAGGGACTAAAAGTTCTGAGTTTGAAAAGTGGTCGCCTAATCGGGAGGGTCCCTATCGTGTGAATCGGTGCGTTCCTGGAAATGCATATATTTTGGAAACATTGGAAGGAGAAGAATTTTCAAAAGCGCTTAATGGAAAATATTTGAAGAAATACTATCCAAGTATTTAGGTTGATTCTTAAAGCCGATATTCTAATAAGAAATCGACTAAGATAGCCGATACGATATGTATCACCTTAAGGGCAAAAATATTTACAAAATAATTGTTCATCGAGATCAACATCATCGGATCAAACAAGTTCATCGATGATCGATGTCATCGGAGCAGTTGTTGGCGATTCTTAATGACAACTTATTACTGCCAACAAAGATATAAAACATGATAAAACAAATAGACATAGGGTTGTTTACTAATGAATTCCATGAGTTTTGGTGCATATGTGCTTACAAGAATGAAGTGGCAAAAGAAGAGCTAAAATGGGCTTAGGGCCAGGTCGCCCGACCTTCCCTGGTTGGCCGACCTGGGTACAGGCCCAGTGAGGTCCATCCTCAGCCCACCAACAAGAAGCACACTCAGAAGTGATCAGGCACGTTGATATCAAGACGGTGGTAATGAAGAGTTGGGATTGGGCCACGTGGCAAGCACATGGATTCATGGGCCCACATCCCTAACTCAACCGACACATCTTCGCTATTACCCACCGAAAACCGACCAAAGGACCCACTGGAGAGTGACACTGATGAAGTGGGGCCGAGGGGCCATAGCCCTGGGTCGGCCGACCTAGCCAGGTCGGCCGACCGAGCCGTGCGCCCAAATCGCCATCGCCTTCACCAGTAACTGTCAACCGCCACCAGGAGTTCATCCATGCTGTGTATCATCAACGTCGGTGAATCTGATGGTCGGCCGATCCCCCCTAGTCGGCCGACCTGGGCCCATCTCCGGACCGCCTCAACCGCTGCAAACCGACTCCAAACCGCCTCTCCAAGCTATAAATAGCTGGACTCGGGGCAGGGCTAATCATCATCGAGCAGAAGTGAAGATCCAAGGCGAAGCCCTCCTCATATCCAGAGTAGAAATAGGGAGAGAGTGAGGGAGAGTCTGGAGGAGTCCCGGCCTGTCGGTGACCCTCCACCTGTACCTCGACGGATGCGAGCTACTCAGTAAGTATCCGGGATTCAACTAGTAATTAAGTCTGAGTTATAGATAAGTTTAGTCTCTATTGTGCTTGTGGATTCGTTGCTTTATTTATAAAGTATTCTAATCTTTGATCAAGGTTAGGATAGCTGATATTATCTTAGGCATGGTGCTTAGGTGTATATCTGCCCTCGTTTGCCTCGTAGCCCCACGGATTAGTAGAGGTAGGCGGCAGGTGGTGACAGCCTTGTTCGTCCTTTGTAATCCTCCACGTACGGGTACGGCGTAGAGCTATTGGCCGGCAATTTCCTAGAGGCCTAGGATACCCCAGTGCCCGAAGCAAGCATAGGAGAATTCTCTTAACTATAATCAGAGCCTTAGTGCTAAGTTATCCTCTCTACCCAGCCTTTATATACACTCGATCGATCCGGCTCAGCTTTAGTGATTAGATACACTTTTACGTTCCCTGTGGATTCGATACCTGGTTTACTCACGGGTGAAAGCTACTTCGACAGCCGTGCGCTTGCGGATTTTCTGTTTGCCACCGCTGGTGTCAACAAGCTTTCTGGCGCCGTTGCCGGGGAACGGTAGCAGTTATCAAAGATCTATGGTTGCCCGTATATCTTTTATTTTATATTTCTTTTTATCAACCATGAATTCCATCCAAATTCATGAGTTCTCTGCTCCAAAGGATGAATTATTGGAGCCGCACCCCTCGTCAAATCCTATTTTAACCGATAGCTATGAACTTTGCCCTGCCTTCATAGCTATGGTCCAGGACATATCCTTCTCTGGAGGTGATGGTGAAAACCCATACCGTCACTTGCACGAATTCGAGTTGCTTTGCTCGTGTCTGGTCATATCAGGCATGACGCAGGCAACGATTAGATGGAAACTCTTCCCGTTCTCTCTCAAAGAGAGAGCAAGGAAGTGGTACGACCACACCGTTGCGCTAACGAACGGTGAATGGGAAAAGTTACGGGACAAGTTTTGTCTTGAATACTTCCTGTTCACCGGATCTGTGCACTTCGGAAGGAGATCATTAACTTCCAGCAACGAGAGAAGGAAACGATCGCCAAAGCATGGGACCGATTCCAGGACTCATGTCTAATCGGAACAGATCTAGGCTTCCCAGACTACATGCTCATGCCGCATTTTCGGTCTGGGTTGAATAGTGAAGATGCCCGGTACATAGACATAGCAGCCGGGGGTTAATTCCTACACATAACCCCGGCCAGAGCAAAAGAAGTCCTAGCGGCCATCCGAGAGAACTCTCCTGCCGGACGCGATCGAGACTGAGCAAGAAGACTCACAGATAGAACCCATAGACTTGCCCAGTCCAACTCCTGAGACCCCATCCGTTGAGGAAGAGGAAACTCAACCTCTCGGATTACCATTTGAGTTCGAGGAAGATCTTTTTGAAGACTTTGGGAATACCTTGAACTACTCAATACAGAAGAAGCCTACGGTAAAGACCCCCTCATCTATATGGAGAAAGAAATTTTGAACGAAACCGTGAGGGAGCTGATCGCCATCCTAAACACGGAATAGTCAAACGAATCTGAGTCTTCTTCCGAATTCATTCGGATTAACTCACCTTCGCAGACCATTCGAGGTTTCATAAGCAAGGTGGCCGTAGACATTCTGTACAACCCGACCGTTGGGGCAAACATCATGTCCAGTTCTTTCGCGTACATCCTTGGACGTCGTAAAAAGATGGCCCCAACATCAAGACTTCTTAGAACACCCTCAGGTCGTATTCTCAAGAGTCTCGGCNCCTACACATAACCCCGGCCAGAGCAAAAGAAGTCCTAGCGGCCATCCGAGAGAACTCTCCTGCGGACGCGATCGAGACTGAGCAAGAAGACTCACAGATAGAACCCATAGACTTGCCCAGTCCAACTCCTGAGACCCCATCCGTTGAGGAAGAGGAAACTCAACCTCTCGGATTACCATTTGAGTTCGAGGAAGATTGTTTTGAAGACTTTGGGAATACCTTGAACTACTCAATACAGAAGAAGCCTACGGTAAAGACCCCCTCATCTATATGGAGAAAGAAATTTTGAACGAAACCGTGAGGGAGCTGATCGCCATCCTAAACACGGAATAGTCAAACGAATCTGAGTCTTCTTCCGAATTCATTCGGATTAACTCACCTTCGCAGACCATTCGAGGTTTCATAAGCAAGGTGGCCGTAGACATTCTGTACAACCCGACCGTTGGGGCAAACATCATGTCCAGTTCTTTCGCGTACATCCTTGGACGTCGTAAAAAGATGGCCCCAACATCAAGACTTCTTAGAACCCCCTCAGGTCGTATTCTCAAGAGTCTCGGCCTAGTACGAGATTTTCTATTCTCTCACCACAGGATTGAGATGCCTCTGGACTTTTATGTCTTTGAGACATCAGATTTCGACCTCCTTATAGGACATCCTATCGAGGGCCTGCTCCAGGATGTAACCTCGGAAGGAAACCTCCTAGCTAAGGTAGGAAGGAATCTTCTCACTATACCATTAGCTAGGGTTAAGAACTCCATAGTTGAACCTTTGACAGAACCTAACCCGGCTGAGGAAGTGAAATCCCTACAACATAGTGACCCATTTGAGTCATTCCTCGAAGAGAATGTTCACAACTTTATAGAGGAAGAGGATGACGCTTCTGAGCCGCCTGAAACCGAGGAGCCACCTAAGACGCACGTAGAGCTAAAACCCTTGCCTGCTGGCCTTCGCTATGTCTTCTTAAATGAAGACCGGAACACCCCCATCATCATTAGGGACAAGCTATCGCAGGACGAGAGTGATAGACTCATAAAGGTGCTTGAGAAACACCGCTCGGCGTTCGGGTACTCCCTCAAGGACTTGAAGGGAGTAAGCCCTGCACTCTGTACCCATCGCATTCCCATAGATCCAGCTTCTACACCTTCTAGGGAGCCTCAGCGTAGGCTAAATAATGCAATGAGGGAAGTCGTAAAGAAGGAAGTTTTGAAACTTCTACACGCCGGGATCATCTATCCCGTCCCTCATAGTGAATGGGTTAGCCCTGTCCAAGTAGTGCCCAAGAAGGGAGGTATTACCGTCGTAAGTAATGAGAAAAACGAGCTGATTCCTCAGCGTACCGTTACTGGGTGGCGGATGTGCATCGACTACCGCCGACTTAACAAGGCAACAAAGAAGGATCACTTCCCGCTCCCC
>CM014274.1:60829047-60893461 GCA_004135705.1 Alloteropsis semialata
GTTTTACCGGAGATTTTTCCCAGATAGCCAGGCCCCTCACAAGCCTTTTAGCCAAGGACGTCCCCTTTGACTTTGATGATGAGTGTTTACATGCTTTCACCATTTTAAAGAACGCTCTCATCTCAGCACCAGTCATTCAACCCCCTGACTGGACGCTACCCTTTGAGATTATGTGTGATGCCAGTGATTATGCTGTTGGTGCTGTCCTTGGACAGACCAAAAATAAGCATCATCATGCTATCTCGTATGCTAGTAAAACTTTGACAGGAGCTCAACTTAACTATGCCACCACTGAAAAAGAGCTCTTGGCGACAAGTTTAGATCTTACTTGGTAGGAGCTAAGGTGATTGTCTACACCGATCACGCTGCCTTGAAATATTTGCTTACCAAGAAAGATGCTAAACCATGCCTTATCCGCTGGATTCTCTTACTCCAAGAATTTGATTTAGAAATTAAAGATAAAAAGGGAGTAGAGAATTCAGTAGCAGATCATTTGTCGCGTATGCAGTTTACTGACATGCAGGATCTACCGATAAATGATTTTCTACGAGACGACACCCTACTCAAGGTGACCGTCTCCGACCCCTGGTATGCAAATATTGTGAACTTTATGGTTGCAGGATATGTACCACCAGGGAAGAACAAGAGAAGGCTGATCTACGAGAGTAGACTCCATCTATGGGACGAACCATACCTGTACAGGGTATGTTCAGATGACATGCTCAGGCGATGTGTACCAACAAATGAAGCAAGGAAGATCCTTGAGCAGTGCCATGCAGCCCCATATGGAGGTCACTACAGGGCGTTCAGGACAAGGTCAAAGATCTGGCAGAGTGGATTCTACTGGTCCACAATGTATGAGGATACAAAAGAGTTCATTCGACGATGCCAGCAGTGCCAGAAACATGGAGGGATCACCGCAAGAGATGCAATGCCACTCACAAACAACTTACAAGTTGAGCTGTTTGATGTGTGGGGCATTGATTTTATGGGACCCTTTGTCAAATCCTATGACAGTGAGTACATCCTGGTGGCAGTGGACTATGTCTCGAAGTGGGTTGAAGCAATGCCATGTTGAGCCGCTGACTCCAAACACGCGCGAAAGATGTTCCATGAGATCATCTTTCCACGTTTTGGAACCCCCAGGATGGTGATCAGTGATGGAGGGTCGCACTTCATCAACAAGACCTTCCGGAAATTTCTGGCAGAACTGGGGGCAAAGCACAATATAGCTACACAGTACCACCCCCAGACAAGCGGTCAAGCAGAAACATCGAACAAACAGATCAAGAACATTCTGCAGAAGACCGTGACAGAAATGGGCAAAGAATGGAAGGGCAAGTTACCAGATGCTCTATGGGCCTACCGAACGGCATACAAAACGCCAATCGGGATGTCCCCTTACCAGCTGGTTTACGGCAAGACTTGCCACTTACCAGTTGAGCTAGAGCATCGAGCACACTGGGCAATAAGAAAGTGGAACATGGATTTGCCAGCAGCCCAGCAGATGAGGAGGATGCAACTATCGGAATTGGAAGAGTGGAGAGACAAAGCGTACCACAGTGCCAGAATCTACAAAGACAGAACCAAGAGATGGCACGACAAGAGGATCAAGGTGAAGGAGTTCCACCCCGGGGATAAGGTATTACTCTTTAATTCCAGGGTGAAGCTCTTTGGACATGGAAAACTTCGGAGTAAATGGGAAGGACCATTCGTTGTGGTGGAGACTTCGTCGCACGGGGCAATCACACTCCAAGATGATGAAGGTAACCTCTTCAAGGTAAATGGTCAACGTTTAAAGGTTTTCCTTGAACCTGATAAAGTAGATGAGGAATTTGATGTGATCAATTTGGTCATGGATGATTCCCATTTATAATTACACCTTATGTTAAATTCTTAAACCTTAGAATATGAATACATACATTTTGGGGTTTAGTGGACCTGTTACGTAGTGCACAAAGAAGAAGAGGGCGACCGGGCTCAACGGCAGGTCGGCCGACCTGACCAGGTCGGCCGACTTCATCCTAAGCCCAATCGGCCCTATCTTTTGCCAACGTTCTACTCTAACGTCTCTGAAGCCGTTCTGCGGTGGATGAGCAATTCTAACTCTGATGGATCCGAGAAGAGGGTTAGCCTATCTTTAAATTTTCACCCATCCTCTTCTTCCCTCTCATCTGAGTTCTTCCTCGCCCCCATTCTGAAAGCACCAAGCCACACCTCCCAATTCTCCATCAATGGCCAAAAAAAGCCACCCCAAATCCCGATCAACCTTTGATCTGGATGGAGAGCCCACTCCGGCCAATCAATTAGTGCCCACCAACCTGGAGCAAGCCATGGCCGTGGTTGTCACCCCACTGGCCAGCCTCCCGCCAGAGGAGGACGCGAGAGGCCGCACCAGGGGGTCGGCCGATGTGCTTGGTCGGCCGACCGGCCCTGGTGGCCCCTCACGTTCTCGCTCGGCGGCGCGGTCTCAGTCTCCGAGGAGGACCCAGAGGCGCGATGCACGGGCATCAAGCCCGTACAGAAGGCCGACGACGGGGCAATTAACCCCAAAGAAGACACCAGCGGCCGCTCCGATCAAGGGGGATGGACTCCCCAAGCTTCAACCAGGGGAGAAGTTGAAGGAGGTGCTCAGGAACAAGTGGGAGGACGTCGTGTCGTATCACTATACGTCCGATGTGTCCATCTACTCTCCTGCCAGTACCCCGGAGCCACGTTTCCGGATCTTCGGGGAAAGGAAACCCGGAGGTGGCTATGGTAAGGGGCTGTTCCCTCCCCTCACACCTGAGGAGAGGAAGGAGTTAGAGGAGTCGGTGGAATCTTCACCCGCCGGCAATATCAAGAGGCATATCAAGCCTCCTCCAATTCGCAGGCCTGGGGGCCAATATGAGAGTGATGATGATGAGAAGGCCCCCAAGGCTCCCTCCAATGCTGAGTTGCTAGAGTTGATTAATCAACTCGGTCGTGACTATGCAAAGTTGGAGAAGAAGTTCACTGAAGAGCGACTTGAGCGCATAAGTCTTCAGGACAACTTTGATATGCTTCGTAGATCAACAGCCGTGAAACTTAAGCGCTATGCCAAGGCTGCTGGGGATGAAAATCTCTATAATGCACCCTAGATACCCTAGGCCTTGGATTAGGATAGGCACATTAGTTTCCCTTCTATTCATTTATTTCATTTATTTCTTTTGATTATCTTGTAATGTGCCTCTGAATTGATGAATAAAATAAAATGTTTAGTGTATTAGGATTGTGTTTTCTTTTTCCACTTGTTTTGAGTGAAAGGTACAAGTGTGGGGGAAAATCGCAACGGGAAATAGAGCAATCCAACGCGAAATAGAGAATATCAGAACGCAACAGAGCAGCACGAGAAAGATCTGAACCAGGGGAGTCACCTCCAGGTCGCCCGACCCCACCAGATCGGCCGACCTGGCCTGGGTCCCACCTGACCTCTGCTTCCTCTTGCACATTGGTTTGGTCATCCTAAACTCTGTTTCAGTTGAATTTTTGTAGAACCTGATCAAGGAATTCAAAAACTTAGTAAAATTAACCCTTTGCATCTCACCATCACATGGAAGTTCTTATTAACTTACATATATTTTATTCCCTGTACCTTTTGGCTTGTGGATATCCTCATATTTATAGGAACTCATGTCATCTAGGTTATTGCATTTTGAGATATGGCTTTAATATAAAAGATACCTTTACTATTTGAGTACTTGGAATTTATGAAAAGTTTTAAAACTTTGTACCTTGCTATGCTCCTCATGGGTTTGAGAGACAAACACTTACAAATATGATCAAACTTTACCTTTGAGCTTTGAGTTGTTTCAAGTCTTGTGGCCCGTATTAGAGATATTTCATGTTTTTAAAGTCAAGATCATGTACACTCCACCATAAAAGCTAAATTCTTACACTGAGGATGAAGCAAAACATGCCTTTGTCTCATGTTCATGAAATAAATACTCCTGAAAAATGTCCCTTCTTCCCAAAATTAAGATGGAAAGAAGATATGGGCTAAATGCATAGAAAAATAAAGAGAAAAAAAAAGACTCATGCTAAAAGAGCATTGAGAAGAAAAAAAAAGAGAAAAAAGAAAAGCGCAATAGCCCATATCCAAAAGAAAAGAGAAGGGGAAGAAAGGCCAAGACAAAGGAGTATCATTACATGTCCATCTCATATCACACACTTGCACACCTTGACTTGATTACATGACTTGTCTCTGATTTGGATCCAATCCTTGGAATGACAAAATAAGTGAGAAAAGTATGTATCTTGAGAGCTCCATACAAAAAAGTTCTATTTTGGAGAGTATGAGTATTGTCTAACCACCATAATCCAGAGAGGAACTCTTTGAGGAGCAAGGCATAGGTTTTCTTTGCAAAATTTCAAAACCCCAAGTACTTGAGAGTGAAGTCTATCATGTCATAGAAAAGGTTGTTCCTTCCTGCAATAACTCAAGAAGACAGGATAGCCACTCATATACTTCCACTAAGCCTGAATGTTTGGGAATAACCTATATGTTTGTTAATGATCTCCATGATGAACCTTAGACTTTACTCGAGGGCGAGTAAAAGATAAGTGTGGGGAAGCTTGTTGGCGATTCTTAATGATAACTTATTACTGCCAACAAAGATATAAAACATGATAAAACAAATAGACATAGGGTTGTTTACTAATGAATTCCATGAGTTTTGGTGCATATGTGCTTACAGGAATAAAGTGGCAAAAGAAGAGCTAAAATGGGCTTAGGGCCAGGTCGCCCGACCTTCCCTGGTCGGCCGACCTGGGTACAGGCCCAGTAAGGTCCATCCTCAGCCCACCAACAAGAAGCACACTCAGAAGTGATCAGACACATTGATATCAAGACGGTGGTAATGAAGAGTTGGGATTGGGCCATGTGGCAAGCACATGGATTCATGGGCCCACATCCCTAACTCAACTGACACATCTTTGCTATTACCCACTGGAAACCGACCACAGGACCCACTAGAGAGTGACACTGACGAAGTGGGGCCGAGGGGCCACAGCCCTGGGTCGGCCGACCTAGCCAGGTCGGCCGACCGAGCCGTGCGCCCACATTGCCACCCCCTTCACCAGCAACTGTCAACCGCCACCAGGAGTTCATCCGTGCCGTGTATCATCAACGTTGGTGAATCTAATGGTCGGCCGATCCCCCCTAGTCGGCCGACCTGGGCCCATCTCCGGACCGCCTGTTGGCGCTTGTTAAGTCATGAATATCTTGTAACGCCAACATGATAAAATGAAATAAATTAGCAGTAATCAGTAGGATTTGATTTCAAATAATGTAGTTCCACTTGTACATGGAGTTTATTTGATTGCAGGAGATATGGGCCAAAATATGAAGCAAAACAGAGCCAGGCCCAGGTCGGCCGACCCCACCAGGTCGGCCGACCTGGCCTAATGACCATCCAAGCCCAGCTTTGGCCATGCAGAAGAAGCACAAGTTCCTGTCATCTAGAACGTTGAATCAATGACGGTTACATCCAAGGGATGACAAGAAGGATAAGGAGGTGTACATGGATTGATGGGCCCACATGAGAACCAACAGTTACTCCGAGGATCCATACCCATCTTCCACGAGTACAAGGGCCCACATTCCAGCGACCCAGAAGAAGACTGTGGCGAACCACACCTGGACCAGGTCGACCGACCTGGCCAGGTCGGCCGACTCCGTCCTGTGGCCGTTGCTGTCCTCCCTTCTCGTGCGTATCCACACCGACTTCAGGACCAAATCTACGCCGTGGATGAGTACCGTCGGTGCATCTGATGGTCGGGCGACGTCAAGGGATCGGCCGATCCGGGGGTGGACCCAATTGCCCTCAACTGCCTTGTACCGACCCTAAACCGCCTCCAAGTGCTATAAATAGGTGCCCACGCCTCCTGTACAACACACACCAGAAGGAAGAGCTCCAATTTCTACAAGTTATAGTCTTAGTTAGTAGAGAAGTAGTTCTAGGAGTTGAGCTTCTACGGGTTTCCGAAGGAGTCTTGGTAAGCCTAGAGCTCAGTTATCTTGTATCCTTTGCTTATTTGTAAGACTTTGAGCCTTAATGGAAATACTATCTTGCTTATGTTACTTGACTTCTAGTCTTGTGTGTTCATCATATGAGTTGTATGTCTTACACCTTAGTATAGCGGATGCATGTTATGGCAATGGCACAATGAATCTCTATGATTGTTCTTTACCTTTCCGTACAATTGGTAAAGATGTATTTCATATTACAAACGTGGTGTTTGGGTTATGGAATACCGTTGGGGATACCCTACTCCACGTATTCAGAGGTAGGCGGCAGGTGGTGATAGCCCTGTCCGTCCCTTGTAATCCTCGCCGTTCGGGTTTGGGCGTTTGCAGGCCGTAGTGATAAACATCGTGACAGTACCCTTGGATGAGGGGATCTCACGACTCCTCGATTTGTCCTCTATCATGTATCCCTTATTAAGCTTGTATAGTATATACTTGTAGGAATGTAACCCATTTGTGAGAAGTACATAGAATCCCTAATTCTCCCTTAGGACCTTCATATTAACTAGACTTACATTCTGAGCAGTGAAACCTTCTGTGTGTCAACCTACCCAATCTTTCATATTATTCTATCCCCTGTCCTAGTTCTGGTATATTGATTATGATATAGTTGATACATTGGATGATATATTACTGTGCCAAACGCTTTCCCTGAGGAAATAAATACGATACTCTGGAATACTCCCGGGTGAAATGCTACAATGTACTTCTGTGCGCTTGCAAAACTTGTGTAACGCTAAGATTTATATTAAGGCATCTCTAGTGCCATCACTTCAGTAGTGGTGATGCTAAGAATTGCCAACAAGCATTTCTGGCGCCATTGCCGGGGAAAGCATTGGACAAAGAATATGTTAACCTCTGTATTTACCTATGTCACAATTAATTACCATCTCTAGACAGGTTTACCCTTGTTCTGTTTCTCTCTGTGTGAAACAGAAGGTACATCATTGATTCACCGAAGAACTCTTCTACCTAGAAGAGAGCACCCAATTGATCCCCCAAATTCTGTCGGTTGAATTCGAAGTACTTTTGCACCAAGATGGCAACTGAAACTTTCATGATCGACTCAACGTACTTCACCATGGTGCAAGCCAAGCCATTCAATGGAAAGGCCATAACAGATGCAGCAGAACACCTCCGACATTTCTCAGCAATATGCAGTCAACAAGCAGGAAGGGCAAAGCAATGGTTATTTCCATTCTCTTTAACAGGAAGAGCATTGCAGTGGTACTACAACCACCAGGCAAAGATGGAGTCTTGGCAACAGTGCAGGGATTTATTCCTAGCACATAACTGGGGCCCATCCCAGCAAGGGGAAGCGTATACACTATACCTGCTAAGAGAAAGGTGAATGATCTAAGCTCTAGATTCCATGCCTTGTCAGTAGCTGTGAAAAACCAACTACGCCTAAGCAAAATTCTAGAGGCCCAGTCAGCCGAGTTAGCTGCAGTGGTACAAGAGACCAGTCGGGAGATTTTGGTTAACCATGCAGGAAACAAGAAAGAACTAAACAAAAAGTTTGACGGACCCGAAATCAAGGTGATTTATGGATGGAAGCCACAAAAACCACCAGTCACCAACAGCGAGCCACTCCTGCCCCTACCCAAGGAATTCACACAAAGTGTTAAGGCTCTGAAGACAATAACATCATCAACATCTTGTGTGAAGAACACAGAACAGGATTGGCGTTGCAAAGCTTTCGCATCATCTTCAAATGCGGAGGCCAGATCATCAGGTTAAATCATTTCTTGGAGACGTCTGCACTCGACGGACGAAAAACAACGAGTCCTCACCGGTAGGTACATCGGTATGTATCTCATGTTTATTTCATAATGCATGTTTATTTTCCACAAAATTTTGCATGTGAAACTTAAAACTTTGGAGCCATTTACTTAATTTCTCCTCGGATACCTGGCCACTACTACCCATACACCCAGAAATCATCACACCATTGAACCATGTGCCACTCTACAAAGGCTAGGCCTGAACCAAGTTGATCACCGATCGGCCGACCAGGGCACGTCGGCCGACTCCTACCTTTGGCCTTTGCAGAGCACTGAATTCCCATCATAGACTACCATAGCTGCCCATCATAATTTCCAAAGGAGGAATTCATCGGTGACCATTAGCTGGTCGGCCGACCAGCTCACGTCGCCCGACTCACTACGTCGTCTTTTGCAAAGTTTTCAACTGTCACTGCAGCCACCAGGTATCCAGCGCATCGTGACAAGTGCTTGGCCAATTTGCCTCTGTGGGAGGGTCGGCCGACCCCACCTGGTCGGCCGATCAGGGGGTGAGCTCCGACTATAAAAACCCTTGGCCAGCAGCTTGATCACTTCGCCCCAACCCGAGCTGCGTTTCGCCCTCGGAGTTTCTCCTCTCCCTTTGTTAGATTCTTAAGTATTTAGCTCCTAAGTTTGAAAAATCAATAAAAATTTGAAAACCCAATTAAAAATGGACTTCATTCCTGCATAACGGTGTCGTTATTATTCTTGAACGTATTGTGGAGGTAACCAAAATCCCACAAGAACGCTTGTTTGTGGTGTGTCAAAACCCACAAGAACGACTTTTGTGGAGGCAACCACGCCCCGCAAGAACGACTAATTCTTGGACGGCTAACTTGCTGACGCTAATCCTTTTGTCTTCCAAGTGTCGTTTTTGTTGCTTGTTGTTCTCTGTGCAGAAATCATGAACTTCGTCCGAGGAGTGGTGAAGAAAGCAAAGAAGATCAAGGGATCAAGCTCAAGGCGGAGCCGCCATTCCGGAAGCACTAAGCTGATTTCCTCCAGTACGGAGATCATGGAATCAGCCGGTGGTTCCGAGGAAAGGAGAAGCAGCCAGCACTCAATGGAGATTTCCGAAGATCAGTACTACTACACCGGTGCTGGCGCCACATCTGCAGGCGGCGGTGGCAATGGAGATGGGAACGGGGACAGCTCCAGCAGCAACCACAATGAAGACGATCCTCGCCCGGCGTTCATCTCCGACGACCAACTCAACATCGAAGGGGGTCTCGAACTGGAGGCATATCACATTCTTCTGGGTCGCACTTTTGATCACACACGTGTGTGCACAAGTGAACTCATGGAGAAATCAGGTATGGCCACTGACTTTGAAACCGTTTGGAATGCGGTAGGTTGGTCAGATTTTGCGCGCATTAATGAGGATGATTGCCGTTTGTTAACAATCCAATTCCTTACCACTTTGAGAAAATCTGAGGAAGGGATTACTTTTCGCTTTTTAAGAGAGGAGTATTTCCTTTCTTAGAAACAGCTTAGTATCCATTTGGGTTTTAGCAAGCGTTGTAGTTTGGAAGTTGATAAAGTGTTGAGGCTTTTTGTTAGAGAATCCTTTTGGCGGGATATCTCGGGCATCACAGATGGCACTCCCCCTAGAACAAGCCACATCCATAATCCCACTCTCCGTTTCATGCACCGTTGGATTGCTATGACTTTGTTTCCTCGGAATGATCTACGAATTGTTCGCGTTGATGAATTGAAGTTATTATATGCAATGGTTAAAAAGATAAAAGTTTCACCTGTGGTTTTCATGATTGATCAATGGATGGGTGTTTTTAAGAGGCAAGGTCCCATTGAATGTACATCTTTGGTTACCCGCATTTTCGAGTCAATGGGCCTGCTAGATAGTTACCGAGTTGAGTTCCTTCCGCAGCCTCGTCCAACTCTGGATGAGGCCCATTTTATCCAGAGTCATCTTGTTACACATGCCATAGACCAAAAGCTTATTATGGTCTATAATAATAGTACAACTAGAATTCCGTTGCCAGCACCGGAATACTGGTTGTACAGATGCAAAACATTGTTGTTGGAGTTGCAACAAGAAGGTAGGCAAAGCGTGACAGGGAGGGTGACAAGAAGCATGTCCCGACGGGGAGAAGCCGGAGTGCCGCAGGTACAGTCAACATGGGAGCCTCCAACTCCGCCGTACATACCTGAAGGATCGAACTGGGAGCAGCCGCAGCCGCCTCCACCATACATGGCAGGAGGTTTGGGATGGCAAGAAGCGCCGCACGCACAATGGAACCCCCAAGACCCGCGCTATTATCAGTCGTCCAGCTCAACTGGCGGTCCTCCTCCATTCGACGCCCGACGATCATTTTCGGCAAGGGACTTGCGCAGCAGCATGGATGGGTTATCCAATCGCATGGGAACCCTTGAGGTAACCACTCACCGTATTGATGATACGTTAACCCATCATGTGCAGCAGTCGCAAGCTTGGTGGGACCAGTCAGCACAGAACTTCAACACCCTCCAGAATAGCATCCAGGCGGGCAACCAGAACCTAAATGCCTATCTTCGGTTCCAAGGTTTCGACCCGAACGACCCTCGTTACCGCCAGCAGTGAAAAGTCCAGCTTGGGGGAGGACCCCCGTACAGGTAAGTTGTCTAAACCTTTCTCTTTGTTTTCCTTTTGCTTATGTTAAAAAAAATGATGAAAATGGAAATGAATGAAAAATGAAGCTTTGTTTGGAATTGATGAACATTTGCTATGACCTTCCCCTTTTATACAAGTCTCAATAAGGCAGTCATTTATGTCTTGAATTTGTTGGCTTAAATTAATGATTTCCTTGGAAACTTAAAACTTGTGGGTAGCAAATGCTGATTTTGATTCTAGGTTGTTGGGAGCTATGATATAATAAGCTAGAATTGCTTTACTTATCTAAGTGAAACTTGATCTTGGATGATTTGTTTCAAAAAGGACAAAATTCTAGGCTCCTCAGTGAAGAGTGAAATCCTACCACAGCCTCTTATTCCAACCACTTACAAAAAGCATGTGCAATTACTTTAAGTTTTGTCAAGTTCATTGTGATCTTTGTAAGATTTATTTCATGCTCTTAAAATCAGAGTCACGTACACGCCACCATATGTGTGATATTTCTACTCTGGGAGTACGCAGAACATGCCTAGCAATTGTTCACTAGAATAAAGTACTCCAGAACAAAGGGATTTCTCTCCAAAAACCTTTCTAGTCATAAGGCTTAGGCTCTCTATAAAAGAAAAATGAGAATAAAAGATATGGACATAAGTCTAGTCCATGAAAAAAAGAAAAAAAAGAGAGAAAAGAGAAATGGACACATGTGTAGTCCATGAAAAAAAGGGAGCCAAGCTTTATAGCAAAATTTCCTAAAGGAGAGAGATTTCTTAAAGG
Organism: Alloteropsis semialata; assembly: GCA_004135705.1. Classification (NCBI taxonomy): domain Eukaryota; kingdom Viridiplantae; phylum Streptophyta; class Magnoliopsida; order Poales; family Poaceae; genus Alloteropsis; species Alloteropsis semialata. The sequence goes on from CM014274.1 coordinate 60,840,263, forward strand.
AGTTTATTTTCCACTACCACATATCCACACTTGCACACTTTGATTTGAGTGTATGATTTAATTCTTCATTGATCCTGGATTTGACTCAACAAAAGAAGCAATGCATGTGTGAAATAAAAGTTTCCCATTTATGAACCCCACTTGTCTATGCTATTGAGGGAAAGTGAGAGGAGTGATGGTAAGGAGATAAACACAAATGAGTGACTTGAGAGTCACTTGAGGAGCCTTGTTTTCTTTGACAAAAGTTTCTTTAAAAACCTCCGGAGAAAAGGTGGATCTAAGATGTGGGGAGCGTTCTTGCTAAGTTGTTCTAGTTTCCAACCGCCCAAGAGGAAGAAAAAGCTAAAAAGCCCCATTGGTGATAAGGTAAAAAGGAGTGGTTTGATCTTTGCCAACTTAATCAAGTCATGAATTGCATTCTTGTTGAAAATATCTTTTGGGAAGGAAGCAAAACTCTGATCCTAAGTCCCTAACTCTCCAAGCTTTGCTCAGGGACGAGCAAAGGTCTTAGCTTGGGGGAGTTTGTTGGCGCTTGTTAAGTCATGAATATCTTGTAACGCCAACATGATAAAATGAAATAAATTAGCAGTAATCAGTAGGATTTGATTTCAAATAATGTAGTTCCACTTGTACATGGAGTTTATTTGATTGCAGGAGATATGGGCCAAAATATGAAGCAAAACAGAGCCAGGCCCAGGTCGCCCGACCCCACCAGGTCGGCCGACCTGGCCTAATGACCATCCAAGCCCAGCTTTGGCCATGCAGAAGAAGCACAAGTTCCTGTCATCTAGAACGTTGAATCAATGACGGTTACATCCAAGGGATGACAAGAAGGATAAGGAGGTGTACATGGATTGATGGGCCCACATGAGAACCAACAGTTACTCCGAGGATCCATACCCATCTTCCACGAATACAAGGGCCCACATTCCAGCGACCCAGAAGAAGACCGTGGCGAACCACGCCTGGACCAGGTCGACCGACCTGGCCAGGTCGGCCGACTCCGTCCTGTGGCCGTTGCTGTCCTCCCTTCTCGTGCATATCCACACTGACTTCAGGACCAAATCTACGCCGTGGATGAGTACCGTCGGTGCATCTGATGGTCGCGCGACGTCAAGGGATCGGCCGATCCGGGGGTGGACCCAATTGCCCTCAACCGCCTTGTACCAACCCTAAACCGCCTCCAAGTGCTATAAATAGGTGCCCACGCCTCCTGTACAACACACACCAGAAGGAAGAGCTCCAATTTCTACAAGTTATAGTCTTAGTTAGTAGAGAAGTAGTTCTAGGAGTTGAGCTTCTACGGGTTTCCGAAGGAGTCTTGGTAAGCCTAGAGCTCAGTTATCTTGTATCCTTTGCTTATTTGTAAGACTTTGAGCCCTAATGGAAATACTATCTTGCTTATGTTACTTGACTTCTAGTCTTGTGTGTTCATCATATGAGTTGTATGTCTTACACCTTAGTATAGCGGATGCATGTTATGGCAATGGCCCAATGAATCTCTATGATTGTTCTTTACCTTTCCGTACAATTGGTAAAGATGTATTTCATATTGCAAACGTGGTGTTTGGGTTATGGAATACCGTTGGGGATACCCTACTCCACGTATTCAGAGGTAGGCGGCAGGTGGTGACAGCCCTGTCCATCCCTTGTAATCCTCGCCGTTCGGGTTTGGGCGTTTGCAGGCCGTAGTGATAAACATCGTGACAGTACCCTTGGATGAGGGGATCTCACGACTCCTCGATTTGTCCTCTATCATGTATCCCTTATTAAGCTTGTATAGTATATACTTGTAGGAATGTAACCCATTTGTGAGAAGTACATAGAATCCCTAGTTCTCCCTTTGGACCTTCATATTAACTAGACTTACATTCTGAGCAGTGAAACCTTCTGTGTGTCAACCTACCCAATCTTTCATATTATTCTATCCCCTGTCCTAGTTCTGGTATATTGATCATGATATAGTTGATACATTGGATGATATATTATTTTGCCAAATGCTTTCCCTGAGGAAATAAATACGATACTCTGGAATACTCCTGGGTGAAATGCTATAATGTACTTCTGTGCGCTTGCAGAACTTGTGTAACACTAAGATTTATATTAAGGCATCTCTAGTGCCATCACTCCAGTAGTGGTGATGCTAAGAATTGCCAACACCGCCTCAACCGCTGCAAACCGACTCCAAACCGCCTCTCCAAGCTATAAATAGCTGGACTCGGGGCAGGGCTAATCATCATCGAGCAGAAGTGAAGATCCAAGGCGAAGCCCTCCTCATATCCAGAGTAGAAATAGGGAGAGAGTGAGGGAGAGTCTGGAGGAGTCCCGGCCTATCGGCGACCCTCCACCTGTACCTCGACGGATGCGAGCTACTCAGTAAGTATCCGGGATTCAACTAGTAATTAAGTCTGAGTTATAGATAAGTTTAGTCTCTATTGTGCATGTGGATTCGTTGCTTTATTTATAAAGTATTCTAATTTTTGATCAAGGTTAGGATAGCTGATATTATCTTAGGCGTGGTGCTTAGGTGTATATCTGCCCTCGTTTGCCTCGTAGCCCCACGGATTAGTAGAGGTAGGCGGCAGGTGGTGACAGCCTTGTCCGTCCTTTGTAATCCTCCACGTACCGGTACGGCGTAGAGCTGTTGGCCGGCAATTTCCTAGAGGCCTAGGATACCCCGGTGCCTAAAGCAAGCATAGGAGAATTCTCTTAACTATAATCAGAGCCTTAGTGCTAAGTTATCCTCTCTACCCAGCCTTTATATACACTCGATCGATCCGGCTCAGCTTTAGTGATTAGATACACTTTTACGTTCCCTGTGGATTCGATACCTGGTTTACTCACGGGTGAAAGCTACTTCGACAGCCGTGCGCTTGCGGATTTTCTGTTTGCCACTGCTGGTGTCAACAGCAGTATAGCCAGAGTTTGATATTATGAGAATTTGCGGATCATTTCGATCACACTCAATTGGATATTGTCGATCTTCTGGATTTCTTCTAGATCTTCCACATCGGAGCCGGAAACATTCTTGATGCTTTTGTGGACTTGGCGGACCTCCTCCAAGCATTTCTTCAAATTGTCCCGCGCCGATGCGATAGATGCTGGGATTTGATTGAGCTGATCTTGGGTCTCCGACATCTCTTTATGGACTTCATCGAGCCGTTTGAGTAGTTCTGCTTCAATGCCTTGGAGATCTTTGATCCGATTCTCTAGTTGCTTGGTTTGGCTTCCAGGATCTTGATTTGGGCTTGCATAGTTTTCAATTCATCCCGGCCGTCATCACTTTTTGCGTCAAGTCTTGTTGAGCCAATCGCTTCGATATCCTTTGGCGAGCAGCAAAGACTTGAGGCTGGTGGCCTTCAATAAAAGCGGCAGGGATGATTGCGTTTTCCAACTCCGATGGCAATTGGCCTTTCAATTCTTTGAAGATTTGGCGAATCGACTCTGCATCTTCTACGAGGATGGCAATGCTCTTGTTCAGATGGTTCAACATTTCTTGAACTCTTGCCTTGACCTCATCGGAGATGGTGGTGGAGGATTGCGCAGAGTTGACTTCTTCATCTCCGTTTGCGGCGTCCAAGTTGAATGATGCAAAGCTCATGGCTGGAGAATCGTGTGCCTGAAATAAGATGTCACTAAATAGAAGTTATTAATATAATAAGAGGACACATGAGGTTAAATCGGTACCAGTTTAAATTGACCCTCCCGAACATAATCAGGGATGCTTCTATTTGAAGCGTATGGGCTAGCTCAATCGGAGGTGGCCCTGGTGTTGTTGTTGGTTGTTCAGGAATGACCTCCGATTGAACATTTGTAGCTGGTTCTTCTACGATTTGTTGTTCGGGGATCACCTCCGATTGAACATTTGCACTTGGGTCCTCGGCGGTGGGTTGCAGAATGGCAGTCTATAGATGAATCGGTTAGATCAAGTATATATATTTGAAAGAGATATAAATTGGGTTGAGATTACCTGTTGGGCCGATTCTATTTGGATGTCTTGAGCTGGGGCCGGTTGGAGATCGGGCAATGTGATATTTGTTTGCTGAAAAGGGAATTGTTATTGCCGATTTATGTTGAAAAAATTCAAGATATGAATGGAATCGGATTGTTACCGATACTGCCTTAAGGAGCATTCTGGCGCCTTCAGTAGCTTTCTCTACAGTTTCTTCGACAGCCCTGGAAGTTGATTGGCCAAGAATCTTTCCGGTGGGCTGTATATAGAGAAGTTATTTACCTAGGCTATGAACCAGAAAGAAGAATCAGAAGTGTGAAGAAATCGTACCGCATGGCTTTTCTTCAATTTCTTCGGTGCACCCGCTTTAGTGGGGGCGGTTTTCCTCTTGCTTTTGCCATCCATGATATCTGCCAGAGATGGTGCAGAAGAGCCGATTCTTGGGTATGGAGTTTTGACGACGTATCGAATCGGTTTTCCACTATTGCTCACTACTGGCACATTTTCTTCGATTGGCTGTTAGAAGATTGAAATTTAAATTGTGGAGAATTCATTTAAATGAAATTGAATAAAGGTGGAAAGATTTCAAAGAGAACTTATAGGATTTTACATGGCCTCAAAATCGGAGTCTATGAGAGTGCAGAAGGTGGTGGCCGGAAGTCTGAATAAGTGAAGACACAATTCTTTCCACCCAGTTCTATAAAGTCTGGATGCAAAGCTAGTGCATAGCCATTCAGGTATGTCAAAATCGGCTTGGAGAGTAAAAGCCATAATCCGATCCATCTGCAGGTCAGTTGACACCGATTCACGGTGTTTGATTTTCCATAGAGGCCGATCGGGAGTTGACCGAATCCAAGCTGACGAGCTGCCGCTGATGGGTTGTAAAATTCGTAAGACGAAGTCTTGTGGCCGTATGCAAACCAAGGATAGCCAGTGTAATGAAAGATTTCAGAATTGGCATGATCGCTGCAAGTTCATTCTGGATATTGAACAAGGGCAATTCATAATTATGATCGGGATCGGCGTAAGCAAAATAGTCAAAGCGCTCCGATGCGATCTCATGGTAGAAGCTTTCAAAGTAGGTGGCCATATTCTTTGCATCGAGCCTTGATCCAGGGCACACCAACGCTGCTTCTCCAAATGACATGCATCGGCGAACGATCGCATCTTCTTCTTCTGTATGATAATTTGGAAATTGGTGATCTTTGAAGTTGAACTGAAGAGCAGATCGGAACTGGGTATGTAACCACAACTGGATAAACCACCAGAGACCTCCGATGTGTCCGACCGCTTGACCTTCCGAGAGCTTAGCCGATACTTGGTGGAGCAGATGGTAAACTGCGCCAAGGAGGAGACGGTCGAGTGGCACCGATCCGCCGTGAGCCAGTGTCTCTGCAATAGATTGCATATTGGTAGTGGCGCCAAGAGTTGGACCACAGAATACGAATCTTTCTAGCCACATGTTGAGAAAAGCTGCATGCTCTCTGTCTCTGATAGTGCCAGTTTTGCAGTTATCGACAACGTATTTCTTCCAACTTTTGGAGCCTATGCCAACCAGTCTGTGCTCCAAATCACGGATAAGTTTTCTTGGGTTGGAGTTTTCTGTGGTGTTGAGGCCGGTCAGCATGTGCACGTCCATCAATGTTAGGGTCATCGGACCATGGCCAAACAAATAAGTATTGAGGGCATCGGACCAGAAGAGGGAGCTAGAGGCCAGTAAATTTTCATCTTTGGCCATGTCAGCAAGGGATAAAGTAAGGCATTGGTTTATGTTCTTCTCATCCCAGAAGGTTGATTTGGTAGCTTAAATTCTTAGAAACCAGTTTCTCCATCCTGGGACCATTCTGGGCCATGATCGGAACGAGCCTACCCAATCGGAGACTTGAAGGTCCGATCCTTTGAATGGAATTCTCTCCGATTCCATGTTTATCAGGTCCATCGGATCAGGGTCACCCATCGGGCCGAGATAGTACCCAGCCTCAACATGAGAGACGGGGATAACAAGATTGTTCTTAAGATGCCACATTTAGGAGAAATAAAATAACGAATATAGATGTGGAGGCTCGCAGGAAGTCCTAGGAGAAGAATGCAAGAATTAAATGAGAGGATTTTTGGGCATTTTTACCTCAGGAACTTGTGTGTGCTCCGCTTTATCAGCAGGAGCCGCCATTGATGGTGAAATATATCTACAATGAACAGTGACACAAATGTAAGGTTTGAGGAATCACTGAGAAAGTTGCAGTAAAGTCTAGATGCATAATGTGAATCATATGCGGGGGAGTTCCTTACCTGATTCGCGGTGAAAGATTGAAGGATGATGACCAGGTGTTCGCCAGGCAGGAGCTTGCAGAAACGGCAATGGCGGAATGTGCGCACGATAGCAGATGCGAGTTGGGGAAGGAGACGACGGTTCAGGTCTGTATTTATAGGGCTTATGAGAGAAGAAACTGCCCAAGGACCAAGGCGCCGAATTTGTACAGGAATCGAGGGTCGTAACAGTTAAAGGGTGCGAGTTTCCATATGCTGTTCACTGCCAGGGTCATCGTTGCTCGAGAGAATTTTGGAACAAAATAATATTTTATCCCAAAATTGGGGGGCATGTGTTGACAACAGATTTTGACTCGGATAAGATTATGCATGACAGAGTTGCAGCTGAGGCCGAGTCCGATTCTGGGTTAGTCTCCGATTCCAATCAGAGTTCATCCGATAGAGTCTGATTCCGATCAGAGTTTGTCCGATGGAGTCCTAATTGGACACGAAGTAGAAAAGGCCGGAGTACGTACGACTTCTAAAGGGGAGATACGTCTGGAAGATTCTTCAAGGCCTGATTGCGCGACAAGTTGTAATAGTTTTGGTAGATTAAGATTAGTTTGCTTTAAATAAATTAGAGATATTGTCGTAGCCGACAAGAATTAGTTAGATTTCCAGGGTATAAATATAAACCATGTGCCATTGTAAAAAAGTTCACACAACCATACAATACAACACAACTTTCGGCCTCATGTGCCAATAACCTTTTCGTCGAGTTCTTCAGCAAGCAGGGCTGCATCATCTTGACCTCCGGTTTGTCTGTAAGTGCGACACCCTATCGAATTAATTTAGGCTTTAGATGGAGGCGTATCTCCCTTCTTCGTTTAGTTAATTCACCAATTTATCGAGTCATTCTAGGCTTTAGATTGAGGCGTATCGCCCTGCTTTGTTTAGATCGCTCACCCTTTACCGTATCTTATTGATTTTATTCTATCGGCTTACATCTGTTTGGAAGATCTATTCTGCTTTATCATAATTCAAGTTTATAATAGATCTGTTCTTATCGTTTATAAAGCTGATTTAGATTTAATAAGCAAGTTACAAATAGATCTAATTTAAATGAGTTCTTTGATATATATCGATCTATTGGAGTAAGCAAGCTAATCGGTGCCCTGCTAGCAACGCTGTCTCGAAATCGATCCGATTGTTAGTGACATGAGATTCAGTTTGTTTACCGCCTTTGGAAAGATGCATATTAAAGAATGACCTTGAGTTAGATTTATCTCCGATTTGGTTTCCATAGCCGATGGTTTATTTTAATACATGTCATATCTTCACGAATCGGACTCAAGGCCGATGGTTCATGCTCTCGAGTCGGACTCCCCTTTGTGCTGATCCGATTTGCCGGAACGAATCGGGGCTTTGGCTGATGAGTTCCTTGTGGTTTACTGATTAAACTCTACCATGTCAATTTTAGGTCAAATTGACTGGCATGCCACGAACCTCAAGATTTTGGACCTGCACTAAAGTTTAAGCAAATCTTCCAGGCCACAGTGTTAATTTTTGAGAGTCAACGCCTGACTTTTTGGACGTCAACAAGAATGAACACCGAGCGTCGGGGCAGACAGGCCGCCCAAGGGATAAGACCACCATGAGTGTCTGGACACACCGTGACAGAAACAGTAGTCATGTGAACGCACAGATCGTACCCGTGATGGAAGACTGTCGAAGACATTAAAGACGGACTGAGCGCCTCAGAGGGAGGTGCTGCATAGCTCAGAGCTCACGCGCTGTACAGTGCGACCGGGGTCACATGTGTGTAGATAGCACTGGGCTATAGATAGACTCAGAGTCAGGGACCTTCAAGCCATCGGTAGAAATGTGTAGACTCCATTCAGAAAACATGTTGGGAACTTCTCATTGGGTTCATCCACCGATGAGAAACCTTGAGGACTTGAAAGCTTGATGCTAGAAGAGTGCTTGCGATGGTCTTGAGGTGTTAGTGAGCATCTGCGGGCTCTTCCATTTCCTCTTCGCATTGCCTTGGGCCGAGAGCCTTGAAGGGTGAAATGCTTGTAGAGGCGGGGCAAGCTTGGAGGCAGTCTCACGCAACCCTCAAGTTTGGTAGTCTCACCGTTGATCGTCATGATGCTACAAGAGAGCTTGCGACAAGCTCTTGTGGGCGAAGCTTGTTGTGCATGCAACACTTCGCGCAATATTGGCGAGCACCCATAACCGTCATCTTGGCGGTTAATACCTGTCTAGGTTGTACTCGGCAGATATTTGTCCGGCAGTCACCCCGCTTCGTGCGAAGATTGATCACAGTTGATGAACACAGAGACTCGAGATTTTATACTGGTTCGGGCCCTCGAGATCGAGTAATAACCCTGCGTCCAGTTGTTTTCTTGTATTATCTCGGTGAGTATAGATTACAATGGTGTAACAAATACTCTCGGGTGGATTGGCTAAGATTGGGAATACCCTCTACATGAAGGACGCCCCACCATTTATGTCCAGGAAGACATGCCTTACAAGACAAAATAGACCTAAACCAAATAGGACTCTAACTATCATCGGGCTTTCCTTCTGCGATCCAACCGTCGTGTCTTGTTCGGAGTCTTCTTCGCTTGCAGTCGGTAGTCGGCAATCCTAGTGATCGGGCACCTGGGTATTATGGCCTTAACAGTAGCCTCCGAGTTTACCTTGTTCAGAAAAGGTTGTTCCTTTGAGTCGCCTTCGGGTCTTTTTAATCTTTGGGTGATTTTAGGATATGCAAATATCTCGATAATCACTTTAATGCGAGAGCTGGAAAAAGATCCCGAACTCTGAATGGAGAAACCTGCATCTGAATGATAAGGTCAGAGAAAATAAGGGCCATAATTTACTCGAATAAATAATATTCCATCTTGGAAACTGAAACACCAAGGGTTGGTGAATCCTGCCCCGTGCATTTAAACTCCACTACGCACGTCTCCCGAAACTCTAGCAGCGCACGCGCCATAAATCATGGCACTGTTCCAGTTCCTTGATCCACGCGTGAAGCGTCACCCCCGGGGTCTTTAAATATCAAATCCCTTGAATAGATCCGCACTTGAACCATCCCTACTAAGCCTTCCCCCTCTCAACACCATGGGAAGAAGAAACTTAGCCGCAAGTTCAAGTTGCCTTGCCTCCTCTTTGGAGACTCCCCTCGCAGCTCCGCCGAGCCACCGCCCCACATGCTGGAAGGTCCGTCGGCAGTTGCACCACCCCCTGCTCCCCCTCCGGATCCCTTCCTATCTCTCCCTTGGTACGGGGATGAAGGAATCGAGGCTGAACCGCAAGGAGAAGCTCCGGCGATGGCGTTCCCAGCTCCCGAGGCTGCTCCGTCAAGCATCGCCACCGGGATAAGACCCATGTCACAATCTCCAGCCCTGGCAACCCCCATCTCCATCCCTTCTGACGATGAGTCGGAGCAAAGGGTTAGTGGGGCTCGACTGAGGCCAGAGTCCTCACGCGAAGGTGCATCTTCATCTTTCACTCCGTTTGACACCAGCGGCGATGAGGAATTCACCCAGCGCCTCTTTGTCTCCCTGAACCGCAAGCTGATCGGGATTCTAGGAGACAGAGCGCTCGTGGGCCTCGTCTGCGACTCCGAGGAGAAGAACGTGGAGGAGCCTCCACCGCCTGGCGCCACACCGCCTTGATCCTGGTCGACGATGTTCGCTCGTGCCAGGATCGTTGTTTTAAATTTTTAGTTTCAGGATAGTTATCGATCTCCTGTGAAATGTACTCCTTTTGAACCAACAAAGTAATTTCATTGGGAAGATGAAACAATGATCCCTTTCCTGTCTTCGGAACATTTTGCATTAATCAATCTATGGGAACTGTTTATTTAGAGAAAAAAATCCCTCGAACAAAATTTCTCTTGAATAAATCAACTGCTTAACATGTTCGGGAAATTTGCTCCCAGTCAAAGATGATCGGGTTATTTCCTCAGAACATATTATATTCGGTCATTTAAATTTGTTGGCTTCTCCAATAAGCTATCAATCCCAAATGTATTGAATTTCACCTGCACAATTTTCAAAACGATACCCGCCGCAAAGAAAGGAAAGAATCTTTTGACCCAATAGTGACTGCGGATAACGTGGATCAAGGCCATTTTTCTCAGGGTTCGTGCTCCCTCTTGAAACCATAAAGCCCTAAGGCACAGCTGCCTGGTCACCATTTAGGCCTTCGTCTTCTCGCTCGCATCCTCCACAACTCACCATTCCATATTTACTTTACATCATCCGATTTCTCGTTTCTCCAACCCTCCAGCCGCACCTTCGCCGCCATGGTTTCTTCTCGCTAGTCTTCATCCGGAGAAGAATCGTCCCGGGAGCAGAGCAGCGCCGTTGCTCCCGGAAGGGAGTTGCGCAGTGGATCCACCATCTGCACCACCGACAAGTACTGGGACAAATCTACCACCACGGCGAGGCAGCTGCAACAATTGGAGAATATTGGACTGCTCCCTGACACCACCACCTTCCCGCGCCGTCCAGCGAAAGGTCAGCTTTACCCAACACCCAACACTCTTGAGCTTGTGGCGTTCCTTGAGTTCTTCCATTGCGGGTTCAGGGTCTATCCGTCGGATTTCATCCATAGTTTCTGCGATTTCTATAACATAGAACTCGTACACATCAAGCCAGGCGCCATCACTATGCTTAATGTCTTTGCTTTCTTGTGCGAAGCCTGGTTAGGAATTAAGCCATAGCTTAACCTGTGGAGGTATTTTTATGCCCCTGCATTCTACAAGGATCAGCTTATGATCGGGTCGATTGGGTTTTCCTTGAGAGATCGGGATATTTATATCCCCTTTCCAGTGAAAGATTCCTGGAAAGGTTATCAACGCCATTGGTTCTAGATCACTCTTCCCCAAGTCTCTCCGGCAAAAGGGAAACACTTGATGCCTTATCTCAAGGAAGAAACCAAAGCCCTGCCCAATGTCACTCCTGTGATGCAGAAGCATATTGATCGAATTCTAGCTCTCCGTGAAGCGAGTCTGACGGCAGTTCATGTGGCAGAAATCCTCATCTGATGGAGATTCATCCCGCTTATGGCTCATGACCGCTATGCCTACACTTTCACGGGCGATAATGACCCGAACAGGATGAAGCCTGATGATAAGCTATTTTTGCTCTGTTCGGTAATATTTCTGATAGTGTCCGGTCATTTGAAGTGTCATGACTCTTAACTAACAGTTGTCCCAGACTCTAAAGTGACTACTTGCTTGAAGAAGATTCTGAACACCGATATCCCCGATTGGACAGGCGTTCCGCCCCCCTACAGTGCTGACAACCCTGCTCCAGAGGTGAGCTCGTTTTCCAGAAAATATCCCTTCTGTTGTTAGGTGCAATGGTCCTGATTTCCTTTCCCCGAATAGGCTCCCCCTACTATTGACGCTCCCGCCCAAAGCGGAGCCATCAACATAGAGGACGAGGCTGAACCAGCATTGGTCCAGGGCGCAGGGACCCCAACGCCTGGAATGCCTGAGCAGTCTCCTGTCAAGGAAAAGGAGAACCCGATCAGCACCAGAGCTGTCGTCCTTCGAACTTGTAAGCATTCGCGAGACGCTAGTGTGGAGACGGTGACTCCTGGATCGGGGTCTCTTGGGGCACCGGATGCCTCTGAGCTGATTGCCACGCGTGACCCGCCTTGCCCTGATGATCAGGTACCAAGCATGACCATATTCGGGCATTTATTTGCAGCTTTCGATTGTGTAACCAAACTCAAACGTGTTCAGGAGATTTCTCGTCAGGAAATTCGTTCGACCCCACCGCCATCAAAGCCTCTCTCCATTTCTTTGAAGAAATTTAGAGTTACTCTTCCAACATCTGAGTAAGAACTTTGATGGTTCAGCTTCTGTTTGATTAAATCCCCCAAGGGAATTTCTGATTTATTTTTGTTTCAATCAAAACAGGCCCTCCAAGCCCGCAGCTTCTTCTCCGATTAAGCCAGCAGACAAGGAGAAAACTCCCGATCTAAGCGTGACGGCCAGGCCCGATCATGAAGAAGAGTCCGCAGAGGAGCAATGGCGTTTGTTGGACGCTCGTGCCTCGACCGCAGAAGCGTCGGTGACCAGACTGGAAGCCTAAGTTGCCATTCTCCAGTCCGAGAAAGAAGGTACTTGACTCTATTGAGCATGTCTGTTTTTGATTCTTTGTCCCTCAAACTGTTGTTAATACAATGCCTTTGATCCTGTAGCTAACTCCAAGAGCATTGAGGTGCTCGAGAAGAAGAGCTCGGATCTGGAAGGCCAGCTTGCAGCCCAGGACAAGGATGTTGCTAACCTCACCGCTCGTCCTGAAGCTTCAGAGAAACGTGGCCGGACCCTAGAGGGCAAGCTCTTGGAAGGTGCCATTGTTGCAGCGACACACACCGTGGGAGACTTGAAAAGCCATTCTCCCGATCTCGACTCCGCGCTGCTTTCTCAGGGCTTCAAGTGTTCGACTGCGGAGGCGCAGACTTTATTTGATGATCTTGCTCCATTGGTGGACCCCTTTGTCAAGAAACTCGGCCTTCATTTGATCGATTCAGAAGACTCGTCCTGAACTCTGTGATGGAATCCTGTAATAGGGCAAAAACTTGGTGGTTTTAGTCTATGACCTTTATTTTATTTTGTGAAACATATGCTTGCATGTTTTTGTGTAAGTTATAGAGCTAATCGGCCTTTTGTGGCACTTTTTAACTGATAGCTTTAACACAGCTAAATGCCCCACTGCCATAAGCTATTTTGGAATTGTTTAGTTGCTGAGACGCGAGCGGTCTTCTGAATTGTGTAATTTTTTGTAGTCATGGTGTTCGGTATTTTAGCGCGGTTTAGCTTTCTCAATTTAAAAAGCCCGATTCTTGTGAGGTAGTAGTACCATAGTAGTTCCCGGGTTCTTTTGTAGCATGTAGACATGACAGAAATGAGTCTAGAAGTGCTAGTCACAAGAACTTCTTGACCATGTGGGGAGCCCCCGAGCGTCTCGCTTGGGTGCGTAGAATAGGTCTGAAAAATTTTCAGCATAGTAGTCTCTGGCTCTTTGTTAGTATATGCAATATGGTAACAAAGAGTAGAAACAGAATAGAAAAATAGAACCCAGCCCCCGAGCATAATTGTGACGGTGAATAGAGTTTGTAGAAATTATCTTTTGGTTTGTTTGATGTCGGAGATGATGCGGATGATGACTACTCCTGCCAAATTTTTGGATGGGCTTGAACTTGCTTCAATACCATGACTTAAGCATAAAATCTACGTAGTTGGTCCATATTCCACGTGTTTGGCAGTACGTCTCCATCTATCTCCGCGATCCTGTTGGCTCCTGGTCTCACAGTGTCTATTATGATGTAAGGCCCTTGCCACGGAGAGGACAATTTAGTTTTGTCCTTGGCGTGTTGATCAAATTTGAGCACCATGTCACTGATGCTCAGGCTTCTGCTGCAGACATTAGCATCGTGGTATTGTCGTAGCTTTTGTTGGTACTGGGCCACACTGAAAGTGGCTGCATCATGAGCCTCCTCGAGGAGGAGTAGCTCATCGGTCCGTCTGTCGGGCTCTTCTATCTCTGAAAACATTGCCACTCGTGGGTCTTGTAAACGGATATCGGATGGTAGAATTGCTTCAGCTCCATACACCAAGAAGAAAGGTGTTTCGGCTGTTGCACGGTTCATGGTGGTCCTCATCGACCATAGTACTATAGGGACTTCATGAATCCATCGTTTGTCATAAGCTTGCAATTTGTTGAAGATCCTTTTCTTGATACCTTGCAGTACGATGCCGTTAGCACGCTCTACCTGCCCATTTGTTTTTGTGTGATTTACCGATGACCGATCATGCTTTATCCCGTGGTCGTAGCAAAAATCAAAGAATTTTTTACTTTTGAACTGTGTTCCGCTGTCGGAGATTATCCTCTTCGGGACGCCGAATCGTACGACAATGCTCCGCAGGAATTTGACAGCTGCCTCTTTTGTTATTTTCTGAACCGGTTCAGCTTCAACCCATTTTGTAAATGTGTCAATGCCGATGAATAGAAATCTGTAACCCCTGATGGCCCTTGGAAAAGGACCGAGGATGTCTATTCCCCAAGAGGCGAAGGGCCAGGACAGGGGAATAGTGTTTAAGGCTTGCGCATGTTTAGTTTGTTTTCGTGCGAAGAATTGGCATGCCTCACACTTTTTAACTAACTCGCTTGCGTCTTGAAGAGCTGTAGGCCAGTAGAAGCTCTGTCAGAATGCTTTCCCCACTAGATATTGGGAGAAGCGTGGGATCCACAGATTCCTCCGTAAATATCTTGGAGCAAGCTAATGCCCTCGGCCTGTGTGATGCATTTGAGGAGAAGTCCATTGCATGCTATTTTGTAAAGTCGTCCGTCAACCAATTGATAATTCTTGGCTTTACGGTGGATTTTCTCCAGTGTCACATCATCGTCGGGTATAGCTTGGTTTGTGAGGTACGCCCGGATTGGATCCATCCAGTTCTCCTCGTTTCCAACTAGAGCGGTGGCTCAAGCTGTATCGACCAACATAGACTCCTTGATGGATTCGTTGGTTGTTGAAACTATGCCTTTGCCAGGCGCAGTTTTTTTGGTTCGGTAAAGATATCGACACGAATGGTTTAATAAGAACTTCAAGTAACACATTACCTGAAAGTTGTGTGCGTTCGGCAGCTGCTTTTGCCAGCTTATCTGCATCGCTATTGTACTCCCTTTTGACGTGTCGCACTTCAAGCCCATCAAATTTGCTTTTCATCCTCCTGTATGCTTCCAGGTATTGAGCCATGATGTCGCTTCGCGCACTGTACTCCTTCATGTTTTGTTTTGTAGCTAACTCGGAATCTCCTTTCACGAGCAGCCTCTTAATACCCAGAGATGTAGCTATGCGAAGCCCTGTTAAAAGCCCTTCATACTCGACAACATTGTTAGTAGGGGTTGGATCAACAAAATTGATTTATAATGC
Source organism: Alloteropsis semialata (assembly GCA_004135705.1). NCBI lineage: Eukaryota > Viridiplantae > Streptophyta > Magnoliopsida > Poales > Poaceae > Alloteropsis > Alloteropsis semialata. The sequence goes on from CM014274.1 coordinate 60,855,429, forward strand.
ATACCTGATGATGTCATTGTTTGGAGAGATCAGTACCACCCCAGCCCCCGCGCCAGCTCTACAAAATGCTCCGTCATAGAACATGGTCTAATGTTTGAGATTTTGGGTACTTTCTTCGGGTTCGGGATTAGTCCATTCTACGATGAATTCTGCCAGAGCCTGCGACTTGATAGCAGTTTGGGGTATAAATTCGATGTCGTAGCCCTGCAGCTCCACAGACCATTGTGCGATCCTACCCACGGCATCTTGATTATGTAAAATGGTGCCTAGAGTCTAGGTTGATACAACCTTTATCTTGTGGCTCAGAAAATAATGCTTGAGTTTCCTAGAAGTCATTAGCATAGCATATAGTAATTCTGAATCTGAGAGTACCTTGTCTTTGTGTCGTGTAACACCTCGCTTACAAAGTAGACGGGGTGTTGTGTTGTTGACTTTTCCGTGGGTCTTTCAACCACCAGAACAGTACTAACAAACATCGGTGTCGCCGCATCTCTTCTTTGGGTTGTGGCGGGACCAACACGGGCATTTTTCGCAGGTATTGTTTAAATGCCTGGAACGCCTCTTCTGCCTCTACCGACCATTCAAAGCGATCAGTCTTACATAACAGTTTATAAAATGGCATACCTCATTCACCTGACATGGATACTAATCGACTCAGGGACGCCATCATTCCTACTAACTTCTGGACCTTGTGGCGGCTGCATGGAGATTTCATGTCGTCGATTGCCTTGATCTTGTGTGGATTTGCCTCTATACCCCATTAGGATACGAGATAACCGAGGAGCTTGCCCGATGATACACCGAAGGTGCATTTCGCGGGGTTGAGCATCATCCTATTTTTGCGCAAGTTGTCGAATGTTTCGGTTAAGTCAACGATCAGGTCGCCTTTTGACTTACTTTTCACAACAATATCATCTATGTATGCTTCCACATTATGGCTGATTTGGCCTTTGAGAACAATGTGAACATATTTTTGATAAGTGCAACCTGCATTTTTCAGACCAAAAGGCATCTTTATATAGCAATAAACACCGAAGGGAGTTACAAATGCAGTTTTCTCCTCATCGTCAATGCACGCACATGCTGATTTGGTAATACCCCGAATAGGCAACTAGAAAACAAAGCAGCTCGCATCCTAAGGTTGAGTCAACAATTTGATCTATCCTAGGTAATGGATACTCGTCCTTCAGGCAAGCTTTATTCAGATGCGTGTAATCCACGCACATCCGCCACGTTCCATTGGGCTTTTTCACCATGACGGGGTTTGCCAGCCATTCCGAAAAAGGGACTTCTTGAATGAAGCTGGCTTTGAGTAGTCGATTGATTTCTTTGTTAATGGCGTCTCGTTTCTCTGGGGTATATCTTCTTTGCTTTTGCTTGACTGGTTGGACGCCAGTTCATATGCCAAGTTTGTGCTCTATCACCTTCCTAGGGATCCCGGGCATATCGGACAGTTCCCAAGCGAACACGTCTGCGTTTGCCTGGAGGAAAGTAAAGAGCTTGAGTTCCTATTTGTCACCCAGACTAGTGCCCACAATCGTGGTCTTGGTCGGGTCTGCCTCGTCCAGGATCACCGGTTTCGTGCCTGGCTCAACACGCTTCGTTGTTGCTGGCATGATCGGTGAGGCGTCGGTTGGTGACTCGTCCGCCGCTTGGGGTGGCATCCCCTTGTCCAGGGTCTGGTCCACCGAGGTCTACTTCTCTGCGGCGATGTCATCGATCTTTTTGGCCGCCACGGGCACCTGCTTCGCCTTCGCCTTTGATCGGGCTTCGGCTGCCCGGGACGTTTCAGCGACTGCAGTCTGCTCGGCCGCAGCCGGTAGGTTCTTTGTCTTTTTCTTGGTAGGTTCGGCAGCCTTGGCTGGCTCCTGCTCTCCATCCTTGATCATGTCCAAGGTTTTCATGTCACACTGGACTGCACCCTTGCGATCTCCGCAGACGGTGAGTGGGCCCAATGGTCCCGGGATCTTGATCATGGAGTATGCAAAGTGGGCGACCGCCATAAACTTTTTCAAGAATGGCCTACCCAAGATGCAGTTGTAGGCTGATGTTATGTCAGCCACCTCGAAGGTGAGGAATTCTGATCGAATGTTTTTCCCTTCCATGAGGGTCACCTGCAGATCGATCCTTCCCAATGGTAGGGCTTGGATGCCCAGTATAACCCCTAGAAAGGCTTCTCCACTGGGGATAATGACCTCCTCGGGATGCCTAGTTCGTCAAAGGCATTGACATACAACAGGTTGAGGGCACTGCCACTGTCGATCAGGGTTCGACCGACCTTGCGTGACCCGATCCAGGGCTTGATGCACAGTGGTAGCAGTGGCCCGTCGTACAACGTGTCGGGGTGGTCCCTTTGATCGAAGGTGATTGGGACTTCGGACCACCTCAACGGCTGCTTGCGGGGTTCGGTGCTCACAATTTGCCTCTCGACCAGCTTTACCTGGGATTTGGAGGTTCGGGTTGAGCAACCATCGAATATAGTGGTGATCTCCAAGTCTTCGGGGAGTTGTGGCTCATCGTCACAATCCATGTAGTTCGCTTGCCAAGGGTTTTGAGTGGCCTGGTCATGTGGTCCCCCTTGCTGCTGGCTCTTCTCTTCCAGCTTTTGTTTCTTGTACACCGTGCAGTCCACAAAGTGATGCTTCGTCGATCAGTGAATATGGCAGTACATCGGGAGATACTTAGGTTTCCCCTGACGCCAGTATGGGGGCTTCCTGTCCACGGCCATGACTTTCTCTCCCTCGGTCTTGCACTTCTTGTTCTTGTGTTTGTCTTTCTTCTTGCCTTCCCAGGGCGGCTTGCTCTGTTCGGGCTTCCCTTGGACCCGGGCTCGGGCTTCCGCCATCTTGGTGGTCTCTTCGAGGATCCCGTAGAGTTCGGCCACTGTCTTCGGGTTATTCTTGGCAAGTTCCTCCACCGTCCGCTCGTCCCTGCAGCCCTGATTGAAGGCTACAATCACCCAATCATCCACCATGTTAGGGATGGTGTTACGGGTGTCACTAAATCGACGGATGTAGTCTCGAAGGGATTCCCCGGGCTTCTGCACACAGTTGAGCAGATCGCCTTCATGTCCGGGGCGTTTGTAGGTGCCCTGAAAATTGGCCTCAAACGTCTCCCGAAGATGTGCCCACGACTTGATGCTGGCCTCGGGCAGGTTCATGAGCCAGGTTCGGGCTGACCCTTACAGGGCAGTTGGCAAGTAGTTGGCTTTGACGTAATCATCTCCCCCGGTGGCGTCGATGATCGTGGAATAGATCTGGATCCACTCACGGGGGTTGGTCGTTCCATCATAGTTCTCGATGTTGGTAGGATGGAACTTATCTGGCCACCTGACCTTGCGCAAGCTAGGAGAGTATGTGAGGCACTCCCCAGTACCTGTTCGGGAGTCACGTGGTGGTGAATCTGGATGGGACCGATAGTGGCACTCACGTGCTTGGTAATCCTAGTTGTAGTTGACATTTCCCGAGCATCGCAATTTCTGCGATTGCGTTCGAGCTACAGCCTTATGTCACGCCCCTCCTGTGGGCGATACCGAGGATGTCCGTTAACAAATCGGGAGCAAACCAGCTGGGGTTCATCGTGTCTGTTGGACAGAGCTGGTAGTGCGGCAGTGGCAGCCTCTAGTCTTTCCTTGGCCTTGTCCGCTGCTTCCCGAGCCTTCTTGGCAATGGTGGCCATCGGGGTTCCCTCAGCCATAGCTTCCATTGTCTCCAAGAGGGTTCAGATCTGTAGGTTGTCCTATTTGACTGCCTAGAAATCGTTATTGAGATTCCGGGTAGCCAATGAGGATGGAGTTATCAGCGTATGGGACTTGGTCGTCTGAAGGGTTGGTGCGTTGCTGAGACGAGGAATCGCAGGTCTGCACGAGCTGGACGACTAGGCGACAGCACTTTCCATGTTCCCAATAAGCACGTTGATGCGACGATCTTTGGGCCGTTCCGACCCATTGCTCGATCCCCTGTAGTCGAGATCCAACTGTGCAATGCGATCAGCAATGTCTTCGGGAGTTGGTTCCCTGAAGGTGGCGAAAACTTCCTGACCGGTGCATGTGAGATCGGGATCATGGATCCCTGTCAGCTTGACCTCGTAAGCGCCTTGGTGCTCGAACACGAGATCCCCAAATCGGATCTCCCGTGCAGGCACTAGATGGCTTGGAGTGTAGAGATCGGAAGTGGGGGCAGAGCTCTCGATGGCTTCCGATTTGACGGAACTGGGCATGTAGGTCATCGATGAACTCGACGCGTCAGCGAACTAGACTCTGTTGATGATCGGCATGATCTTTCTTCATGCAAGGGCCCCTACCTGGCGCGCCTCTGTCGAGGTTGTACTCGGTAGATATTTGTCCGGTAGACACCCCGCTTCGTGCGAAGATTGATCACAGTTGATGAACACAGAGACTCGGGATTTTATACTGGTTCAGGCCGTCGAGATCGAGTAATAACCCTACGTCCAGTTGTTTGCTTGTATTATCTCGGTGAGTACAGATTACAATGGTGTAACAAATACTCTCTGGTGGATTGGCTAAGATTGGGAATACCCTCTACGTGCAGGACCCCCACCATTTATATCCAGGGAGACGTGCCTTACATGACAAAATAGACCTAAACCGAATAGGACTCTAACTATCATCAGGCTTTCCTTCTGCGATCCAGCTGTCATGTCTTATTCGGAGTCTTTTTCACTTGGAGTCGGTAGTTGGCAATTCTCGTGATCGGGCACCCAGGTATTATAGCCTCAACAATACCTTTGTATCTGCAGACGGCCCATGGCTGGCACCTCTTTGTAATTGTATAGCTCAATTAACCTCTTCTTGTTATCTAGTCTTCACATGTGCTTTGTACTGTCTACAGCCCGGGGGCTATAATACAATGAGCAAAATCGTAGGGCCGAGTCCCCAAATGTCGGGGCTTACCGAGTCACGGAGACCCGTGGGCCGGAGTCGGAATGCCGAGTCCCTGAGCATCGGGGCTGGCCGAGACGCGGAGACCCGTGGACCGGAGTCGGAGTGCTGAGTCCCCGAGCGTCGAGGCTGGCCGAGTCGCAGAGACCTGTTGACCGGAGTCAGAGCACCGAGTCCTCGGGCATCGGGGCTGGCCAAGTCGCGAGGACCCGTTGACCGGAGTCAGAGTGCCTAGTCCCTGAGCATCTGGGCAGGCCGAGTCACGGAGACCCGTTTGACCAGAGTCAGAGCACCGAGTCCCCAAGCATCGGGGCTAGCCGAGTCGCGGAGACTTGTTGACCGGAGTCAGAGTGCCGAGTCCCTGAGCATCGGGGATGGCCGAGTCGCGGAGACTCATTGACCGGATTTAGAGGGCCGAGTTCCTAAGCATCGGGGTTGGCCGAGTCGCGGGGACCCATGGACCGGAGTCAGAGCACCGAGTCCCCGAGCGTCGGGGCTGGCCGAGTCGTGGAGACCCGTTGACCAGAGTCAGAGTGCCTAATCCCCGAGCGTCGGGGCTGGCCGAGTCGTGGAGACCCGTTGACCAGAGTCAGAGTGCCTAATCCCCGAGCATCGAGGATGGCCGAGTCGTGGAGACTCGTTGACCAGGGTCAGAGTGCCGAGTCCCCGAGCATCGGGGCTGGCCGAGTCGTTGGCCAAATAGCCGTTGGCGCGCAGAGAGCCGTTTGCCCGTGATTAACGGTCGTGCCGCAGATTCCGTCCGTTAGTCGTGGCGCCGTTAGGGTAATTTGAACCGTTGAGGGGGGAATAAATCAAATCGACCGCCAGGTTAGGTTTCACCGCAGACATTCCTAGATCCACCGGCCCCGTGCTCCACCGTCGCCCACTGCTGTTCCCCATGCCGCCACTACTTGCCGCCGCCACTGTGACCCATTCGTCCACCGCGTGCCCGCCGCTGCCGAGATCCGTCCACCGCCACCACTTCGACTCACTCCCCACGTCGAGCACCCGTGCATTAAGGGCGGAGATTACGGACCCGTCATCTTCGTTGAAGACAATGGCGTCGGAGGAGAAGGCGCTGTCACCGTCGAGGGCGACGGTTTCGGAGGTCTCTGTGGGCCACGGTGAGGCTGCCGCGGGGAGAAAGGTTTCTGCTGGTGGTACAGTGACTCCTGATGGGGCCCAACCTGAGGCCACGGGAGATGCCACCACCGACGGTGATGGTGCCGACACAAAGCTTGTGACCGCCGCGGGGACAGATGCCATTGTGGAGGCAAGTGCTGCCTCCACCGAGGCCAAGGAGTTGACTGGAGTGCCTGGAGAAGTGCCGTCCCAGGAAGCTGCCTGGGGCCAATCAGTCATGACCGAAGAAAGGCTTCAGGCCATGGTATGGCGAGGCGTGCTGGGGCCCAAGGAAGAGATGCTATGGCGGCCTCCTGGCGACGATGGGCGACCTTGGGAGCGCTCGGAGACAGAGACAGTTGTCTACACCTCCTTTTTTGAGCGTGGCTTCGGGCTGCCGACTGGGGATTTCTTCCGTGGGTTGTTTCACTACTACAGTATTGAGCTAACTCAGTTGAATCCAACCTCCATTCTTTCAATTTTCGTCTTCATTCATATGTGCGAGGCCTTCCTTGAGGTTCCGCCACATTTCAACTTGTGGCAACGGTTATACCGCATGAAAGTGATTGGGGAAGATGCTGGAAAGGGCCCGGCCTGGATAACTGGTGGAGCGGGGTTCTCGTTGAGGCCTGGTATGTCCAAGAGGTATTTCGTGTTGGATATGAATGACTCCAACAAGGGGTGGCGAGTAGAGTGGTTCTATGTTGGAAACCACCCCCTGCTCTGCCGACCCGAACCGGCCATCGGCCAAAGAAGACTGCAGACTGGGAATCACTCCCTGAGGGCGAAGAGCTGCGGGAAGTCGAGGAGCTGTTGCAGCTGATTGCCGAGACAAAGAGGAATGGGCTGACCGCAGCGGCTATCATGATCTCCTTCGTCCGGCGCCTGACGCAACCCATCAAAGACCGGGATCACCTGGGGTACGAGTTCTGGGGCGCCAGGGACCCGACTTGGGAGCAACTCCGGTCAGTATCCATCCCCGAGACCAAGGAGAGGATCTCAGGTTTTATGCAGGGAGAGATCTTCAATCAGGGTGCGCCAGTGCCGTTCTCGTTGCAGAATCCGCCTCCTCCGGTCAGTGTTTCTTTCTAATGTGCCTTATGTTTTGTCGCCGGATGTGTAGTTCTATTTCTGGAGTTCTGAATTGTTGTCTTCATTGCTTTGTAGGAGCGCGCAGTGAAGTACTTTTGCCCAGCTCCATTGCCAAAGGGCAGCGTTCGGCTGGAGAAGCTGATGATGGTGGATGAGGCATCCCGAGCACCTCGCTTGGTGGATGAGGAGCCGACCGAGTGGGAGGCTGGCGACTTGATTCCGGCTCCCCTGGAGGAGTCGGATACGACCAGGTGGCCTAAGCGACTACTGTCGGTACCGGGAAGCAGAGGCGCATGGCCGTGCGCAAGGTGGTGGCATCGAGGTCGACTAGGTTGGCCGCTCGGGAGTCTTCGCCGAAGCAGATGCCCAAGTCGGGACAAGCTGCACGGGCTGAGTCCCAGGCGAGAAAGAGGAGGAGGCTGATATCCTCGGCAAGCGAAGCTGAGGATGAAGCCGATGGGTCCCCCTTGAGCTCGGGCCTGGTTGAGTCTCCCCGGACTAACATTGGTGGTCAGGGGACCCCTTTTGTTCAGTCGGAGACGCAGTCAGAGTCGCTTCCGGCGCGTAGCCCGACGTTGCCGGTATTGCTGAAAAGGATGGAGTTCAAGCATCCGCGGAGGAGCAGGTAAGTTGCTTGTCACATCTTGAACGTCGCCGGAACTATGATATTGAAGCTTGTATTTGTTTTGGATGTAGGCTCGGAAGCTATGGGGGCGGGGCTGGTCTAGTGCCGCTCCCGGGAACGGGCGGCAAGACGTCGTGGTCCGGCCATCCGCCAAGAGCACAGGGTCCGGGGCCGATGTCGAAGTAGGCCTGCCGGAGCAGACGCCAAGTAGCCTGTTGGCCGAGGACCAGGCTCGGCCGCCGAGTCCTCCACACCTCTCTTTGGGGGCGAGCCCCCAGCCGGCGACAAGCGGGAGGAGCTGCCCGAGACGAGTGGCGTGGATGGAGACCCGGGGAGTTTGACGGGTGTGCAAGACCCAATCAGTGGTCCTCCTCCACTCAAGGATGACGATGATCAATGGCTTGGGGAGCAGCTGAGTGCCGGTGCTGGCGCTGCCATGACGCCCAGGGTCGAAGCGGCTGTGGCCGGGCTCAGAGCCGGGCCTAACGCGTCGGCGTTGACTCCGGAGTGCGCCTTGGGGCTTGATATTGTCGACCACATAGACGAGCTTCGAAAGCTGCATAACGTGGCTGGCGTTCTGGATCACGTCGTCAAGGTATGTTTTCTTTTGCTTCATGAATGTTGTTGCCCTTGTAGTGGCTAACTGCCAGCTGTCGTGGTGTAGGATTTCACGGCCCGAGCTGCGAACTAAAAGGCCTAAAACTAGGTCTAATTGGTAGCCGATGTTCAACTAAATCACGGCTTAAACCAGGCATCTCCTGATAACTCTATGCAAAGCAATCAACATATTCTTTCAATAGCTCGATTAATTTAGCTTTATAATCAGCTTCTAAATTTTTGTTTACAAACGTCGGCCTAGGTACAGAATTGTCACCAATATCAACTTCCACTAAAGGATCAGCCGACATTAAACCTTGTCCCAATTTGCTCACATCATCAAAATCGTCAATGGTCTCACACATATTGTTCTTTTGCGCCCGATAGTGCTCAAACCTCTGCTGCAACCATTCTGAACTATTCATTAATTCACAACAAATGGTTTAGCCGATTCTCAACCGGCTTTAGAACAGCAGGCACGAAGCCATCCCTAGTACAACTGATCATCTCATAGTCAAAAATATCTAAACCGGTTAAAAACTTTACATGATCATGTATGGATATAGTGGAACTATCAGCTGCAGCAACGCAAGCCGATATATCACCATGAACCACCTCAACGTCATCGCCAACCCATTGAATAAGAAATTGATGCAAACTAGAAGGTATACATCTATTTGCATGAATCCAATCTCGAATTACCTTGGGCTTCAGCAACGAAGAAAGCAGTAGCCAACGTCTTGCTCCCAATGGTGAGCTCCATAGAGGCGATCCCCTTAGCACCCATAGGTTCACCTCCTCCGACACCACTGACAATCATGTTGGTCTTGATCAGCTTATCATCTGATCCACCTAACTTCTTGAACAAAGAATAAGGCATCAAATTGACAATCGCTCCAGTATCAACAAGCATTCTGGAAACGGGCCTCCCATTAATGTGTCCCTTCATGTACAGTGCCTTAAGATGATTTTCAGAATCCTTTGGCCTTTGAAAAATAGCTTTTTTTGGGCCGAAGTCAAGATGAGCCAATTCTTCCTCCGGAATAACATAATAATCTAAAGAAAGATGCACCATATTGATATCAACATTTATATGCTCAGGTGATGACTCATAATCAACCAATTGTTCATCATCCATGTTCTGCGGATCCGATGAAAAATTTTTATCAAAAGAAGGCATCACAGAAATTTCTGAAACAAGACGAGACTGCTCTGCTTCAGACGAAACCGGTCTGACCGGTTCTGGAGCCAGTTTAACCACTTTTGGGATCGGTCTAACCGCCTCTGATATCGGTTTAACCGCTACTGCGCCAATGTCCTCATCAACATTGATTTTCCACTACTTGCCTAGGGAAACCATGGGCCTATATTTGTTGAACTGTTCATCCCTCTGTCTTTCAAGTTCCTTCTCCCTTTGCTCCTGGCAACGGAGTCATTGCAATTTCCTCCTTTGCGTACGAGTTGAACCTTGAGGATACCATCTTGGCAAGAAACATTTAGAAGTATCAGCATTAACACCACTATTCTCACCTTTCTCAACCATTATATTTTTCGGGACTGACATCTTGACCTCATTGCCAATAACAATCGGTCTCTTGCCGTCATCCTTTGGAACCACATTAATGCTGCCTATCTATATAACATCATTGCCAGTAGTTCTCTCTTGTTCCACGTCCATCTCCTGAACAAGTTCCCCTTTCTTCTTGGGACAATAAACCTGTCGGGGAGGAGAAACCGACTTCCTCTGTGGGAACCGGTAAAACCGACTATCCCAACCAGATGGATGATGAGTCGATCGGTTGTATGAGATCCGCTCTTGCACGGGCTTCCTGGTATTATCCCATACTGGATGAAAAGGATGACATTGCATAGGATAATACGGCATCCACATCCCATTAGGCTCCCATGAAGGATATGAATAATTTGATGATGATGGAGCCCAAGGCATGGCATGATATGGATTATGAGGAGGATACAATGTAACAACATCACCTTTTTGAGTTTTAGCTACTCTAGGAGGTGAAGCACGTCTCTCATGATGCTTTGGTGACATTGCCCTCTTTTTTGATGGCCGATCATCTTCAATTGGCCTTTGATTAACATACTTGGATAACAGCTGATCAAAAGTTGGCTTGTTCTTTGCAAGTTTCCCCTGATCCTTTGCCATATTGATCTTCCAAGTGCCTATCTCCGGACGCTTTGGTTTCAGCATTTTTGGACGCCCCTGCACTGGACCGGTCTGACCGGCTTCAAAGACCGGTTTAACCAGTTTGTTCTGCTCGGCATACTCAAACGATCATTTAGACGGCCCTTGCCCCCTGAGATGAGACGCTTTTGCTATAATCTTGAATGTTTCCCTTCCATCAAGGGTCTTCTGAGACACAACCTCCCTGACTGTATGCTTTCCCTTTTGATTTTTAGGTTTTTCTTCACCAATGACAATATTTTTACCCTTAGTTGATTCGACTTGATGCGGCCAAACCAGTACCTTAGGCTATTGCGTCTCAATGGTGTTGACAGGGAAAGGCATCTTATCCACCTGCATCTCATGAAGGGTCAATCGTCCTTCATTTAGGGTCGATTGCACCTATCGACGGAAAACATTGCAATCATTATCGGTAGCGAAAAAAAATTATGCAACTTACAATATGCATGCCTTTTAAGGTCTTCAGGTGAAGGAATAGGATGAGTTATCTTAATCTTCCCGTTCTTCAACAATTCATCAAATATATGATCACATTTGAAAACATCGAAAGTAAATCGCACTTCTTCTTGCCAATTCTTATGAATTGGCTTAAGAGAAGGACATGTGTACGAATTATTCTTAGAAGGCCAAAGAAGTTCAGCAGCATACACTTCCTTTTCCTCATCGTCTGAACTACTAGAATCATAATCTACAATATGAACATTAGAACGATGTGTTTTATATGCATCCTTAATATTTTTAATTTAGTTTTCAGCACTTATAGCTCTTACTTGTACTTGATTAACCAAAAAGTGATCAAAGCCTTCTATTTTTTTCCTTAATAAAAGATCTCAAACCTTTAAAAGCAACGTCAGCCAGATCTTTTTTAGAAAGAGACAAATTAAAGCACTGGTTTCTAGTTTTCTTGAATCGTTTAAAATAATCAGAAACAGATTCATCCCTTTGTTGTTTAACCGATGTTAGATCTGTCAATTTCAAATGAGTACTCCCACTATAAAAATGATCATGAAATCTTTGTTCTAATTGATTCCATGAATCAATAGAACCAGGAGTCAATGAAGAAAATCAAGCGAAAGCAGTTCCAGTTAAAGATAAAGAAAATAAGTGAACTCTTAAAGCTTCACTAGAACCAGCTTCCCCTAACTGAGCAAGATATTGACTAATGTGTTCCCAAGTAGTTTTATTATTATCACCATTAAACTTTACAAAATCAGGAACACGCCAATTAGCAGGATACGCAGCATTATCAAATTCAGAAGAATATGGTTTTTATATAACCTAGAATTACCCATATCAATGCCGAGCTTATCTTGCATCATATTAGCCAATTCGTCCTTCAATTTTGAAAATTCAGCATATAAATTTGGGAAAACTAACTCTTGCTGCGCTATGGCTGTATTCTGAACTGGAGCAACATGAGGTGTGCGATTAGAAGTTTGCCGCAAATAACGATCATACACATCATTAGGAATTCCATAAGCACTAACACTTTGATTTGGTATAGGAGGCTATGTGTATGCACGTGTAGTAAAATGAGCAGTATGATTGGCAACCTCTTTATTTCGGTTAGGGACTACCCAAGGAGGCATCATGGCAAGTGGTACTGGCTGTTCTTCAAAAGGCACCACAGGACCGGTCTGACCAGTATGGGGAACCGGTTTAACCGGGTTCACCATGTTTGGCGGTTGGTGCTGACCTGGTGGCGGCATTTGCCCTGGATAAAAGTTGGCCGACATACCATATAATGGGTTTTCAGGGTTTTGACCTGGTGTAGCCGACGAACTAGCAGGCATATTCTCATGTTGCACACTAGATGGAATATTATGAGCATAATATGAATCATCTACTAATCTATTGTTATCATATTTATCCATCCTATCCATTAGAGTGCCTAAAAGCTCATCAGTATGTAAAAGTGTAGCACTCATTTTTCTATTGCATTAGAAGAATTGGGATCAGATGGAGATTTGATTACCGGAGGGACTTCCTCAATCTTCTTATCCTTCATAGTGAACATCGGCATTGTGAATTCATGAGTTCTCACCAACTTGCCATGACGATCCTTTCTAAGCCCCATCATAAATTGATTCTTGATGTATTCTTGGGCTGCTTCAAGCTTCTGACGCACCTCATCATTGAGCTCCTCTACAGCTGCCATCACGATGTTTTCCTTGTCGAGTTCTGTATTAGATCCATCTGGCTAGGGTTAGGTAGACCGGTTATAAAAACCAAGATCTCTGTCCCCAGCGGAGTCGCCAAAAATGTGTTGACGCTTGTTTTGGCCAACACACTGAAATTGCGCTACAACGCGTGGATCCGCAATGGATCGAGCTCCAGCAGCAGCTCTGTGAGCAAACTGGTTAAACCGGCCCGGAGACCCGGTTAGACCGGATTCTTAGGGCTGACTGCTTCAACCTAGAATCGCCGGCCCGGGAGGAACCCCATCAGGGCTAGCGTATCTAGGGTTTCTCTGAGATCGGCAGGCCACTCAGAGAGTTGTCAATCACCGTGGAGATGAAGAACGAACAGCACGAAGGGTTGGAAAAGCTAGGGTTTGAAAGAGATGAAAAGTAAAGGTATTTTGTATTAATCGATTGGATAAAAAACTCAATCGGCCATGACCCTTTATATTTATAGGGTGGGGAGGTTTTGCCCCGCAAGAAACACCTTCCACAAGTCGGATTCGTTCCAGAAGTCCAAACCTAACACGACTTGGTCAAAACTGGTTAGACCAAAAATAGAAACCGGTTAGACTGGCCCCGGTGCCAGATCGGCTACAGGACGAGGACCGGTCAGACTGCCCTCAATATCCGATTAGAACAGTCTGTCCAACCAGAACGGCCCTATGCCAATTTTGACTGCTAACAACATCATGGAGGTAAAGTACACGGCCAAGTCAATGCAGCTATGGGGTTTTAAGTATCATCATTATCTGAAAAGTTGAGTCACAAGTAAGGCTGAGTATACTAATACTCCACAAGTCTTACCCGACCGGTGGAATAAAACATTCCGACCCGTAGACATGAAAGGCTTTTGGTTGAGGGGATTGTTTTGCCAAAAAGATACTAAGAGTGAGTCTTCACTTTCAAGTTTTAGCATCCATTTAATGTGAGACTAACCATTAACTAGGTTTGCATTATCCAATTCAAATATGGTGGTGAACAAACAATTAATATTATTCATCAACCATATTCACCATTAAATCCTCATAGTTCTTCTTGCTTAATACAGTGTGAAAAGAGATCAAGCACCTTCATACAACCGCGAAGGATGGACAGCTCGAGTTCATTTTACACCTGTAAATCCCAACTTTGGTCCTTGCTCTACAAGCTCATTGAATCACTCCCATGCTTGGTTGATTCCTTCATCTTCTTCTTGCTTGAAATTGATGATTTGCTTTCACAATTGGATGATCTGGTCCATGGGGAAAAATTTTGTACAAAATGCCTTCATAAGCTCCTCATAATTACCTTTCACCTTGAATGATGTGCACGCATACCATCATTGAAAGCATCTAGGCCCCTAATTTGTGTTTTGGTAATTAATGACAACTATTATGGACTAACGATTTGATTTGAGATATGAAAATAGGGTTAGAGTTGAGATTTGAATCGGTGGATATCATGGTGATATGGGACTCACTTTGGAAAATGGAAGCTCAAGGCAAAGGTAAATGATAGGGTTTTCTATTTTACCAGTCAAGAGGTGATTAGAGGATGAGCATTGATCAGGTTGATAGGCTAGATAGCCATACTATCAAGAGTTGTCAATGTTATTTGCTTGACGGTTCTATAGGAGTTGTTTGGATTGCGACCTGGCAGGCAGCTTGCTGGCCAGGCAGCAATCCTGGCTCAGGCGTCCGAAATCAGACGCCTGGGAGAGCTGCCTAATACAAACATGCCCATAGTGCCACCTTGCTCAAATATTGCATTGCATGCATTTGGATTAGTGGCGTATAAAATGTGAGTTGGGACGACGAGTTTTCATTTAAAACCAGCTAACTCGTTTGTATGGCGGACGGTCTCCCTTTGTGGGGTGGACCATGTTTGGACTTATCCATTTTCAGAGTTGTTTGGAGTGTTTAACATGGCAAGGGTTGACACTGTTCGTAGGGGAGGCGAACTGTCCGCAAGTCTTTATGAAATCATGGGCAGAAACTGAATGTTTCTGGTGTTCCGAAGCTTTTTGACCAGCGGACGGTCCAGCACCTAGGCACGGACGGTCCGCCGGCCACTAACCCCGTGCCACCAGAACCAAAAGTTGTTCTGGTAGGATGAGTTCTTTGTGCGGCGAACTGTCCGTGCAGGGCAGATGGACAGTTCGGCCCTCTCTTCCGTGTGCCACTAGAACCATCCTTGGTTCTATGTGGGGGTCTCCTTTGTACGGTGGACGGTCCGGCCCGTGAGGGCGGACAGTCTGCCAGCTCTTTCTCATGTGCGACCACGGAGGAAGTTTCTCTGATGGTCTGTTCAAGAATGAACGGTGGACGGTCTGGCCTCTCTGAGGCGGACGGTCCTCCCTTGGCATAACGGTCGGTTCTGACAGCATTTATTGCGGTCCTAGCCATTGGGTTTGAACGGCAGACTGTCCGGGCTTTGTGAGGCGGACGGTCCGTGAAAACTTGTTTTTCATGGGTTTCGGAGAGTAACGGCTAGATCATGAAGGTGGCTCTATATACACCTCATGTCTGGCCATGGGCGAGGTCTCTTGGCACTTTGGAAAGCTAACTTGACAGACTTGAGCCCTTCTTCTTCACTCTCTTACTCACTTTGTTTTGAGGTTGCATTTTTGTGAGGTTGATAGCATCCTAGTGCATTGCATCAAGTGTTTGAGCTTTCTGGCACTAGGGAGTACTCAAGCAAATGTCATCGACTTGTTACTCTTGAAGGTTGTCGCCTTCTAGATGGCTTGAAGGTTGTGGAAACCATTGAGCCCTTCAAGAAGATTATGAAGGTGTCTCGGTTGTTCTTGTGAGAGGTTCTTGTGCTAACCTCGTCGGAATGGTGAAGAGAAACTCTAGTGGAATCGAGGTGTGGAGTAGTTCTTGGTCCAAGTTGGTTCATACGTCAAGCGGCGCCTTGATAGAGGAGCGATTGGAACATAGAATCCACCTCAATGTGGATTAGGGGTGACCGGCAAGTCGTCGACACTACAGGAACAATTCATCACTTGTGATCGTTATTTCTATTGCTCAATTACTTTCTTACCATTTACTTTGAACAATTTACATTTCTAGAGATTGAATTGTATCTTGTCATCTGTTGACGCTCATTAGCGACACCTTTTTAGTGCTAATTAAGTGGTGTTTTGGGACCAATTCATATACTAGCCCGCCACTTGGCACTTGAAATAACCCCATTTTCATATATGCATGTATTTTTGGAGGATTTTGGTTTACGCAGGTATTTGAGCTATAAATGAGCACTTTTGGATGAAGACCAAGGTCGTATGTAGCATGGAGGAATATGAAGGCCAAGAACCTAATACGACTCGGATTTCATTCGTTTTCATCTATGGTGAACCAACCTCCAAGAATGTGGAAGGGCAAAGACTTGAAGATAAGGTCGGATGACTTCGGGATCAAGGCGAATCAGGCAGACATTTCGAAAGCTATCAAGACCCAATCTTATCTCGAAGCAACCGATGTCTAATACCCACATGCATTGGCAAATCAATTCCTGGAGGATCAAGGAGCTTGTACGCAAGAGGCGGGCCAAAAAGGCCCTAGGCCGGTCGGCCCAGAGGGCCCCGTGCTGGCCGGCCTAGGCCTTTTCTGCGCCGCCTCGAACTCCCCTTCGAGCTAGGGTTTCCTCGGACTATTTATAGTCCCAATGCCCAGAGGCACGCACATCCATCCACCAGAATTCGGTGAAACCTAGGGCATACACCAAAAGGAGAAGACGGTCGTCACAAGTCCTCGAAGTTGTCTAGGGGATGGCGTAGGCCAACCCTAGCCGCCATGGCCTCCTTGCGTGGTTGAGCCATGGTGGAGTTCACGAGCGAGTTGGAGTCATCAATGGTATGTACTCGGTGGTGGTGATCCAAACACATCTATTATATGAGTAATGTTCTTCATGTCATCCGATCTCTTAGCGACTCAATATCTCCTTCTATGCTTTCTACCTATCATGAATATGATTGTTCCTTAGTCTAATACATAGGTTAGACTATATAACATGTTTTTGTAATCATGGTGATTAGATCTAGTATGTCGACCCTTATTGATATCTAGACGCGTTCACTTGTGGACGTGCCATTGTAACTAACCACGCCGATAGGGAACATCGTGACAGGGTGTAATTCCATGTACGGTGGCGCTCTCGGGAGGTTGACCGGAGGTAAGAGTTTAAAGATGGCTTTGGATGAGATGCATGATGCGCTTACTCTTATTTGGCTAGAACTACAACTAGAAGACGATAGGCTCGTCTACCCCTTTGGTTGCTCTTTACCCTCGCTTATGATTATGGATGTGATCAACCTATACACTCCACTCACATATTATAGGTTTACCCCTTATATACAATCAACACTTAATGCTAGGAATAGATCCATTAGATTAGATGGGAAACCCTAGTAAGTTCATTGTCGATCCACGGATTGATAACCTTGGATGGAATACTCTAAGGGAAAAGCTACGATGATCCGTGCGCTTACGGTTCACAATTGGCGCGTCTAAGGACCGTCAACATCATCCTAGGTTGCAAACCCTCACCTAGACTAGAATGTATAGAAATAATTTTCCCCCTTGTGTTACTAATTAATTTTGAAGTGTTGTGATTTTAGTTCAAACTCCTATTCACCCCCCCCTCTAGTCGGTATCCTAGATCCTACAATCGTTCCGCTTCATCTGCAAGAGAAAATGGAAAAAGATTCCACCTGAACTAAGCTAGTGGTACTCCTTTAAGCTTCACTGTGTTGCACAATCTTGTGAATCTCTCAATATGTCGGTATCGGTTCTCATCCTTCATTCCACTAAAAGGTTTCTCTGTCCACATTCTTCAATTCATACTTGGTGGCAGCAAGCTTCAAATCTTATTTTTGCAAATCAAATTGATCGTTCAAAGGGCTTGTGAAATCCCTCAGTGATTTCTCTTCATGCTTCATGTTATGGATGAGAAGAACCATCTCAAAACACAAACTAAAAAATACTAGAAAATATATGCACAATGGGTTAAGTCTTAGTAGATAATAAAATTAATACAAGAACTAAATGATAAACTGACATTCTCCCAGCAACGGCGCCAAGCGTTAGACCGCAAGCGCACGGATCTATTGTAGCTTTTCTCTTAGAAGTATTCCCCCAAGGTTTATCAATCCAAAGAGCAAGTGGTTTATCGCTAAGTTAATGTACTAACTCTAGTAACTTAAACAAAGGTTTTGTGAATGAAAGTCTAACTAGTGCAAGATGTGGATTATATTGGCAAGCAAAGTTAAAGCGGTAGCCAACTAGACAAAGATAATGTTTGTCCCACAGATCATGCTCGTCTACCCCTTTGGTTGCTCTTTACCCTCGCTTATGATTATGGATGTGATCAACCTATACACTCCACTCACATATTATAGGTTTACCCCTTTATATGCAATCAACACTTAATACTAGGAATAGATCCATTAGATTAGATGAGAAATCTTAGTAAGTTTATTGTCGATCCATGGATTGATAACCTTGGATGGAATACTCTAAGGGAAAAGCTACGATAATACGTGCGCTTGCGGTTCACAATTGGCGTGTCTAAGGACCGTCAACAAGCTTTTTTGGCGCCGTTGCCGGGGATCGGCAACTCGAACCCTAGGGAGATCTATCTAATTTTTCGGACTAACCCAAATTTTTATTATTGCATATACCCTTGTTTTCTTGTTTATGTCCTTGAAAGCAATTGAAAATCTAGACACTAAGCTTGGACTTCAACAAGTCCAAACTCTCTCCCACAAGTTAATGGCTAACGTGAAGATCCGCTCTTTAGTGGTAGGTGCTAACGTTTGTTAGTGGCCCATCATCTGCTATCGAGCCCACACCAAAACAATTGAAGATGAACAAGATATGCCATTGTGTCAATTAATTTTTAAAACTAATGTTTCTTGGAGAATTGTTTGTCCAAGCTTTAGGTGATGAATCATGCCCAGAAGAAGTCGTCGGATCCGATCATCAACATCTATGGAAGGTTGCTGTTGAGACCAGTTTTGCACCTATGATCAGAGAGGTACCATAGAGAAAAATTATAAAATATGAAGCTCCATCAAATCTTCTTTCCAACACATCAAGAATCATAAATTTTGGAGATCGGTGTGAGGATTTATGGTAAAATCTTTCAACACTACGCATTCTAAAATCTGTTCGGGACAGAACGTAGTGCCAGAGCAAAACAAGTGTAACTCTTTCATCCGGAGTCCATTTGGAGTGAATGGGCAGTCGTTGGAAAGAGAATTGGATGCACATTGCAATAGAGTAGAAGTTTGGTACACGTTTAGCACTAGACGAAGAGGAATTCAATGAAGAAAAAGCAGCAGCAAACAACGGAGAAGGTGATGATGATGTCAAGGGATGATTGGAGGTCCTTGAGCACAAAAGATGATGATTTGAAGTTGATCAAAACTGGAGGCAACAAGATTAGAAGCACCATGACACCACCAATCTTCTCCAGTAGGATGCTCAAGAAGCTTCTAATTGAGTGATGCTACCAACGAAGTAAACCACTCAGATCATCGACACAAAGCACAAGGGCCACCCACGATCCCGGCACCTTGGGTAAAGCAAGAACTATGGAGAAGACACATCATTGGAACGCCACTCGCTGGTGAATCAATGATGATGACCTTGAATCCTAAGGATGCACAACACGACGCTCCAAAGACAACAAGATCAAGATCATCAACATCTCCGGATCAATTCACAAGAAGGTATTGTTCGCATCAAAATTCTGTATAACTTCTAACAAGAACAACAGAATATTTTTAGATATTTAAAAACCCCATGAAGTTCTAGTTCCAACGAATCAAGAACCAAGTCAATCGGAGATTTTGACAAGCGGTTATGATTAAAACATCGAAGGTCGTGCATTCTGAAATTTTCTAGGCAGCACGCAGTGCTAAAGTAAAATGGGCATAACTCTCTCGTTTGAACTCCGTTTAAAATGAATGACCACTCGTTGGAAAGATAATTTTATAAACTTTTCATTAGAAATATATTTGGTATATGTTCTATTCTAGACACAGGGGAAAATCCACGAAGAAGATGCAGGACCAACTTGATGAGAACAAGGTAGAGGAGATAATGATGACAACAATGAAGAAGAGCTTGGGCAATGCTTTCATCGAGCGTACATGATCAAATTCAGAAGCTTAGAACAAAATAAAGACCCCCAAGAATATTGGCATATGAAGACACAAGCCGGCGACATTCAATACATGAAGATGTTTAAAGCAAACCACGATGGATTACAAAAGGCAACATCAAGCTGCATGGATACTTTGGATTCTCGCACAAAAGACCATGGCTTCACAACAATGAGAAGGTACGTGAGAAAGTCTAGCTCTATGACTTTAAATGAAGCACTTTGCGGGAGGCAACCCGATCTTTTTGTTTTTTATCTATGAAAGACGATGGTCTATATTGTGCTCTTTAATCGAATCATCAAGTAACATTGTACCATTGCTCTAATAAATGCCACAACTTTATGTTGTATGATCTAAATGTTATTAAGAGAGCACTTTGTTATTTGATCTTGAAAAACTTGTAGACCCTTTTGTGTGCCTATTGCTAGTAGTGTTAGAGTCTTTTTCTTTTGAGTCTTTTTAGAGAGAAATATGAGGTATGACACCACCCTTTGATTCTAAACTTGTGGCTAGTTAATCTAGGCTAACTTTTGTTTTGTTTTTAGACCACCACATCATGCCATTTTGTTCATTCACCTCATGTTGCACTTCATGCCATGTTGTTCTCACCCTTGCATTGCATTGCATGTTTTGTTTTGATCTAACCTTTTGTCAAACCCACCTAAGCCTTCCTATCATCCTGCCAAAAACCAGAGCTAACAAGGGTAGGATTGACTTGTGTTGATCAGCGTGCTACACTATTCGGATTAGCCAAGTCTATCTCTATTCCTTGCCCTAACTGAAAACTTTTACTAGCCTCCCTACAAGATCTTAAACCCTTAGGAAAATCTCTCATACCTATAGCCATCCTAAAACTATAGGTTTTGTATTCCATCCAATGAAACAACCTTTGTTTTTCTTTTTGTTTTCAACCACCTTAGGTAGATTTTTGAAATCTGACTTCTCTCTTCAAAATTCTTGTCTTAAGCCAAAAATATAAGATACCCATGATCCTTCCCCTAAACCTTGTTAGCTTGGTTGATTTGTTCGTTTGATGAATGATTTTCTTGTCGACGATGCTTCACTTCTTATGAAGTGGCTGGCCAGGCTTTGTCGCTCTAAGCAATAACTTTTTAAATGAATTGATTGTAGAACAACATCAAAAGTCTTTTCAACCCTTGCTAAACCTTGTTTTTGCTAACTCTTTGCATTTGCATTTTGCATTCATTCCATCATACCATCATGCATTTGTTAGCTTGGCTCTCTCACAAAACTTTATGATGAATGCTTTCTTATCCATGATAATGCTTCACGTATGGCATTTTTCATTTGCAATCTTGTGTAAATATGGTGTTTAGACATGATCGTGGACCATCATCATTTAGTTTTATAAGCCTTGTTAGCATTTACATTGCATTGGTCAGTTTATAAGATTTGCAATGCGCTCTATTTTTCTTGTGCTATAAGGAATTATTGACCTTGGGATAGACATAGTGTTTTGACCTTAGTTAACAAATCTTTATGACTACGGAAAAAATCAGCAACCTAGTTGTAAACATGGTGTCTAGAACTAGGTGTAAACATTGTCTTTGTTTATATGCTTTCCTCTCATTTGTATACTCACTTTGCACACACGCACACCCATTAGGTTTTTATTTTTCTCTTTTACTAGGTTAATTATGCCACAAGTTCTTAGGGATGTCATTGGTTGTTGTCATTTGCTTATACTCCTGACCGTCACCCCGGGGGTAGTGTGTGCGTCTCAATTGTTTTGCAGGCATGACAAAGAAATCCCATGAATTCATGATCAAAGGCAACCAAGATCATTAACATTTCCGAAGATTGAAAGGGATGCTGCTGTTTTCATCAAAAATCTGCACAAGCTCAGAGCTGTACAAGGAAGAAAAAGTGGATATTCAAAGGCTTCATCAAATTCTCGTTCCAACGCATCCAAGATCAACGAATTTGAAGATCCATACAAGGAGATATGACAAAAACATTGGGCGCTGCGTGTTCTGAAATCAGCTCGGGACAGATTGCAGTGCTGAAATAAAATAGGCATAACTCTCTTGTTCGAACTCCATTTTGGGCTGATGACTCGTTAGAAAGAGAAATTTGTGCACTTTGAAATGGAGCAATGGCTTAGTACATGTTCTGTTCTGGAAGTAGAAGAAAATTTTGTGGAAAACGAGGTAGCAACGAAGACAACAAGCAAGGAGGTGATAACGGTACGAGGAATGGTTGGGACCAAGGCTTAGTGACAATGGGAAGTGGTTGAAGGAAAATTAAGACAACAAAGGTAAAGAAGCATAAAGATAATCTCCAAAAACATGGCCAAAGGACTTCAAGAATCACATGATGGTTCACTATCTTTTTCCACACTTAGCAACATGCTAAGCATGGGGGAGGACTTGTTGGATGAAAAGGAAAAAAAGCCATATGGAGTACAATGATCATGTTCACCACAAGATGCTCACTACTCTTCTTCCATGCTAAGCACAATGCTTAAGAATGGGGGAAGCCGCGCTACACTTCATTGCAAGCATCAAAAAGAACGGTAACTCTACCTGAACCTTCTCTTTGTTCATCTCTTTCTAAATGCTTGTATATATGTATGCCATCGACCATAGGTTAGAAACCTTTGTATATCTCTCTTGTTAATAACATGGCTACTAGGAGGATAACCTAGTTTTGTTTTTGTTTCCAATAAATGAATCACCATCACTTTGTGCTCACCACGATGCAATATTTTGAATGCTTTGCTTATGAAAAAGTGACAAAAGTTGCCGCTTTGTTCTACCTACATGATGTTGTATATGACTTGACCATTTACTCTCTATTAAATGATCTTAAATTGATTAAATACTGGCTCTTTTCTTTGTGGAGGTTAAATGACTAAATTCTAGACCCACATATTCAATGTTGCTCTTTGATTTAAGTTTACCGATAACCTTATGCCTTGTATTGTTTTATTTAAAACTTGATTCTTATGCTATCTAGATTCGTGAATCTCTTGCAAAGTTCTACCTACCAAAGCCTTTACATATACATGGTCTATCATGATGAAACCTTTAGACTTGCAAACTTATATTTTAATGAGTTGGATTAAGATTGATTTCTATGGTTCGAGGCTAAGAAGCTAGCCATTTCATCTTTGCGTACCTTCCTTTTGCTAGCCTTTCTATCCATGTATTACATGATTCTACACCAGAAACTTCGCAAACTTAGCTAGATATCCACCCTAAACCCAAATATCTTTTTGTGATTACCTCCTTTACCATAACCCACAATTGAGTATGGATCAATTTTCTGACAAAAATCCAGAAGAATCGAGTGCTTAATTTAGAGAACATCAATTTGGGAGGCATCAAGAAGAAACTCCCTGAAGATTCAAGTGATTTTCTAGAAGATCAAGATGGACTTTGCGTACTTAGAGAAATAAAAGAAACAAAGATGAAAGAAAATAATGAAAGAAAGAAAGAAAGAAAAAAAGAGAAATAATGCTCCTTAGTTCTTTTAGCTTCATCAAATTCCAAGTGGTTTGAAGACAATTCCATACTCAATTTTCCAACTATGTGCAATCTGATAACGAGGACTCCATTTGTGCCTCGGGATTATCCACTTGCCATTTGCACATGTCCACCTATCTAAATGTGTGTGTTTCATCCCTCTCTCTTCCCAACATTTATTTTTCATGGCCTTTTTGACTAGTCTCGGTAATT
This sequence comes from Alloteropsis semialata, assembly GCA_004135705.1. Taxonomy (NCBI): domain Eukaryota; kingdom Viridiplantae; phylum Streptophyta; class Magnoliopsida; order Poales; family Poaceae; genus Alloteropsis; species Alloteropsis semialata. The sequence continues at coordinate 60,879,005 of CM014274.1, forward strand.
CCAATAGATCTCTCTCTTAGTTTGACAATACTTCAAATATAATATTTTGCTAGGATTGTTTTTTACCTACCAAGCTCCACATAAGCCTTCCACTTTTATGTATGAGTAGAATAGGTTGAAAATAATCTAGTATAGGCTTGAGCGACTTGATGAGATGAGTGTTTCCATGAGCTTTTGTAAGAGAATCTCACCTATGTTGGATATGCATCTTTTTGAAAACCCTTCACGATGGAACAAGATAAAGGTCTAAAGTTCACTTAAATTCAAGAGCATTGCATTTATTTATCATTGTGGCTTGTTCTTTATTGCTAGTCTATCTTCCGTAATGAAAAGTAGATGGTCACAACTTGAACTTTAAATGCTAAACACTTGAGAGCAATGTGTCTTGTTGTGTATAACTAAGTGCAGGGAAGACATTGAAGGGCAACACTGATTTCCTAGTTAAGCAAAGATCCTGGACTTACTCGAGGACGAGCAAGGTTTAAGCATGGGGGGATTGTTGACGCTCGTTAGGGACACCTTTTTAGTGCTAATTAAGTGGTGTTTTAGGACCAATTCATACACTAACCCGCCACTTGGCACTTGAAATAACCCCATTTTTGCATATGCATGCATTTTTGGAGGATTTTGGTTTACGCAGGTATTTGAGCTATAAATGAGCACTTTTGGACAAAGACCAAGGTCGTACGTAGCATGGAGGAATATGAAGGCCAAAAACCTAATACGACTCGGATTTCGTTCGCTCTCATATATGGTGAACCAACCTCCAAGAATGTGGAAGGGCAAAAACTTGAAGATAAGGTCGGATGACTTCGGGATCAAGGTGAATCAGGCAGACATTTGGAAAGCTATCAAGACCCAATCTTATCCTGAAGCAACCGAGGTCTAATACCCACATGCATTGGCAAATCAATTCCTGGAGGATCAAGGAGCTTGCACGCAAGAGGCGGGCCAAAAAGGCCCTAGGCCGGCCGGCCCAGAGGGGCCCGTGCCTGTCGGCCTAGGCCTTTTCTGTGTCGCCTCGACCTCCCCTTCGAGCTAGGGTTTCCTCAGACTATTTATAGCCCCGATACCCGGAGGCACGCACATCCGTCCACCAGAATTCGGCGAAACCTAGGGCATACACCAAAAGGAGACGATGGCCGCCGCAAGTCCTCGAAGTTGTCTAGGGGATGGCTTAGGCCAACCCTAGCCGCCATGGCCTCCCTGCGTGGTTGTGACATGGTGGAGTTCACGAGCTAGTTGGAGTCATCAATGGTATGTACTCGGTGGCGATGATCCAAACACATCTATTATATGAGTAATGTTCTTCATGTCATCCGATCTCTTAGCGACTCAATATCTCCTTCTATGCTTTCTACCTATCATGAATATGATTGTTCCTTAGTCTAATACATAGGTTAGACTATATAGCATGCTTTATGTAATCATGGTGATTAGATTTAGTATGTCGACCCTTCATGATATCTAAACATGTTCACTTGTGGATGTGCCCTTGTAACTAACCACGCCGATAGGGAGCATCGTGACAGGGTATGATCCCGTGTACGGTGGCGTTCTCGGGAGGTTAACCGGAGGTAAGAGTTTAAAGATGGCTTTGGATGAGATGCATGATGCGCTTACTGTTATTTGGCTAGAACTACAACTAGAAGACGATAGGCTCGTCTACCCCTTTGGTTGCTCTTTACCCTCGCCTATGATTATGGATGTGATCAACCTATACACTCCACTCACATATTATAGGTTTACCCCTTTATATACAATCAACACTAAATGCTAGGAATAGATCCATTAGATTAGATGGGAAACCCTAGTAAGTTTATTGTTGATCCACGAATTGATAACCTTGGATGGAATACTCTAAGGGAAAAGCTACGATGATCCGTGCGCTTACGGTTCACAATTGGCGCGTCTAAGGACCGTCAACATCATCCTAGGTTGCAAACCCTCACCTAGACTAGAATGTATAGAAATAATTTTCCCCCTTGTGTTACTAATTAATTTTGAAGTGTTGTGATTTTAGTTCAAACTCCTATTCACCCCCCCCCTCTAGTCGGTATCCTAGATCCTACAATCGTTCCGCTTCATCTGCAAGAGAAAATGGAAAAAGATTCCACCTGAACTAAGCTAGTGGTACTCCTTTAAGCTTCACTGTGTTGCACAATCTTGTGAATCTCTCAATATGTCGGTATCGGTTCTCATCCTTCATTCCACTAAAAGGTTTCTCTGTCCACATTCTTCAATTCATACTTGGTGGCAGCAAGCTTCAAATCTTATTTTTGCAAATCAAATTGGTCGTTCAAAGGGCTTACAAAATCCCTCAGTGATTTCTCTTCATGCTTCATGTTATGGACGAGAAGAGCCATCTCAAAACACAAACTAAAAAATACTAGAAAATATGCACAATGGGTTAAGTCTTAGCAGATAATAAAATTAATGCAAGAACTAAATGATAAACTGACTTTCTCCCAGCAACGGCGCCAAAAAAAGCTTTTTTGTGCCGGCTAGCGACACCAAGTGTTAGATCGCAAGTGCACGGATCTATTGTAGCTTTTCTCTTAGAAGTATTCCCCAAGGTTTATCAATCCAAAGAGCAAGTGGTTTATCGCTAAGTTAATGTACTAACTCTAGTAACTTAAACAAAGGTTTTGTGAATGAAAGTCTAACTAGTGCAAGATGTGGATTATATTGGCAAGCAAAGTTAAAGCGGTAGCCGATTAGACAAAGATAATGTTTGTCCCACAGATCATGATCACTTGGATACGCATCTACTATGCAAATGGTACTGATATAACATGCTACTCAAGGATTATGCATGCGTTTAACCTTTTCCCTCTTGCATACTGTCACAACACAGGGGTAACCAACTATCAACCGACTATGCACGCTGCAAAGCTATCGGTAAGAATGCAAAAGGTAATCCAACTATGAACGGCGGCCACCAAATGATCAAGCATAAAGAACTCATATATGCAGTACCAAGATAACACATAGATGAATAACAAGCATAACAATTACATATCAATATCTCCCTAATGATCCAAGGGACAAACAACGACAATTACCCCATGATATTATACACATTGATGCACAAAGGGGTCATGCAGTCCCTGGTGAAGTTCTCCAATGAAGGGGTGGCGAGCGGAGGAAAAACCTCCCTGTGCCGATCAGCATAGGGGGCCTATGCAAATCAGCACGGCAGCCTTCGGTGCCCTCTAATTCTCTTGTTGCTCCAGGTTGATCCTCCCTCTGTTGCTCGACTTGCCGCGGCGTTGGATCTGGTGTTGGCGGCGGTTTTGGAGTGGAACTAGGTTAGTAGTTCCTTCCTCTAGAGGCTCTCACCTAGGTGCTATTTATAGTTGTTTGAAGTCGGTTCTAGGCGCATGGGCATTGTGGGAAACCCTAGAAATAATGTGGGCTTTGATGTGCAGCAAAGATGGGCTGAACCGGGGCAAAGTGGGCCCATGCCGATCGGCACAAGGGCCTCTGCCGATTGGCACAGAGCCACTTTGTGGCCCCACGTGTCCATCTTCCTCTTGTAGCTTCCCCATGTTGTCTATGATCCATCCCCATGCAAATATCATGCAGAAAACATCTTGTTTATGTCACTTTTCCTACAAATTCACAACATGATCCAAAATCAAATTCACAACATGATCCAAAATGCAACACATATTTGAATATGGGGTTATTTTAGGTGCCAAGTGGCAGGTTAGGATATAAATTAGCAAAAACACCACCCAAACAACAATTAATTGGTGTCTATAAGAGACACCAACACTCATCACCATGAACGAACTTGAACACTTACGCATCAGGAGTCGTATCCGTCAAGGTACAAGCTGGAAGAAGGCCGACAACACAAGAATTTCTCCTAAACTTCTCATGCATTCCCTATCTACGCTACCGAAGTAGCTCTAAGCCTAAAGTGGAGGTCCTTCTCTTCTCTTCTTCTTGTTGTGTGTGTTGAATGTCCTCCGCTCCTCCTTTTTTAGGTGTTAGAGGCGGTTCCTGGGAGGAGTAGAAATTGAAGCAAGCCTCAGCGCCAAAGGTAGAGCGTGAGAGAGCCTCCTGCCAATGTTTGGCGCGCGCAAAGGTTGTCCAAGTTCGGACCCTGGATGGTGCATCCGCGTGTTGGTCCTTTTCTAGCTAGCTGGCAAGTGGACCTAGGGTATATTCCCATGGGATTGGGGTCTTGTGCATGACATGTGGCCTCTTTGATCTATGCTTGAGTATGGTGTGTTTTTTGGTGTGTCAAACATGTTTTCACCCAATTTTGCATCTACGTTTATCTGTTTTCAACAATTCACCCAAACTTGTGGAATTTATTAAAATAAAGTCCTATTTCTATGTTGGTGATTGACATGTTGTGTTTTATTATGAAGGCTGACGGTTGGACATGGCATGTAAGCACCGTCAACTGGCACCCATGTCAGGTGCAGCCTACTAAACACTGTCTTCATATGAGCGTTTGGATAGTTGGTTGGGCCCACATGATATGCAGCCTACCAAACACCTTCCTAACCTAGCCTAGCCCAAACGAGCATACCTACCAAACACGCATACCTACAACCCATAGGTCTGGTTTCGTGAGCCTGGTTCTGGAAAAAAAGCATGGCTGAAGGCAGTCTCCCTGCCAAACAGAAAACACCACCCTTGTGCGAACTCCAAGGGCACGATTGGTAGCCCGGCCAGACCTCCAGCCAGGCCCAACAGCTGCAACTGGCTTTGTTTGGTGTCCTACACGCCTTCAGGGGCCAGGCCTAGTCAGTGCAAAAGGAGCCCACAAGGTTGCATGCGTGGAATGAAAATCGATTTTGTTCCACGTGGTGCAGGTGCTAGTGGGCCGTGTGGGTAGGACGGGAGACAACGACCCATTGTGCCTTTTTTTGGGCTGGCTAAGTTTACTGCCCGCCTCCCGTATATGGTGTGCGCCACCGACAACCGGCCTCCTCCTCAGCTCCTCCTCGCCTTTGCAGTGCATTTTCACCTCTCCTCTCGTCTCTGTTGTTCGCACTTGATACGACTCTCCTCTCCACTCTTCTCGGTGGGTTGCGGGGTTCCAACATAGGCGATCGGGAGGTGAGGTGAAGGCTGCACGTGAAGTTGTCTGTGCTCTCCATCACTGGTGAGCGTGAGGTCTCCTTCCTCGGGGATTATGAGGTCTTCGTCACCCTGGATATGTCCTACATCTTCATCACCAAGCAAATCTGCTACCTCTTCGTCCCCGATGAAAGGTGCTACCTCTTTGTTCCCAGTGTACCTGCTTCCTCTTTGTCGCCAAGCATATTTGCTTTGTCTTCATCCAGTTCGAGATCTCTCCATCAAGCTAAGCTACTTCCTCTTCTTCCCTACAATGATTGTGTTTATCTTCATTGAGGTATGCCACAGATCTGCACCCTTCTAGCGATACCAATGTCGATTAGGCTAGCTAGTGATGGGTTTGGGCCTCCTGTGATGGTGTATTGTTCGATCTTGTCAATTTCTTGTGGATTCTTTTATGGATTTGTAGATTCCATGCGATTGGGTTGGCTTACTTGAAGTGGATGTGCCTATTTGTTATGGTATGTGGGGTTCTGAAAGGAATCGATACTCGTGATAGCCTAAGAGGGGGAGGGGTGAATTAGGCTTTCTAAAAACTTAACCTACCACTTGCCTCTAATTGCACAAAATAAAACTGAGACATATCTAGATGTGCAACTAAAGTTTCTTCTAGAGTTAGCACCCACCCAAAAGAGTTTTGCAACCTAAAGCCAATCCTATTCAAAATACTACTCTACAAAAGTAAAGGCACACAAGTTGCAAGTATGAAATGTGAAAGCTTAAAGAAGGGTTAGAGGGATGCAAACTTGACACGAAGATTTATCCCGGGGTTCGGCTAATGCCTACTCCACGTTGGAGCTCCACAAAGGATGTGCTCCCGGTCACCAAGTCTTGCTTCCCGGTCAAGGCCTTGAGCTCGCCACAAAGGCTCCCCAAGAAGGATGATGAGCAAGTCACTAAGATATTGCTCACATCAACCTACTCTCCTGGAGATCTTGACGCCGCCTTCACTATGGAGCTTTTCCACCAATGAGGGGTTTCCTTGTCCCCTGCACAACGCCGTCGAAGCCGCTCCACACTAAGCCGGAGGGTCGAAGACCTACCGGCGAGTCACCAAGACTCCAAGGGCCCATCACACCGAGATTACAAGGGTTGGTTCACTCTAGAACCAAGCACAAGGCTCAACACCTTGCAAGCACTCTCACTAGGCCTATCCTAGCTCTCTCACTTAATATGGATGATCAATGTAGCACAAATGGTGGCTTGGTTGTCTTTTGGGTGTAGATGAACTTCTTTGGACTCCAGCAGCTTGAAATGGCCGAATGGGGGTGGTATTTATAGCCCAAAGGGTCAGACTAGCCATTGCTCAAAAGGTATATAGAAACTGTGAAAGTTGTATAATCCGCCGTGCACCATACCTCCATCGGCGTATAATACGTCGTGTGCTTTTCCAACGGCTGAAACCACTTTTCCAACAGCAACTTGCACACACTGTATACTTCTCAACTAGTATGATGTGCGTCGGTGTATCATACGTTGTATGATTTTGTCCAACTTCGGCTTGACATTGTCTCTATGTAACTTGTACGCCGATAGTACGTTGTGGGTTGCCGTATAATACATCGTGTAGAATTCTTCAGTGCCTGCCCTAATACACACGCCGTATATTCCACTGTGTGTACAAACAGTAACACCGGACTATACGTCGTGTTCTTCTTCAAGACTCCTAGTGCATGCCATATGCTTCCAACTTGTACGCCGTGCATCGCCGTATAATACGACGTGCAGTATCTTCACTGTTCGGCTTGATCACCCCTACATGCTGTATGCTTCTCAACATATGCGCCGATGGTCAGCGTATCATACACCGTGTTACTTTTCTGCGGGCTGATCCTATTCAATTAATTCATGCCCTTTCATGGTTTCTCATGCCAATACCATGTCTTGGATGCTCTAAAATAAGATTCTCTAGTTTTTGGCTATGACTTAGAGTCATCCTTGGGACGTAATTTTCTATGTATGTCACTTAACAAACGTGTTAGTCCCAACGACTATGTTGTCATTCAATCAACAAAATCACAATATAATGGCACATGTGGTCATTTTCCTTCCATGTTCCGGGTGAAAGGTTAGGGTTCCTGAGAAGGGTATATATATATATATATATATACTTGTTTCTATTTCTTAGATGTTTTGTGTTTCCATGTGACATTTTTGGGCTCCTATGAAGGGATCTCGTTGATCTAGTGTTTTCTTGTTCGATTAGTGGGGATCCTCGCCGGATATGCATGATACAGTTTACATCTTCACTACTGGTTGGGTTATAACTACTATTTTTGTTAGATATATTTCAACTAGCCTATGATTTTTGTGTAGTTATACCTATTATTTTTGTTAGATATATTTCAAGTAGCACTTGATTTCTGTGCAGTTATACCATGGATGTTGATCATATTGAAGTGACAATGTTCATATGTTATGTCTGTCATGTTGTGGAGGATCCTCAATTAGGCTATTTTGTAGACCTGAGTACTTCCTGCCCGGCCCGGCCGAAGCCCAATGGGTTTTGGTCCGCCCATGATGCTTAATGGGATAGGCTTGAAGAGAGCAAATAAAGTTTGAATTTTTTTCCTTGGTCCGAGCTCACCTCGAACTATTTATATGAATTATTTTCTCATTGAAAAAGAGCAGGCTCATGGTATGGGCGTGGGCGAGATTCTTAAGGCCCCAACAAACAGGTTCTTTTCGGTCCAGCCTGCAAAATGCTTAAGTCTACTAATTTGGTAGCAGTCATAGTTGTGATCCCTATGAAATATGAGTTGGTTTTCTAGGTCAGTGATGTCTAGTAGGAGCTGTTTGGGGCACTCTTTGTAGCTACTGTGGCTAGGATCATTCAATGCATATGTCTTGCACCTATTGAATTTGCTACCAATAATGATGCCTTGCTGATTTCAAGAAATGTTCTACTCATGCTATTCTACTCATGCTACTCTTGTTCGTCATCGAGTCATGGCTCAATATACATGCCCTAAAGTGAAATTACCATGTAATTTCGATGTATTGTGTTTCGTATGTAAACTTGGATCACTTGTATGGGTGCCCCCTAATTATTTAAGTATTTGATATTGCATTTTGTGTTTTTTTCATCTGCGATGTTAATGTGAGTCCTTGTGCAAGGAGGGGTAACCTTCAACATTTCCTAGATCAGGTGAGGGCATTTATCATCTGTATAGGCTACCAAACACCACTTTAGATGGCAGCTTGGGTTTATTTATATGGGCTTCAATGTAACATCCTGGCCCTGGGCTTGTTGACAGCCCTTAGGCATGCCAATTACGAACCGCAAGCGCACGGATCGGTTGTAGCTTTTCCCTTGAAGTATTCCCCCAAGGTTTATCAATCCACGGAACAAGGGATTTCTACGCTTAACCTAGCACTAATGATGTTAGCAAGAGAGTTCTTTTGATTGAATAGCGATGTATGAATCTAAGAACAATCGAACCTAATCAATGTTACGAGCAGTAGAGAGGAGTACACAAGGTATGGAAGCATTTGCCCATAGGGTCTAGGATCACTATGAGATGTAATCGCCAAGCAAGATAAAACCAATCTAATCTATCAATAACATGTGAGCCAAACTCAACACTTTCCCTCCCACATACTGTCACTACACGAGGGTACTCACCTATCGAGCTATAGGAACACGAATTGTTGATGCGATCTAAGTATGCGAAGCAACGAGCAATGCATACCCATAGAGCTGTCGGCCGGCTATTAGGATGAAAAGTACCATCAACTAAGAACATGATAGATTGATCTCGTAAAAGAATTCGGCAATTACAAATCAAGATCTCCTTACAATCCCATGGACAAACGAGGACTTTACCCCCATGAAGCTAAGCATGACGTCGCGATTCATAGTGTGGAAGCCTCCGACGAAGATGAGCTCCTCGCTGTCCTCCAACTTGAGACGGTGTCCGGACGACGGGTAGGACCTCCGGCAGCGTCTCCTCCTTGTGTTTCTATCCAATGATGGCTTTAGATCTAATCTTCTCGATGGCTCATGCGATGAATGACATGACGGCGCCCTCGGGGTGTTTATATAGGTCTTCGATGGATGTCGGCGGCCGGAACCCTTAGGGTTTACGTTTGCTTCGTGCTGAAGAAAAGGGAGTACGAACGGGCTCCGGAACAGGCCAGGCCGGCCGGCCCAAAGCCTCTATGCCGGCCGGCCTGGGGTCCTTTTGGCTCCTCTGCTCTCCATCTTTCGCGGGCTGATCCTCCTACTCAATCCTTATCCATGTGGGTGCTTTGGTCCACCTCAAACTCCGCCAAATATATCGTATTTCCTGCAAATTCACAACATAGTCCAAAATACAAGACATACTCAAAAACGGGGTTATTTCATATGCCAAGTGGCGGGTTAGTATAAGAATTAGTCCAAAACCAATGCCAAATCAGCCCTAAAAGTGTACCAATAACGACCGTCAATAATCCCCCCATGCTTGGCTTTTGCTCGTCCTCGAGTAAATCAAGCTATTAAAATCTTCCAACGTGGTTGCACAAAAGCTCTTGCTCTGCAAAACATACTTAAACAAACAAGTCTAACCAAAGATCTTCAAGTAAATGTCAGTGGAGCGATGAGGATAATCAAAGTATGGGCGTTCAAAAATCTATCCAAAACATTACTCCACAACCACTTACCTTTAGCTAGAAATCTTGAAAATCAACAACACTTACTTTCTTGCTTTCCTTGGAGGTTTTTCTTAGGTTTTGAAAACAATCTCCCTGCAACAAGAGTTAAACCAAAGTTCTTGCGCAAGTCCTTTCAAGTCTCTCAATTTAAGTGGCTATCCTACTTTGCAAGCTCTCAACTCACAACTCAAATATAAGTGGCTATCCTATTGGGTATGTAAACTCTCATCTCACCACATAAGTCTCTCAAGTATAAGTGGAGTTGTAGGTAGGGCTAGCAAAGTAAATACACATATTGTCAAATTAAGAAATCTTTCTAACGGTTGCTTACCTTCTGATCATGAGAATGTTACCATAATATGAGGGGTTTCAAGGATAAGAAGATTTAGAATGGTGAACATGTGCAAGGGCATATAAAAATTGACTTCAAGGCACAAGAGACGTCCTCGTTGTCGGATTGCACATGGTTGGAAAAGAAGATTTGTTTTCAACAATGAGGCGGTCTTCCTTTGCACTTCTCTTATTCTTCCAACTATAGAACTCTCCCTCTTTTATTGCATTTTTCTCCTTTCTTCCTTTTCCTCATATTTATATATATATAAATATTTTTTTATCTTTTCTTCTTCTTTCTTTCTTTCATTCTTGAATTTTTCTTCTCTTCTTCGAACCTCCCTTGAATAATTCCTCATGCAAATGGGCAAATAAAACACCGAAGAAACTCCACAATTTTTTGGAGCTCGAACCGCAGCTGGAGGGGGCTAGGCCGGCCGGCTCAAAGAGTCTAGGCCGGCCGGCCTAGGGTCTCCCCAGCTCGGTTCCAGTTCAATCTTTTTGTACTCCTTTCTTGCTCTCTTCTCAGATTATATTTTATTCAAACTTCACCCAGAAAGAGAACAAATCTTCTGATAATGGGTTGTGTTCAGGGAAAAGATAATAAAATAACATAAATTTGGGTTCGGGTTTTGGAATCCGATAGATCATATGAGTTGTTCCAATGAAGAACTCTCATTACCGAATATTGACGAGGCTAGCAAATAAGAGATAAGATAATCAAGGACATGATCATTGCTCAAAATTAAAACTTCCGAGAGAAAGAAATCCTAACTCAACTCATTGCACCTCCAATGCTTATGGTGGAACGATTATATAGTGGCTTTGGTAGGTATAGGATATAACTCTCAACTTGACAAGAACTAGACCAACCTTGCATTTGCGGGGGTTTTAAAAGAGTGATAAAATAAATTTCCTCCAATTCTAGCCTTGCTAGCAAGTATCATCAAAAACCAAGCACTAGTTCAAGATTGGGTATGGGTATTTGTAAGGATAAATCAAATAATAAGCTCCACAACTAAGATTCAATTCCTAGATAATGCTCATGAACAAGTACTTTAAAGAAATAAGGTAAAAATTTGAATGCATAAGTAAATTTGCTCGATCCAACAATTATTTAAAAGACTCTTTTTATTGATTTTCTTGACTCAACGCTAAATTAGGACTCTCACATACGCTAATTTAAGACTCTCACACAAAGACTCACACTAATATTAAGACTCTCAAAATCACACCAACTAGCTCTCGGCGAAAAACGGCTAAAGAAAATTTAAAAACACGACGCGTCACACCTCTCCCCATGCTTAGATTTTACGACGTCCTCGTCGTAAGAAAATAGATCACACGGGTGAGACGCTCGCAAACTTCTTCAATGGCACCCCGGGCAATTGCACTTAGCACGGTTGCTACTCCCTTCTCCTTGCTTCTTCAAGTTCCCATACATACTAAAAAGGATCCTCACATTGCGGTTGAGGAACTTGAAGTCACCATCCGATTGCCGCTTAAGATCTTCCACCTTTTGATTAAGCAACTCCAAAGATTGGAGGCACTCATCTAGGGCTTTGAAAAGTGAATGAATATTCTCATGGCAAGGACGGCAACACCCATTGTGATGCTCGGGGGAGTTTGGATCCTCGCCGCCCTCGGGTTCATCTTCTTTAGGCTCATCACGGCGATTCTCCTCCGGCTTGTCCACTTCTTTTGGTTCATCCTCCCATATGTACCCGTCGCCGTCATTGCATCCGGCAGCGCCCCACAAAGCGGCACTCTGATCGTCTTCCCAATCGCTATCCCCTCCAAAGTCCTTGGGCTCAGGAGTTTTCTCCATGTAGCTCTTCCTCTTCACGCCAAGGAGGCGTTTAGAGCGCATTGGGAGGACGATGACAGAGCGGGTCTCGATGCTAGCTTCGTCGTCACTCGAGATGATGACGGGATGGTGTTCGGCGATCTTTTTGCTAGGCACCTTCCCTCCCATGCGCATACGAGCTTGAGTGGGGAATTTCTTCACGCAGGGGAACTTGAGGTCGCAGGTCTTAGCCTCCAGGCGAAGGAGCTCGCCTGCCGCCCCAGGAAGGACCTGGGCCGGCCGGCCTGGTGAGGGTGTGCCGGCCGGCACACCCCCCTCCTTCGTCGCCAACGCTTAAACTTCGACGCCCATGCTCATGGATGATGCCCTAGCTCTTTTGGTTCACGAGGTGGCGGTTGTAGATTGGAAAAAGATGTGAATTTAGATCCCCATGGTGTCTCTATTTATGTCCCAGAAATCTTGAACGAAAAGTCCAATCTTTCCAAGTTTAAACTGCGCAAACTCCTGGACACCGGTTTAAACTTTTCTAATCTCCAACATACCAAAAGATGAAGCAAAACCGAACCCGAAAAGGGGTAGGCCGGCCGGCCTGGGGGTTTTTTGCCCCCCCCCCCCCCCCCGGCATCCAGATTTTTACGGGGTGCTTCTTGTTTAATTATTAGCCATCTTGTCTACTGAGACCCAGAAAAACTCAAAGAAAAATAGAGAGAAAACAAAAACTAGAAAAGAATATTTACAAAGTTACCTTGTTTAGCGTCGTTAGGCTTGATGCTCCGGTTTTTCCATCATGGTGTAGATGTCAATGTAGTGAAGAGGCACAACATCGGGCTCCAAGAAAACCTTAAAGTCGCTGCCCATTCACCACATATTGGTCTCCTTTGACGTCCATGATTGTTACCGCTCCCGTCGATGAGATTGAGTGAACAACGTGCGGTCCATCCCATTTGCTTTGCAACTTTCCTTTCCCGAAGAGTTTGAATCTTGAGTTGTATAGTAGGACTTTGTCTCCCTCTTTGAATTCTTTTCTTTGTAACCTCTTGTCATACCATCTCTTCACTTTTTCTTTGTAGATGCTTGCACTATTGTACGCCTTCAATTTCAACTCCTCCAATTCGCTTATTTGGATTCTTCTTTTAACTCTAGCAGCATCCTCATCAAAATTCATTTCTTTCATCCCCCAATATGCCTTGTGTTCTAGCTCCACCAGCAAATGACATGTTTTACCATAAACGAATTGATATGGAGTCATACCTATTGGCATCTTATGTGCTGTCCGATAAGCCCATAGTGCATCATTGAGCTTCTTCGACCAATCTTTTCCACCTTTTGTCATGGTCTTCTTTAGAATATCCTTTAGTTGCTTGTTCGAAGTTTCCGCTTGCCCATTTGTTTGAGGATGGTATGCTGTAGATACCCTATGCTCGATCCCCAACTTTGCCAAGCACCTTGCTCATGAAATGTGTTCCTCCGTCACTTATCAAAATTCTCGGGACACCATACCGAGGGAATATCACCGACCTAATCATATGCATAGATTCTTCGGTTGATGCCTTGTGACATGGAATCGCTTCAATCCACTTCGATACATAATCAACCATCACCAATATGTGCTCGTACCCATGTGAGTTCAAGAATGGTCCCATGAAGTCGATTCCCCACATATCAAATAGATCAATTTGCAAATTGTAATTCAACGGCATGGCATTCCTTTGCGATATGTTTCCCATTCTTTGACATTCCGAGCAAGTTGCAACAAATCTTTTTGCATCCTCATGCATCTCCGGCCAATAAAATCCACATGACCATACCTTAACATGAGTTCTATAATGTCCATAGTGTCCTCCATATTCCGATGAGTGACACTTTCTTAAGATTTCTTCTCTTTCTTCTCTTGGAATACACCTTCTTAGAACTCCATCTTCTCCATGTCTATATAAGTATGGTGCATCCCAATAATATTTCCTTTTCTCGGAGATAACCTTTTGCCTTGCATTTCTATCCAAATGATCCAAAGGCATCCCCCTTATCGCTCTTATTAAGTCTTCCATCCATCCATCCCTATCAAGTATTCTATAAAAATGGTCATCTCTCATTTTATCTTCAATAGGCTTCATTCCATCATCTCCTTGATGCATCCTTGATAGGTGGTCGGCTACCACATTCTCCGACCCTTTCTTGTCTCGAATCTCCACATCGAATTCTTGTAATAATAAAATCCATCGAATCAAACGTGGCTTTGCATCTTTCTTGGACAAAAGATATTTAATCGCCGCCTGGTCGGTGTACACAATCACCTTTGAATTTACAATGTAAGATCTGAATTTTTCAAAAGCGAATACCACGGCAAGCTATTCCTTCTCCGTTGTTGCATAATTAGCTTGAGCTCTTGCTGGCATAGTAAATAGCATATACCTTCCCTTCTTTTCTTTGTCCAAGAACGGCTCCAACGGCGTAGTCACTTGCATCACACATAATTTCAAAAGGTTGACTCCAGTCCGGAAGTTGAATAATAGGAGCACTTACGAGTGATTGCTTCAATGTTCTAAAGGCATGCAAACAATTTTCATCAAAGTCGAACTCCA
>CM014274.1:60909614-60936943 GCA_004135705.1 Alloteropsis semialata
GCGCGTGCGCGTAAGCGTGCGCGTGCGCGTGTGCGTGCACGCCAGTGCGCGGGCGCGGGCGGCGGTGAGCACAGGGAGGAGGCGGCGCGCGGCTTGGGTGCGGGCGGCGCGGCGCTCGGGTGGAAGCGGCTCGGGCGGGAGACAGAGGAGAAAGGGAGGGAAGGAAGGAGAAGGGAGAAAAGGGAAAAGAAAGAAAAAAAAGAAAAGGAAAAAGAAAGGAAGAAAAGGGAAGGAAAAAGGAAAGGAAAATTAAGAAAAAGGGAGGAAAAGATTTTAGGAAAAAGAAAAGGAAAAGAGGGGAGACAGGCCGGGATTCGCGGCGTCCAGGACGCACGCGCGGCAGTCGGCCGGTCGGCGCGACGCGCAGGTCGAGAAAAAGGAGAAACAACGGTTAGGGTTTTCGGATGATTGGATGATTTTCTGGAGTTCGGATCTTTGGAATTTTGGACAACGGAAAAGATCAAGAGGGTTTGGATTTGGATTAGAAACTCATCGATCAAAGGTTTTTGAAAACTCGTGATTTAAGTTTTTGATTTTTTTTTTCCGGGACGTTACAACGTGGTGTATAGTCTTTTGAATACCTTGGAGTGCGCCTAGTGCCACGGATTTGTAGTGGTAGCCCCAGGTGGTGACAGCCCTGACGGCCTACGTAGTCCACCACGTGAGAAGCACTAGAGTACAGTAGGACCATTGCTTGGCTTGCTTAGTCCCTTTCACATCCCTTTCCGGACTAGGACGGTTGGGCGTCCCGAAACAAGTAAATCGTAAACAACTTGAGCTCATCCTTAATTATCCAGAATACATAGAAATAACCCTCTCTACCTTCTACATAATTATCCCTTATCTTGTCCTCGGTCGTCCTTAATTCTTAACTATTATACACACATTCCCTGTGGATTCGATACCCTGAAATACTCTCGGGTGAAAGCTACATCGGTATCCGTACGCTTGCGGATTTATCTGTGATCATTGAAAATACCAACAGTAACTAATAAAATTAATACAAAGTTAAACGTAGCAATCTAACTTGTTCCCCGGCAACGGCGCCAAAAAAGCTTGTTGACGGTCCTTAGGCACGCCAATTACGAACCGCAAGCGCACGGATCGGTTGTAGCTTTCCCTTGAAGTATTCCCCTAAGGTTTATCAATCCACGGAACAAGGGATTTCTACGCTTAACCTAGCACTAATGATGTTAGCAAGAGAGTTTTTTTTGATTGAATAGCGATGTATGAATCTAAGAACAATCTAACCTAATCAATGTTACGAGCAGTAGAGAGGAGTACACAAGGTATGGAAACATTTGCCCATAGGGTCTAGGATCACTATGAGATGTAATCGCCAAGCAAGATAAAACCAACCTAATCTATCAATAAGATGTGAGCCAAACTCAACACTTTCCCTCTCGCATACTGTCACTACACGAGGGTACTCACCTATCGAGCTATAGGAACACGAATTGATGCGATCTAAGTATGCGAAGCAACGAGCGATGCATACCCATAGAGCTGCCGGCCGGCTATTAGGATGAAAAGTACCATCAACTAAGAACATGATAGATTGATCTCATAAAAGGATTCGGCAATTACAAATCAAGATCTCCTTACAACCCCATGGACAAACGAGGACTTTACCCCATGAAGCTAAGCATGACGTTGTGATTCATGGTGTGGAAGCCTCCGGCGAAGATGAGCTCCTCGCTATCCTCCAACTTGAGACGGCGCCCGGACGACGGGTAGGACCTCTGGCGGCGTCTCCTCTTTGTGTTTCTCTCCAATGATGGCTTTAGATCTAATCTCCTCGATGGCTCATGCGATGAATGACTTGACGGCGCCCTCGGGGGTGATCATATAGGTCTTTGATGGATGTCGGCAGCTGGAACCCTTAGGGTTTGCGTTTGCTTCGTGCTGAAGAAAAGGGAGTGCGAACGGGCTCCGGAACAGGCCAGGCCGGCCGGCCGGCCCTGAGCCTCCAGGCCGGTCGACCTGGGGTCCTTCTGGCTCCTCTGCTCTCCATCTTTCACGGGCTAATCCTGCTCCTCAATCCTTATCCATGTGGGTGCTTTGGTCCATGTCAAACTCCGCCAAATATGTCGTATTTCCTTCAAATTTACAACATAGTTCAAAATAAGAGACATACTCGAAAACAGGGTTATTTCAGGTGCCAAGTGGCGGGTTAGTATAAGAATTAGTCCAAAACCAATGCCAAATCAGCCCTAAAAGTGTACCAATAACAACCGTCAACAGGGTTTAATAGGATTAATAGAATACTCATATCAACAAGTTGCAACTTCCTTTCTTGAAACTCATCTCCATGGAACTCTGAGGCTAAGCGTGTTTGGCCTGGAGCAATTTCAGGATGGGTGACTGACTGGAAAGTTCTTCCCAAGTGTGCACGAGTGAGGACAAATTGCGCAGAAAGATTTGTGTTGGTCTATGAGGAAATTCTTGAGGTCCTAGAGAGCTGCCAAGCCTATCCTATAGACCCACCAAACGCTTACACTTGGCAGCTCTTTAGGACCTTACATCCACCATCTACCTAGCCCAACACACGAAATCCACCAGCTACCCAGCCCACCAAACGAATTCCCAATATAGCTTGACCCATCTGATACAATTCAACCAAACAACGTCTCTGTATCACCCATCTGATACAATTCAACCAAACAACGTCTCTGTATCCTATAGGCCTGGTTGGAATGTCTTGCCTGGTGGACCTGCTCACCCACGAGTCCCGAAGACATGCATGAAAACTAGACCTGAACATTTGTGGCCTAGCCCGGTCCGGCCCGACGGCCCTGCCCGAGCCTGATGGGTTTTGGCCCGCCCACGATGCTTAATGGAATGGGCATGGGCAGAGCAAATGAAGCCCGAATAATTTTTTCTTGGCCCGAGCCCAGCCCAAACTATTTAAATGAATTATTTTCTCATTAAAAAAGAGCGGAAAGCCCGAACCCGACCAAGGCCCGGCCCGAGCCCGGCCCGAAATAGAGGTCCATTGTTGCCCATGGGACAGGTGTGGGCAAGACTTTTAAGGTCAAAAAAACTGGGCTTTCGGCCCCCCGCAAAATGCTCAGGTCTAATGAAAACTACTAACCTTCATTTTTGAATACTCGGAAACTTTGATCAATGCACAGTTACCAATATGATTCACTTTATTTATATGAAATACTAAAATGCCCCTGTAAAGTTTCCTCTATATGTTAGCGGCCAAAATTGGTATGAGGCCGTTCTGGCTAAACAAACTGGTCAGACCGGTTACTGAAAGCGGTCAGACCAGTTTCTGTCCTGTTGCCGATCAGGCACTGTAACCGGTCTGACCGGTTTGCCTATGCGGTCTGAATGGTTTAGACTGAGTCCAAGTAGAATTGGACTCTTGGGACGAGCCCGACTTGTGGATGGCGTTCCTTGCGGGGCAAGACCTCCCCACCCTGTAAATATAAAGGTCGCGACCGACTGAGGGTTATCCAATCTATCAAATACATTTACTTTTTCGTCTCTATCAAACCCTAGCTTTTCCAATCCCTTTGTTGTTTGTTCTTCGTCTCTACGGCGATTGACGAATCCCTGAATGGCTTGCCGATCTCAGAAAAACCCTTAGGCCCACTAATCCTGACGAGTCCCTCCCGGACCGGCGATTGTAGGTCGAAGCAGCCAGTTCTAGGAATCCGGTCTGACCAGTCTGACCGATTTGCATGCAGAGCTACTGCTGGTGCTCGATCCGTTACGGATCCACACGAACTAGAAGAATCTCGATGTGCTGGCCGGAATAAGAGCCAACAATATATTTTTAGAATATTGTCATACTAATGTAGAATAGAAAACTCTATCTCAAAAATCGTATTGTGCCAAATATTTATAAAAATCAAATTTAGTCAAAGTTATCGAGCATTCGTGAACCGAGGATGTAAAACGGCAGAACGCCCCAAACACCAGTTCTCCTCGGCAGAATCCTAACTCCCCCGTGGCAAAAAGAAAATCCTAAATCCCCCGTCACCGAGAACGGATCCAGACATCCAGTTCCAGTCCCTCTGTCCTTCCAATCTGACCGTTTGTTCACCCTCCATCTCCATCGCAACGCTCTCCTCCCTTACCGGGATGGATTCGGATGTTCAGCCATCCGAATTATCCGTATTCGTATTCGACTAAAACATCAATATGGATATCCGTATTCGTATTCGATTTTAACGTGGATGTTAAATAGAAATATCCGAATTCGTTTTTTGTTACTTTTCTCTGTCCGAATCCATATCCGTATTCGAATAAAATGTGGAATATCCGATATTATCCGTATCCGGGAAGAATTAACATGTGATGAAGCCATCTATCCGAATGCGAATCCGTATTCGATGTATTCGTTTTGTATTCGTATCCGACAAGAATGGACAACATTCGCATCCGTATTCGTATCCGACAAGATTCGTATTCGATTCGTATTTAAATTAAAATATGATAAAAGGTGACATCCGAATTCGATTCCATGCGTATCCGATCCGAATCATCCCTAACCACCCGTAACGGACACACGCCCACCTCAAAGAATTTTTTTTTTAAGGTTACCCGCCGCAAAGAAATGAAAGAAACGAAAAAAATGGAACGAAAATAGAGGAGGAAAATTAAATAATAATAAAACAAAAAACAAACTGTTTCCTCTCCCGTTTCCTCGAAAGACCGCCAGCAGCTCCCCTCTCGCGAGCTCGCGCGCCCGATCCGTCGCTAGGGTTTCCACCGCCGCCGGCGATGGGCGCCCTCACCGACAGCCGGAAGCGCCTCACCGCCGACCACCGCCTCCCCCTCCCCTCCTTCCCACCGACGTCCCCTCCCCCTCCCTCCAAGAGGCCCAAGCTCGCGCCCTTCCCCTCCTCCCTCGACCCTTCCACCTCCGCCACCCCGCCGCAACCCAACCCCTCTCCCCAAATCATCCACACCACCGCCGCCGCCGGCGCCGCATCCACCTCCAACAAGCCGGGCCCCTCTTCCTCCTCCTCTATCCCCGCGCCCCCCGCCCTCCCGAACCGGCGCCGCCTCCCGCCGCCACCGCCATTCCAGCGCCCGATCCACGGGCCCCAGCGCGTCATCCGCGCCTTCCGCTTCAGGGGTCCCGAGCGCCCCACCGGCGCCGGCGCCTCGTGGTTCTCGCCGTCCTCACCCCCGCCGCCCCCATCCAGGTCGCTCGGACTCGAGCAGTACGTCGAGCTCGTCAAAACCGTCTCCAAACCAGCGCCGCCCACTCCCACTGCCACCACCCATGCAGCGAAGGAGACGCAAGCAGTGCCCCTCGAGGTGGTTGCCATCGATGAGGACGGGGACGAGAGGAAGCAGCAGGACGAGGAGGAGGAGGAGGAGGTGGTGGTGAGGGGGAGCGTGGTGGTGAGGAGGGTGCCGCTGTACAAGGAGCTGTACGAGGCGTCCAGCCGGAAGCGGGATCCTAGGCTCAAGACGCTCGAGTTCGAGCTGCGGCTTGCAGAGGAGGGCCGCCTTGGCCTTGAGCGACTTGCGGAAGTCCTCCCACGGATTACACCAAAGAAGAAGGTATGGCTTTGCTGGATTTGTTTGTTTATAGTTTTTTTGGTTATAAGCAGACTCTGTGGAACAAGGCAGTCGCTGACCGAATTGAACTGAGCTTAACTGGAAATGCAATTGGAATTTTGAACTGAACTACCATTTTCGTGAAATGCATGTGCTTGCTACACTGTCAACATGCATTTCAGACTGTAATGAAGCACTGTAGTAGTGGTTAATGCTTGAGAATTTAGAGAATTTATGAGGATGTGATTGTCTTGATAATTAGTTGTTCACTCAGTATTTTTGGTTTGTTCGTTTAACAGACAATTTATCTTGTATATATGCTGGACTAGATATTTCTATAGCAATTTATTATTGTGTGTAAAATGTTGTTCCTTAATACTCATGTGTTACAGAAACATAAGGTGACCCTACTAAAGGATTTCTGATCAGTATGTTCCCAGTATTTCTTTTTAAAGTCAATTGGGATACCTGTGCATTTCGCAATTCTCTTAAAAAAGTATAGATGGATAAAAAAATCATGTCCCTGAAGACTAAATTGCAATTACAGATAAGCCAAACCAGGACATATTTTTGGAATTGAACATTTTGAATATATTCTTCATTAAGGTTATCAAATATCATCATGCCCCTTGCAGGAGGTGCCTGAACCTTTTGTTCCACTTACGGATGAGGATGAACAAATGGTTCGTGAGGCTCTTCATGGCAGGAACAGGTTTGCTTCTTATCTTCTATCAGGAGATGCACAAGTGCCTACATAGCTAGCTGTATCTTAAGGGTCCTTTTTTCCAGCCGTGAGAGATTAGCTGTACATGAACCTTCAAATATTGTGATAACAAGGGAGATCTTGCAGTGCTTGAATACCCAAGAATGGCTAAATGATGAGGTATTTTCTTTGCTTTTGTCACCCTTTTTCTGTAGATCAGCATATGGAATGTATATCAGTGTATTACTGTTGAAATATTTGTTCTTTCCTAACTACTTTCAGGTTATCAATTTGTATCTTGATCTTCTTAAAGAGAGGGAGCTAAGAGAACCTAGCAAGTTCTTAAAATGTCATTTCTTCAACACCTTTTTCTACAAGAAGGTCCGTTACTATAGGCAATGTGCTGCTTGTTTTACCTTTCGTTGAGGCACTTATTTGTTTGTTTCTTTTTTCTCATAAATAATTAACATTCTTCTCAAATGCACATCATACCAATTAGAAAGATATGCATGTGGTTACTACCTGATGCATACTTCCTAATATTATGTTGAGAAGGTATCCACCCAAACAGCTAAGCTGCTTCATACATGCACATGCGCACGTCAGTGACCATTTACTCCAATTCTGTTATCAAATATCCTTTTCAGCATCTGTCTTGTTACATTCATTGCGATGTTTGGTTGTGATACTGGTAATTGTTGTATTTGAGCATTGTTACATTAGTTTTAACTAAACTAATATTGTATTGCTGTTTGTCAGCTGATTTCCGGTGGATATGATTATAAAGCTGTTAGAAGATGGACAACAAAAAGGAAGTTAGGTTACAGTCTAAATGAGTGTGACAAGGTAAAACACTTTTAGATTCTCTTTACAGGTGTATATCCTATTACCCCCTCCATTCTCTTTTGATAGTCCTATTTCATCTTGGCACAATGACTAAGGATAAGGGAATTTGCTTATCATCTAATTAATCGTGTCATCATACACTCCTCGTTTTCTGCAAAAACTTTTCAGTATTGATGTAATCCATACATGCACCAATCTTTTTTCTAGAGTAATTACTCTGCACGAAAGCCGAAACAGCTAATTATGTCAGATCTGTGGCCACAACTCAAATAGAACTATCAAAAGAGAATGGAGGGTGTAAAGTTTTATTTTGCATTTAACCAAAACTTATTATATCTGGCCAGATATTTGTTCCCATACATAAAGAAGTCCATTGGTGTTTGGCAGTCATCAACATTAGGGACAAAAAATTTCAATATCTGGATTCACTTGGCAGCATGGACATGAGGGTCTTGAGAATCTTGGTTAGTGTTGTCTTCTAATTTCTAATATCAGTGTTACTGTATTCTGCTCTCCTGGCATTCATTTTCGTATATATATTCTTTGAAAACATCATTACTAGGCTAGTTATTTACTTAATTTTTCCAAAAAAAAAATCAATGCTGTACCAGGCCAGGTATTTTGTGGATGAGGTGAAAGACAAAAGTGGCCAACAGATTGATGCTCTTTCATGGAAACAGGAAGGTGTCAAAAACCTTCCTTTGCAGGAGAATGGGTACTTATCCTCAGCTTTGTTCCTATCATCATTACCATTTTTTCTGCTTGTTCTGTGTCCAAATAGTGAATTTCTTTTCTGCAAGAATCCGGATACTGTTGCCACCTTTGTGAAATTGTGAACACCATAGTTTCTTACAGAACTATTCCTACTTGTAAAGTTTTCCTGATGTATTAACCGAGTCTCTGTCACCCTAGATGGGATTGTGGCATGTTCATGCTCAAATACATAGACTTCTACAGCAGAGATATGGACCTTATGTTTGGACAGGTACTACATTGCCTGATGTTTTCCTGTCAATAGATATGGCATATCTGCAAAAGTTCAAACAAGATTGGATGTATTTGCATGCCATAATTATTAAAATTATTTGAAACATCTTTTGTAGAAGCACATGCAATACTTCCGCAGGAGGACAGCAAAGGAAATACTGAGTTTGAGGGCTGAATAAACCATGGAGGAGATCATAGGTCATTAAGGCCCGGTTCAGATATTTATTATTGGTTGGAACATGTATCAATGGGCTGCGGCAGCATAAATGTATAGTGCTGAGTGCAACAATTTCAAAAGTTGTCCGGTTTCTCAATGGCACCATGCAATGATCAAGCAACAGGGTGAAGGAGCTGGTGTCTACAAATTCAGATTGAATTTTTCATGAGAACAATGGCCGCTGTAAGGTTTTGCTGCAGTGAGCCATTGGGGGGCATAAACGGATGGAAGGAGGTTTTCTGTCTGGGTTTAGATTGCAATGAGCTTAGAGACAGGGATGTATGGTTAACTTATATATATGAGTGGACTTGAGCAGTGTGGTACAGTTGTACACATTTTAGCGTCCTGTGAGCTCCTTTGTAGGCATCAAGCCGTGACCAAGTGAGCAATCCACGGGTTTTGTATGACCAGCTTCGCAGCAGCGAGTTTTGTGTAATGGTGTGTCTTTTTTCATAATTTTTAAATATTCCGTAAGGATTTATCTGCCAGTTTTACCTTTTAACTGATATCTAAGATGCACATTTTTTTTAACATGTAATGATAGTCTGTTTTCTATCTTTTGTTCGAGAAGTCAAATCTTGAAAGGAGGCACAATTTTTAATGATACAATAATCCACCTGCCTTTCTTGAAAGGAAGGAGAGGATGATGAACAGCAGGCGTATCTTATAGGAGTAATTTAAAACGGAAAACAATATCAGCGTATCTCACTAATTTTAAAACTATATTAGCGTCCGCATGCATATAAACAGCATGTTTTAACCAAAAAATAATCATATATACTCCCTCCCTCCGTTCCAAATTAGAACTCATTTGACTTTCCTTTTCAAATTAGAATTCGTTTGACTTTTTTGACCCTAAGTTTGACTGTTCATCTTATTCAAAAAATTATACAAAATTTCACATCTTTTGTTTTGGCTTGTTTTAGTAATAAAAATTTTTCAAAATTGACTTAAATTTAACTATATTTGCATAAAGTTTTTGAATAAGATAAGTGGTCAAACAGGGCATCTCCATTGCTCAGACATTGAATCACAGGCACAGCTCAACGTACGAGTCAAATCCTGTAGATGTTTGTCGCATGCCACCTTTCTTTTGTTGATGCGAAATAATATCAACAAAGAATACAACACTATAATGGCAAGGCGAGGTACAATGGCTATTTCCTCACCGCAGCACTTCACTACAGGCATCTTCAAACAACAGTTACAACTATATTCGTACAAAAGAAAACGGCAAACATTGACAAACCTATGCCGCCAGCCACCGGAAAATACACCCAAAGCACCCGTTTCAGGAAAAGAAAAATTAACAACCTCAAAACCCAAAGCCGCACTCCATCAACCCACATCTCAAACCACCCGAGACCACCCCTGTGCTCCTTTTCTCTCGAAGATGATGTCAAAGGCCACAATACAACATACCGATGTCCAGCACTTCCTGCAGTCCTTGACAAACCAGAGGGTTTCAATTTCTTAAGTTAACTATCTTGATGTTTTTTGACGGCTAAGAATCTCCTGTTCCTTGAGGCGCTGCTGAAACCTCGCCAAGCGTGCCTGCAGGCTCACCAAGCCAGAAGCCTTTCGTGACAACAGAAAATTCAACTGCGCCACATAGTTGTCAATAAGGCTACCTGGCTGGTCAACTTCCGCTAACAGGTTCATCTCCTGCGATAAAATGGCATGTCATGTTAAGAAATATGTTGTAATGCTGTGATAAAGACAGACGTGGACCATCCTGACTCCTGAGTCTTGATTAGAATCATCAGACATACTGACATCAATGAGAATATGCTAACTTGCTAAGGTACATCATGCACACTATGAAAGAACAGGGAATACAATTTGATTTTGGGTATTTGGAAAAAAAAATAGAAAGATATACTGGCAACCCCTGGATAGGATCTGTGAAAGGTATAAAAATCTTTTGAGTCTAATATATACTGAATATTTGAAGATACAGTTTGGCTGCTGAGTTCCAAGACAAACTATTAAGGAACTAGAATTACTTTACACAAAAATATATACATGTAAGCCATGGAATCGAAAGGTGCCAGCACATACTACTGATTAAGTATGAAACATTGCAGAACTGGCGTAACTTTTATTATTTAGTTGCAAAATGAGAAACTAAATCAATATTTCATTCTGCAGAAGATATGGAACTGGCAGAGTTTAACTAAGATGTCAACAAAAACATCTGCGAAGAAATTCAAATACAACCAAAGTAACAGGAACTTACTTCCCGAACTATCTCCATAGTATTTTCAATTTCCTTTCTGTGAGCTGCAATCAATGCCTCTTCTTCCTAAGGCACACACAAAAGAAGGCATGAGTACATCACATCTCTATTCAGGATCAAATAATATATGATTTTGATTAAAAAAAAACACCTCAAGTATTGCATTTATTTCCATATCTTCGTTTTCAGATTGCTTTGATGAAACCTGTGGTGCTGAGGTTGATGATGGTCTCTGCAACTGCTGCTGTTTAAGTTGCTGCTGCTTAATAACAGTCCGGCTAATTTCAGGCCCGCTTTCCTTTTTCACATAGTTGCTCTGCCTTTCCGATTTCTCGTCCCTGTTAACTTTTCTCCGGGGTGGTGAGACTTTTGTGACTTTTACATCATCTTGTGAATTAACTGAATCTTGAAGTGCCTGTGTTTTACTAGTAAAACCAGCCTGGCTGGGTTTCAAATCCCCTCTCTCCCTATCATTCAAACCAAATCTTGAACTAGTTTCTTCTTTTCCTCTATGTGGATAGCTTGGAATCATACTAAAGGAATTTCTCTCAGATTCCATAGAAGAATTGGAAGTGAAATTGTCACCACCCTTCCTAGAAGCATCAACAGGTCTAGTTTCTTGAGTCTGCTCTGTGGTTTCTTCAGCTTCACCTGATAAAGGAAATGAATTGTTGGTAGATTCCTTGCCAGATGATACAGACTGCATATTAAGCTGCTCCTTTTTTGTGTTGCCACCTTTTGAAAGACTTTTAACCCTGTTTATTGAGCAGAAATATCAGTAAGAACCAACAGCTAGA
Organism: Alloteropsis semialata; assembly: GCA_004135705.1. Classification (NCBI taxonomy): domain Eukaryota; kingdom Viridiplantae; phylum Streptophyta; class Magnoliopsida; order Poales; family Poaceae; genus Alloteropsis; species Alloteropsis semialata. The sequence goes on from CM014274.1 coordinate 60,920,930, forward strand.
TAAGTAGATGTATATTCGAAGCTGTGAGCATATTTGCAAATTCAATCTAGTTGAAGAGCATTACCTATCGGCATATCTTAAGGTATTTAGCGTATGTTCACATGAACCTGAACTTGGTGAGATGCAAGAAATCATTACTGTTCGAGAGTTGCCAACAAAAGAGTCACGGAGCACCTCTGTTAGCTTGCTTCCTCTGAAAGGAATGTGTATTTGGTCATTATCCAGTGCCCGAATACATTCCTTGAGTGCCAAAAGGCTCTTGTTTATCTCTGCACCCTCAATTCTAGCAAAAGACATAAGCATAAGGAATAATGAATATCATACAGCACAAGCACGATAAGACAGAAGTCCAGATCTATTGTCAAAAAACAATACCTTGTTTGTTTGTCATTATCTGTTGTATCAGCACCACGCTCACTTCCAGCAAGATCAATAAATGACATCTTCCCCACAAGCTTTGTATTCTTTGCTTCAATAGCCTCTCGGTCCCTCTGTCTCCGAGTATCAGTAACTGGGATATGCTTCTTCACAGCCAATTGCAGAATAGCATGAGATCGTGATGACTCTTCATTGGCCCCGGTCGTGCCTGTGCTTCTTGCAGCATTTCCTTTCTCAATGTATTCTTTGACAATCTGAACATCAGAAACCTCGAACTCCTGTAAGCCAACAATACAGACCTGTTTCTTTCCATCTTCCCTCATTAAGAGTTGCCTACAAAAACCAAGAGAAAAATATGTAGCCTGATTTAGATAGATAAAAATAAAACCCACAAAACTAATACAATTCCATTATACGCAGAGCAATCACTTAATTAATATAACTGATTTATCATTAGAATATTGAACTTAACTGCATAGAGCTAGATCAGCAATTCTACAAACCAAGCTTTTTTCTCGAACACGCAGGAGAGCTGCGTATCATTATACTAAAAGGAGAGGAAAGAGTGACACAAACACACACACACACACACACACACTGATTCTCACAACAGACTAATCACCTATTACAAGGAAAAGGCGACCCGGCCACTAAGGAAAAGAGGGATTCCATTAGACCTGACACAGGGGAAACAATTGTTTCACATCCTGATGTAACCTGATTTCAGTAACTCCAAATCGAGCAACCGTTCAAAAAGGCGTTCACCCCCACACTACCACTACATCAATATACGCAAGAAAAGGGGGGAAGCATCAATGTGCCCACTTGTATAATACTTGAAACTAGCATAACAATATTGAGCACAGTCAGTGTCAACATCTGAGCAATGAACCCAAAAAATAGATTTAACCAACAACACAAAAAAATAGACTTAACCAACAACACAGCAACACAAAAAAATAGATTTAACCAACGAAATTTATTATGCCAAGGTATAAAACATAAGGATCCAAGAAGTAGCAGTAACCAACCTCCTTTCGCTGAGAAGATCAAAGAGCTTGCCACCATAAATCTCAAAGTAGCTAAGCCACAACTTGAAGTGTTGATTCCGGTACATAGGTTGATGCAAAAGACAAACCATATCATGTGCAGCTCTTAGAGGTAGGGGTTGCATTGTATAGGTCTTGCCACTGCCTGCATACGAAGATTCATTAGCCATGCTGCCAAGGAAAACCAATAAGAGATTCAGGAGTGAATAACGAATTATGAACACAGGAGTTGTCCTAACTGTAATCACCTGGGAAATACCATATACATACAGCTGACACAAATAAAGAGTTCTAAAAAATTAACATATAGACTAGCGCATTTGATAAGTGCACAATACAGTTCATGTAGCATCAGGTTTAAGCACTTTTTTCACAAAAAATAATGTTCCCTAGAACAGGGATCAGAGTTACAGATTATTAACTATTAAACTGCCAGTGTGTCCACACATGTACTTAATGTCAAGTTTCAGATGCTTAATTTATCACATCCAATAGTCATTCAATTTATCACATCCAATAGTCATTCAGCCAATGCCCTGTAGGGTAATAATACTTCACAATCACAAAGTTTACAAATAATCAAATTGCAGCAGAGAATCAAAGCATGGTAAACAGAATGGAGGCACAAAGTTATTTCCAATGAGTTGGCCAAGGACATGGCATGATTATTAGTGGGATCCAAGACATAATTCACTATTAGTCCCCAATGGAAATAGATTTATACTGTTTAGCTTATCTAACCTGTCTGTCCATATGCAAAGCATGTAGCTTTTGTCCTTTGGAAAATTATTGGTATAATAGGCTCCACGGTCTCGCGGTAGACCTGTTAAACATAACAGAAAGTTCAATATTAAAGAATGCAGATACTCACGTCTACAACATTCATTGGGGCCTTGGGGGCAACGCTAGGTAATTGCTTTTATAGAATAATTACTGAAGACAATTAAAATTAATATTACCTCATCATTAGTTACATGCTCGTCCAAAACAGCATCAAAGCAGAATTCATGCTTTTCCACATAAGCTGTCAAATCCACCTTTCAGGGAAGACATTATGTTCAAGTATTAGGAATGTGTTAGTTCATTTGAATGAACAAGGATTACAAAAGTTTGGAAAGACATGTTCCTAACATGTGTTGATTCATGCATCTTATAAACACAATTGTCTTCTTACTAGCAGAGCAAGCATACGACAGACTGATAATAAAATAGGAAAACATGGAATCAACACCATGCAGATTATTATAACAATGTAATCTAAGCCCAGAGTCAACATACTATCCGCTTCACTTCACAAAGGGCGCTGCAGATAAACACGGATGAGCACTTAAAAGAACTTAAGTACTGAAATGGATTTTTCTTTTTTGCAATCAGAACATTTAATTTTTGAAATCACTTCACATTTTCATTCAATCAGAAGAGTAGTTTTATCAATTCAAAGCATGCTTGTTGGTTCAAGTCAAAATTCATAATTATATGAAGTGTGTGAATACAAATACTATCAAACATGTATGCAAGACGTTGATAGAGTACATGTATTACATCTTCCAAACTACAAACACAAATAAGATAGCCAATAGATATGACCAAACTAGTAACCATTCAGAGAACTGTGAATACAAATAATTAAGTATACAGACGAACAGGCAGTACCTTGAGCTTAGGTTCATGGACAGTCAAGAACTGAGAATTATGTACATCAATGATGTCTTCCTCTTTTCGAGATATCTCCTTTTTGTTCAGAGGTCTTTTCCTCACCTGAAACAAAGAAAGGTTTTTCACTATAATAACAAAAAAAAAGAGAGAATGAATTCTGATTTAAGTGTATGATAGTAGTGGGCCAGATGATAGCAGTATTTTAAAGAGACCAACATACCACCACTTTAATCTTTGCTACATTACTTTCTCTAGCATTGATGGCAGTATTCTCTTTTTCGCTGGTGAGTGCACTGCTACGGTTATCTGCTAGACCTTGCTGGTTTTCTGGTATTACGTCATCCTCATCGTCTTCCATTTCCTTTGGCATAAAAGGTGAAGGCTCAAATGGTTCCGACGCCACATTCTGACAAAAGAATAAGGTATAACTAGATGATGTTGCAAGTTTCTAGAATGAACTGATGTAAGAAACATCAAGATGTAGACATACATTTTTTGGAATTATAATGTCACATTGCAGGTACAAACTAGAGAAATACCTCAGATAGAAGCTCGCTGTCGTCCATCGCATGAAGATCTAAAAGGCCAGCCCCAAATTCACCTCTAAGTTCAGGTGAATAAAATCCATCTACAGGAGCACCACCACCAAAGCTCTGTGCTGTTGGAGTAAAGGGCTCAGAAACAGATGCAGATGCCAATTCCCCGTTAAAATTGAGGCTCCTCAACAACGTGTAAAGTTTCTGTTTTTCTTCAATCGATTGTGGCCCATATCCCTACCAAATAACAATACTAGCTAAATGTCAAATGACACGGATACAATAAATGTAATTCATAGGCAATAACAAAAACACAAATGTCATTTGAACTCATCGAACCATATCAGAAACACAAGCTCAACATGGGAACCTCTCACATACATATAATATGAAGTGCAGGTTTCATATCACTGTCAACGATAAGTATAGCATAGGACCTCAACTTTTAACTGGATAACACAATCAAAAGGTGATATAATCATAAGTGCAATGGGATGTCAATATCAATAAGATTTTGGTTGTTTCAATAATTAACTGTTCCTAACAAAATCTAAGCCACGCTCAGTGAGTCGATGCAGTAGCAAAAGCCATGGAACAAAGATGATGAGAGGGGAGAAGGTAACATGAGAAGGTGCGGATAGGTTATTTTCAAAAAAAAAAAAGAACACAAAAAATGGCATATCCAAATAAGTTCAGGGAAACAGTGGCATAGAAGCAGTAAAATTGGAAGTAGAGGCAAAATCTAAATACTACGATTTTTTTTTTTTGGTTTAGCGTCCTAGCATGCTATAAAGTTTCCAAAGGTTGACAATTAAATAATTAATATGGTTAAATTATCAAGCTTGGCTAGATGAGATTATGTTACTTCACTTTTTCTTTAGAAATACTTTCATGAAAGGTAGTGATTATATATTGATATCAAGCTACAAAAAATAGTGGTCAAACAACCAGTGGCATGGAACCAACCATACCATCAATATTCATGTGTGACATCGAAGATGTTCCATGAAAATTCAAGAAAACAGAGCAAACCCTTTGCCATAATCATTATAGCATGTAGCACTAGAAATAGCACACAAAAAAAATTGCGGTAACTCATATAGACACAGTTTCACAAAGTATTAGCTCAACTTTTGGTTCAATACATGCAGTTACACTGTAAACATCTGGTTTAAGTTACAAAATCAATGTAAATATGTATAATGTGGAAAGGTTGTGTAAGCTACCAATTACGACCCAAGACATAAGGATGCTACTCCCTCCAGTGTTTTCTACTAGACATCCTAGAATCCTTATCACCAAATTTTCCAAACTTTCACTATCAACATGTTTAAATCTATTTAGATTGGATAGATGAAAAATATACTAGTTCTATTCCTCAAAACATTTCCAAAATAGTATACAGATACAGAAAGACAGAACGGATGGAGTACCTTCCAACCAATTTATGCAGGGACATGGACCATCAAGTATTTAACTCACAATGGCAGCCTTCATTACGAAGACAAGGACATGCATGCAACCATGTTATCACACATGGCTGTTGACCACGATAAACCAAGCATTCAAATTTTACAAGGACAGCCCCTAACTTGCGAGCCTCAGAAACCCAAATTAGTGAACTTCCCTACACCATCATACTGCCATACAGCAAGGTGGGACGCATCTTATATGCAATTCTGTTCTAGTGCTGTTGATCCCAAAAAGCAGCAGGTTACTCTAATATCAAACAGAGCTATATTTCGGATTGGGTGGCAGACATCACTGGGTTCTTCTACAACAAGCAACAAGAACATAAAAAGATGTCGCCAGAAATGCACGTCTCGGCAGAGTCCAGCACGGGCCCAAACAATCTCCATGCCTGAGGTGATGATTGCGCAATGCAGGCTACCACACGCTCAAAAAACAGCAAGGTTTTCAGGCGCGGTGAGGATCACGCCAAAGCGAAATGGACAGAAGGCGGTGTCTTTAGCAGACCTGCATGAGAAGGCTCGGGAGAAGACCGCCGGCGCCGGCGCCGGCGCCGCCGCCGACGAGGCCTCCGCCGCGGAGGTCCCCTGCAGCGACCCCGCCCGCGGCCGACGACGCCGCGAGGTGCTGCAGCCCCGCGGACTGCAGCCACCGCGCCATGACCGCGTCCCCGGAGTCCCCCGCGGCGGCGGACGAGGCCGCAGCGGCGGCGGAGGCACCACCTCCGCCGCCGCCGCCGCGCTGGGACCGCTTCTGGGGCGCCACCTGGCGTCCGGCGGCGCGCCCTGGCCCTGGCGGGAGCGCTAGGCGCGGGGGCGGCGAGATCTGGCGCCCGAGGCGGCGCCCAGATCTGGCCGAGGAGGCCGGCGGGCAATGCCGATCGGGCCGGCGCCGGGCCGAGGCGGGGCTTCGAGGGGGATCGGGGCCCGGCGGGATCGAATTGGGGGGCGGATGCGAGGGCGAGAGGGATTAGGGATCGATCGGTCTGCGGAGGCGGAGAAGGTGGTTCTGAAATGGCTTTCAGAGAGGGCGAGACGTTTGCTGTTGGTGTTGGTGGTGGCCTTGACGCTGCTGCTCACACAAGTTTGAAAATACACACGCAGACGGACGCAGAGGGAGGAGAGAGATGGGTTTTTTTATTGGAGAGAAAGTAGAAATTAGCAGAAAGTGAGTGCGAAGGGGAATAAGAAATGTTGAGGAGGAAAAGGTTCAAATGTTTTCACTTTTCAGCAAAGGGAAGGAGCGTGTGGGGCTGGCTGCGAGTTTTTGAAATAAATAGCTGTTTGGTAGTAAGTACAGAGACGACAGCCAACACTACTGGTCCAATGTATACAAATTTAAAAAGTGGTTACTTCCTTCATTTTAAATATAGTATAAGTAAGCTGAGACACCGTGTAATGTAAGTAGTAAATCTTTTAAATAAGTACTTGTGTTTAAAACTCTCATACTTGAACCATGCTTAATAAGGCAATTAAACGCTGGTTGCAGAAAGAGTAGAAGACCTCGTTACCACTCACCACGAAATGCAACATGATCCAATTTAGCAGAAGAGAAAAACAACTCAAAGGAATCTCCAAAGCTCCAAACAATCTGTTCTATTTAAGAATGCAGTGCAGTGCTTTTAGAGGTGTAAATCAAGACAAAACCATATCAAACTTTATACTTCATTTATTTTCCAGATAGTTATTTTGAATGGCAGATAAGGCAAGACATCTGTTTTGGCTCCATCCAATGTGCAAAATCAGCGAAAAATCATTGTTATGTGAAGACCCCACCCGTCAGCAGTGGTGAAGACGTTAGTGTTGTTCTCCGCTGGATTCGAACTGTGAAGATGGTTATCTCCTTATAAATAAGATTTGAACGGATGGCCTCCTATGCTATTATACCTTCACTCCAAAAATTAGCAGAATCTTTCTAAGATTATATAGCTTTGCTATAATTGAAAAATAAAAATCTTTACATACATATGTAGATAATAAATAAACATTAGAAGAAAATTCACAAAGTTGGACTAAGCCAAGATGGCTAGAGAGAATCCATCAAATTTGTATTTGTAACTTAAATCCACATGCAACACAGGAACCCTCACAATCTAAGCATTGACTCTTTCAGTAGCGCCTCGATCCCTCCCATCCCCTGTCTTCCTTTGACAACTTTCATGTGTTTGCCTTCTCTACTCTCTTCTGCTGTACTACTACTAACATCTCTATGGCCCACGTGGAATTGCTTGCAAAGCATCTTCTCATTAAAGAAGCCACTCAGCAAAAAAAAATATTGTAAAACTTGTGGACATCTTCTAGAGGAGGCACTTCCCATAAATGAACTAGGGGCAGTGTCTTTGAGTAAGCACTGGACGATCTGCTTTTCACAGCTTTCTTTGCTACCCCTTCCTTCCTCACCCGCTATGAGCGTTGCGCAATCCATGACTAAACATTAGAAATGTATAACTGAAGGTGAAGGGGAAAATTAGGTGTTTTAAAAACTAAGGCTCCAAGTACATATAAAAACATATTCTAAATTTATCTAGATGTGTACTAGGTTTTTCTATGTGTTGCTATCTCTACCGATAAAAGAGTTTTTGCACCCTAAGTTCCAATCCTATCAACTACACAAGGCAATTCTATGAAAGATAAATGCGGAAAGTAAAAGGCACAATGTAAATGCGGGCGTGTAAATGGCAGAGAACGCAAACTCTCGGCATGGCGATTTTTCCCGAGGTATGGGGGAGTTAGCTAACTCCCCTCTAATCCTCGTTGGAGCCCCTTCTTGGGAAATGCCCCTTCCTTAGGGCAATGCTCCGGTGGCGGGCAAACTCTGTGATAGCCAACGGGACTACCCACAACACGAGTGAGTCTCCGCTTGGCCTCTCGCCGGTGACCTCCGCCGTCTTCACTATGGTAGAGCTTCGGCAAACCGCCAAGGACCTCTCCTCCCTTGCACAATCACCGGCGGCCTCTCCACAAAGCTTTGTTGGAGGGTCTCGCTAGACTACAATGCCCCGGATTTACAATACTTGGTGCGTGCAAGCACTGATAACAAAGAGATATGCAAGCCTCACTAAACTCTAGACTAAAGGCTAAAGCAAAGACCTAAGCGGCCTAAACTAGCACTAATTAAAGCCTAACCCTTGTTGCTAATTGCCTAATCTCTCTTAAGCACTTTGGTGGATAGAGCAGATGAATTGGTGAACTTCAACATCCAACAACTTCCCCAAGCTCTAACACCCTCAAATGGCCGGGTGGAGGAGTATTTATAGCCCCAACCAAAGGAACTAGGCGTTAAGTAGCCGTTGGTGCTTTTCTGCGTAGGACGACTGTTGCAGTGGCCTTTTGGTGTGTTGCACCGCAACTTCCTGAGCTCCCCCGTACACTTAGCCGTTGGGGGACTGACACTGGGCCCCACGGCAACCACCGACTGTTACGGTGGTGGTCATTGTTGGACCACCGCAATAGTCTGTCAATCCAGAGCCGAACTGCACTTGTCTTCACCACCACCGACTATTGCGGTGGGTCTTTGAGCTAGCACCGCAATAGTCGGTGCTACTGCTGCTGCCTGTCCAAGTCTGCACCTGCATCTGTGTCGCACATCACCGATTGTTGCGGTGCTGCACTTCTTCTAGGACCGCAATTTGCTGTGCTTGTATTTGAATTTCCTGCCGAGATCTTCTGGTCACGATTGTTGCGGTGCTCCTGACTCTTCGTGTTTTGCTTCATTTCTTCGTGGGTTCTTCCTTGGGCTTCTCAATACCACGTCTTGTATACCTTAGAAATATTCTAAGTCTGTTTTTCAGCTGTCACTTGGATACCATGACTTAGATACCATGATTTGAATACCGTGGTTTGAATTCCATCCTTGGGACCTAAAATACCTTCAAATGTATACTTGGCAAACTTGTTAGTCCCAATGGTTATGTTGTCATACAATCACCAAAATCATAAATGGCCTGGCACTAGGTCCATTTTCCTTACAGTAACCTTTCGTAATTAGTAAACATATCGAAATAACCACCCACACCCTCCCTTTAGAAGTATAGAAGGGGAACAAGTGCGGTTTGGATAAAAGGATCAAGGTGGTAGATGATTAAAGAGGAGGCACCTTAAATTTTTATGTGAACATGGACTCAATTTGATGTATTATTTGATTTACAAAAATCTATTTCTAAATTTATTCTTTTCAGGTCATGTATTGTATCGCTGGCCTTGGGGTATTAAAGCTTGACATATATAGACCAGTTTTGACCGAAATCTTTAGAGACATTTCCATACTATAGTTTGGTGGAGGACCTTTAGAACATTCTTAGAGGAAAGGCCCGAAGGGAGCGATCTTGCTTGTAAATGTAATGAAATAATTATCAAAGAATCTTGCAAAATATAATCATGAACAAGCCATATCTTGTGAAGTATGGAAGACAATCAAATTTGAGTAAGCGTGATTTGAAAGAAAATGGGACACCATTACATCATATGTTGGAAAATTAAGTTGAACATATAACTATGGTCATACATGAGATTTTGTATTTTCTATATAATTTGGTAAGATTATCTTAGCAATCCTTGTCCCAGTCCTTTAGGGCAGACCCAATGCACCATGCTGGATGTGTTGCCCTAGCCACCACATCAGCATCGAGCGTCCATGTCATATTGAATGGTGGTCTCGCAGAGTCTCAAAGAGACTTGCAGAAGCAGTGGTAGTTTCACCTGACAAAAAGGAGAAGGCAGCATGTTAGCCTAAACGGTAAACGCTAAACAGTCGGTCACCTACCGTTTAGCTCATTATTCGTGCTAAAAGGTCATTTAAACGAGTTAAACGGTAATTAAATGGGCTAAACAGCTGATTAAACAGACACACGCCTAGCCGGTATGTAGCGTTTAAACGGCGTGTGAACAGGCTAAACCGCCGAGTAGGCGAACAGTGAGCAGGAGTTGAAACACGTGTTGTGAGAGAGAAGCTACTCCAGTAGGACACTTTTCAATATGAAAACCGCTGTAAGAGACATAGAGTGAAAGTGACCTCGCATTGGCATGCATTGTGAACATAGTGGTCTGAACTTATCTTAAGTTACATGAAATCTGCTTTATGGCCGAGGACAACCCTTCTTGTAGCCGCACAGTTTAAGCCCTTTATAAAAGACAATTTGTAAACAACTTTCATGTTATCACAAAAAGCACGAACCGCTCTAAAGCGACTAAGTCTATAAACCATACTAAACCGTGTGGCCCACGAGTCAATTAATTCTTGATCAACAGGGACCTCCTCTCCCTGACAGGCAGGCTTGGTAAGTTGGCGGCCGGCAGCTCCCGGGCCTGCCGCTAACGCGACCCCAACGATGCCCTGCCGCCGGCCCTACGCAGAACTCCGCTCCAGAATATCCCGTCGAGTGTACTTCATCGGCGCACAATCCCCTGGTTCTCGCTTCTCGGAGGTGACCAAAGCGAGGAAGTCACGCATCCTTTATGGCCCGCGAGCGACTTTGCCGTCGGCCGCGTTCTGGCACTGCCGGCGGCAGCTCAAAAGCTGCGAGAACGTACCGAAACGTTTGCCGTAAACAATACAGCCTTGCCTTGGCGGCAAGGAGATCCGTTACTTCACACAAACTTGATCAGACAAACAGGAACGTAACCATGCTTGAATTACAGAATTACGTACGGCACGGGGATTTAATTTTCATGACAGGGATCGACTGATTCCTGATTTAATTGAGAAAATTGGACGACGGAACAGTTTCAGCTTGTGACATGAATATCCACCTAACAGGGCTACAGGAGGATGGTCACTGTAGCTCAACTGCCGGAGGCTGTACTGTACATGTGGCTGTGGCGCGTCGCTGTTGAGCACCTCCCGGATACATCCACACCCATGCATACTCGTCCATCGTCAGATTGCACCCTCGTTTTGTCCCCAACATGACGACGCCCATCTGTTTGCTAATCAGGAATTCAGGATGCATGGCTAACCTTAACAGTAACATGTGACAATAAAACGACATAGGACATGTTTGTTTTCACTTCTCTCAACCACACTTAGATTCTAAGATAAGTGAAAATTTTCTTGATTCTCATTTCTCGATATTGTAGTTCAAATATCTGAAATGGATTATCAGAGAATCGAGAATAAGCGAAAATAATCAAGGTGTTTGATGGGATTCTCGCTTATTTTAACCGATAAACTGATTATAAGCGGAAACAAACACGCCCATAATAACGCGAGAGGCATCAGATCCGCATGGGTTGGTTCTCCGGAAGGGGCATCTATAGGCTAGGCCCACCTCATCAGCAAAGTTGTGTACATTTTGCTAAAAAAAAGGAAAAATCTAACTGGAGGGGCCTCTCCTAATCCCCTTAAATCGAGAGCCTCTCTGCCCAACGCGGGGACAGCCCCCAGCGGACAGCCCCGCAGGCCCGCACGTGGGTGGGTCCCACAACTCTGCACCTTCAACCTTATCGCTTTGCTTGACGCTTCCACAAGCCTCCCATCCGCTTGTCCGTCCAGTCCTCATCTTCTACCTCTCGCATTCTCTCCTCCCGCAAGCATTTTCTCTCGCGGTCTCATGGCTCGACGGCTTCACGGCTCGCTGAGATTAGCGTTGGCCGTGGTGGAGGGCGGCGGCGGAGGCGGCAGATCGCCGCCGGAGCCGGGGGCGGGGCGGGGGTCGGCAAACTCCTGCAACTCGGAGCAAAATCAGGCCATGGTGACCGGTGAGGTTAGTAGTTAGGGTTTGGGGGTTCGGTTTGGGGTTTGGGATTTGGGGGAGTGTGTTTGTGGGTCTAGAGGGATCGCCGGTGAGGACGGTTGACCGGCGGTGGTGGTGGGCAAGACGGCGGCGAGGCGGGGCGACGGGGGTGCCGCCCGCCGGGCAGTGGGAGAGGCCGGTTGGGTGGTGCCGGCGGCGGGGCGAGCAACCCTAGTGGTTAGGAAGGGCGGGGTGGCACAGTGGGGGTTGGTGGAGGGCGGAGCGGCGCGGCGGCGAGTCACCGCCGGCCGCGGGCGGCGGCGGGGGGGCAGGTGCGACACACCAAGTCCAACTGTCAAGACAAAAGTAACAAAAGGTGGAAGAAGGAAGTAACAACTGGGGCTTTCGCGTTAAACTTAACGGGAGAGGCCTCTCCATCTAGTCAAGTCCAAAAAAAGGCAAGGTTGTGTACATTTTGCTAAAAAAAGCGAGGTTGTGTACATTTTCAATGGGTTGTTTTCATTTACCCAGGCTAATCACAAGGGATGATGTTTGGTTGCACGAGACCAAAGTGAAGAACCAATTGTTGCCATGATATTTAATTTGGGCAACTATATTTCTAGATTTATTTTACCTTATTAATCTCAACAAGCTGCAAAATAAACATACTATACTAGGAGATGATCTCAGCCGGCGCGGATTGTCTGACGTGATGAAGGGAAGTCAGAGGTAACTTTCCCCCTACTGGATGCCGTCCATGGCCCATCCAACGGCTGCCGAAGCAATCAATATTTTCAAAGCCTCATCAGTTGGGTCTATCAGTTGCTATCGGCCCAAACAGGCCCAGTTCGAGAGTGAGACAAGAAACTGCATTTAAAAGACATATTTCACATGATAGTTGAAGAATTACCTCTCAAAAAATTTCACACATTAAACAAAAATTTTATGTAAGTCTTTTTGAACAGCTCCACGATACAAATAACTAAAGTAATGTAGGAAATAACCTGTTATTAGCTTTCTAAGATGTCTACCGTTACGCTATACAATATTTGTCCGTTACATCCGCTAATGGGGGTTTTATAAGATTTAGCGGTGCTAAAAGTCCGCTAAAGAGACTTTTGCGAGATTTAGTTGTTAGAGTCAACTTTTCCGTGTTAGAGTCTATTTTTCCGTGTTAGACCATTGATTGTTATAATTTTGTATATGATTATTGATTATTTTATCATGCTTTTAGAGAAGGCTAGCGCTAAACTTCATAGCCCGCTATTTTCTACATTGAACCAAAGTAACTTCCACCAAAACTCACTGCCACATCAGCTAGTTTTGTACAGATAACACAAAAAGTTTAAGATCTCCACAGGTAATCAATTAGATGTGAGAACTTTGTAGCCCGTATAAACTCATCTGATGCCGCAGTTCTGATCTTGCACCGTTAGCTTCTTTCCTTCCGTTCTTGAATATTCGTTGCCCACCAAAGCACATATTATCCTTATAAAAAAACACATATTATTCCTGCCCTATACTCCTTTCCGGTGCTGCAGAAATGATATAGAAGAAAGCTGCAGCACTCTGTAGTTGCATGATTATTTTCTTCAATTAGACCTGCAGTTAGACTTGAAAGCTGCAGGACTCTGCAGTTGCAACTGTCTAATTCTTCAATTATTTTCTAGAGATAATTTCCTTCAATTATTGAGTGAAACATATCTTTACATGCAATTTCTTGACTCTCTCGAAGTGGGCCTTATTTTAGTCCGATAACAGCAGCTAGGCCCAACTGTTTGTGTATAGGAAAGACTGATAGCTTCGGCAGCCGTTGGATGAGCCATGGACGGCATCCAGTAGGGGGAAGTTACCTCTGACTTCCCCTCATCACGTCAGACAATCCGCGCCGGATCTCAGCCACCTCAGCACCTCGGGAGGGGAGGGTGAGAGGGGGGAGGGAAGGAGGCATGCATTTTAATGTAAGGCCAGTCTCCGTGAGGATTTCATGAGGAGTTTCATCGTCATTAAATAACATGCCACATCAGCAATTTTGCGAGGAGAGTGGATTTCATCGTATGTGAGGAGAGTTTCATCCAATAAAACATATCCAATACAGTTACCTAATTCTCAGTCTTAGTAACTGTGCATTGAGACTCATGCATTTATACTGCCTCCATCTTGTGAAATGCGTTCAAGTCGAACATTTGGAACTTCCTTTAAAATTTATTTTCCGTGCATCAGGTTTGAAGATTTGAAATCAAGGTTATCTGTCTTGAGAAGCAATTTCATTTCATGATAGTATACCTTTACTGTACTTCACAAATATTGCCATAAATTCGCACAACTGTGTTTACAAGAGAAAAATTGTGCTTTGAAGACAATGTGTTGATGTCTGAAACAAAACTTGTTTTAGTTTTTTGTGGCTGGAGGGAGTGAAATTTGCAAGTCAACGTGTCCACGCCAATATGACTAGCTAGTAACCAACCAGCATTTCACCTGTCTATTTTGGCTAGCAATTTTGTGTTGCTTCTCAAAATATAGTTTGTTTGGTCTTCAATAACCTTTGGAACTAAGGTTACAACAAAACCAAAATAAAATCACCTCCTATCAGCCGATACTACATTTCACAGGTTAGGCCGAGCATTGCCAATAAAAAAGTTACCACCTATTTTGGTTCCATAGCATCAATGCAATATCAATAACAGTTCTGTTCAAGTTAAGAGAGTGGTAACCTCAGCATTGCCTGACTGCCGTGTATCATACAAATGAACTGGTAAAGTTCAATGCAAATTCAGTTCTTAGCCCTATAAAGGTCCCATACAGGTATTGACAAATGCACCAGGCAGTTTCTGAAACTGCAGCAATACTGAATTTCCAGACATTCTACAAAAAATGAACTTCCAGAAATTCAACAGACAAAATCCCTTGATCCCTCGAATTGGATCATCTGCTGATCATGAAAACCAAAGCAAAAGAATGTTCCCAAAAGACATCATGTATTTGTCACAGCCAGTCACTCCCGCATCACATAGAAACAATAGTTTACAACTTCTACCGTCAACATCACATGTTGGCATGCATGACCTAAACCCAAAGTAAAAGAGCGGTATTAGACAATGTAATTAACAGATGTAGACTGTAGCCACACCTCAAGAACCGTGTCAGTTCATTTCTTCTGTCTGTGCAGACGGTCCAATGCATAAATTTTTCACCACTTTTTACCAATTCACCAGAATTAAACACCCCCTATGTGCTGTGTAGATTTTTTTTAAAAGACCGGTACAAACGCAGACATTCACACGCACGCAAACTCATCCCTATGAATACACGCACGACCTGCATGTATTCACAGTGGTGAGTGTGCGTTCATGTTAGTGTCTACGTTTGTACCGGTTTTTTTGAAAACAAAAAAACTCTTTGAAAGCCACTGTTGTATTACCTTGCACCACTGGTACTACCTTTTGCTCATGTCTACATACTGCTCGGTAGTATATTTCAGCAATGGATCCGGTCCCAAATGGAGGACAAAAGTCAACGACGATGAAGTGGATTATACTGTAGATGAGAGGAATTCCGCCCAATGTGTGGAGACCTGTTGCGTGCACTGCTGAAACGCGGAGGAGGATCGAGAGATCGGCATCACTCGCGCGGGCACTCTCGTGCTTGTCGAGCCCACGCCACACCTTAGAGCGTTGAGTCCATCTGGAAGAAGCGAAGAGGCTAGTAGCCATCAACATTTTTTGAAATGTATCTACTCGCTCCGTTCTAAATTAGTATTCGTGTGACTTTTTTATCTCAAGTTAGAACGTTTATTTTAAAAATTGTATAAAATATTATATTTTTTTGTTGTGCTTGCTTTGTTAATAAAAGTCCTTTAAGAATGACATAAATTTGACTATATTTACACAATTTTTTTAATAAAAAAGCGGTCAAATTTGAAGAAAAAAGTCAAACAAATTTTAATTTAGAAAGGAAGGAATAGCTCCGAGGCGAGGACGCCTAGCGTTTTGAACGCATTGTTGTTGTACCCACCACCATACAGAAGTCAGGCCACTCACCAACAGGCAGAAAACAAACAGACAACGTGACATGACACCATGAACTCGATGCTAAATAATGCATGTCTCCTGCGCAAGTTTTAGTTTTTCCTCTACGGCTGGGACCATGCAGCACCTAATCTCTCACCGCTAATCGCCCCTGCATGCTAACCGCCTAATAATGCAATATCATACTCCTCCCTGATGACAAAACAACCCGATCAAAACTATATAAA
>CM014274.1:60937807-60984851 GCA_004135705.1 Alloteropsis semialata
AACCAAATGTTGTTCTCAGTATAGCCCATGTTAAGAAATATTTTTCTTTTTATAATTTTTCTCCTTCATTTTTTTGACATTCTAGGAAATAAGTGGGCTAGAGCATGAGCCGTCTCTCAAGATGAGGTGGCACACAATTCTGTAGAGAAAGATAGTATTTTTCACATTGCTTCACGTGTATCTACATGTAGCATGCTCAAGCATACAGCTGAACTGAAAACTTTTCGTTCTCTTGCTCAGAAAAATCATGTATTCGGTCAAGCCACATGATTGAAAATTATGATTTCAGTAACTCCAGTTTAAATATCCTTCTTTTCTCAATCATCAAGAAAACATAAATGTCCAGTAATATATATCATATAGCTGTGATAACAATATTAAGGTATGACTGGCTAACATTGTCTGTACAGTTATTATAGACAAAATAAAGATAACATGATGAAGAAAGAGAGTAAAATAGGGCATCTTACAATTGGGCAGTTAAATGTTGAGTAACCGCAAGAACTGACAATTATGGCAACTCCTGCAACATCTGATAAACCACCAAGAACAATCGAGAACTCCACTGAAGTGCTATCCCCAGGTGCTTTCCAGTAAGACTTGTAATCTCCAGTACCAAAAGGTGCCAGTAACGAAAGCAGTGGCTCAGAGTCATCAGCAGTTTCAACCTGAGTAGGCACAATGCTAGTTTATTAACTGTTTTCTTGTGGTTCATGGGCAACAGCAATAGTGCTGCAAATACAGTATGAATGTACGGATAACAAAGGGCAGCACAGCATACAGGA
This sequence comes from Alloteropsis semialata, assembly GCA_004135705.1. Classification (NCBI taxonomy): domain Eukaryota; kingdom Viridiplantae; phylum Streptophyta; class Magnoliopsida; order Poales; family Poaceae; genus Alloteropsis; species Alloteropsis semialata. Next base: position 60,938,593 of record CM014274.1, read on the forward strand.
GTACAAGTTATAGGAACAAAGTACAAAGCTGAGAAATACCATTTGTAAAAAGCTTGCATATGGAAATTCTGCAAGGGATTCTTCACCATCAAGGATCTGCTTCAATTGTCTCTGACCAGTTTGAATATTTTGTGGTAAATCAGATATTTTGCTGCGTTCCAGTTGGCAGACCTGATTCAAAGCATTCAGTGCTGCTTTCTCTGCACGGTCTTTTCTCCGCAAACTATAAAGAACTCGGACATAATCCACATACAATGCACGTTTGATAATTTCACTGCAGCATGATTTGCACACGAAACTATCTGCAAGTGCCGAATAGCCACCGCCTTGACTCCCACCATATATCTTCAGATCCCTGTAGGTGTTAAGCAAAAGGAAGGCCCCTCTACCAGCACAGCAAGCTTTGCAAACTGTCCTTTCACACTGGACACATTCCACGAATACTGATTGATTTTCTCTAGTGGCTGAAGCTTGTAATGAAGATGAAGCATGGACCTCACATGCCCCATCATAGCAGGATTCATCATTTTCACTGATGTTCCAAAAGCCTATAGTGTGTTCATGGCCCTTTTCAAGCCCTATTGAAGCATTAACACGATCCTCAAGGACTGCATGGCCCAGCAGTGCTAGATTGTCAGATAAGCTGGACAACTTCAACAGGTAAGAATAATCAACTGAACGGTTTGGATCTACTATGGCAGGAATTACACCAATTGATAACAATGCCCGATCCCTTTCAGTGGCAGAAAGACCAAGACGGAGACGTTTTATTTCAAGCTTCATCATTTGCTCAAAGTTAAGCCCCTTCCCCTGGAAAGATGAATAAAGTTTACATATACATTGGATTTAAATTCATATACACATTTTTTTTCCAAAATATGCCTACTTTTGCTCCTTTTTTTCGGAATAAGCAAGTATGAACTGAAAAGCAAGGAAAGTAATAGTGCCAGAAGCCCAGAACTCTAAGTAACAATTAGTACACAACCATATAAGCAACAGATAATTGTAACCTGATTACCTGAACAGAACTTAAGAATCAGCAACCTATCATAAACTGGAAGGTGTCTTTGTTAGGAGAAAAAAGGTTTCAGTAATGTTGTTACTAGAAATTACAATCTTATTGCCTATTAATCAGATATAAAAGTATTTTTGGTCGATGAGAGGGTCAAGTGTCAGTGTTGGTCAAGTCTTGGCGTGCGTGTCTGTTTTCCTTCAGCCTTCTTATACCTCCGTTGAGAGGCAAAAAGGCTGCTTTGTAAGGGTTTCTTTCCCTTTTCTCTCCCTCAATATAAAGATAAGCAGCTCTCCTACGTGTTCGATAAAAAAAACTTCGGGACAACCAGACAATCAATGACCAACAAAGTTCTTTTTTGAAATGCTCCACAAAAAATCTACAAGAATGAGAAGATAGAATAATAAAAAACTCGACCTGTGGGGGGTAAGACAGCCCCCGGGCATTTTGCTAAGAAGAAGACCTTCTCACGCAGGTCCAGAAAACCCCCGAACCCCTGCCCCACCCTTACACAGTAGCACCGTAGTCCGTGTGAGAACGACCAACGACCTGGGCCGGGCCTTAGACCTGTGCTTTGGCCGCGGGACAGACAAGGGGATTTTTTCAAACCCCAGCCTGAAATTCGCTCCCATGGGGAGTCGAACCCAGGACCTGAGGAGTGCTACTGAGACCATCTAAGAAGATAGAATAATAGAAATGAAATAAGATGTTTTTTTACAAATGGATACCTTAGGGGCAGAAAGGGATTCAAAGAATTTGAGATAAAGCTGTGCGCTGCCACATTCTTCAACCTGGTTATTCACTTTAGGAATAGGCACTTCCAAAGCAGGGGCAAAAGGGTTAACATCAAATCCATCATCTAAGAAGGAAGTTTGTTCCCCATTACTGAAAGATGTATTTTCAGATATATGTGGCTTCGACATGTCAAAATCACCTGTGAGAAAATCCAACAAATTTTCTGAACCACCTCGTTGGACTGATGATGTACTTTTAGCATAAGACCCCTCGCTGTCATGAGAAACATTCCCAGGCCCGGAAGAATTTGCAAAGGACTTCGAACCTAGATCACAGTGAGCACTTGATCGTTTATGGAGAAGCTCCAAAAATTCAGGAGCATGTCCACTGTTGTTTAACATGTCTGCCCATGGAAGAGAAACTCCAAGTACTTCAATCTGTTAAAGAACTCGCAAAAAAAAAATCTGTTAAAGAAATTTATCAAGCTCATCAACAAAAAGATATAGAGGAATAGTTGCAGCCAAAGTAACTTTTTAAAAGCGTCTCAGTTCAGAAAATTGATAAACATTTTACCTCACCAAGAGTAATGGGGGAACTCGATACAGCAGATGGATGAAAAGATAATGCAACAACCCGATTTAAAAAGTTTAGTTCTCCTTCTAGCTCTTCAAAGTCATATAACAAAGGAAGGTAAGTGCTCTCTTGAACATTGGGCCTAGCACTTTTCCCTGTAACAGCTAAGTCCTCAGGATCAATTCTTCCATTGACTGGAATCAATAAGTTGGTGCCATTGGAGCACTGCGGAATGCTAGCACCCTAAACAAGTAATCTCCCGTTAACATTCATAGTGAAGCAAGATGTTCAAAATACAGCATAGGGAATAAATGGAAACAATCACATGAGCAGGCCCTTGGTTAGCTGGAAAAGAACAAAAAAATGCCTGAAAAGAGGAGAGTTCTACTAAAAAGTTAAGTACAGTTTAATGCATCTGCATGCTTTAATTGAAGTTCATAGACAAGAAAACATCAAGTTTTCAAATTCAAAGTAGCTGGCGTACACAAAAATTCTAGAGAAACACTTTCATCAGTGTAGAAAAATGCAAAACAACACTTTAATGATGACAAACATATCTGATGAAACCAATACCAGATGGAGCAATAAACAAATTTAAATCTACAGTACCCTCTCTGGTGCGCGGCTTGAGCTAGGGATCTTTCCCTTTGGTAGTATGGTCACCTTTTACATGTCCGTGGCGCGTACATTATAAATATAATGTACGCAATTAGGGCATGTAACCTAACAAAACTTTCTTCTTCTATTAATGAAATGATGCACAGCTCCCGTGCTCTCCAAAAACCCCAATACATGAACAATATATGGATATGATTATAAACTTAACCAAAATCCAGGCCAAAATCTGTAACTGTGCTTAGCTAATCTCAGCGTCGGCACGCAGTTCAACTGGTTCTGAACCAAGCAAAAGTCATGTGCCACAGTTCAAGCTATTGGAATCGCAAGATTCTGATAGCATGCCAGATGAAGCTCAAATTTTAGAAAGAACTGCATTTTTGTGTTTCTGCAGTTTTGACTTTGGGTACAGGGGATACAGTTCATCAAGCCAAATCATAAAAGTATGCGGATTAACATTTTATTTGCATGGAAACTTGATGAAACTGCTGGAGCAAGAAATAAAAAAAGACACGATAATAAACTGCTGAGATAAGATGGAGACAAGGACCTCAACCACGAGCTTAAGGGTATCTATGCTTGAGCCAAGTCTAACATCTACAGTTGCTGGATATGAAGAATCCTCAACACCGTGGGATACAGTAAGAAGAAGTTGACAGACTTGACAAGGTTCCCCAAGGTATATAAAAAGCTCAACATAGTCTGCACCTTGTTGACATACCTGCAGGAACAAAAGTCCTTAACATTCTATACGTCAAAGATTGCAACAATAATGAAATAAACCAGATAGATATAAGGAAGGATTACTGGACAGTGTATTTAAAGAAGAACTGTACCCAAACAAGATCCTTCTTTTTGAAGCTGAGCAGACTGGAACCACCATCAGCCATAGGGGTGATACTAGGAACTGGTTTCAACATGCATCCAGACGGCCTTGATAGCACCTAAATTTTCAAGATAAGAATGTTACCACAAAAGTAAAATATAAATAGTATACTGAAATCAAGAACAATAACATAAATTTGCAAGAAATATACCATTGAGTAAGTTTACCTACTTTGAGAGGGAAGATAGGAATGGATGGGAGATGCTTATATAGCCTCAATCCAAGGAACATCTCCAGCTGCTTTTGGCGGGAACTATCATTCAAATAGTTGTGGTACCTTCTTTGCACCGTAATCCTCACATTCTGAACAGCTGAGAATTTACTAAACTTTCCTGTTTCCTCCTTGAATATGTTCAGAATCTCACTGTGCATAGCTTTTGAGCCAGTGTACAACGTGGCATGGATATCGCCAGCCAAAAGAAAAAGTTCAGCGAGGTGGTTCACTGGAGCAAGCATTGTTGAGCCTTTGAACTGATCAAATGTCATATCAAATCTCTTCCAGGGCTTCTGTGGAGCCTCCTGGCATGGATGTTCCCATGTGGTAGTACGTGTATTATGATCGATATAAAATGATTTCCCTGTTACCGAGTCAAAACGCTCCTCCCATCCAGGGGGCAAAGCACGGGCATTTTGACCATCATATTCAGAATATCTTCTTGATAACCCAAACATTGCATCCATGTCAAGTGAGATACTCAATCGACTACACTGTTCAACAAAAACTTGAAGTGCCCCAAAGTAACTAGCAGCATTGGTCCGATCAAGAGAATCCGCACAATTGAAACGTATCACCCCATTTTGAATAGATTCCATGCAAAACCCACCATTTATGTCGTCATTGCAGATAATCGATCCTTTACATTCCTTAAGCTGATGCCTTACATCATAGTAATTCCCTTCACTGAAGCCAATGGCCATTGTAGGTGCTTTCAGATGTCTCCATAGGCCCTCAACTGTCTGCTGCTGTCCTTTTTCCTTCACGGTGGCATGCCAATCATAATTTATCAACTGAATCCACGTGGTTCCAAGCTTTCCAGTAGACTTCATGTACTGTAGAGATTCTTTGAAATGGTCAACAAGAACCGACTCAGTTTTTCCTGCACCATATCTTAGTAAGTTAACACAAACAATGGGAACCATTCCCGACTTCTTTTGCCTAGATACATTCACTTCAGATGATTTATTGCCATATCTTCTACTCAGCCGTTGGTAGTATTGTAAGCTCCCGTTGTAAGGATCATCAGCAACATAAATTTCAGCTTCTACTGACATAGCATTCTTTATTTCTGCACCCCACCATATCGGTATAGTTCCACGCCGCCAGATATATGAGCTGAAGGGGGTACGCTCTCCACCCTTTTGTGGAACCCAAACAAGTTGCTCACACTCTACCTCATTGCCTGTGCCTGAACATGCATTCAATCCACGAGCCAAGTAGCGTGTTCCGGGATGCAACCGACTACGGCGTGCAATAAGGGCAACTAACCCACCTTGCTGCCCTGCACCTCCAAAATTTCGACACTCAGCAAACCCCTGCAAAAGAATGACACAGTGTCCTGGCAAGCCGATGTCCTTAAAAGGCTTTGACAGCCACTCATTCCAAACAAATTCCTCATCTGGTTCCCATAGTGTCATACGGCTTGGAAATGGCCTGGTAATATCCCTTGTCTCACAGAAGTAGTACTTCCCGTCAATGTCAAGATCAGCCAATTCACGGATATTTTTCTGCTCTCCAGTCCCCTGAGGTTGAGGGTTTTGGAGTTGAATCTTTATCCATTGACTCTCCACCACTGTGTATATGCACCCTCCTCCAGGCAGATTTGGTACCGTTGCGCTCAACTGTGTCGCAACCAAAAGTAAAGCATAGCTTCCTAACACTGCATAGCCCAGCACTGCTTTTGCATAAGTGGTGCTCTTGGACAGAATCCTTGACCCGTCAGTGATGTAGTTCAGTGCCGCTGCCTCTGAGTCAAAGACGTCCTCCCCTTGCTTCCCCAGGTAGCGCAGGGCACCAGTGGTTGGGTCGACATAGATGACCTGAGTGTCGCTCCCCGTCGACAAGCTGATCACAATGTACACTTCGGTCGTCTCCAAAACGACCACAACGACGGACGTGTCCTTGGGCCTAGGGAGCGTCTTGCTTCGAAACATCGGAAATTTCTGGAGAAATAGACTGGACGGGCGCTTTGGGTGGGCTGATCTTGCACGCTGAAGAAGAACCTAATGAAATGGATCGGTGAATCAGACAATATTAGCAGGGCGGCACGCAGCAAACAAATCCCCGCCAAACCGATTCAGATTTGATATCTTATGATCGCGGAGAAAGAACGCCAAAGAATGAAACGAAGAATCGGAAGAGTCCTAGAAAAATCCTTGTCCCAGCGATACTCACCAGAATCGAAGAAATCGATCCGAGCCCGGGCAGATCTAGGCGCCGCGCCAGTCCGGAGGAGACCAGCGGTCAGAGCGGGAGATCACGAATCGATCTCCAGGCAGGGGGAACACGCTTGAATGGTTGATTCGGAGGAAAAATCTGGGGACAAATTAGAGTTGGTGAAATAGTCAGAGCAGCGGGAGGTTTCAGAGCTTAGATCGATTCATCCATCAGTGCCGCCCATTAGTTCAGACTTCAGACAATTCCTTTCTTTTTCCTTGCTTTGATTCCAAGGCTGGCCGGCTCGGCTCGGCTGCTAACGTAACGAGCTAAAAATTAAGTTCGGCTCGCCCGTGCGCCGGCTACAGCTTGTTTTCTATGGGATATTTAACTATTTGCCATCCTTCCGGATGGCGCTTCTCCAAAAACCACTCTTCCAAATGAGCCTACATATTTGCCATCGCGTTTCGTTGAAGCCTACATTTTTGCACTTTCGCTGACGTGGCACGACACCTCCCCGTTCCAGCGTGGATTGGCCACATGAAATGACCGACATGCCCCTGCCTTCTCCACGTTAGCCATCACCTCTCCTCTCTCCTGCCGCTGACAAGTGGGACCATGACTCATACTCATCTTCCACCTCTTGCCATTCTTTTTTTAGCCACCGCACAAGCACCGTGGCCTGCTTGCAGGCGCGAAGACCGTGCAGCTTGCGGGCGCGGAGGCCGTGGCCAGCAGCACGCGGCCCTGCGGCCTGCAGCCTGCGGCGTGGAGGCCCGCGGCTGCGGCCAGGCTCTGGCCAGCGGCGCACGTCCCTGCTACCTGCAGCTTGCGGCGCGGTGAGCCTGCGGCTGCGGCCGGCCTGGCTCTGACCAGGGGCGATGAAGGTGGCGTCGGTCCTGTCTCGCGGAGCGCGTGGGCCTGCAGGGCACGCGGCATATGCGGCCTCGACGTGCGGGCTTGAGGGCACGCGGCCTTGTGGCTCGCGGTGCTCAGGAGCGCAGAAAGAGCAGAACTCGCTCGTGGTGAATCAGTTGACATGCATGAGATAGGTCTTGCCCAGAAGGTAAAAAGGAACCAGATAGCTGTGCAATTGTTCTTGTTTTTTTTCTTTTAATTTAACAACTTTGCGTTCAATCTTGAGCAGCTTGAGAACCATGAATTGCTTGAGATGAGGAGGATCGCTACAAGAAGGCTGGCAGATGGAAGCAATCCATTGCTCTATCGAAAAAAGACAACATGGATTGCATGGAGACATGCTCGCAGTCTGGCGACCGTGAATTGTCAGAGGACTTGCTTGTCTATTTCATTGAACAGCGGTCCTCAGGAGTGCAGAAAGAGCAGAAGTCGCCCGGCCCTTTCCCCTCGTCGGTGCCCGGCCACGCCGGCGATGGTCCGCACGGCTTCTGGCCGTCCGCCTCGCCAGAAAGATCGCCATCGAGCTCGGCCCGTGCAATCGGCGGCCTCCTGGACTCGTGGGATTGTGAGGTGGCTAAAAAAGAATGGCAAGAGGTCGAAGATGAGTATGAGTTGTGGGTCCCATTTGTCAGCGGCAGGAGAGAGGAGAGGTGATGACTAACGTGGAGAAGGCTGGGGCATGGCGGTCATTTCATGTGGCCAATCCACGCTGGATCGGGGAGGTGTCGTGCCACGTCAGCGAAAGTGACAAAAATGTAGGCTTCAACGAAACGCGATGGCAAATATGTAGGTTCATTTGGAAGAGTGGTTTTTGGAGGAGCGCCATCCGGAAGGATGGCAAATAGTTAAATATCCCGTTTTCTATTATTATATAAGCAGAGCACGAAAGGCAAACTCAAGTCAAAGGTGGTTCAGAGATAAAACGAAATCAGGTTGACAGATCGCAGCACAAACATAAAGCTCCGAAAGCAAACTCCAAACAAAAATTTTACAAAGCACACAACAGCATCGAACGTCTCTAATCAGTACACCTCCAACCTCCTCAACCTCCTCAAGTTCACAGAAGAACGTGACCGTAGCCTAGGAAGGTGGGGATGGTGCCGCGGCGGCGTGGCGAGTTAGGCCTTGTTTAGTTCGCGTAACTTGGGTTGCAATTTTATTGTAGCAATTATAAACCTAAGATTAGGAGGACTAAACATGATCTAATTATAAAACTAATTACACGGATGGACGGGAAATCGCGAGACGAATCTATTAAGCCTAATTAATCCGTCATTAGAGATTGTTTACTGTAGCACGACGTTGTCTAATCATGGCCAAATTAGGCTCATTAGATTCGTCTCGCAAAGTTAGGGGGTTATGGAATGGATTTTGTCATTAACTCACGTTTAATACTCCATGCATATAAGATTCTCTTTTATGAATAGTGAAGTTGGATGAATAGTGAAGTTTGTTGTGGGAAGGCCTTAGTGACTGGTGAGGGAGACGTGCAACAGGGCAACAGGTTGGGGAACCGGGCAATTTTGTGGACTTGGGCTGCCGTTGCCTCTTGGGCCGCTCGTTGGCCGCAGCCTGACGTGCTGAGCCGAGCCGAGGGAGGTAACGAGATACGACCTGCAGTTCGAGTTTCCAACAGACCAGGCTCCTTTTCGTACGTTGCATAGCACATCCTGCCGATTAGGCACAATATCAATATGGCTTTGTTTAGTTCGCGGGAATTCGATCGAATGCACTGTAGAAAAATGCATTGGGAATCGAAAAAGCAGAGAGGGTGCACGTTGTTCAATGCATAAAACAGAGCGCGAATTCGATCGAATCGAGCGAACTAAACAAGGCCTATATCACACCTTGTCGCACGGAGCACATCCTAAATTTGGACTGAGGTCAAAGTTTGGCAATGCTATACTAGTCCCTTTGCATTTTGAATAGTATCCCAACTGAACTTCATTTTGGCTAGAAAAATAGTTTTTAGAAATATTTAGCTCTAGAATATAAAAATGACATGCATGTATATGCTAAAAAAATTGATAACATAGAGTGAAATGAACTGCATTTCTTTGGACTGTTGCAGTATTTTTATATAGCTCTGTGAACTCTCATAAATTATCATCAGCAAAAAAATTTGATCATCTAGGTCCTTTAATTTTCAATTTCTTGATATTTCCTTCCAAGCGTGAATTATGGTCAATGATAAGACCTCGAGTAAAGTTAGAATATCATTTTAAAAGCAGGTCTTATAGCCAAGCTAGTTAGCATCTTTGCTAACGTGGAAGAGAGAATGGAGAAGAGAGAAAGGAACATAGCCCTCATGCAAGGAACAAGTTGAGCACGAGCTACCCTATGTAAAGATGGATCCACGTGGAAGTTAAATGTGATGCTACCTAAAGTATGAGGAAAAAGTGTTATTATATAATAACAGAAAACATATTGTAGACAAATGGAGGACTATTTGGGTATAGTTTATTGAGAAAAACGGCATGGAGCAAACGGAGAAGGATGAATTTCTGACACATTGCGCTGCCTCGTTATGAAAAAAAAACCCGCGTAAACGACAAAAATACTTTCAAAAACACTCGAATTCTGCGAAGACACGCTCCTCTCCTTGGAGGCACGCACCCCCAACCTCACCCCACCACGACCGCCCCGCCCCCCACTTGAAGCCGTCAGCCCTCAGCACACCCAAAGCCCCGCGAAGAGAACGCCTCGCCCCTCCCGACTCCTGGCCTCCGGCGATCGCCGGCGCCGACAGCGAATCCATTCCGGCCCTTCCGGAGGCCGGTTCGATCCGGCCATGGACGACCCCATCCTCTTCGACGACCTCGGTCCCTCCAAGCCCCCGCCGGCCTCCGTCTACGACGACATGTTCGAGTCCTACTTCAACCGCGCCGCCGAGCCCCCCGAGCCATCACCCAAGGCTTCTTCCTCGTCGTCGACGCCGCCCCCCGTGTTCGACAAGCCGGTCTTCGACGACGACCCCGACACGGCCGATCCCTTCGCGGCGATCCCCTTGTTTGGGGGCGGCGGTGTGGGGGGAGGGGAGGACATCCTCGGTGGCGTCGGGAGGGCGGCGAAGCCGGAGAGGAGGGAGCCGGATGCGGCGGGGTTCGATGACGATTTGATCCCTGGGCTGGGTGGGGGCACCAGGTCGAAGGAGCCGGTCTGGGAGGTGGAGCCGGACCATGAGGCGACTGGGTCTGGCTACGATTTCATCCCTGGATTCGGTGGGAGTATGGAGCCAGCGCCGCAAATGGTGCCTGAGACAGTGGGTTCTGATGATGGTGTGATCCCTGGCTTTGTAGGGGGCACGAGCCATCATGATTCGGCAAGGTCTGACATTCTTCTGATTTGAAATATCCATATTATCCAATTTATCTTTCATTTATTTAGGTAATTGCTACTTAGCTTAGTTTATCATGTAGAATTGTAGAAGGCGAGGTTCGATTGGTAAGGTTTTGTATGTGTTGTTACACCCATCAAAATATGCTCCATTCTGCGTAAGCTTTATTTTAGAAATGGAAGCTCTGTCCAAGTTTTTGAGCTTCCAGTGTTTGCATACTAGGTCTTGTGGTGCAATGCCGCAGCAGCTTAATGAAAACAGCGGGGAGAATTGAAAAAGTGATATACAGCAATGTAGATGATGTGTCGAAGGACAGCTGCCCTCTGAAATATTTCCACTGAATAAGAGAAAACAGGGGAAACTTATAATGAGCCATTGCAAACCCCAGCCTCCGCCCCCAAATCCTACAGAAAAGTTATATGATTATCTAAGAGCGCCAAGTTTGGAAACAAAGTAGAGAGATTCTTTGTTGATTTGTCCAGTGGTTTAGAGGGATTATTTGTTGATACCTTGGATAGAATTTCTGTTCTTTCGTGAATTGTTCTCTTGATGTCAACTTTATAGGTATCATTTCCTACTATAATTTGTAGGCATCCAATGAAGTAACAATGTAGCATGTCATATTGATATTTGTGCTTGTATATCCAATTAAATCATGTATTGGTTGCTTAAATACTATGTTGACCATAAAAGATGATTTGTCTTTGATATGTAAGACCTTCTTTACAGATTGTATTTTGTTTGAAGGAATCCCAGTGGTGCAATTTAGTGCATAGCAGAAAAGTTTAATAGCACCCTGTATCTGATTAGACATTGAAACTGGAGCAAAGCCTGTTTTTCTGGCCATTGTGGCCTATCATTACTCATTAGCTACCTTTTTATAACAAAAGAACCATTGGTATGATATTGTATTTTACTTGCCTGTTTCTTTTATTGCTGGTTTGGAATTGAGTAGCTCGCTAAATGCATCATAACTTCATGATTGTGCTATTGCAAGTTCACTTTCGATTACCCTGTTATCTGGTCTCCCCTTCTGGCGGTGCATGCAAGTTACATTGTTGATAAGTAATGTGTTCTGTTGATGTGTCTAATTTCTATCACTTTGATTTTAATCATTGATGGTATATATGGCTGTTTGTGGGAACTGTTAAACTCAAATGCAATATAGTTGTCTTTGTGATAACCATATGAGTTATTCTTCTCTTGTTTGGTGATCAGCTGTGACTGAAATCTGTACAGGGAGGAGCCTATAATGAGACAAGAAAATGAATCAATTTCATCCAGCAAAATGAGTGTGAGCACGCCAGAAGACCCTTTTGTCATTTTAGGTGGTATGCACAAATCGGGATATTCATCTTTTGGATTGTTTTCAGATAATCCGGATAACATCGGCATGCCTGCAAAGGCAGGGAACACAAAGGTTGACGTGCCTGATAATACCAGTGGGATGTTTCAGAACTCTGATATTTTTGCTGAGTTTCCAAAAGCTATGCCGTCCTTTTCATTTACATCTGAAAACAAGAGTGATACAACTGATAGGGGATCTGTTCATAACATAAATAGCATGAGTCATTCCAATCGGATGCCTCAGGAAAAGCCAGTCCAACAAGCTTCAACAGAAGTACCTAACAATACACTGCCTGAGATGAACATCCCTGAGGCATCTGTTATCCATGAAGTACCTGGCACCACTGGTTTTCAGACCTTAAACCCATTTGCTGGGGAAGATGATTTGTTAGAGGAGAAGCAATATCCAAAAATGCCTAATGATGTGTGGCTAACTGTTTCAGATATTGCTCTAGTGACACAGCCTACAAGTGCACCGCCACCTTCACGCCCTCCACCTCCACTTGCCACCAAGAAACCACCAACTCAATCTACAAATAGTGAAACATATGTTCATCATCGTAATCAAGTCTACCATAATTCAGTAGGCTCTGCGAATGCTTCTAAAACATCCCAAATCGATGAACTGGAGGATTTTTTCATGGCAAAGCCTGCTAATGTTGCCAAGGGGGATCCACAAGTTCTAAAGCATGAAGGAAAAGAACAATATTCATCTCCAGATGCTGCAAGTTTCATGGATTGGACTGAGATGGAACATTCTAAAAGGGTGAACCAAGGGGCTTTTGACTCTATGTTCACTAGCAGTCAATATCGACAGCCAGAACTAGATGAGAAAGCAGAGTTCTGTGCTCATGAAATGGAAACTACATATGAAGAAGAGAGATTAGATAATGAACGAATACAAATGGAACATGAAAAGGAGCAAAGAAGAGCAGAAAGGGAGAGGGAAGAAGAGCTTGAGATGGAAAGGGAGAAGGCGAGAAAAATGGAACAAGAGGAGCAGAAGAAGTGTGAAATAGAGAGAGAGGCCAGGCAGGCTGTAGAGAAGGCTGTACGGGAGGCACGTGAAAGAGCAGCTACTGAAGCACGCATGCGAGCTGAGAAGGAGGCTCACCGAAGAGCTGAGCGAGCTGCAGTACAGAGAGCAGCAGCAGAAGCTCGTGAGAGAGCTGCAATGGAGGCAAGGGAAAGAGCTGCAAAGGCTGCTGCAGAAACTAAGGAAAGACAAGCAGCAGAGGCTAGGGAAAGGGCTGCAGCAGAGTCAAGGGAAAGGGTTGCCAAAGCTGCTGCAGAAGCAAGGGAAAGAGCTGCTGCTGAAGCTAGGGAAAAGGCAGCAGCAGAATCTCAGGAGAAAGTTGCTGCAGCAGCTCGTGCAAAAGCTGAGCGAGCTTTTGTTGAGAAAGCTGCCGCAGAAGCACGAAGGAGGGCTGAACGAGCAGCTTTTGAGAGGGTTGCTGCTGAAGCTCGGCAAAGGGCTGCTAATGAAGCTAGAGAAAGGGCTGCAGCTGAAGCACGTGCAAGAGAAAATCAGCAAAGAAGAGCAACGGTAGAACCTGATCTTGAGTCATTCTTCGGTATGCCTTCTAGATCAAGCAGTGTACCCAGACCACAGACCGCAACAACGGTGAGGACTGAGAAGCTGCATGAGTTATTTGTAGTTTTGTTTTACTGGTTTAACTTTGTTTTCCCCTGATACTTTTATATTTTTCAGAATCCTTTTGATGTTCAACCTCAAAGTAATGCTGGTTCTGGTGCTGTAAGGAGGACATCTTCAGGTTTAGCTTCTCCCTTCACTCAGCCTTCGTCAAGCAATCTTATGGATGACCTATCTTCTATACTTGGAGGTACTTGAACATTATCATTGTTAGTGCTGTACCGTGTAAGCTATCTTAGAGACTAATTTGCACAAATCAGTTATAGCACAAATTGATTAGATATGCCAATCATTGTTGCTAGCTGTTGAGATAAGGGATGGTCACAAATCAGGCCCTCTACAGGCTTTAAATTAATGTTTCTTAGCATAGAATTACGAGTATCACTTGGCATGATTTTGGGTGTAGGCAGTTATCAGTTATCACTAACCGTGCCTAATATTTTTTTGTATACAGCACCTTCATCATCTGCTGTATTTCAAGAAGTGGATGGAGAAAGTGAGGAAAGAAGGAAGGCAAGATTGAACCGCCACCAAAGGACAATTGAGCGTGCGGTATGCTAACCTATCTGCAGCTATCTGTCAATTAGTAATTTGTAAAAGTGACATATTTGATTAAAGATGCCAGTTATATTGCTGTTAATATGATTTTTCAGGCAAAAGCTCTTGCTGAGAAAAATGAGCGTGACTTGCAAGCTCAGCGGGAGCAGGAAGAGTGGCATGTAAGCTCTATACTGTATCATAATGTTTCTGGGCTTTTCGGTAGTAGATGCATAAATTAGATAATTTGTTCATCGAGGTAATGTGGTTCCTCACTTTTCAGAGAATTGGTGAATCACTTGATTTTGAGATAAAGAGGTGGGCTGCTGGGAAAGAAGGGAATCTACGGGCCTTGCTATCAACACTGCAATATGTTAGTACCCTGCTTTGAGCATAAATATTTTCCTTTGGAATATTTTTTTTTGATTGCATTATATCCTGGAAGTTGGATGAAAAAAAGATGTGGTATAGCCATAAGCCATGTATGTTGCTAAGTACTACTATTTTTGTGCAATAAAGGCACTCATGGGATTAGTTAGGAAGACTAAACATTGTCAGTTCATTCTTTGTGCACCTTTTGAGGTAATGTATACTAGTGGATTATTTATATATGTTTCTCCCTCCCTCCTCCCTCTAATTCATACTCCCTCTGTTTTAAGATATAGTGGCGTGAAGTCTTTTGCACACAGATTAATAAGTTGGAAAAACAGGAAATGAGGCAAAAAGCTATGCACTATGCTACCATACTAATAGATATGTCTAATTGCTCAAATGTCTCTGATGTCCAGCTTGGCAGGGGGTACTAGGTGTGCAGGCTTGGATACTCCTTGTCTCCTTGCATTGTTAACATGGCTTTGCCTTCTTTTTAAATTGGATGTCTATTTAGATAGTCTCATCCGGGATGGAAGACATACTTGTGTTGATAATATGTGGTCTCTTTTTAATAATCTTGTTGATATTATGTGGTCGATTTTTATCATCTTGTTTCATATACCTGTTAAGAATTCCAACAATTAAGGTGTGTACTGAATTTTCAAATCGCAGAGATAAAATGTAATTGTCGTCATGCTGTGACTAGGTTAAATAGATGTCAGTAAACAATAATTAGTCTGCATAAGAATGTATTTTCTGGTTAAGTAATTCTAAAAGAAGCGACTGGATCATGACACTCATTGATCAGGATAATTTTAAAACAGTTGTTTCATGGGATGTCTTATGGCAGGATACTGTTTCTGTTACAACCTTTTGTATTCTACATTGTGCTATAGAATCCTTTTGTTCTTATGTATATATATTTTTTGAAGAAGATGCTTAAGTATGGATGAGGGCTAGAAATTTAGCTTTCCTAGCCTTTTGTTCTGCCCTTTGCTATACTCATGTTTCTGTATTGTGCAGATTCTTTGGCCTGAATGTGGTTGGCGACCTATATCACTGACTGATTTGATTACTGCTGCATCTGTCAAGAAAGAATACAGGAAAGCGACATTGTGCATCCATCCTGATAAGGTGCAGCAAAAGGGTGCAAATCTTCAACAAAAGTACATTGCAGAAAAGGTGTTTGATCTTTTGAAGGTACGATTACTTCTTCCCTGCATAATGGCAGACTTCTTGTTCAATTTCCTTCTTACTAGGTCAATTCAATTATAGTATTCTACCCTACATTCCTTCTGCTATTCTTGCTGTAGCAGCTGTGCTTCCAATGCATTCATTGTCATGACTTGGCATGTTATGTTGCAAAATATTTGCATGATTCGAAAGCAAATGATGCTATTCTATCACAAATTCTCACACCCTTTTGTGATGCAAACAGGAAGCATGGAACAAATTCAACTCAGAAGAACTCTTTTGACATCTTGTTTAGGACTTTAGGAAACATGTTGATAATTTGATCTATGGCAAAGGAGGCATGGGAAGGACGCATATGTAGAGCTATGGTAGATATTTTATTCTTTTTTCCATTATATTGTGTATAGTTGTGTTACATTTCTGTTATATCCTTGTTTCTGATTTTTTTTGTTTGTTCCATCCATTGGCATCTGTATTTCTGTAACCATAATTTTGTTGTGTAAATTTGTATGCTGTTGTCCCGTGGCGGTGTAAGTAAACCTGTAGAAAAACAATCCTGTAAATCTAGTGTTGCAAGTGAAAGGTTCCATTTTTGACAAGCGTGGTAAGTTTGACTTCCTTGGGGTAAATAAATATCAAATTTTGTTGCAAAGGATCACTCCCATGCAATCTTCATTGTCAGTTTGAGATAACCCATATTTTGAGAGAGATTTAGATAGCCTTTGTTGTACCTGTACAGACGACGCTAGAGGCCCCTTTTTCATTGCCAGAGTTTTGTGTTACTGAGTTTCTTTCTTTTTTTGGGTACTGTCATTGGATACTGATTTTGTGTTCCTGAGACACCACTGATCACTGTAAGGCAGAAAGAAGAGCAGAGGCCGAGAAGTTACCCCCACAGATCGATGAAATGAATCATACCCTCACATTAACTCGTTTAGACGACTAGTAACTGTTGAGAAGTGGGAACTCTCGCCACTCGGTCCACCACGGCGCCACAAGTAGTGCTCTGCAGAATATGATGTGTCATTGTGTCGCCAGCCATCCTGCTTTCCTATTTTGAAACTACTATCGAAGACGAATGTGTCCTATGACTATTAGGAGCTTGTGCCTTGTAGCCAAGATGAAACAGCTCTCACGAGTCGCTCGATTTTAGCTCTGCTTTAAGCTTTGGCCCCAGGAAGGACATTAAAAAAGAAAGAAAAAGTGTGATTTTCATCTCTGATATTTTAAATAATGCAAATAAACTCATTAACTAATTAAACCGGTGCACTAATCATCCGACATCGGCTTAACAATGGATTAATACCATGTGACAATGGTTCAGGCCATGTAGTCATGTGACTAATGTCATGTGTTTCAATTTCTTCCAAAATCTATTATCATGAAATTTAAATAGTTGCTTGACTTTAGCTTTGCTTTGGCCCCATCCCTTAAGTATTGCAAATACATGATTCATCTCTGATATTTTAAATGGCAACGTATCAGGTGCAAACCAACCTCCCCGTGCAAACTATGCAAACCTCAATCTGGACCACATGATCTTGATCCAAGGGGGCACGTAGAGAGAGGTGGGAGGGGGATTTGCAAAATCACCGCCCACCTTAATCACAGCAAGATCACTTTTGCAAATCCCCCCTCCCACCTCTCTCTACGTGCCCCCTTGGATCAAGATCATGTGGTCCAGATTGAGGTTTGCATAGTTTGCACGGGAAGGTTGGTTTGCACCTGATACGTTGCCATTTTAAATGGTGCAAATCGACCTCTTAACTAATTAAACCAGTGCATTAACCATCCCAACTTCGGCTTAGCAATGGTTTAGTGCCATGTGACAATGGTTTAGGCCATGTTGTCATGTGACTAATGTCATGTGTTTCAATTTCATCCTGATTCTATCATCATGAAGTTTAAGTTTTACAGGATAGTTAATTTAGAGATTTTCCTCATTTTCTTTAGCATTATGCAATTTGCAGAGCAAGAAAAATATGGGTGAACACTTTGTACTAGACAAGCATAATGAACGAAGATGTTAGAAACACAAATAGAATAATGCATGTCAAATGTTCACAAAGAACAAAATAAAGATGAATGAAGTACATAAAATTAGCAAAAGATTTTGGCTGTGTTTAAGTTGACCACTATATAAAATCATCAATTAATCAAAATATGACATGGTTAAACGATTAGTTAAATGATTATATTGCCTGAACTATTGTCAGTTGGCATTTGATCATTATTAAATCAAAGTGGGATGATTAGTGTACCGGTTTAGTTAGCTAAAGGGACAATTTGCACCAGTTAAAATATTAGGGATGGATACGATAGGGGCTGAAAAACAAACTTTTTTTTCAAAAGGACCTAAGCACGGGCAGTGTAAGTAAACTTGTAGAAAAAACAATCCTGTAAATCTACTGATGTTGCAAGTGAAAGGTTCCATATATTTTGATAAGCATAGCATTTGCATGATTCCTTACTTTGGATGTCATTTGAGATTTGGATAAAACCTCTGGCAAAATTGGGGTCAAGGTGACTCCTGTACTAAATTGGAAAGGAACAATCGAAAACAGGCAAGACACCACAGAAAATCACAGCACTAGAGAATCTTCAAGGGTTCCCAATAAATGTTTTGTAATAATCAGAGAGTTAAAATAGATTATTGGTTCATCTCAATAATTATTGAAAAAATAAAAAAATTAAAAAATCTGACAAAACATTATTTTTATAATAACTCTTCCATGTTAGTTGGATTGGAGAACAACAACTGCTGGAGACGGTCTTAGAGTGGTTCAGGTCGAACAGCGATACCCAGTTCCAAACTGCGTATACATTAACTGAGTAAAAGTAGAGCCGGCTCCTTTAGAAGGTGAACCGGAGATCAGCACACGAATTGAACCATCTAAATGCGGGGGTTCTATTCAGCGCTCGTTCGCTGTTACCCGTCGTGGCGACCGAAGGTACTGTTCATCTTCTTCCTCGAACCCGACCATCCCGCCGCCGCCGCCTCCACCGCCACCACGGCCGGCGGCTACCTCGCCGCCGTGCCACACCGCCCGCCTCCAACCCCTGCCGCGCACCCCCGCACTTCCTAACGAGTTCGTCGTCCGCCCCCGCCGCCGGCACCACCCACCGGTTATCCTCCACCGCCCGGCGGCCGGCGCCCTCGCCGGCTCGCCTCCGCCGCCCTCAACCCGCCTCCTCCGCCGGTCTGGCCACCGCCCCTGGCCTCCCTCTAGTCCCACCGGTCATGGAATCCCCCACCCAACCCGAAAACCTAAATCCATAAGGCCGCCGCCTCGACCGCCACCCACGGCCGGCGACGACCTGCCGCCGGCCGCTCCGCCCACCAACCACCGATCTTCAGCCCCCCAGCGACCTCCCCCAGTACCTCCCCATCCTCCCTCGCCGTCATTTCTCTCTGGTTTTTCTTCTTCTGCTCATTGCGCTCAACCGGAGGGAGGTTGAAGACAAGGAATGCGTGAACAGGGTTATGTCACGTCCCCTTGCTCGCTACTATCAGTAGCAGCGCTCGCTCACTGTATAAAATTTTTGATCTAAATGGCAATATTTCAAACACGAGAAGAAAAGATGAACGAACAGCAGAAGACGGAAAAAAAGACCGGCAACGGGAGCCACAATTCCCACATATATAGTATCAATACAAAACTTAGTTGACATGGACCAGATTCTCCGGCTGCGCAAGGCCGAAACGACAATCCCTATTTGGTAGAGCTCCCAGAGCTGATTCTCAGGTGAATCCAGCGGGATTATCTGCCAAACAGTTTTTCCAGGGAGAAGTAATTCTCAGCTGATTCTGTGAAGTGATTCTCTGAAATGAACTAAGAGACTGGGAGCTGAAAAAAGCTTCTCCTCATACTTTGAAGTGATTCTCCATCCTGATTTTAAGAGTTTTTGCTAGAGAATCAAAGAGAATTACTTTCAGCCACAGAATCACTTCTATCAGAGAATCAGCTTCTATAGAGAATCAGAATCAGGTGGAGCTCTACCAAAGAGGCACCTATCAGATTCTTAGAGGACAGTTATGCTGCATTGCACAACGAAGCAATCCCCGGAGATAGAAATCAGCTTCCAGGACGTGCCTGGCAATGAACTTGGTGAAGCCCCTGGACTGAGAATTACGAGAGAAGACGTGGCACAAGGTCTTCTCCGCTTGAACCGCCGGCTCGCCGGACTTATCCAGCAGAGTACACGAGAGATGAGAGCCTCGCGCTGACAACACCATCTACCGTGCTCAGGAGCACGATGTAGAGGGAGATGAAGCTGCCGTCGAGGTTGGGGTAGTAGCGCAGGGCCCAGTCGTAGCCTCCGACGGTGAAGGCATCAGATTGGAAATACTTGCATTGGCATTGGTAGCGTTCTTCCTGGTGAAGGCGTACTCCTCGACCTTGAAGTGGTGCACTCCTTTCGCGGCCACGGTCAGGCTCATGCAGTTGCAGGTGGCGCTATGCTTAGCCATGATGTAAACTGCAGAACAATAATCCTACTGATGAAACGTACGGGTGGGGATTAGTGGGGAAGAAAACGCGAACTGGCGAGGCCTTTATAACGAAGAGAAAATTCTTTCTATGCCATTAAAAATTTAACCTATCCTTTCTATACCATCAAAATTTAGATCATCCCTTCTATGCCATTAAAAATTTAACTCTGTCCCTTACGTGCCACTGCCGTTACTTTTTTCCACTAGATCGCCTTGACGCCGTTAAAATACATTCATTTCTTTCCAGTTTTACCCTTCTCCTGACTTTATCTTCAGTCACGAGACACATTCCTTCTTCCTTCTTCCTCATAGCATCGAAATGGATCTATGACGCACAGAGTCCGTGGCAGCAAGGCCGTCGGCCACGCCGCGCATGCGCCTCGAGCTCCCCTCGGTCCCACACGCCCAGCGACGAGGCTGCCCCTCCCCTTGTGCACCGGCCGCTGGAGCCGCCACTCCCCTTGCGCATTGGCCACCAGAGGCGCCGTTTGGCGTCGCACAGGTGGGGCGCTGAAGGTGCGCTCACCTCTTCTCACACCGCTAGGTCCCGAGCTGAACTTGGATGAGGAACCGTGAATTGCCCTTTTACTTCAGCACCCCGTGGAGCTTGATTTGTTTAAGTCGATTTGTGACGAGGACCTGGGAAGCGGGAAGATTGGAGGGAGATTGGCACTTCGGTGGAACCTCAAGAGCCGTGCGGGGATACAGAAGAGAAAAAAGGAGATACTTTCATGATTTTCATTTTATTTTTAGGTTCCACATTGGGATTGTAACCTAAAGTAAGGAGCAAACCAAATATCTAGGGGCAAAGTTGTCGTTTTTCTCTCATCTAACAGCCATATGACTATAATGTGACAGCAATGACATGTAAGGGATGAAGTTAAATTTTTAATGGCACTCAAGGGATAGCTTAAATTTTGATGGCATAGAAGGGATGAACTAAATTTTTAGTGGCATCTAGGGAATTTTCTCTATAACGAAGCTGTGACTCCATGTGGCTCGTGGGTAGATGCGAGGGCGTGCGACTCCTCATGCGCCCTGCGATTGATGCCTTGTAAAATATCGAAGCACCAGTCGATTGGTCCGGCAAACAAGGAGCCTCACTGTGAATGCGGCGATAGGTTGGATGTTACCGAGAAGCCACGCCCGCTGCTCCATCGTCTGCACTACATATATGGCGGACGGTTCATCTTCACACTCTAGATAGATACCACCAAGGTTTTAAATAGCGGGCTATGGCAAATAGCGGCACCTTTTTCTCAGCAGCTATAAGGCTATAGCGTAGCTATGGCAAATAGCGGTTTTACATAATTGATGCACAAAAACATGCTAATTATGATATCATATGAACATAAATATGTTCCAACAACTTTATCTATCGGGGTTGAGGCAGTGCTTGAGACACCAAGGCCTGCACCTATGCAACGTAGTAAAAAAATCACAATTGTAAATGCCTAAATCTGAATCAAATGAACTCCAAAGGGTACTGATATGGATGGGATGTACTTGCCTGCCTGGGACTGGTTATGGGACATCTTGAGGTGGTCACCATGGTGCTCTTCAGCGGAGGCTTCAGGCTTGGCTGCTTGAGCACCTGCTGTGCTCGCCACCGGTTGCTAGGCAGCCACCGTCGCTTGTTGTGGAGGAGAGGGAGAGGAGGATGCAGCAGTCGCAGGCGAAGCAGAGCGCTGCCGCGTCGGCGTAGCGGAGCGCGGCGGTCGCTCGACGCCGCAGCTGTCGCACGCACCTCAGCAGAGCGGCGCCATCACCCGTTGGTTGTGATTTTTCTTCCAAAGGACCTCTGTCTCGGACGGGTTTTAGGGTTTCCAGTTGTTTTGGGCTCTGTGGGCTGCGAATTTGAGTTTGTGCCTTACATTTTGGCCTATCCCACGAAATGACTGCAAAACGCTATAGCAGACCGCTACGCTAATCTGGTTTAGCGCCGCTAACTAGCGCTTTAGTGGCCGTAGCTGCCATAGCGGCAAAATGGCAGATAGCTTAGCGTGGACCCTTCTGAAATGCTATAGCCCCGCTATAGCGGCGCTATAGCCCACTATTTAAAACCATGGATACCACTCTTCCCTACCCTCGTCTCCATTTGGTTTAGTCCAACCCTAGTTTATCCATCTCCAAATGGCTCCATCAGCTACTCCTGATCGCATGAGCCTCACCACAGCGGCAACACGCGACATCTTCTTCGACGTGGAAGGCTACACCGCCACCAGGCTGATGGCCGACGGCCGTGGGTTCTTTCAGTCGGACAAGTTCACCATCGGCGGCTACGATTGGGCCGTCCGCTACTACCCCAGTAGAGGCAGCGGTGTCTACGTCTCCGTCACCCTCGTGCTCCTCAGCGAGCTCAAGGACGACGCCGGCAAAGAAGTTGGGGCACTACCGGAATCGGCAACTTTGCCGTGTGCCAAGGGCACATGGCAAAGGCCAGGAAGCACACGGCAAAGCTTTTGCCGTGTGCTACCCATGGCGTACTCCGCACGGCGATGAGCACAACGGCAAAGCTGGCTTTGCCATGTGCTTTATCTCAGGCACAAAACAACCAGCTTTGCCGTGTGCCAAGGAGGGCACACGGCAAAGCAAGGAGTAACGGCCATCTCCGTCCTCCGTCCTTCGTCACCGGTCGTCTCCGTCACGTGGTGGGGTCCATCTTTGCCATGTGCCATGTAGGCAGGCACACGGCAAAGTTTGAAACTTTGCCGTGTGCCAGGCCACAGGCACACAACAAATGCCACGTAGGCAGGCACACGGCAAAGTTTCAAACTTTGTCGTGTGCCTCTGGCCTAGCACACGGCAAAGTTGGCAACTTTGCCTTGTGCCTTTCTACGTGGCACACGGCAAAGCTGGCGTACAGAGTAGCTAGGAAAGGTCACTTTGCCGTGTGCCATGGTCCTGGCACACGGCAAAGTGACCCAAAAAATTCTGTTTTTATTGTTTTTTGACGTATAAATTGCCCCACTCAAACAAACATCATAGTTATCATACATATGTCACAACAAACATCACAAGCACTTGATATTTCACAAGAAACATCACAAAAACCATAAGTTCTTATTTAAGTACCACATGCTCACAAGTGAAGTATGACAAGTTCAGACACTCACAATTATCACAAGTTCACAAATACGAACCAACTAAAGTTTATTACTGAGATGGGGGCAACGACTGTGCTGGGTCGAACGGAGGTGCGAACAACTGCTATGGGTGTAACGTCGGTGAGATGCCCGGTGACACGTCAGGCGTATTCGATGCCGCCGCCGATTGATTCTGTAGAAAAGAGAATGTATTGCATGTCAGACCTGAATCAAGTTCTCTAAGTTATAATCTAAAACATTCAAAAGTTCGTTGTAGTCTCAAAGTGACTCTAAGTCTCTACGTTCTCTAAGTCTCGAATACTTCAAATGAATCTACAAGGTTGTCAAGTGACTCATGAGGAGTTGCAGGAGCCGGAGCCGGTGTGAACATCGGCATTAGTGGTGCAGGTATGGGGTGACCCATATGAACAGAAAGAGATTGAATGTAGTTGTACATATGGGTCATCTGCTACTGAAGCTTGGCCTGCTGCCTCACCGTCTCCATCTGCTACCTCGCCGCCTCCAACTCCCGTATCCTCCTCTCTTCGGCTATCGCCGCCTCGTGTGCCTGCGCTTGCACCGCCAGCTGGGCCTACAATTTTTCATCTCAATATTACAAGGTGAAGCAAACATATGTAAAAATTGAATGGACGATGAATAAATCAGAAATAACCTGAAGTTCCTGCACTTGGAGCTGCCTGTGATAGCCGTGGGCGTATGGGCGGGCAACTACTCGTGCTCCTTGCTTGAATCTGGGCGAGAGTGGGAGTAGTGGCCGTGTCTAGAGTGCAGTCGCCTATATAGTACCGGCCATGCTTCTTGCCTCCTTCCACCCTCATGATGATCTCTCCATCAAGGTCATGGGCGCTCGGATCCCACTCTGGCCCATGGACCTGTCTTCCCGCCTCTGTGTACTCGCTGATGCGGGTGTGGATGGAGGGATTACTGTACGCTGAGGGCGGGTCGTCCGAGCTGTAGGTGACCTCAGACGCCTTGCCCTTGTGGGCCATAGCCCATCCCAGGAACTCATTGCACTGAGCGCCTTCATGTGCCGCCGACTGCGAAAAAAAGCAAGTGGATTACAAATTAGGCAGAATTGTATGTTAAAATAAAGAAATGAATCCGCATACCCATCGAGCCATGCATTCTTCGATGCTAAGGCTGCCTTGATGGTGTACTGGACCTGGCATCAGCGGACGCCGCTCTCGGCCAGCGTTGTGCTTCTCCTTCCACTCGGGTGTGAACCACTTGTCCACTATGCGTTCCTAGCACGTGGAATCATTACGGCACCACCACGCAGGCACCTACACGTGATCAAGTGATTGACATGTAAGAAGATCAAATCAAGCAATGTACTTAATCTGAAAATTAATCTTAATTTACCTGCAAGTATTGCTCTTGGGTTAGCTTCAAATTTCATGCAGCTTTTTTTTGATCTTCTGGCCAAGGAACAGAGCGTCGTAGTTTACGACACACTGGACTTGCGCCTCGTAGTGCATGTCCTTCACCAGCTTAACGCATCGGTTGTGAGCCACAACTGCCGCCCGTTCTTCGTATCCATCCGCACACCTGTAGAAATCCTGCATATAAACATAATGTATGCAATTATTATTACAAAAATGTCCAATGAATGCGATGTATTAAGTAGTGTACTGCGAGGAAGACTTACCCACAGCTCGGCCTTCATCCGCTCCGCCTTGTTGGCGAAACACCTATTTTCCCGATTGAGGGGCCGATGGTGTAGTGCTCCCACGTCCAGGCCAGCTCGTACCTTCCACGAATGTGGACCTGGCCTGGGAAGTGCTCCCTGCACAGAAGACCCAGGATGCCGTTGACCTTGCGATCGTGAGCACCTCCAATGAGTACTCTCCAATTCCTGCCAAAAGTGATATAGATAAAATATTAGTTTTTATTGTGATAATAAAGTTATGAAGTGAAAAAGTTTTGATAAAATCTAAAGTTACTTACGCTGGCCCAGAGGGTTGAATCATCGGCCATTGGGCAAGAGGTATTGGCCTGTCCGGAAGTCTCGAGGGACCTCGCAACCAGACAGCCAGGATAGCCCCTGTCGTGTCCTTCTCCTCCTCCCCCTCCTCCTCCTCAGCACCCGACGTCTCCGCGGAAGGTACGTATTCTTCTTCCTACTGCTGCTGTTGCTCCTCCTCCTCCTCCTCCTCCTCCTTCGGCTGCTCTACAGGCCGAGCCGCTCGTCCCCGCCGTCGACCCTTGGGGCCACCCTTCCCTCGACCCTTGCCTCGAGTACCCCTAGGGACGGACCCCGATGCACCATCGGAACCTGGCATCATTATTCTGAAAACAGACGCACATTTTCGTTGAATTGCGCCGCCCACCATCTTTGTTCAATCATCTGTAATTAAAAACAATAAACTAATCAGTACGTAATTAGAAAGAGAAGCAAAATAAACAAGACATAATTAGAAACTAACATGGAAATACCAAAAAAACATCTGTAAGTACGAATCGTACATGTATTAGAAATAATCATCTTGATCAGGATTAGCTGGATCAAAAGTCTCATCATCACTATCATGCATGTCGAGATCATAATCAGGCTCGTGCTCAGAGGACTGTCATCGTCATCAAGCCCTAATTATAATCGCTCCAGTATTTCTAAGTCCTTCGCATTATGAACCTCATCGCCAGCGTTCTCGTCATCAACCATTTCATCATCGTCTACTTCCATTCCGATCGCTCCGGTTAAGTCTATCTCAAAACGCCCTTGTAGCCCATCTTCTTGAAAGAACTCTCCGTCATATGTGTTTGGGTCTATGTTGTAATCTTCATTGTTTGGGACAGGTAGTTTGTCGTGTGGTGATACCTTGTACACAACGTCCCAACCCTTAAGACGTTCGTCGATTTTGCACGGGTATGAGAGGTAATAAACCTGTGTGGCTTGTTGAGCCACAATATAGACATCGTCTCCTGGATAGATGGATGACTGCCGAATTTCGACTAGTCCAAGATTAGGGGTCCATCGCACTTCGTTAGGATCAAACCAATGGCATTTGAATATGACAGTCTTAAGAGGTTTGCAACCATGAAATGTTAGTTCGTATATTTCTTCAATTATTCCATAATACTCGACCCTATCTTGGGCTATCATACAAACTTCGCTATTTGTGGTTCTTCGATTGGGCTGACTCTGCTTGTGGCTTTGTGTGTGAAAGCGATATCTATTCACGTCATAACCGGAGTATGACATGACCCTATAGGCACAACCATTGGCGACCTGTCTCAACTCGGGAGTCATAGACACATTGTTTTGGCCCTGCAAGTATAAGAATGATAGTTCGTTACATTATTCCCACGTACAAGGAATTTGTAAAGTACGAGCTTCAGAATGAGCGTACCTTTTGTTTGAACCAAGAAATGAAATCGGACGATCCAGGTCCCGCACCTTTTTTAAGAAGGGTATCAACTTGTTGCGGGGTCAGTGCCCTTTTTCCTCGTCAGAATTGATGAATAAATTCTCTGTATGAACGAGAAGAAGATTAAGGGGGGTTGGATGCAGAATAGTGACCACACGCTATCAATAATTGAGATAGTGCCTGGTTAAGAACTTACTGAATGTAACTTTCGACTTCGGAAAGGTTGGTCAACACATACATCATAATAGTGCGCAACTCTTCATGTTGCAAGGTCTTACGAGTCGCAACACTTGCACTTCCGAGTTGCCCTCCGAAGGGGCTAAGGTTCGATTCATTTTCATTGGCATTGTAACGATGGGGTGGATTATGCACGTTAGGAAGGGTGTTGACATAGTATTTTGTTGTGAAGTTTGACACCTCCTTAGTACATTATGCCTCTGCAATGGAAGCTTCAATTTTGCATTTGTTTTTACATTTGGTTCGAAGAACCTTTTGTTGTCTCTCAATGGAATAGCACCAACGACCCTGTACAGCCCTCCCTCCCCCCCCAATTCGTGTCTCATACGGGAGGTGCAAAATCATATGCTGCATCGGATTGAAAAAGCCGGGTGGGAAGATCTTCTCCAACTTATAAAGCAACACAGGAGCCAATTTTTCTATTTCTGCAACCAAAGTCCGAGATAACTCCTTAGCACAAAGGATGCGGAAGAAATTGCTTAACTCTACCAGCACTTGCCACACATGGTCAGGGAGATAGCCTCGAACCATCACCAGAAGAAGCCGCTCAATCCATATGTGGTAGTCGTGACTCTTGAGCCCATTGATTCGCATAGTAGCTAAGTTCACCCCCTCCTCAGATTCGCTGCATACCCATCGGAGAACATTAAAGTTTGGAACCATTCTAGGACTTCTCTCCTTTCGTGCTTTTTCAGAACAAATTCAGCTGGAGGCTTTCACCATTTCTTGCTGTCTTTAGGAGGTGGGATGTCGAGCTTTGGTCTATTGCATAACCTAGCTTGATCCACTCTAGCCTTAACATTGTCCTTCATCTTATCAGAAAAGTCCATGACTGTACTCCAGCATGCTTCGGCGACATTCTTTTCAGTATGCATCATGTCAATATTATGTGGAAGAAGAAGGTCATCCATGTAGGGGAGTCTCCACAATCCCGACTTCTGAGTCCATGCATGTTCCTCACCATATCCTATAAAACCACCACCTTCTTTGTTGACCATTAAGCGCGTCTAACTGCGCACAAACCGCGACACCTGTCAACATCTGCGATGGGGGGGGGGTCTAGAACCACGACACCTTTTGTAAAGTTCTTGATGTCTCGTCTGAATGGATGGTCAATAGGGAGAAATTATCGGTGTTTGTCGAACGAAGAATACTTGCCACCCTTAGTCAACCATATGAACTTTAGAGCTGCCTTGCATACTGGGCATGGGAACTTCCCGTGGACACGCCAGCCGCAGAATAGGCCATTCACCGGCAAGTCATGCAAGGAGTACATGTACCATACTCGCATTTTGAAGTTTGTCTTTGTAGCTCGGTCATATGTCCATACCCCTTCCTCCCAAGCACGGAGCAAATCATCGATCAATGGATACATGTACACACTCATATTATCCCCCGGGTATCCAGAAATTATCAACAACAAGAATATGTTCTGTCGCTGAAAAATGACACCAGGCGGAAGATTGAGGGGGATAACGAACACGGGCCAGTAAGTATATGGGGGCAGCCGTCATTTCATAAGGATTGAACCCATCTGTTGCCAGTGCAACACGTACATTACGGGCCTCCAAAGCTTTCTCACGATGACACCTATCAAAATGTCTCCATGCTTCAGTATCGACTGGATGTACCATATTCTCAGGACGGTATCGTTTGCCTTCTTTGTGCCGTGTGCCTTCTCTTTGCCGTGTGTTGCCTCTCTGGCACACGGCAAAGCATGTGTTTGCCGTGTGCCCGATGGATTGCACACGGCAAACTTTCGGGCACACAGCAAACTGCGAGTTTCCGGTGGCAGTGGGGTCAGGTTCGCTTGCGTGCTACAGGACAGGCACGGCAAGCTGTCGACGGAGAGGTGCGTGCTACAGGACAGGCACGGCGAGCTGTCGACGGAGAGGTGCAGGAGCGCGTCCTATGTGTTTTCAGCCTGTGGTCAAGAGATGGGCTTCTTTGCGTACACCACGCACGATGTCTTGGAGGACCCCGATTTCATTGTGGGTGACTGCTTCACTTTCGTCTGCACCGTCTCGGTTCTTCGGAAGCCGATTCCGCGCCATTTGCTCTAGCTGCTAATTAATCTTGTATCTGGTTATCCAGTTTAGATCTCGGTTGTATCACAAGATCATCTGGAACTTGCAGCTTCCTTATCTTCATCATTCCTTGTTCTCCGGTTTAAGAAAATATTTAAGCTTTTGTAGTTCAAACAGCTTTGAGTAGGTATTATATATCAGTGGCGTGCAGTGTGCGTTTGATATGCTTTACCGCTCAATGTTCAGTTCGCCGCAGTTGTATTGGTTATTGTGTTTGGTTGCTAGCCACAAGTTGCCACACTTAACTTTAGGCAAGTGTGATAAATGTGGCTAAGAATTTTGGAGCCACAACTTACCCTGCCTAAGAGAATCTTGTCACATTTTTTTACTCTATGACACGTGGAGCCCAAAAGAATCTTGTCTATGTTTAGTAGCTAACCAAACACTAGCCATCTTGATCAAACTTACCTAAGATTAGGTGTGACAAAGTGTGGCTAGCAACCAAACATACCAAGTGCTAAATGAGAAATTGTCTGCTTGAGATCTTGATACATTTTACTACTTCCAGGGTGAATAGAATAACGGGAGAGATGAGCTTCATCAAGTATTTGCTTTCGGAGTTCAGGGTCTTTAGGTATGACCAAACGGGTCTTAAACCACAGAACACCGGTATCATCAAGATGAAAACAACGCACCCGCTCATCATTTTTAGCAAGTCTCTGCCGAATTTTCTCCATACCCACATCATTCTTCTGAGCAAGAATAATGATCGTCTTTCTGCTGAATGTTTGCATGGGTTTGACCCGATACGGTTTCTCAATGAAATGATTTTCCTACATTTTTAGGCCCTTTTCTTGCATTTTAAACATTAGGGAAGCTGGTCAATTGTTTTTTTTCCCGAAAGGAACCAGCAGCACAGCTACCAGTTACATTAAAAAGGAGGAGATTCCAAAACTCCAAATGGACCAAAATTTACAAGCTGAAAGAAAAAGAAAAAAAGTGAGGTTAAAACATAGTTATTTTAGGAATCTGCCACAAATACTTTTGAACCGGTCTAATTAATATACCGATGATAATAAATATAACTGACGAGGAAGAAAAATATACTCATAAACAACACACTTAGGCCATTCTCAGTGCACGGTTTCATTGCGCGGTTTTCAAACATGCCATGTCATCAAAATATATTTGAGTAGGTGAATGAAATAGGGTCTCTCAATGCAAAGTTTCACTTCACGGTTTCATAGGCTAATATATCACTTAAATGTTGGATCCAAGCGACCAATGAGAGTTGATGAATTGGGTGAAGATGAAACGAATTGCTCTCAGTGGGGGTTTCATTCCAGTTTCATAGTCTTGGTAACTGTGTAAACAGGGTTTCATCCCCATGAAACTCAAATCCTCTCTCTCATCATAAATCTCATGCCATGTCATCATTTTTGCCTATATGGCATATCATTTAATAAGAATGAAACCCATATGAAACTTGCATTGAGAATGGCCTTATTTAACCATAGTAGTTGCATTTGCATCACACAATTTCAAGTATTCAACCTGTGGACCACAAATAAGGACTAGCATTTGGAATTTCTTCTCTGTTACGGATTGTACAATGAATTAAATCCCTTCTGCATTAGCTGCAATGTCTTAAATAGCGGGCTAAGCCATTTAACGCAAAACCTCTAAAAACAGCTAATAGCTGGCTAAATAGAGCTATAGTGGCAAATAACGGCTAAATTGCACGTAGGAACAAATCTTTCTCAATAAGTTATAGCGGCATCCTTCCCAATAAACTATAGCGGAAAATAGCGGAGGCTATAGCCGTCTATTTAAAACTTTGTAGCTGCCTTAATTTCTCAATTTGAAAGCATCTTACCTAGAAGCTATAGACTTATAGTCCTGGAAAGCAAACTATTTTGGCTCTCTAGTTAAGATCCGTGAAGTCTAAACTCTAATCATTATACAAATGGAATAATTGTAGTCTGAATTTTTTTTGTACTCACCATTAGCCGTGTCTTGTGGAGCGCCCGAAAAAGGCCAAAGGGCAGGGACAAGCTGGAGACCACGAAATCAGACGGTGGAGGCGCTAGAGTGCCGCCGGCCGCTGGGCACAGCCGCACAGGCCACCGCTCGAGCTGCAGCCCGTCGGATTGCGGCGAAGTCATTTTTAATTTTCTTTCGGCTTCAAGAGTTTTCTCAAATCTAGGGAAGATGCAAAATATTCTCTCTCATGGTTGGTTGCAGGAACATTGTCAGTTCTATCATCGAAAGGACAAAGAATCAAAGGAAGCTAGCACTAATAGTATTCTGCAAATAATACACACCACATTTACGCTGGAAATAGGTAAATATACTACTGAAATGAGCGTCATCGGTTACACCGTACCATGAGTCCGTGACGTACATAGGGATTACAAATTCATTCATAAGTATAAATATGACACTGCTGAGCTCGGACAAGAGAGACAAGTACGAAATATACCCCATTGCACGCAGCGAGAAACCAATTGCTGGTTTCAGAAATCAGAACTTGATAGGTACTTTGTGGACAGAAATGGTGCAGCGCATATCAAAGCAATCCCCACAGAGGAACTTCCCCAAACCTTGTCCAGCAGCGTGCAGGCAAATGTCACGCCGACAGGATCTTTTGGTTTGCTCAGAATCACGAGGAAGATCGATAAGCCGGAGGAGCCTGCAGGATTGAGGCGTACAGCCCAGCTGTAGCCGGCGACGCTCAAGGTGTCGGACTGAAAGCCCTTTCCAGGACTAGCCATCTCTGCAATGAACGATGTTAGGATACAGCAGCAGGAAGAAGAATCGGAGAGAAGCAGAGGAGATCGGAGAGGAAGGAGAAGGGGAATTTGGTGGCGACGGCACCGGAGAGGTCCGCTTGATCTTAGCTGGAAGAAGAACAGTGCACAAGTTTTACATCGATGCCCGACTCAGAGTCCGAGCGCGGAATATAACCCCTCACTCACGGGCCAGGCCCACGCACACATTACATGTCCAGTCCGGACCGGTCACTCTTGGGTTGGGCCTGCGAGCCCGAACTTCCCTCGGCCTGCTTGCATCGCCGTCTTGTGCCGGACGTGCCGGATGAGGCACAGTGCTGACATCCCTCCCCCCTTGAAAGCCGTCTTGACCCCAAGACGGAGCTTGAGGGAAACGCTGCTGCAGAGCTTCAATGTCTTCCCACGTGGCCATGTCCTCAGGCAATCCGGACCACTTAACCAGTGCTTGTGCAATAGAATCAGCACCACGCAAGATCATGCGACGCTGGAGTATTGCTTCAGGTACCTGAAAGCTGTCATCAACATCAGGAAGGTGGGGATGTACCTGATGGTCTCGGCTCACTGCATGTTTGAGCTGTGACACATGGAAGATTGGGTGTACAGAAGACCTAGGCGGCAGCTGCAGCTTGTAAGCAACGGTTCCCACACGCGACAGAACTTTGTAGGGCCCAAAATATTTGAAGCAGAGCTTGTTGTTTGATCGAGTTGCCACCGATGACTGGACATACGGCTGGAGCTTCAAGAAACCAAATCCCCCACTTGGAAGGACCTTTCAGAACGAGCTTTATCTGCCTGATGCTTCATCCGTTGCTGGGCGCGGAGAAGATGATGTTTGATAGCCCTGGTAGCCAACTCTCGTTCATTCAGCCACTGATCCAAGTCTGGTACTGAAACAGCTGATGGATGAACACCCAAATGGCGAGGCGGATGACCATAGAGGACCTCAAAAGGAGAACAGCGAATTGAGGAATGGAAGCTAGTGTTGTACCAGAATTCCGCTAATGAAAGCCACTTGGACCACTGTTTGGGGCAGGAGTGCACGAAACAACGGAGAAATGTTTCAAGACATTGATTCACTCGTTCGGTCTGCCCGTCTGTCTGAGGGTGGTACGCAGAGCTCATAGCCAATTGAGTGCCAGACCTTTTGAACAGTTCAGACCACAAGGTGCTTGTGAAAATCTTGTCACGATCAGAGATGATAGAAGAAGGCATACCATGGAGTTTATATATGTTGTCCATGAACACTTGTGCCACGGTTGCAGCAGTGAATGGATGAAGAAGGCATAGGAAGTGAGCATACTTGCTGAACTTGTCGACCACCACAAGAATACAGTTAGCATTTCCTGATCTGGGCAAGCCTTCGATGAAGTCCATTGAGATGACAGACCAGGATTCAGAGGGGACTGGTAGGGGCTGTAACAACCGGGATATCTAGATCGGTCGGGCTTTGCTTGTTGGCAGATAGTGCAACTCTGTACATAGCCTTTAACGTCTTGCTTCATTTTCTTCCAAGCAAATAACTGCTTAACCCGACGAAGAGTGACTGGAAACCCGGAATGTCCACCAACAGCTGAATCATGCAGTGCTGAAATCAACTTGGTTTGTAAAGCAGGGTTGTCACCAATCCAAATCCGACCTTTGTAACGAATGAGCCCTCCTGACAAGGTATAATGAGGAGAGGCAGCTGCTGACAGGGGCAAGGACTGGAGCAGCTGTTTGGAGAACTCATCCTGCTGATAACCATCACGAACAGCATCTAACCAGACTGGACAGACAGAAGAAATTGCTGAC
This sequence comes from Alloteropsis semialata, assembly GCA_004135705.1. Taxonomy (NCBI): domain Eukaryota; kingdom Viridiplantae; phylum Streptophyta; class Magnoliopsida; order Poales; family Poaceae; genus Alloteropsis; species Alloteropsis semialata. The sequence continues at coordinate 60,971,961 of CM014274.1, forward strand.
AGTTGGCTGGGAGGATTAGGATGACGGGACAGGGCATCTGCAGCGCGATTATCCACCCCTTTTTTATAGATTATCTTATACTGCAGCTCAATCAGTTTAGTAAACACTTTCTTTTGCCAGGTTGTATGCAAACGCTGCTCGGTAAGATGCATGAGACTACGCTGGTCGGTGTAAATCAAGAACTCACCGTGTTGTAAGTAGGAACGCCACTGCGCAATGGCAATAAGGATGGCCAAGTACTCCTTTTCATAGGTTGATAATCCACTAGTACGGGGGCCCAGAGCTTTACTAATGAATGCCAGTGGATGGCCATCTTGAAGCAGCACCGCACCCACACCCAAATCACTGGCATCAGTTTGGATAGAGAAGGGCTTACTGAAGTCAGGCAGCACTAAGACCGGTGCAGTGACCAGGGAGTGCTTCAGGACTTGAAAGGCTTGCTCATGATGTTGTGTCCACAAAAACTGAACCCCTTTGCGAAGCAAATCATTCAGCGGCCTGGCAATGATGCCGAAATGATGCACAAACTTACGGTAATAACCTGCTAAGCCCAAAAAGCTTCGCAGTTCCTTGGCATTAGATGGAGTCTGCCAGGACTGGATGGCTGAAACTTTGGAAGGATCTGTTGCCACGCCTGCTGCACTAATGATATGCCCCAAGTAAGCAACCTTCCGTTGAGCGAATGTACACTTCGAGAGCTTGATTTTCCATTGGTCTTTAGCGAGCAACTCAAAAACTTGTATCAGATGCTGCACATGTTCTTCCAAAGTCTTGCTGTAGACAAGGATATCATCGAAGAATACTAGGACACATTTGCGAAGCAGAGGCTTAAGAGTGTGATTCATAGCTCCTTGGAAAGTATTGGGTGCACCCGTAAGACCGAACGCCATCACTGTAAATTCAAACTGCCCCCAATGTGTTTGAAATGCTGTCTTATACTCTTCACCAGGCGCCAAGCGTATCTGATTGAAACCGGCCAACAAGTCTAAGCTAGTAAACCAGCTAGCACCAGACAATTCATCGAGCAGCTCATCAATTACTGGAATTGGGAACTTGCTTTTCACAGTCAATGCATTTAGGAGCCGGTAATCGACACAAAATCTCCATGAACTGTCCTTCTTCTTCACAAGCAAGACTGGGGAAGAAAAGGCACTCTTGCTGGGCTGGATCATGCCTGAGTGCAGCATATCATTCACCTGCTTCTCAATCTCGTCCTTGAGGGCTGGGGCATACCGATAAGGTCGGACAGACACAGGCTGAGCGCCGGGAATCAGAGGTATTTTGTGGTCACAGTCACGCCTTGGAGGAAGGTCAGATGGTGCAGCAAAGAGACTAGCAAACTGATCAATAACCTCTTGTATTGCTGGAGGGACAGAAGAGTCTTCCAACTGTGATGAATCAGATGAAGCTTGGAATATCTGTACCAGAGAGCATTCAGGTACAATTGGCAGAATCCCTTGCAGCAACACATCAACACTATTGTAGGGAATACTCATCCACTTCTGGCCCCAATGTACTCTCATGGGTGAGAAGGCCTCTAACCAATCCATTCCTAGTATCATATCATAGCTTGACAGGGGAAGAACCTTCAGATTTGAGTGGAAACTATATCCTTGAATCCACCATTCAGCAGTAGACAATTCAGAGATGCAAGTCATAGTACCTCCATTTGCAACCTGGACTTGCATGTGAACCTTCAGGGGTGACACACCAGATAGCTGTTGGGCAATAGCAGAACTAATGAAGGAATGAGAGCTTCCTGAATCCACAAGTATCATCAGCTGTTGCTTCTGTATAGTGCCCATCAATTTCATAGTGCGGGGTGCTTCAACACCATTAGCTGCTGCTGCAGAGAGGGTCATGAACAGCTGGTCGCCAGCAGTGGGTGAAGAAGGAGCTTGCTGCACACTGTCTGAATCATCAGTGTCAGGTTGAATGATATCCCAGACCTCTTGCAGTGCATGGAGCTGAACAGAGATAGAACAGCGATGCCCCCGGGACCATTTCTCCGCACAGCGAATGCAGAGACCACGGGCACGGCGGTAGGCACTGAGCGCTGCAAACTTTTCATCAGTAGTGCCAGAAGATGATCCATTCTTCTTTTCCTCAGGTGTAGAAGGAGTTGAGCTGGGCTTGTCAGGCTTCGGTGGAGGTGCGGGCAGGGGCAGCGCTCCTCGAACAAAAGGCTTGACAGGTGCTGAGTCAGAGCGCCTGTAATCGCGCCTCCTCGAAGAATCTCCGGCTTCCTCCTGAATCAACGCAAGAGAGCAAGCAGTATCCAAATCCGATGGACGTTGTACAAGAATAATTGAGCGAACATCATCACGTAAACCATCAACAAAACGCATGGTGTAGTACAGCTCATCAGTTTTAGTTTCGTAGGCAGATAATTGATCAATCAATTCAGAGAATTTGTCAACATATTCAGTGACAGTGGAAGTTTGACGGATATGGAACAGTTGGCGTATCAAGTACTCATGTTGATCACGGCCAAAGCGGTCCATCATGAGTTTGCTGAGTTCGGACCAGGACATGGATTTGAGGCGACGCTCGATGGACTGAAGCCACCGGGCAGCAACCCCTTTGAAGAACATAGTGGACACCTTAATCCACATTTCTGGTGGAATAGAGAACATCTCAAAGTAATTTTCACTCCTAGAAATCCAAAGCCTAGGGTTCTCGCCTTCAAAAACAGGGAAATCTAGACGAGGCAACTTTCCAGGGGGCTCATGGGATGTGTGGAAACCTAAAGCACGACTGGTGGAGTGTTCATGCGGAGTATGAAACAACTTAGGGGAAGCGGAAAGGGGAGACTCATGCGTACCCTTGACCGGGAGAGGAGTGTAGGTCACGGACCCGTACACCTTCTCCCGGTTACAGTTCTCGACGCAGTGCCCATCAGGGCCGACGGCGTTTTCTCCGGCAGGTGGGCGCGCGGACGCCGCCACGGGAGGCTCGAGGATCCCCTGATCTGAGGACGGGTGATCCATGAGAGCGCGCTGCCAGTGCTTGGAGAGCTTCCCGACCTCCAGCTTGACGTCGGTGACCGAGGATTCGATCTGAGGCTTCCAGATCTCGAACGCCGCCGCCGCCGATTCGAGAGCCTCGATCCGGTCGTTGCGCTTGGCGTCGATGTCCTGGAGGCGCTGCTCCAACTTGAGGTCGAGCTCGGTGAAGCGCTTCGTCATCTCTTCGATGATGAGTTTGGTATTGGGATCCATCGCCCCCTTTTGCTTCTGGAACCTGGTGTAGTGATCGTGGACAGAGGATTCCTCCAGATCGAAGGCGTCTGATACCAGATTGTTAGGATACAGCAGCAGGAAGAAGAATCGGAGAGAAGCAGAGGAGATCGGAGAGGAAGGAGAAGGGGAATTTGGTGGCGACGGCACCGGAGAGGTCCGCTTGATCTTAGCTGGAAGAAGAACAGTGCACAAGTTTTACATCGATGCCCGACTCAGAGTCCGAGCGCGGAATATAACCCCTCACTCACGGGCCAGGCCCACGCACACATTACATGTCCAGTCCGGACCGGTCACTCTTGGGTTGGGCCTGCGAGCCCGAACTTCCCTCGGCCTGCTTGCATCGCCGTCTTGTGCCGGACGTGCCGGATGAGGCACAGTGCTGACAAACGAGTAGTCTTCGACGTCGCAGCGACGGTTAGGCTCATGGAGTGACGACGGCTTGATGCTAGCTTAGACATGAGACGGTAAGTAGTACTGTGTCTGTTCATCGTCGGTACACTGCGTGAATATATAGTTGTGCAGAGAGCCATCTAGTAAATGTGAATGTGAATTTGTGAAATCTGTAACGTCATAAAACGAAGCGGCGCTTCGTGTTCAAAAGGCGAAGCGAATTCGTTGGTCTCCATCGCCCAGGAAGCCCCGACGCCTCGACCGCTACACAATTGAAACGTCTCTAGGCCACCGTGCCGCACGTCATCCGCACTCGGCAGACGAAGAGTCCGGCCCCGCCATCAGGCGCGGGCGCCGCCGCCATGGGTAACAATTTGCGTACCCCGGAGAGAAGCTGAACTTGCAGTCGCTTCGCTTGCTCCGTACCCGTGGGTCCGTGGCTATATAAACAGGGGTGTCCTCGTTCGGCTGGTCACATGAAAAATTCTTCCACACAAAGGCCAGGCTAGCAAGAAAAGATCCAGTCGTCCCAATGCCCAAACCAGAAGAGATTACTTGCATGAACCTGACCACCGCTGCAACCCGAGTCTTCCGGTTCCAGGTGGACTGCTACTCTTGGGGCCGGCGTGGGTCAGTGCTTCCAGTCGGCGACCTTAGCCGTCGGCGTCCACGACTGGGCAGTCCGCTACTACCCCCGCGGCGTGGGTTCCCATCCGGGTCCATGGATCAGCCTCGTGCTCCGGAGCTCGCTTGATCTTTCCTCCGTCGACCACGTCACTGTGAGTGTAGGGTGCAGGCAGGTGGGCGACGGCGAAAGGAATCTGTCGTCGTCGTCCGAGGAATCGTTTCCGATGTGCGAGCCGTTGCGCTTCTGCTCCAATGGTGACAGGGAGAAAGGCCTCGCGCGGTGCCTCGATTTGGAAGGCCTCGATGCCATCGCCAAGATGAACGACTGCTTCGTGTTGCAGTGCAGAATCTCTGTTCTTACAGAGCCGTTCGTCCCATCTCATGATGATTACCTTGATGAATTGTACTAGCTTTTTCGAGAAGGTTTAGTCTGGATGCAATGTGCTCTGCTCCGTGTTGTGGTTAACTTGTAGCAGACCCCTCATCTGTTGTTGTTTGGCACGTGTGCAACACTGCAGTCTGAAATTCGATCAGTGGATGCTACATGGCTGTATGTGTCGATCTTTCCTGATCCATTTAAATGAATTCAAGTATATTTTCTGTAGAAGAAACGGACTTGCATTGATCAAAGCTGTACGCTGTGTGCCTGTGTAGTCTAAACTACATGTTTTACGAATATTCTAGTTTTTATACATCATGCATTGTATATACTACGCCCTAGTCTTAAACTTCATGCCTTGCAATTTCGTCGCGCTCAAGTTTTTCCAATCGGTCCAGTAGGATTTCTCCTCATGGAAAAAAATAGTCACGCGTACTCATACACAAAGAAAAACATGGACAAATTGATATTCTTTACATCCCAAATTATACTTCATTTTGGCTTTTTAGGTACATATATTTTGCTACGCATGCATATAAACATTACATATATTATGCATAACATAAGATATTACAATGAGAATACAAAACGAATTATAATTTGAGATAGAGGGAGTAGATCACGTGAACCTTCAACCATTTCCATTCTGAATGAAAGAACAAATAGTTGGATCCACACAAAAAGAAAAAAATAACAAAGGAATAGAATCATTGATCAACAATGGGCGAGGTCACATTTCCTTACAGAATTGGCACATGAGCGTTTTGATCATCCCTGAACCATTCTCAAGTTTTATAGATTTTGATACCTTTTAGTCTTTTGGTACATTTATTTATGCGGAACATTGGCTTCTTGAGGCACAGACACGGTGCACTGCACGGCGCAGCAGTCCCCCGCGACATACTCGTCGCTCTGCGTTACCTACTTACCTCCTTCCCAAAGCTGTCAGCACCGATGGAGCGGCGTGCACGCGAATGTCACACCGACCGGCCGGGCCGCCGCCGCCGGTCGATCGGCTGAGCATGATGAGGTAGAACTCGCATCTCGCAGGAGCCGAGCGTGGTGTGTAGTACCGGATGGCCCAGTCGTGGCCGCCGACGGTGAACCGCTCCGACTGGTAGTAGTCGCCCACGGCGGCCAACTTCTTGGGTGGACGCCAGTCGCTGCGACGGTGATGCTCGAACTGCTGATAGCCATTGGTGTCTCCATTGGAGGTTGGAGCGCCGGGTATCCCTAGAAGCTAGCACGATGTGAAGCTTTGCCTCTACACGGCCGGTCAAATACATGTTGTCCCCATGCCGTTCCGCATCCGGCCTCTACTACCTTTTTGAGGCCAACTGCATGCCTTAACTCGGGTTCAGTTTTTGAGAGACGAAGGGGAAGGGTCTTGACAGCACAGCAGGGCATCGTGTTCAGTTCATAACAAACCATAAAGTTATAATCACTTGAGAATCATTCATGCTTTCTCTCGACTGGTGGATGGGCTATGGGCAGCCGGATGGTCGCCTAATCCACGAATCGCAGAGCTGCAAGCCTGCAATGCTGAATCGGTTTGTAACCGGAAGTGGGAATCATGCACACGTCAGCAGCAAGAGTATTCGAGGTGACGCACATGGAAAATTCTTCAGCAGCAACAGGATGTACGTATATAGATAGAAGCAGCGGGCACTGCTTAAAAAACACTTTTGGTTCAAGATATTAGTCCCGGTGGATTTTGGATCCGGGACTAATAGGTGCTCTAGTCCCGGGTCCAATATGTTATAGCTAGAGAACCCTTTAGTCCCAGATAAGAAGGAGCTTAGTCCCGGTGGGTGCTACCACCCATGATTAGTCCTGGGTGGTAGCATCCACCGGGACTAAAGCTCGCCCCTTTAGTCCCGATGAGAGCGATCACCTGGGACAAATCGGGTCTGTTCACTACGGGAAACAAAGGGTTTGTGTTGACACCAGATTTTCGTACCAGATATGCTGAGTCATGAGGTGACGTGGTAAGGCTGGTGGACCCATTGACTGGTCAAAGCCAAAGATGACAGAGAAGGAAGCCGATATGCAGAAGAGATCCAATGAAGCAGAAGTCCGACCCGATAACGAGTGCAAGAGGAAAGGCGCGTCGGCTGAGAAGGAAGCGTATCAGATGCAGGGACTATTTCCTTTTTGAAGGCATATTGAGAGTCCCATTCTATATTAGATTTAGTTTACTTTGTCCGCAAGTTAGTCTGGTCTGATCAGGACTCTCCATGACCAGGGTATAAATATGAACCCTCGTCCATTGTAAAGACTATTCTCACAATCAATACAACCCGGCTTCACGCCAAAAACCCTAGTAGTAGTTATCGACGAAGCTCATTGGTGGACGGGCTGCATCAGTTCTGATCTCCGGCTTACCAGTAAGTTAGTCAATTTATCGAACTAGTATAGGCTTTGAATTGAGGCGCATCGCCCTTTCTCGTTTATGCTGTTCAACCGATTTATCTCTGGATAAGCAAGATTGATATAGATTCCCTACGTCGGAGCTAGATCAATATTGATTATCCAACAGATTATCGTTTATCGGACTGTACTTTTAGCCTAGATTCCCTACGTCGGAGCTAGGTATCAAGATTAGGCTAGATTCCCTACGTCGGAGCTAGAATAATCTTGGTTACTAAAGGCAGTTTTTGCGGTTTGTTTGAAGTTGCTAGATTGGTTTAGATCTACGCCATGTGAATCAATTCTACTTCTTCAACGGCTTTGAGCATTGGTCTTGGTCCGATTTAAGCAATATTTATCTTACAGCATCGTTCTAGGTCCAATCCTGCTTTGTGGTTTAATCTAGTTGTTCTTTGAGTATTGCACTGGTGTAGATTCCCTACGTCGGAGCTGGATCTTTGTAATACGCTCAGATTAATCTTTGATTGTCATGTTTGGTTTAGATTCCCTACGTCGGAGCTAGATTCATCTTGATTAGTCAAAGGAAGCTTTGATTATGCCTTATTGTTATTTGAATGTTAAGTGTGGTTTAGATTCCCTACGTCGGAGCTAGGTCATGCTTGACTATTTGATAGCATATCTTAGAATCAGAACGATCCTATTAATGTTTTATCTGCTTATTTGCTTAATCTGATCAACACCTGTGCGAGCATCTTGTTTAATTGACAGATTGATGAGTTGAGTTTGACTGTCTAGCTATTTGATTTGATCATAGCTGGAGAAATCTAGATTCCCTACGTCGGAGCTAGATTTCTCTGAAAAAGTTATGGTCCGATTAGCTAGTTAGATGGTCCGACAAGATGAGTCAAACTGGCAATTAAGCAAGATGGACAATGTATCGGCTTACACTTTGATTATTTGATATCTTGACACAGCTGATCCATTACTTTACATATTGGCCTTGTTTTATGCTTTACTTTATTATTCAAAGGCTGGTCTGTTATATCAATCAAGGTCCGATCCTGATTGGTCCGATTCTGAGGTCCGATTTGGTGTCTGATTGAGGTCCGATTACTTGGTCCGATTGACGTCATCAATGAAGTCTGATTTTGAGGTCCGATTGGTATCGGCCGACACGTGTCTGATTGGGTCTTGGCTAAAATTCGACGTTACTCCATCGTCTGAAATAGAGCCGGCACAATCAAAGAGCAATTTAACTGTTTTATCCCCTTATCAATTTCAGGTCAAATTGACTGGCACGCTGCGAACCTGAACTGGAGTGTGGGCTGGCACTGGAGTGAAGCAGATCTCCCTGGTCTTCGTGTGCTGCACGCGGAGGATACAAACGCCGATTTTCCGCGTCAACACATTTTTTGGCACGCCCAGTGGGACACGAGAAACAAATTCCAAGATGTCGTCGTCTGATGCTGAACAAGAAACTGCAGCAAGACTTGCTGCTGAAAAAGAAGCTGCTGAAAAGGCCAAGAATGACAAAAACAAGACGCCTGAGGCGGCCATTCCAATTACGAAGGCCGATCTGTCTAAAGCTCAATTGGATGCAGTTCAGGCTCAAATTGATGCATTTGAGAAGCTCTGTCTTGGCCAGTTTGGGCGTAATCGTTCAGGCCCTATACTCAAAGGTCCTCTCCCAGATCCAGAGTTGATCAAGAAGACAACTGAAACTCGGGAGTACCAGGTCAACATGACAGAGATGATTCACCAGGCTGTTCATCATGCATTGATCAATCAGTCAGGCACCTTGGTGAATTCTTTGGATAATCTCATCAAGAAGGCGGTGGATGATGCTATTTGCTTGAAAGGTCCAGTGTTCATATCAGATTCTGCAGGGGCATCAGGATCAGGGAAAGGCAAAGAGACTGAGGCAATGACCGTTGCTCCGCAGATTCCGATTGCCCCACCACCTCCTATTGAACTGGCCAACGGTTTTCTGTTAATGGCCGATGGATCTATTGTCGGCCCACATGGAGAAAAATATGCTAGAACTTTGAACGAACAAGAAAAGCAACCTGCAGCTGCGAGGCTACGTGCAGAGATTCCTTCACATCAGCGTATGGTCGGTGATTACAATAATTATATGATGGATATAGCTGATGGGATGCCAACTGGAAGTCAACAGTCCGATTGGTCACAAAAAATAGCGAGGTGATCCAGAATCAATTCGGCTTGAAGCCTAAGATGAAGCGAGGTTGTATCGGCACCCGTACCCGTCTTACTTTGATGCAGTGCCACTTCCTCCGCGTTACAGAGTGCCGGATTTCTCCAAATTCTCCGGGCAGGATGATATGACCACAATTGAGCATGTCAGTCGATTCTTGGCTCAGTGTGGTGAGGCTGCTTCAGAGGAGGGACTCAGGCTTAGATTTTTCCCTCTGTCACTGTCAGGACCGGCGTTTATCTGGTTTACGTCGTTGCCAGCAGGATCCGTCACAGGATGGTCCGATATGGAGAAGCAGTTTCATAAATACTTCTTTTCCGGTCTCAACGAAATGAAGATTTCCGATTTGATTGCTGTCAGGCAGAGAAACGATGAGACCGTCAAGGAGTATATTCAACGGTTCCGTGACACCAGGAATCGGTGCTATAGTTTGAAGCTATCTGATATGCAATTGGCCAAGCTTGCATTCCAGGGTTTGCTCGCGCCGATCAAAGAAAAGTTTTCTGCTCAGGAGTTTGAGACGTTGGGACAACTGGTTCAGAAGGTGTCAGCTCATGAAGTCCGGTATCAAGAGATGAAGCGTATAAAGTTTTCTAAACAAGTATCTTATCTCTCTGATGCTGAAGAGGAAGCTGATGTCAACATAGCTGAATGGACCAAATCCAAGAAGCCAGTGTCGCTCCCATGGATCAAGCAGAACCCTGAGAAGTTTGGATTTGATATAACAAAGGCCGATAAGATTTTTGATTTGCTACTCAGTGAGAAGCTTATTCAGCTTTCTCCAAATCATTCTATTCCATCGGCCGATGAATTGAAAAAACGCAAATATTGCAAATGGCACAATTCAACTTCTCACGAGACCAATGAATGCAAGGTGTTCAGGAGGGAGATCCAATTGGCTATTGAATCAGGCAAGATCAAGTTTGAAGACAACAAGAAAGCCATGAAGATTGACGGTCATCCTTTTCCAAATAACCTTGCTGATTTCTCCTTTTCCATTAATATGGTTAATGTTGATAAGAAGGGGAAGTTTAAGGTGCTTACATCGGACCACGCCAAGAGTTCTGGTGCCGTTGATCCTGCAGTTCAAGTTACCGTTGAAGAGCTGCGGAGGAATCATCAGGCGTTTGGGCGAGAATCTAATGCTCCTGGTGGATATCGGCCGTGTGTAACTTCCCAGATGTTGATTAATAAGTACAAAAGACAGCAGGCAGCAGCCCGAGCATGGGAAGAGCGCGAGGAACGACGACGTCGGAGGCGCGAGTATCAAGCAAGGCGGCTTGATGAAGAGTTTGATGATCAGCGCCGACGTGATGACAGGTTCGATGGCCGACGCCGATATGATGACAGGACCGATGACAGGCGTTGGTTTGATGATAGAATCAATGATCATCATCACTACGGTTATAGGTCCGATTGGCATATAGACAGGCGACAAGGTTACGACCGATATGATCAGGATGATGATCACTGGGGATGTCCTTTCTTCGTATTCTGCTGGAACGAGAAGCTTAGACTGCCATCAAAAGCAGATTGTCCTGAATGCAGTTTCCAGTATGAAGAATACAGAGCTTCCAAAAGAGGTCGACGATCAGTTCATGAACGGATCGGCGTCAGGATTGATGATCATCATCGAGAAGATGAAGGCCGAGTTGATGCTCATGGCCGTAAAAATATCGAAGGCCAGGTTGATGCTCTTGGCCCTGAAAAAATTGAAGAAAAGGCTCCAGTTCGGAATCGGATTAAAGAACCTCAAATGAAACCTGGACAGTGGTGCCCGTCAGGGATTTCTAGGTCCAAAAAGAGACACGTGCAACGCTTGCGCTATCATGAGCAGATTCAGGAGCAGGAATTGGCAAAAGAAAAGAAGACATGGCGCGTCAAGATGGCCAATGATGATGAAGCAAGCACATCGGCCGCAATAAATATGGTTTTGATGTTGCCTTTTGATTTTGCTGCTCCTGATGAACAGGACGATGATGAGGTCAATTATGAACTGGAGGAAGCCGCTGCATGCTTGGTTCTGGATTCAGAGAAAGCTATCTTTGAGAAACCAAATGCAAATGGGTATCGGCATCTGAAGCCTCTGTACATCAAGGGATACGTTGATGGGAAGCCGATGACCAAGATGTTGGTTGATGGAGGAGCTGCAGTCAATCTCATGCCTTATTCCACGTTCCGCAAATTGGGAAAATGGATTGATGATCTAATCAAGACCAATATGACGCTCAAGGACTTTGGCGGAAACGTTTCAGAGCCTCGGGGGGCAATTCATGTTGAATTGACCATCGGCAGCAAAACATTGCCGACTACCTTCTTTGTGATTGATGGCCAAGGTTCTTACAGCATGCTCCTCGGGCGAGATTGGATTCATGCCAACTGTTGCATCCCATCCACGATGCACCAATGTTTGATTCAATGGCAGGGCAATAATGTGGAGATCGTCCCGGCTGATGATTCGGTTAGCATTGCTACAGCTGAATCAACGATTTGGGAGTTTGAAGGAATTGAATGCCTATCAGGAAAAATATGGGATGGTGACTTTCTCAAAGTGTCCGATCAAGGACTACAGCCGATCCAAGCAGTCGGCTCTGAGACTTTATTTTAAATGACTGATTTGGTCGCTGATCATTGTGGACCTAATGTTGATACTATTGAACAATGCACCATGGAGCTTGATGCAATTGGTCCGATCAATACAGAGGCCGATGTGGTTGACATAGTTCCCTGGACCATGTTCTTTGATGATTCATCTTGCAATGATGGTTGCGGAATCGGCCTTCTTATTATTTCGCCTCGGGGGGCAAGATTCGAGTTTGCTTATCCGATTGAAAAGTGCACAAATAATCAGGCGGAATATGAAGCATTGATGAAGGGTCTCCAGATTCTTAAAGAAATCGGCGCTCAGTTTATTGAGGAGATACCAGAAGGAGATTGGCGGAAAGAAATCGTTGAATATTTGAAGGATTCTTCTGTCAAGACTTCCAGGAAATTACATTACAAATCAATCAGATATGTCTTGGTTGAAGGGGAAACATTTCTTAAATCATTGAACGGGAAATACTTGAAGAAGTACTACCCTAGCATTTGGGTAAGTTCGTAAAGCCGATACCGTTGCTGCTCGTGTCGTCGCTACTGATGAAGGAACAGTGCTGAAATACCAAGATTCAGAAGAAAGGATTTCAACATATATGCTAACACGACGTCGGCTCGTCGATCCGAAAAACTATGGTATGATCAAGTAAACTCTATTTCTTACTGCGAAATACTTGGGAATTTTATTTTGTGAAAATAAAATACATAGCTTAGTTCCTCAATGATATGAAATTCCTACCAGAGCCATATGTTGATATCTTCTGAAAACCTTATACATATGCTGCTTGTTTTGTATTGAGCATTGTCAAATTGTTTGTGACCCTTGTGAGATTCATTTCATACTTTTAAGATCGAGATCACGTACACTCCACATATTATTCCATTGTTGAGTGTGCTAGACTTTAATTTTTGGGCACGTCACTGTCTTTTGGCCTGGATTCACATACTCGACTATTCATATGCTGACTTCTATACTGGGAGTTATGCAAAAACATGCCTTCCATCCATACAAAAATACTCCGTCCCTTTGACATGACTTTTCAAATTCATTATGCAAAAGGTATGGGCTATGC
>CM014274.1:60985851-61021729 GCA_004135705.1 Alloteropsis semialata
TACAACGGGACTCTCAAACACCTTCTGAAAAGGAAATAGTCCCTGAATCTGATACGCTTCTTCCTTAGCCGACGTGTCTTCCCTTTCGAACTCGTCATTGGATCGGACTCCTACTTCATCGAACTCCTTTTCAGCATCAGCTTCCTTCTCTGTCACCTTTGGCATTGACCAGTCAACGGGTCCACTTCGCAGTCTCAACTTCATCATGTCATCATCCGACCCAGTATGTCAGGTGCGAAAATCCGGTGTCAACAGATACCATGGAGAAAAATAAGAAAATATGAAGCTCCATCAAGTCTTCTTTCCAACGCATCAAGAATCGCGAATTTTGGAGATCGATGTAAGGAGTTATGGAAAAATCTTTCAACACTACACGTTCTGAAATCTGTTCTGGACAGAACATAGGGCCGGAGCAAAACAAGCGTAACTCTTTCATCTGAAGTCCGTTTCAAGTGAATGAGCACTCGTTGGAAAGATAATTTGATGCACATTGCAATGGAGTAGAAGTTTGGTACATGTTCTGTACTGGGTGAAGAGAAATTCAATGAAGAAGAGGCAGCAACAAACAACAGAGAAGGCGATGATTATGTCAAAGGATGATTGGAGGGCCTTGACCACAAAAGACGATGATTTGAAGTTGATCAAAACTGGAGGCAACAAGATTAGAAGCACTATGATACCACCAATCTTCTCCAGTAGGATACTCAAGAAGCTTCTAATTGAGTGATGCTACCGATGAAGAAAACCGCTCAAATCATCGACTTAAAGAGCAAGAGCCCCCTACGATCCCGGCACCTTGGGTAAAGCAAGAACTATGGAGAAGACACATCATTCGAACGCCACTCGCTGGTAAATCAATGGCAACAACCTTGAAGCCTAGGGATGCACAACACGACGCTCCAAAGACCACAAGATCAAGATCATCAACATCTCAAGATCAATTTACAAGAAGGTACTGTTCGTATCAAAAGTTTGTGCAACCTCTGAAGAAACCAGCAGAATATTTTAGATATTTAAAAGCCCCATGAAGTTCCGGTTCCAATGAAATAAGAATCAAATCAATCGGAGATTCCTACAAGCGGTTATGATCAAAACATCGAAGGTCGTGCATTCTGAAATTTTCTGGACAGCACGCAGCGCTGAAGTAAAATTGGCATAACTCTCTCGTTTGAACTCCGTTTAAGATGAATGACCACTCATTGGAAAGGTAATTTCACATAATTTTAAATAGATCTAGACTTTGGTATATGTTCTGTTCTGTACACAGGGAAAATCCATGAAGATGAGGCAGGAGCAACATAACGATGACAACAATTAAGAGGAGCTTGGACAATGCTTTCATCAAGCGTACAAGATCAAATTCAGAAGCTAAGAACAAATGAAGACCTCCGAGAACATTGGCATATGAAGACACAAGCCAGCGACATTCAATTTATGAAGATGTTTAAAGCAAACCACGATGAATTACACAAGGAGACATCAAGCTGCATGGACACTTCGGATTCTCGCACGAAAGACCATGGCTTCGCATAAACATGATCAAGGTGAGAAGTCTAGCTCTATGACTTTAAATGAAGCGCTTTGCGGGAGGCAACCCGATCTTTTGTTTATTATCTATATAATATGATGGTCTATATTGTGCTCTTTAATCGAAACGTCAAGTAACATTGTACCATTGCTCTAATTAATGCCACAACTTTATGTTGTATGATCTAAATGTTATTGAGGGAGCACTTTGTTATTTGATCTTGAAAAACTTGTAGACCCTTTTTTGTGCCTATTAGTGTTTTGAGTCTTTTTCTTTGTGTCTTTTTATAGAGAAATATGAGGTATGACACCACCCTTAGACTTTAAACTTGTGGCTAGTTGATCTAGGCTGACTTTTGTTTTGTTTTTAGACCACCACATCATGTCATGTCATGTTGTTCATTCACCTCGTGTTGCACTCCATGCCATATTGTTCTCACCCTTGCATTGCATTGCATGATTAGTTTTGATCTAACCTTTTTGTCAAACCCACCTAAGCCTTCTTATAACCCCTGCCAAAAACCGGAGCCAACAAGGGTAGAATTGACTTGTGTTGATTTGCATGCTGTACCATTCGGATTAGCGAAGTCAATCTCTATTCCTTGTTCTAACTGAAAACTTTGACTAGCCTCCCCACAAGATCCTAAACCCTTAGGAAAATCTCTCATACCTATAGCCATCCTAAAACCATAGGTTTTGTTTTCCACCCAATAAAAAAACCTTTGTTTTTCTTTTTGTTTTCAACCACCTTAGGTAGATTTTCTAAGCTTAACTCCTCTCTTCAAAATTCTTGTTTTAAGCCAAAAATATCGGATACCCATGAACCTTCCCTTAAACCTCGTTAGCTAGGTTGTTCAGTTCTTTTTGATGAATGATTTCCTTGTCGACAATGCTTCACTTCTTATGAGGTGGCCAACAAGCTTTGTCGCTCTAAGCAATTACTTTTTGAATGAATTGATTGCGAAACAACATTGAAAGACCTTTCAAACCTTGCTAACTCTTGTTTTTGCTAACTCTTTGCATTTGCATTTTGCATCCATTCCATTGTTCCATCATGCATTTGTTAGCTTGGTTCTCTCACAAAACTTAATGATGAATGCTTGCATATCCATGTCAATGCTTCGCGAGGCATTTTCCATTTGCAATCTTGTGTAAACATGGTGTTTAGACATGATCGCAGACCATCATCATTTAGTTTTGAGAGCCATGTTAGCATTTGCATTGCATTGGTCGGTTTATAAGCTTTACAATGCGCCTTATTTTTCTTGTGCTATGAGGAATTATTGACCTTAGGATAGACATGTGTTTTAACCTTGGTTAATAGATCTTTATGACTATGGAGAGATTCGGCAACCTAGTTGTAAACATGTGTTTAGAACAAGGTGTAAACATTGTCTTTGTTTATATGCTTTCCTCTCATTTGCATACTCACTTTGCATCCACTCAACACCCACACTTTCGTTAGCATGATTAGATTTTCTAAACTTTTTCGAGCGCTTGAATTCTTGGCTTTAACGTGGTGTTTAATCCGAGAGTTTCGGCATCAAAGGAGTAAACATGGTATTTAAAACTTTGTTTGATCTCTATCAAGTTTGGTCCCCGCCTTTCATGTTACTAACTTCATGCACTCACTTTGCACACGCGAAACCCCGGAGCTCAACCGGATCAAGACCAGGCTGACTGCAGCCGCGGGCATGATCAATGCCCAGAAGGCTCCTGCCTCCTCATCTCGCCACTCCAAGTCGGCCAGCCGCCGAGAAGCCGATCACGACGTGGTCGACCAGCCAGACCTCCGCGAACAACTCCGCAACCGCGACCTCCGCAGGAACCTCGACGACCGCCACCGGCGGAGGGACGAGGAGGAGCTCCGACGGCGCGCCGAGTACAATCGGGACCACGGCGCCCCGGGGCTGGACCGCGACACCCGCCTACGCCGAGAACTCGAGGCCAATGAGGCCGCGCGCCGCCGCGAGTTCGACCGCAAGTACGGCCCTCCACTCGGACAAGACAGGCCACCGCGGGCTCACACCCCGGAAGACTACTCCGCCGACTCGGGACACGTGGACATGGAAAACCTCAACGACTGCGACGGCTTCCCTGCGTTCACTACCCGAGTAAGATCTATTCGAATGCCTGCTAATTTCAAACCTACAGGCATAGAAAGATACGATGGGAAGACGGACCCGACGATGTGGCTACGGACGTACAGCATCGCCATTCGCGCGGTGAACTGCGACCACGACTCCATGTGCGCCTACTTCCCCGTCGCCATGACCAAGGTAGGGCTTAGTTGGCTCCACAGCCTCGAGCCCGGCTCCATCGACAACTGGGACACTCTCTGCCGCCAGTTCAAGAGCTACTTCCAAGGCAGCTCCATTCGGCCAGGCACAGCGTGGGATCTGGGCAAGGTGAAGCAAAATCGCGGGGAGAGCCTCCGCGACTACACCGACCGCTATATGGAGAATCGCAACCTGGTTCCCGGCTGCTCCGAGTCCGAGATCATCAGCTACTTCCTCGACGGCCTCGCCGACTCCGTCGTCTTCGAGCGCCTCTGCGAGGACCTGCCAAAAACCTCCGGCGAGTTCTTTGGTTGGGTGAACAAGATGGCGAACGCCAAGGAAGCCGCTCGCCTCCACTACAGCAAGAAAAGCACTCGGGACAACGATCGGCCACCTCGCCGAGAGGACCGCCCGAAGAAGGAGGACCAACGCCGAACCAGATCGGAGCCAAGCCGGACGGGTGACCGAAAGCGCTCGGGAGACTACACCATCGCCGCCATGGATCGCGGAGGCCCTCGCCCGCGGTCCAACTTCAGCGCCGACTTCGAAAAGATGCTACAAGGGCCCTGCCCCATTCACAAGCAATCCAAGCATCGCATGATCGACTGCATGGGACTCGCCGACGCCTACAAGAAGAAGGAGGGGAAGCTACCGCCACGCGACGACGACAAAGGCGACAAGGGAAAAGGGGCCCCCGCGAACCCCGCTTTCCCGAACGTCGAGAGGCAGGTGAACTTCATCCTCGGAGGACCGCCGCCCGTGGATGACAAGCGCCGCGAGAAAGTGCGTGACCGGGAGATATTCTCCTGCTACGCGTCGCCGATCCTACCACTCTGCTGGTCCGAGCAGCCGATCACCTTCTCCAGGGAGGACCAGTGGTTCCAAGTCTCCGACGTGGGCGAGTACCCACTGGTGCTCAGCCCGATCGTGCACAACGCCCACCTCACCAAAGTACTCGTCGATGGCGGGAGCGGGCTTAACATCATCTTCGCCTAGACGCTGAGGGACATGGGCATTGGCCTCGACGCTCTGACTCCCTCTCTCCACCCGTTTTACGGGCTGATCCCGGGCAAGGGCTCCAAACCACTCGGGCAGATAGCTCTGCCCGTCACCTTCGGCGATCAGGACAACTTCAGGACTGAGTACCTTAACTTCCAAGTCGCCGACTTCACCACCGCCTACCACGCCATACTCGGGAGGCCAGCACTCGCCAAGTTCATGGCGATCCCCAACTACACGTACCTGCTGATGAAGATGCCGGCACCGAACGGCGTCCTCTCCATCCGCAGCGACGTCCACACCGCCAAGGGCTGCGACAAAGAAGGGCTCCACCTCTGCACCGGCATCGAACGCAGCGTGCTCCAGATGGAAGTGGTCCACGAGGCGAGAACCTTCCAAGGAGACCCGGGTTCCATCCCCGAGTCCTCTAAGCGAAGGGCCGCGCCGACCACCATGCAGCCGGCTGAAGAAGTGCGCCCTATCTCGCTCGGACTCTCTGATTCCTCCAAGACCGCCCTGATTGGTTCAGGGCTCGACCCCAAATAGGAAAGCGCGCTCGTCGCCTTCCTCCGGGACAACGCCGACATATTTGCATGGACTCCATCAGATATGCCAGGTGTTCCGAGGGAGGTGGTCGAGCACTCCTTGAAGGTTGACGCGAACGCCAAGCCAGTTCGCCAAAAGCTCCGACGCTTCGCGCAGGACCGCAAGGAGGCCATTAGGGTAGAGATTACAAGGCTGTTAGCTGCCGAGTTCATTAGAGAAGTCTTTTATCCCGACTGGCTTGCTAACCCAGTCCTTGTAAGAAAAAAGAATAATGAATGGAGAATGTGTGTTTATTACACGGATCTCAACAGGCACTGCCCTAAGGACCCCTTCGTCCTGCCCCGCATCGACCAAGTCGTTGACTCCACCGCCGGATGCGTACTCCTATGCTTCCTTGATTGTTACTCCGGCTACCACCAGATCGCCCTGAAAGAAGAAGACCAAGAGAAGACATCCTTCATTACTCCGATAGGCGCCTACTGCTATACCAAGATGACTTTCGGCCTCCGCAACGCTGGCGCCACCTACCAAAGGGCCATAAACTTGACCCTGGGCACGCAGATTGGCCGCAACGCCGAGGCCTACGTCGACCACATAGTCATCAAAACGAAGATCGAAGCCGAGTTCATCGCCGACCTCTCCGAGACGTTCAACAATCTCCGCAGGCTCAATTGGAGGCTAAACCCGACTAAGTGCGTCTTTGGCGTACCAAAAGGGAAACTACTCGGCTTCATCGTCAGCAACAGAGGCATCCAAGCCAATCCAGAGAAGATAGACACCATCCGAGAGGATGAAACCGCCGACTGGGAAGAAAGAGATCCAGAAGCTGACTGGTTGCATGGCGGCCTTGAGTAGGTTCATCTCCCGGTTGGGGGATAAGGGCTTGCCGTTCTTCAAGATTCTCAAGAAAATCGACAAGTTTGAGTGGAACCAAGAGGCGCAGCAAGCTTTCACTGACCTCAAGAACTATCTCTCCAATCCACCAGTACTCGCCGCTTCACATAATGACGAAACGCTACTCCTGTACATTGCTGCCACGACTAATGTGGTGAGCACCGTCATCGTCGTGGAAAGGGAGGAGGAAGGAAAGGTGCAGTGAGTGCAGCGACCAGTCTACTACGTAAGCGAAGTACTCAGCGAATCCAAGTCTCGCTATCCCCAGGTGCAGAAACTGCTCTACGCACTGCTCATCACGTCAAGAAAACTCCGTCATTACTTCCAAGCACATCGCACCAAGGTGGTCACGCAATTTCCACTCGGCGAAATCCTCCACAACAGAGACGTTACCGGGCGAATCATCAAGTGGTCCGTCGAGCTCGCCTCCTTCATCATAGACTTCGTCCCGCGTACCGCCATCAGATCACAGATCCTCGCCGACTTCGTCGCCGAATGGACCGAGAGCCAGGACGCGAAAGAAGACACCAGCGGCGAACACTGGAAGATGTATTTCGACGGCTCCCTAATGATCGACGGAGGAGGCGCCGGTGTACTCTTCATCTCGCCGAAAGGGGAACAGCTCCGATACGTCCTCCAAATTCATTTCCCCGTCACCAACAACGCCGCCGAGTACGAAGCAATTCTCCACGGGCTCTGCATCGCCACCTCACTAGGCATAAAGAGACTCCTGGTTTATGGCGACTCCGCTGTCCTTATAAACCAGGTGAACAAAGAATGGGATCGCCACAGCGAGTGAATGAACGCCTACTGCGAGGCAGTGCACAAGCAAGAGGGAAAATTCTACGGAGTTGAGTATCACCACGTTCAACGGGAAAACAACCTGGCTGCTGATGCACTCGCCAAACTGGGGTCAACCCGCGCGGAAGTACCAGGGGGAGTGTTCGTGCAAGGCCTCCTCAAACCCTCTGTCAAAGAGTTGGGGGATGACCCAGAACCTGCTCCGGAACTCTGCGAGGTGCTGACCATTAACGCCGAAGAAGAAGACTGGATGGCCGAGTTCATAGACTTCCTTGCCCACAACAAGGTGCCAAAGGACCCCACGGAGCGAAAGATCCTGGAACGCCGAAGCAGGAACTACGTGGTGGTCGGTGGCGCCCTATACAGACGAGCCGCCACAAATCAAGTGTTCATCAAATGCGTCACGAAAGAAGTCGGCCTCCAGATTCTTGACGACATCCACTCGGGAGTCTGTGGAAGCCACGCCGCCGCAGGGACACTAGTCGGGAAAGCATACCGAGCCGGATTCTTTTGGCCCACCGCCGTCTCCGACGCCAAAGCACTCGTCCGCCGGTGCCAGGCGTGCCAATTCTTCGCCAAACAGAAACATCTCCCGGCCCAAGCTCTACGGACCATCCCGCCCTCGTGGCCATTCGCCTGTTGGGGGTTGGACATGGTGGGACCATTCAGAGCGGCCCCGGGAGGTTACACACACATCCTCGTCGCCATCGATAAATTCTCCAAATGGATAGAGTACAAGGCCATTGTCGGAACTCCAACGTCAAAGCAAGCCGCCACCTTCATCGAAGAAATCACGCACCGGTTCGGAGTCCCTAACAGGATCATCACCGACTTGGGGACACAGTTCACCGGATCCGCCTTCTGGGACTTTTGCGAAAACAGCTGTATCGATGTGTACTACGCCTCCGTCGCTCATCCCAGGTGTAATGGACAGGTGGAACGAGCCAACGCCATGATACTCCAAGGACTAAAAGCAAGAATCTTCGACCCGTTGAAGAAGTTCGCTGGAAAATGGCACCAAGAGCTACCACAAGTCATCTGGGGACTCAGGACTCAGCCGAGTCGAGCAACAGGTCATACTCCCTTCTTCCTGGTCTACGGCTCCGAGGCGATCCTCCCCACCGACATAGCTTTTAGATCACCGCGCATTGACAACTACGAGGAAGGCGAAGCAGAAGCAGCCCGTGAGGTGGACCTCGACTCCATCGAAGAACACCGAGTCAACGCGCTCATACAGCATGCGCGCTACCAGCAACAACTCCGACGCTATCACGACAAGAACGTCCAGCAACGGGACTTCAACATTGGTGACCTCGTCTTGCGCCGAGTGCAATCCACAACAGGCGTTCACAAACTCTCCGCTCCATGGGAAGGCCCGTTCATCGTGACTCATGTCATATGTCCGGGTACTTTTCGTCTCCAATACGAGGATGGCACCGAAGTCCCACACCCGTGGAACATAGAGCATTTACGCCGATTCTACCCTTGAAAAAAGCTATGTATCACGAAGTTCAATAAAAATATATGCTTTGTCCTTTTTATAATTGCTCTCCTTGCAAAACCACTCGGTATTACTCCGTTCCCGAGTAGTTCCTAAATAAATGCTGTGTAACCGGGCCTGGAACGACGCCTAAGCCTTCTACACGTGCACGGGATCCGCTCTCGACGTTATGAACTTAGGATAAGTGAAGCGAAGGGAAAAGCACATTTCAGCGAAAGAACTACTCGGGCAACATTAGAACATATAACAAAATATCCAACTTTCTTGTTTTACTTGTTTCTGACTGCTTATATACACAAAGTATACTCTACCCTGCTTGAGTATGCAGGAACCTACTCCAGCTTGAGAGCCTCGCCAACCTTCTCGGCGATCGGACGAGTTTGGGCCAACGCCTAGGGGTGGGCATTCGGGTTACCCGACAATTTCGGGTCGGGTAATTCAGGTTTCTAAAATTTCGGGTTTCCAAAATTGGAACCCGATATTTGCCCGAGAAAACAGAAACCCGACGCTTCGGGTAACCGACGATTCGGGTTCGGGTTCGGGTAATCCTAAATTACCCGACTGATATGAAGCGAAGAGGAAAACTGTGATGTCTTTGGCGAATGAACGAAGCAAATCCAATGATAAAAGAAACGAATTTCGAAGAGCTTTGCCTCAAATCCCCACAAGTAGCTTTGCCTCAAATCCCCACAAGCAGCTTTGCCTCAAAGTACAGGACCTCAAATCCCACGAATCCAACAAATCCCCAAAAGTCCAGGACCTCACCGGTCACCGCAAGCAGCTTTGCTTCTAATTGTATTGGTACATCACTGACTTGCCTGTGCGGTGATGCAGTGCTCCACGTGCTTTAGCCGGTGACGCCATGACCATTAGGAAAAAAAACAGATAGGGCAGAGGACCAGCAGATCGACGGATGGGGGCGTGGGTAGCAGCGCAGTGTTGGAGGAAAGGATGAGGCGGCGGCGAGAGGAAGAGGATGGAGCGATGCCGACGAAGCGTGGTGCGGCGCCTATAGGAAAAGGACAGGGACCTCTAGGTTTTGGATGAGTTTGGTCAGTGTTTGTTGGGCCGGGCTGAATAATAGGCCGCTGCAGATGGGCCTTTTTTTGCAGTTCGGGTAAATCGGGTTGTTCGGGTACCGGTGACTAGAACCCGAATTACCCTAATATATTTCGGGTTTTCAGAGTTGCTACCCGATATTAAACTTCGGGCATCGCGCTTCGGGTAATACGGGTTCGGGTTTTTCGGGTTCGGAGTTCGGGTATCGGGTATCGGGTTATGTGCCCACCCCTAGGCACAGCCGCACAGGCCACCGCTAGTAAAGGCGTTGCTCTGCTCGAGCTGCAGCCCGTCGGATTGCGGCGAAGTCATTTTTAATTTTCTTTCGGCTTCAAGAGTTTTCTCAAATCTAGGGAAGATGCAAAATATTCTCTCTCATGGTTGGTTGCAGGAACATTGTCAGTTCTATCATCGAAAGGACAAAGAATCAAAGGAAGCTAGCACTAATAGTATTCTGCAAATAATACACACCACATTTACGCTGGAAATAGGTAAATATACTACTGAAATGAGCGTCATCGGTTACACCGTACCATGAGTCCATGACGTACATAGGGATTACAAATTCATTCATAAGTATAAATATGACACTGCTGAGCTCGGACAAGAGAGACAAGTACGAAATATACCCCATTGCACGCAGCGAGAAACCAATTGCTGGTTTCAGAAATCAGAACTTGATAGGTACTTTGTGGACAGAAATGGTGCAGCGCATATCAAAGCAATCCCCACAGAGGAACTTCCCCAAACCTTGTCCAGCAGCGTGCAGGCAAATGTCACGCCGACAGGATCTTTTGGTTTGCTCAGAATCACGAGGAAGATCGATAAGCCGGAGGAGCCTGCAGGATTGAGGCGTACAGCCCAGCTGTAGCCGGCGACGCTCAAGGTGTCGGACTGAAAGCCCTTTCCAGGACTAGCCATCTCTGCAATGAACGAGTAGTCTTCGACGTCGCAGCGACGGTTAGGCTCATGGAGTGACGACGGCTTGATGCTAGCTTAGACATGAGACGGTAAGTAGTACTGTGTCTGTTCATCGTCGGTACACTGCGTGAATATATAGTTGTGCAGAGAGCCATCTAGTAAATGTGAATGTGAATTTGTGAAATCTGTAACGTCATAAAACGAAGCGGCGCTTCGTGTTCAAAAGGCGAAGCGAATTCGTTGGTCTCCATCGCCCAGGAAGCCCCGACGCCTCGACCGCTACACAATTGAAACGTCTCTAGGCCACCGTGCCGCACGTCATCCGCACTCGGCAGACGAAGAGTCCGGCCCCGCCATCAGGCGCGGGCGCCGCCGCCATGGGTAACAATTTGCGTACCCCGGAGAGAAGCTGAACTTGCAGTCGCTTCGCTTGCTCCGTACCCGTGGGTCCGTGGCTATATAAACAGGGGTGTCCTCGTTCGGCTGGTCACATGAAAAATTCTTCCACACAAAGGCCAGGCTAGCAAGAAAAGATCCAGTCGTCCCAATGCCCAAACCAGAAGAGATTACTTGCATGAACCTGACCACCGCTGCAACCCGAGTCTTCCGGTTCCAGGTGGACTGCTACTCTTGGGGCCGGCGTGGGTCAGTGCTTCCAGTCGGCGACCTTAGCCGTCGGCGTCCACGACTGGGCAGTCCGCTACTACCCCCGCGGCGTGGGTTCCCATCCGGGTCCATGGATCAGCCTCGTGCTCCGGAGCTCGCTTGATCTTTCCTCCGTCGACCACGTCACTGTGAGTGTAGGGTGCAGGCAGGTGGGCGACGGCGAAAGGAATCTGTCGTCGTCGTCCGAGGAATCGTTTCCGATGTGCGAGCCGTTGCGCTTCTGCTCCAATGGTGACAGGGAGAAAGGCCTCGCGCGGTGCCTCGATTTGGAAGGCCTCGATGCCATCGCCAAGATGAACGACTGCTTCGTGTTGCAGTGCAGAATCTCTGTTCTTACAGAGCCGTTCGTCCCATCTCATGATGATTACCTTGATGAATTGTACTAGCTTTTTCGAGAAGGTTTAGTCTGGATGCAATGTGCTCTGCTCCGTGTTGTGGTTAACTTGTAGCAGACCCCTCATCTGTTGTTGTTTGGCACGTGTGCAACACTGCAGTCTGAAATTCGATCAGTGGATGCTACATGGCTGTATGTGTCGATCTTTCCTGATCCATTTAAATGAATTCAAGTATATTTTCTGTAGAAGAAACGGACTTGCATTGATCAAAGCTGTACGCTGTGTGCCTGTGTAGTCTAAAGTAAACTACATGTTTTACGAATATTCTAGTTTTTATACATCATGCATTGTATATACTACGCCCTAGTCTTAAACTTCATGCCTTGCAATTTCGTCGCGCTCAAGTTTTTCCAATCGGTCCAGTAGGATTTCTCCTCATGGAAAAAAATAGTCACGCGTACTCATACACAAAGAAAAACATGGACAAATTGATATTCTTTACATCCCAAATTATACTTCATTTTGGCTTTAGGTACATATATTTTGCTACGCATGCATATAAACATTACATATATTATGCATAACATAAGATATTACAATGAGAATACAAAACGAATTATAATTTGAGATAGAGGGAGTAGATCACGTGAACCTTCAACCATTTCCATTCTGAATGAAAGAACAAATAGTTGGATCCACACAAAAAGAAAAAAATAACAAAGGAATAGAATCATTGATCAACAATGGGCGAGGTCACATTTCCTTACAGAATTGGCACATGAGCGTTTTGATCATCCCTGAACCATTCTCAAGTTTTATAGATTTTGATACCTTTTAGTCTTTTGGTACATTTATTTATGCGGAACATTGGCTTCTTGAGGCACAGACACGGTGCACTGCACGGCGCAGCAGTCCCCCGCGACATACTCGTCGCTCTGCGTTACCTACTTACCTCCTTCCCAAAGCTGTCAGCACCGATGGAGCGGCGTGCACGCGAATGTCACACCGACCGGCCGGGCCGCCGCCGCCGGTCGATCGGCTGAGCATGATGAGGCAGAACTCGCATCTCGCAGGAGCCGAGCGTGGTGTGTAGTACCGGATGGCCCAGTCGTGGCCGCCGACGGTGAACCGCTCCGACTGGTAGTAGTCGCCCACGGCGGCCAACTTCTTGGGTGGACGCCAGTCGCTGCGACGGTGATGCTCGAACTGCTGATAGCCATTGGTGTCTCCATTGGAGGTTGGAGCGCCGGGTATCCCTAGAAGCTAGCACGATGTGAAGCTTTGCCTCTACACGGCCGGTCAAATACATGTTGTCCCCATGCCGTTCCGCATCCGGCCTCTACTACCTTTTTGAGGCCAACTGCATGCCTTAACTCGGGTTCAGTTTTTGAGAGACGAAGGGGAAGGGTCTTGACAGCACAGCAGGGCATCGTGTTCAGTTCATAACAAACCATAAAGTTATAATCACTTGAGAATCATTCATGCTTTCTCTCGACTGGTGGATGGGCTATGGGCAGCCGGATGGTCGCCTATCCACGAATCGCAGAGCTGCAAGCCTGCAATGCTGAATCGGTTTGTAACCGGAAGTGGGAATCATGCACACGTCAGCAGCAAGAGTATTCGAGGTGACGCACATGGAAAATTCTTCAGCAGCAACAGGATGTACGTATATAGATAGAAGCAGCGGGCACTGCTTAAAAAACACTTTTGGTTCAAGATATTAGTCCCGGTGGATTTTGGATCCGGGACTAATAGGTGCTCTAGTCCCGGGTCCAATATGTTATAGCTAGAGAACCCTTTAGTCCCAGATAAGAAGGAGCTTAGTCCCGGTGGGTGCTACCACCCAGGATTAGTCCCGGTGAGAGCGATCACCTGGGACAAATCGGGTCTGTTCACTACGGGAAACAGAGGGTTTGCCGAGTGCCTGAGGTACTTGGCAAAAGGCCAAAAACACTTGGCAAAAGCTTTGCCGAGATCCACCCTCAACGAAGTTCACTCGACTTTGATTTACTCGGCAAAGAGCTCTTTGCCGAGTGTTTTTTGTCGGGCACTCGGCAAACACGTTGCCGAGTGTTAGGTTGACTCTCAGCAAAAAAAGGGTACGTGGACGGCGATAAGACGGTGACGGCGTCTTTGCCGAGTGCCCGAACGGAGATACACTTAGCAAAGTTGGGGGCTTTGCCGAGTGCCTTGGTCAAAACACTCAGCAAAAGTGGCAGAATGTTCCCATATACTCCCTCCGTCCTAGAATAAAGGGCATTCTGGGTTTATCCTAAGTAAAACTTTTGAAAATTTAATTAATTTTATAGAGAAAAGTATTAATATTTAGCAAATCAAATAAGTAAAATATAAAAATATATTTCACAATGAGTCTATTAATACTCATTGGACGTCATAAATATCATTATTATTTTCTAGAAAATTGATTAAAATTTATTTAGTTTGACTTATGACAAAACTGGAATGCCTTATATTTCAGGACGGAGGGAGTATTTCTAAGTCCTGGTCTGATACGTCTCTATCCTCTCATTTCCCTATCTCTCATCTCTCTCTTCTCTCTCCCTTATCCTCTTTGAAAGGACCTAGGATGTCAACTATGGCGAGGGGGGTTTGAATAGTTGAGACTGAAAAATTTTCACTCAAAACAGCTGTCAGTCACAAAAAATGCGGAGACTCCGAAGATTTCTTCGGAGAGTCCGAAGATATTACTGAATTAAACTATCACAGATCAAACCTCAACAGAAATTGAATCACCAAATTACCATATAACCTTGGGGTGAATACAACTCAATTCAAGTGTCACTTATAGCAGAAATCGTCTCAGTTGATAGATCGAGACCAAACCCTAGAATAATGCACAAGTAGCAATAAGAAGCACAAGAACAAATAACAATCACAAGGAGACACAGAGATTTGTTTACCGAAGTCCAGTTTCACACCTGGAACCTACTCTCTGTTGAGGAGCCCACGAAGGGCGGGTTTATCCACCAAACCACTTTCCTCTTCTCCACCAACTCGAAAGTCAGATAGAGAACTTACTCAATCCACAGGGGTAATACAAACTTCCCAAGAGAACCACAGTAGCTTGGTTGCTCTCGAGCGACGCCTAGCCGTCTAGGAGCCTTGAGCTCGAAGAGTAACAAATGCTTGAATCACCAGCTTGACGACGAACAAGGTGCTGAATGGATGGGGAATCAGCTCATAAGCACACTCTCTTAACCTTTTCTCAATCCCTCACTAAATCTCTCACTAAATCTTACTTCGAAGCAAGGAGGGAGTAGAGAGGGGCTTAGAATGCTCGAAGGAAGCTTCAGTTCAAATTAGGTCAGAGAGAGATGAAAGGAGGGGGGTAGGAGGGGTATAAATACCCCTTCAGTCGAAACTAGCTGTTAGACTGTTAAGTTCCGGAGTCTCCGAACATTCTGGAGAACACCAATCTCCAGACACCAACCTTCAGTGACTCCGAACAATTCTTCAGAAACTCCAAAACTTTTCAGGTAAAACACTCTCAAATATTTCCCAAGCGAAGTGCAAGTGCAAGGTGTCCCTCATGGTTAAGTTAGATCAGATTTGAGCACCTTGCCATCACCAAACTAGTTTTTCAGCATCCCTCTTGATAGTACGGTTTTCCTAAACTCAATTTCAAGAGAATAAAAATTAATCTTCATGTAAGCTCCATCCATGCTTTCATTTTCCTTTTTGAGTACCACATTTCTCCATATGTTCTTTATGTTTTACCTGTCACCTGTGTACATGCCACATTTCAAAGATTAGATACTCAAGTGTATTGTTATTTATCAACCAAAACTAAAAGAGGTCATAGATGCACTTTCAATCTCCCCCCTTTTTGGTGATTAATGACAACACACTTTTTGATAGATAATCATAATGCATAGGTGAATTTCAGTAAATGAACTCCCCCTTAATATGTGCATCGAATTGAATTCGAGAGTTGACCATAACAATGTCAATATGCACCATAATACAAGTGAGAGCTCATTCCTTATATTCTAATATCGACAAATACTCAAGAATGTGTAATAAATATACCAAACAATGCATATGGTAGTTATGCACATCAATCTAGAACATAAACAAGGTTGCAGCCAGAATTTTCGGAGAGTCCGAAGAAATGTCCGGAGTCTCCAAACAAGTCTGGAGACTCTGAAGAAATCTCCGGAGACTCCGAAGATTCTGCTGCCAGGAAACACATAGCACATCAAGCATCCAGATTTTACCACAAATTAGCACAAATTAAAGTCTAATAAAGCAGTAGTAGTTCAAGTTTTCCACAAGCACACACAAACAGGTTTAGGCCCCATAGTTCTACACATAAGTACTTAGAGATTCATTACAAGCCCATTACATAAAAAGATATGATTTCACTCCCCCTTTGGCATCAAGCACCAAAAAGGGAATGAAATGGCAGCAGCAGCAGCTTCTTCTACTCATCATCATCATCACCAGTAGCCTCCTCGCTGGTGTCATTGTCCTCCACGTCATCATCATGTTCATGATAATCTGCAGGCTCCTCCTCGGAGGTCTCATCATCATCAGCATGCCTAGTGCGAGTAGAGGTGCCAGCAGAGTACGGTGCAACAAATGATGGTCTAGTAGTGAATGGAGGAGTAGATGGTGCAGCATCCTTAGCATCCCACTCCTCAAACGGATTAGCAATGTCAGGCATCTCATGATAGGGATCCGTGGGCAGTCCCAAATGACTCTTGATCTCAATAATGTCCCGGCGGTTCTCATTTGTTTCTTTGGCTATTTGCTTGCACATGCCAAAGATTGCCTTAAGCACTTTATTCACCATAGAACCCTTGCACTGCTTGTGATGAGGACATCACCATGCTGGATATACACGAGTCGACCTCATCACCAAGCTACAAGTCGTCGCCAACTTGGACTGCGAGTTTGTTTCAGATTCAACCGACATGCTTGCACCAAAATGGCGATATCTCCCTCAAACGGTGTCCAATTAAGGTGTTCTTGGATGCGTTGGATTCATGACAATGAGACGCTTTTTTTGGTTCTTGTCCTAGCTACAGAAGGCTCGTGGATCATTCTGTGTGAGCACGAAAATTTGCTACGTCACCTATTTTGGGCTTTTTCAGGCCTTGTATTGTGTCGGGCCTTAAGCCCGTGTTGTGGGCGCCCTCTGATTGCCCCAACCCTAGGACACCCCTCATAAACTCAGTAGCCACCGCTATTTAGACCCTGGTTTTGTTTAGTCAAGTTTTCGAAGTCGAAACTGTGATAGATTCATTGTAACTGTGGTGACAAGTCCGTTTATAGTGATCCAAGGCCCCCGTTCATGTTCTACAACCCTGTGGCAATTAGTCCTTTGTTGATCAGAGCTTGAACACCATTGTTTTCGCTTCATACAAATCTACAATTTCAGATTGCATGTTTCACTTTTTTGCTTGTGTTCGTCGATTCGCTTGCCCAAAAGCCTTCTCGGCGAGGTCAATCAAGTTGTGCTTGGTTGCTAACTAATGGAGCAGTGGTGTAATGGTTGCAGGGTTCAAATCGTATCTGATTTGAAGCTGGATCGCCAACTTCGAGTTCTCCACCAATTGAACTTACCCTCTACCTCTCAGAAGATCGGCCAGCGCCTTATCAGCCTGGATGAACTAGGACCAGCTGGAGCAGCAGTGGGAGCAGTAGTAGGGGCAACATAAGAATCACGGGATGGGATTGGTTGAGGTGAAGGGCCACCACGGGTAGGAGGGGGCATCACCTTGCCTAGGCCTCAAGTGAAGTGGCTCATGCACAACATCCTTAGGAAAAGTGATCTTGGAGACCTTCTCAATCATGTACATCACATATGCAACATATGGGAATCCAATCCTTGCATCATTCATAGTCCTGTTCAGTTCTGTCCACATGTAGTTAAAGATGCAAAATGGCTCATTTCGCTGTCCCATATGGTGAAGCAGATTTGGAGCAGTGGAATGGAGGCCTGTCGAATCACCACTTTTGGGATCAATGGTAACACTGAACATGTTGTTGAGGTGATGGAAGTAGGGCAAAAGACTGTTGCTCTTCCCTTCTAGTGCCAAGATTGGATTGTAGAACATGTAGGACACTTCATTAGGCTTGAGCTTCTTCTCACTATGGATGCAAGTCCTCTCATTGTCCTTTGAGCCAAGAGCAAGAAGGTGAGAGAAAGTCACATAATCAATTCCATAGTGTCTCCCTTCAGTGGTCTAGTGAATAGAATTACCTACGGGCTCATGATAGTAGCTAGCATGAAACTGAGCAATAAATTTTTCATTCCAATCATACTTGAAGCCCATCAGCTCATAAAGCCCAAACTCCTTGCACTTAGTCACAACTTGATCAAAATGAGGATCATTTGCTTGCTCATAGTATTGCCAATCAACCCACTGCATAGGATTTATTGGAGCCTTTTTCTTTCTTTTCAGCACAGATACATAGAAATCCCTATGGAAAAGGTTCCAAAAATGATACTCAAGGCTCTCACAATGCTCAAACCTGTAAGGATTCCTTTTCCTTTCTGCCTCTACAGTGAGCTTCTGACCCTTATAATCTCTAGGCCAAGTGATGACGTAGTCAGCATTGGCAGCTGGACTATGCATGCGTGGACAACGCTCATATTTCTCTTGATCAAGACCAAAATTCACATCAATGTGTTCTAGAGTGCTAGGACATACCCTCCATGCAATCCCCTTGCCTCTAAAGTTTCTTGGTGGTGTGCGAGGGGGAATGGCCCTTGAAGGCATGAGGGATGGTGCCAATCTTGGTGGAGCTGCTGGATGAGGAGCAAATTGTTGTTAACTACAAGCAGAAGTAGCTTCAGCAGCAGCAGCAGCAGTAGCTCTGGTTCTCCTGGTATGGGTGGAGGAATCACCTCTTGCTCTTCCTCTTCCTCCTCCTCAATCTCATCGGCATGAGGATCATGCCTTGACTTGATACGACGGTTGGCATCAGGACCTTTAGTAATGCGCTTCCTCCCCATAGCCTAGTCATAGAAACAATCCCATAGAGAGATAACAGAGGGATTTGGGTTGGAAGTTTCGGAGACTCCGAAAAAAAGTCCGGAGAGTCCGGAACTTGCACTCCAAATCCTAGAAATTGGAAACTCAAGATTTCGCCATGGGAATCCAACAAGATCATAGGGGTACATTGCAGGGGCCCTAGAGAACCTTTTTCCTAAAAGGAAATCCAAATCCATGGGCCACATTGAGAGATCGGGCAAGAACTCGAAAATGTACCTTGGAGAGAGGGGGAGAGGAGTTCAAATCCAAAACCAAAGATCTTTCGGAGTTTCCACACCTTGGAGTGGAGGATCCACAAATTTTCTTGGCCTTCCCTTGGTCGGATCCACAGATCGCCGATTTGGGTCATTGGAAGAGCAGAGGAGCGGCGGCGGTGAAAGAACATGGAATGGGAAAATGACCAGTTGACCCAATGCCTCTGGGGTAAAACCCCTTCAGTTCCGGAGTCTCCCAAAAAAAAGTATGGAGAGTCCCAAACCTCTGGAGTTTTCAAAGAAAAATCCGGAGACTCCCTCCCCCTGAGTCTTAGCTTCCATGGAGATAGATTTGGACAGAAGATTTGGAAGAAATACTTGTGATAAATCCTAAGGGCCTGAGAAAATAATCACTTGGATTTAGCCAGCAAACAATCAATGAGAACAATAAATCCAAGTGAGTAGTTGGGAAGAACCAAGATTTCAAAAACAAAACCATACAATTCTTTTCAAAACTGGGTTTTCTTTTGAACACCTATCTAATGCACTTTCAATTTTGTGTCCAGTTTCAAGCCAAGTTACGAGAATCCAAGATATTTAGTTCACTTCTCAAAGCACAAAACCTTTGCTCATCTAGAGTTTTAGTGAAGATATCGGCAAGTTGCCATTCGGTGCTCACATGTTGTAAAGCAATATCTCCCTTAATCTCGTGATCCCGTAAGAAATGATGTCTTATATCTATGTGCTTTGTTCGGGAGTGTTGCACCGGGTTGTTAGCTAGCTTAATTGCACTCTCATTGTCACACAAGAGTGGAATATTACTAAACTCACAACCAAAGTCACTCAAGGTTTGCCTCATCCATAAGAGTTGAGCACAACACGCTCCCACCACGACATATTCAGCCTCGGTGGTGGATAGGGCAACCGAATTTTGTTTCTTAGAACTCCAAGATACTAGAGACTGGCCAAGAAATTGACACGTTCCCGTTGTACTCTTTCGATCCACTTTGCAACCAGCATAATCAGAATCCAAATAGTCAAGCAAACCAAAAGTGGAGCCTTTGGGATACCACAAGCCAAGGTTAGGAGTGTACACCAAATATCTCAAAATTCTCTTAACAACCACAAGATGGCACTCCTTAGGATTGGCTTGAAATCTTGCACACATGCACACACTAAGCATAATATCTGGCCTAGATGCATAAAGGTAAAGGAGAGAGCTAATCATGGAGCGATATACCTTTTGATCTACAGCCTTACCGTCTTTGTTGAGGTCAAGATGTCCATTTGTTGGCATTGGTGTCTTGATGGGCTTGGCATTCTCCATGTCAAACTTCTTGAGCATATCTTTGGTGTACTTTGTTTGACTTATGAAGGTGCCATCCTTGAGTTGCTTGATTTGAAATCCAAGAAAGAACTTCATTTCACCCATCATAGACATCTCAAACCTCTTGGTCATTATACTACTAAATTCCTCGCACCAAGCATTGTTAGTAGAACCAAATATGATGTCATCAACATATATTTGGCACACAAATATATCTCTATCAACTTTGCAAGTAAATAGAGTAGGGTCAGCTTTGCCTATTTCTAAGTTCTTCTTAATGAGAAAATCCTTAAGGCATTCATACCATGCTCTAAGGGCTTGCTTAAGCCCATAGAGCGCCTTATGGAGCTTGAAGACATGGTTGGGAAACTTCGGGTCTTCAAAACCGGGTGGTTGCTCAATATATACCAATTCAGAGATTGGACCATTTAGAAAGGCACTCTTCATGTCCATTTGATATAGCTTGAAATCATGGTGAGTAGCATAGGCAAGTAATATACGAATTGACTCAAGCCTAGCTATAGGTGCATAGGTTTCACCAAAATCCAAATACTAGTAGAAATGCGAACATCTATGACATTTTGGTAGTGATATTCTGAAATAGTGTCATAGTAGATGGTGTTACTATGACGAAAAATAATGAATCATCACGGTAGTCAAGTGACAAATTTTTAATGATGAAAATTATGACAGAGCGTCAAATAACGTCATAGAACAGAAAACCCAAATCGTCATAGGACCCCAGCCCATCCATGTCAAAGAGCTGCGACAGTTTGAATTCGTCATAGAACTGCACCAGGCGACCTGTATGCCATATGTGGGTCCAACATTCCAACGTGGCACACGACGGGTGCGCTGTGTCCACATGTAACGGTCCATCGTGGCACTGGGTCCACATGTAAGCGTGCTCGTCCAAGTTTTTGTAAGTTAAAAAACAAACCGTGAGTGCCAGGTCTCGAACTCGCGACCTGCCCCTCCAAAACGAAAGACTTACCACCGCGCTACGACGCCTGCTTGGTTCTAGGGCCATAAATTTTTCTTTTCTATGGAGATGTTTGCCCTTACTGGACTGGGCCATTTGTAGGTTATGAATGAAGCCCATGCGCAGGTGTGCGTTTCCTTACTGGACTGGGCCATTTTACCTCCTCGAGCTGTTGGTCGAATTTGCAATTCTTCCTTGGATTCGAAAACCGTCGGACGCGCACATGTCAGCACCACGCATCCTATCCGACGTGGCAGGGCCCACATGTCAGCGAAGACATTTTTGTTGACCGTTAAGAAGCGGAGGCGTCGGCTTGCGGCGGCATCCATCCCCTTTCTTCCCCGGTGCATAACCCTAGCCCCATTCTTCCCCTCTTCTCCTCCGGCGATCCCGAGCGATGTCGACCTTGTGGAGCTCCAGCCATTCGCGCGGGACATGGTACGACGAAGTGGGAGAGCAGAGGTCGCCAATCCCTTACCGGTGCGGGCCCCTGGACTACTCTCCTGATGTTCTGTGTCATTGCGGCAAGAAGGCGACGTTGTAGATCTCGTGGAGCGACGCCAATCCAGGGCGGAGGTACTTCAAGTGCTATAATGCTTGGGTAAGTGGTTGTAGATCTGGTGTCGTGGGTTTGGTTCTCGTGGAGCGACGCCAATCTAGGGCGGAGGTACTTCAAGTGCTATAATGCTCAGGTAAGTGGTTGTAGATCTGGTGTTGTGGGTTTGGTTTGGAGGTGTTGTATGATTTAATTTGATTTCTTGGTTGTTTCCAGTATGGAGGGTGTGACTTCTTGGGTTGGTATGAAGGCGGGCTGGGTGAGTTTGTGAGAGGCTTGCTGGTGGATCTCCGGGATGCTGTGAAGGTACTGAAGCATGAAAGGGCAGAGCTTAAGGCTGCTCTCAGTGATACTGTGAGTAAGCTTGAGACGCTGAAGAAGGAGAATGTAGGCTTGAGCTCCGCCTTGGAAGAGGGCAAGCCCTGGGTGAGCAAGAAGAAGTCAAAGAAGAAGCATTAGCTCTTTGGTCTGTTTGTGGGTTGTGCCGCTGCTGCAATGGTGTTTATGCGTTCAGCATAGATAGTTAGTATGTTTAATTTGTTGATGTAATATGGAATTTGTGCTTGTATGTTTAATTTGTGTTTAGAATTTGTGTATGAGGTTGTTGACAATGTGCCATTGTTGTGGCGGTAATTTGTGTATGAGGGTGATTTCGGCTGGGCCAAGATTGGTCTTGAACTCATTTGGGCCACAAACGCGGGGCTACGCGGGAAAAGAAGTGTAGCTATCTTGGGCCACAAATGCAGCCCAAAAATGCTAGGTAGATGAGCACGCGCACAGGCTGACGGACGTGGGCAGGTGGCAGATGAATGCGTATTAATTGATGTTCAACTGTTCACGTCCCGTCGCACATCCCGTCGAATTTTGAGTTCGCTTCCACTCGAAGCTTCACGTTGCAACCGTTCGCGTTCCCGCAACCGTTCGTTTCGTGTTTGCGTTCCCACAACCATTCGTTTCGTGTTCGCGTTCCTGCAACCGTTCGGTTCGTGTTCGCCGGCGTTGAACCGCGCGCGATCGTGGGCACGGTGTTCGTGGGTTTCATCATCACAGCCGATACAACAAACAAAACGATGAACATAGAAACTAATTAAGATCATGAAATAGAAGCACATTGTTCACAGATGATGACACATATTTATAATCAAACTAAACAAAAACTAAACAAACTAATTGATCCACCCCTCCTGACAAGCAAAGTCGCGGTGCAGGTCCACCTGGGCGTCGACGCCAGGCTCCGGCCCACCCATGGCGATGCCCATGATATGGAGCTGCACCTTGGGGTTGCTGTCGTCCTCGAACGGGCAGATGGGGCAGTGGAACCAGCACTTGCCAGAGTCGGTGTACCTGACGCGGATGCGCATCCCGTCAGGATCATCATCGTCATCGTCCTCCTCCTCGTCGTCGTCGGGGACCGCCCCCGTCGGATTGCCCTAGACGAACACGTCATCGTCGAGCTTCGACGGATGGTGGTCGTAGTCGTCGTCGCTGTCCTCCTGCGGAGCCTTGGAGGATGATGGCGGCAACTCCGGCCGCGCCGGCGGCAACGACTCCGGGCGCGCCGGCTGCGGCCGACGACTCCTGGACCGGGTCCGCTGCATCACCCCGAGCCCGCTTGGGAGACGGCGAGCGCGTGGCGGGAGACGGCGGCGGCGAGGCGGAGAGCGGCCACGGCGGCGCGCCCCCGACGACCCGCTCAGCAGCACCCTAGAAGCGATGAGAACAGTACAAAAAAACCCTAATGAACAGTGTACACAAAAAAACCCTAATGAACCCGATGAGGCTGCAAGGCACAGCGCGCTGCACAACCCTAATGACTTACCAAAGCGCGGGTGGGATCCATGCTGTTGACGGAGCGAGAAGGTGGAGCGCGGCGATAAGGCGGAGAGCGGCGAGGAGGAGAGAAGGCGGAGCGCTGCGAGGAAGAGAGAAGGCGGAGCGCGGCGAGAAGGCGTGTGTGGAAGGAATAAGGATGAATGCGCCCTGTGCACCTCTTTATAGCCTCCTACGAACCGGGAATAAGGATTAATCCAACAGACTCTCGTCCATCCCAAGCTCACTGACGGCTGGGCTCTCTTGGCATTGGGGCCCATCTGTCATGGACTAATTTTGATGGGACCTTGGGACGAACGTGGGAGCCGACAGGACGGGACCTTAGGAACCGACGAGCGTGAGGCAGAGACGACGGGACGTGGGGGTCAGAGAGTTTTGACTTTTATTGTAGCGGTTCTTCGGTTCACAGTGACACACTGACGGCTGGGCACTATTGGCATTGGGGCCCATCCGTCATACACTCATCCACCCGTAAAACTGGTGTCTGGTTATCTCACCCCTTCCATCTTTAGAGCAAACAGTAAATGGGCGTCTCACCCTCTCATCTTTGGAGCAAACAGTTCATGGGTCTCCCCCCCTCCTGTCTTTTGTCTCTTTTGTCTGTTGGAGCAAACAACAAACAACAAACAGCAAACAGCAACATTCATCCAGCAAACAAATCATGCACAGTCAGGTCCTAGCTAGAAAACATGAAAGACCAAGCTAGACTGCTCGAGTTATACATCAGATCACATCAAATGCAGTTTGATACACACAACACAGAATGACAAGAACCAAGCAAAGCAGCAGCATCATAGATCATCATCATCATCGCATGTGTTGTCATTTATAGAGAAATACCCATTGTCACTGTCACTGTAATACTGCTCCATGGTTTCATCGTCCTCAACATCTTCAGGTACGTGCACTAGGCTCTTGCTTCTTATAAGGTCTTCCAAATTAGCTTCAATGACAGTCTCATCTCCACTCTGATCACCTCAACATGATCCTCAAGTAGATGCACAACATGCTCTGAATCAGAAGAGTACTCATCTTGTTGCACACCAACTTCATTTTCATATACATTATATGTGGACCTATGCTCAAATTTTTGGACAACTCGCCATCTTTTGTCCACTTTGCCATTATAATTGTCATGCAAGTAAAATATCTTCACTGACTGGTCGGCTAGGATGTAAGGATCAGACTTGTACCAATATGAATGAATGTTGATGGACTTGAAATAGGGATCACTTCTAATGCCGACAGTCTTGCCGACTTGATTGTACCAATCACATTTGAAAATAACCACTGTCCGGTTGAAGTTGAGGCTTGAGGCATATTGCAACTGGATGACCTCGCTAAACACACCGTAGTAATCAATCTCTTGTCCTTTGTGCATGCCCTGTGTCATGACTCCACTATTCTGTGTCCTAAGATGTTTCTCACGATCAAGGGTGTTATAGCGGACTCCATTGACCTTGCAAGCTGTACACCGCCTCACTCGAGTATCAGGACCACATGATAGTGCATACACACTGCTTCGCAATCTGCACCGACATATAAGATGATGATAAGTACTAATCAAAGATGTTGTTCAAGTTATTTTCAATTGGGGAATGAAACAGCAGGTCCTTACATATGTCTGAAACTATTTTGCAAATCCTTCTGCATGCCTTTTGTCCATATCATCAGCATATACCCCTTCTTTCATTAACTTCACTTTGTATAAGCTGCAAAGAAATAAAGTACAAATTTAAACACATCATGTGTAATGCATTAAGTAGGCATTCGGCAGGTACAATTGATACTTACTCGACATATGGTTCAACTTCTTCACAATTATTTAGGGCATACCAAACTATCTTCTGAAGGTGATCGATGGTTTCAACCTTTGCCTTGCCTTGTAGCTCAACCTCATGCTTGAAAATAGAGATTTCATCATCTTCTGGCCCATTGTTTTCATGAACCGTGCCGTCCAGGTTGAAATCATCAATATACCTAGAACAGAATGCTAAAGTTTCACTTGCTATGTAAGCCTCAGCAATCGATCCTTCAGGCCTAGCCCTGTTGCTTACAAAGTTTTTCAATGTGCCTAGTCACCGCTCTATTGGGTACATCCACCCATACTGCACAGGACCTCTAAGCAAAGCCTCATCAGGAAGATGGATAGCTAAGTGAACCATAACAGTGAAAAATGCCTAAGGGAATATTTTCTCAAGGTTGCATAGGATGAGTGGGATCTGGCTTTTCGGGCATTGGACAATATCTTTCCTAAGAGTTTTGCTACACAACTCCCTAAAAAAATGCCAAGTTGGACAACTGTGTTGTATACATCTGAATGTGCAATTTTTCTTAGCCCAACAGGAAGAAGTCTTTGCAAAAGGACATGGCAAGAGTGAGTTTTAAGCCGGCCTAAGAACTTGGAACCATCTGCGGTTACACATCCTGCTAGGTTGGCTGCGAATCCATCTGGAAACTTGACACTCTTGAGGAACTTACAAAGCTCTGTTCTATGCTCTGGTGTCAAGACTTTCCAAGCTGGTGGAGTTTTAACCTTGGTTCCATCCCGCTGACAGTGCAATTCATGCCTTATGCCCGTATCATACAAATCCAGCCTAACATTGACTGTGTCCTTTGTCTTTCCTTCCAACTTCAATATAGTGGAAACAAGGTTGTCACATATATTTTTCTCTATATGCATGACATCAAGGTTGTGTGGCAGCAACAAGTCACCCCAATAGGGCAGCTGCCACCATGCAGATTTCCAGCTATAAATCACTCGCTCATCATCCTCTCCACATGGATGGTGTCATACCCAAGGCCCAAGTCACGAAGATATTTCTTTGCTTCAGTGTATGATTTGGGTAACTTGCTCTTAGGGAATGATGAACACAACAGACCCAGTATTGCATCAAATCCTGTAGTACTGATTTTATGGCGGGACTTGATCCGGAGCAACCTCATAATAAATGAAAATCTGTTGTATCTAGATCCTGGGGACAGGGATGTTGTCAAGTCATTAACCAATTTATGGAACTGCATTGGCTCTGTTTCATCGTCCTCCTTTGCGACTGTGTACAAATCTGCCAACGATTCCACATCTGGAACTGCAATCATCACTGTCCTCATCCTCATCTAGTTCCATCCCAACAGCATCTTGTGCACCACCAGCATCACCCAGATGCATCCCCAGGCCCTGCAACTTCATCCGCTTCACCATGCAGAAACCACCTTGTGTATGTAGCTGACATCCCAGAATAAAGTAGGTGGACGTTGACTTCAATCTGTGACAAATCATGCAGATTCACACAACGGCGGCATGGACATTTTATCAGCTCATCCTTTCCAAACTTCTGCCAAAAAAATGCATAAATTCCACAACCCCATCTCTGTGCGCCTAAGTAAATTTTGGCCCAAGGATCCAACTTCTGTCCACCTAAAATTGAAGAGTGATGAACAAAAAAAAGTGTTAACTTCTGTCATTGAATCAGTTCCACTGCCCCATGCCCCAAGACACCTAAAATCGGAACAAAGAATGCATCTGGGGACTGAAAGTTACCGGCATTGTCCAAGTAGCAGATGAACGCCTGAAGGAAGGCCGGGTCGTCGACGATGCGCTGCGCCGGGTGGGGGGTAGTGGCTCAGGCCAACGGGATCAACGGTGATCCCTCCTCCGCCACCGCCGGGTGGAGGGGAGTGGCTCATGCCAACAGGACCAACGGTGATCCCTCCTCCGTCACCGCTGGGTGCGGGGGACAAGGTCAGGCCAACGGAATGCAGTACAATTTGTTTCGCTTTGTCCCAGTGAAGGCATCTTTCCGAACTACGTTATCGCTTTATCCTGGTGATGTTGTGCCAGTGGAATTCGCTTTGTCTCGGAGAAGGCATCTTTCAGATAATACGTTTTCCTGCTTCCTAATTATAAATTATTTTCTATCTCAAAGAATATGTCGATTCATGCAGTACAATTTCGTGAGCATGTGCACTATGTACTCCTCCATGTTCAGTAAAGTTTTTGGATTTTTTGAAAAATTTTATCTAATGTGGGTGTTTTGAATTTGTATTCATGTGATGAGTATTATATGAAGTGCCCATGGACATATATATCCTAAAAATTTCTAGAACATTTTTGTAGCTTGGGGTACACAATGTGCACCTCTACATCAAGTTATAGGTGTAGACTCATGTTTTTTTTGCAACATCCAAAAAAAGGATGATTTTCTAATATTTTTCATATTTTTATCTCCCAAAGTATAATGAATTGTGGGTTCAAATTTGGCACATGTTTTTTCCATGACCACATAATCATGTACAAATTTTGTTATATTTTTTGGAAACTTTTAACATGGCATGTCTTTTCAAACCTAAGAGTGATCTTCATGTGATATGGAGTTTGGAAGCAACTTCACACGAAACTAAACACATGTAAGTTTGAATTATTGTAAATATCTCAGCAATATTCTAACATGTTCAGGTGCATAAGATGTGCATGTTCACAAAATTTGGTTACCAAAATCATTTTGGTGTGACCTATGCAAATTTTTATAAAATTTAGAAGATGTGCATAAGATATTAACATTAACTAATTTACAGATTTTAACTACCTTATCGTAATGAAAAAGATAAATGATGATTTTAGAAAAATTTAGAAACAAAAATCAACTCTTTTGGACCTTATATGTCCAATCTATACATGTTTGAGTTGTTAATTGCGAATCAAAAACAGAAATGTACTGTCTATCAAGAACTAGAGATGAACTTGGACACTGCATGACATGTGGGTCCAACAAATGTTGGGCGCCAAACCGAAAGTCAAAAATTTCAGACACCTAAATTTTGACCTTGAAAGGACAATAATACCCCTGCGTCCAAACGTCGGGTGGCACTGAGTATTCAAGGGCATTTTTTGCAAACTCACGCTGGGCGCCTCAGTCCAATATATTGCTTCCCGTCCCACTCCCCAAAAATCAACTCATTTCTCCCCGCCGTCGCCCCGTACCTCCTCCACGGCGTCGCCCCGGATCTCCTCCACGCCGTCGTCCCGCACCGGATCTCCTCCTCCTCCTCCTCGGCCTCGTCCACGCCGTCGCCCCGCACCACATCTCCTCCTCCTCATCGGTGTCGTCCACGGCGTCGCCCCGGATCTCCTCCACGCCGTCGCCCCGTACCAGATCTCCTCCTCCTCCGCCTCGTCGACACCGTCGCCTTGCACCGGATCTCATCGTCGTCATCCTCGACCACGTCCACCCCGTCACCCGCACCGGTTCCGCATGTCAACTCCTACCTCGCCTCACCGGATCGGAAGACACGGACGCGGATGCGGACGCCGAGGAGGCCACGGACGCGGCGTAGGCCAAGGTATGGTGAGTAGGGCTAAGGATATTCTTGAGTTACAGATTGTTGCATTATTACTCATTGTAGTGTCAACAGTTTAGTCTAGTACAATCTAACACATAAAATTTGTTCCAAACTTTAAGAACCTCCAATAACTGATTATGAGCGGAAGCGTGAGGCCACTGTGAAGTATAATCTTAGAAGATTGGCTGAATTGGGGGTTCGTGATATAGCAGCATATCTTAGATCAGCCTCAAATCCATTACTGGATCATGGCAGCAATACTAGTCCTATCGAAGGATCTGATTCATCAGATTATCTCCCTGAAGCTGAAGAAAATGTTCAGGGGGATGCTGATACGGACTTAGAGGAGGAGGAGCCCCAAACCCTTGCAATTGAGGTAGATGTTTTGCTTATTCTTGTGGTGGTGGGAAAAGTAGATTATTTCAATATCATTAGCATGCATTACTGTTGTATGATACACTTACATTCCATTGTAACAAATTTACTTTTCCTACAGCAGGCTCCTCCTGCACAAACTAGGCGTCGCAAGGTCTGTGCAACACGGTCGAAAGGCAACACCGACATGGCTGGTCCTGGAGGAACTCGAACCAAAAGAGTGAGGCCGTATGGACCACTAGAAGCCGTTGATGCTATCAGAACAAGGTCATCCAAAAGGCTGTATACTGAAGAGCTGCCTACAGTAATGGAGGAACCTAGCACTGGAGGTGTAGAGACTTGACAGTCTCATGGACACGATGATGAGCCAAGTCCTGGTAGCCCTTTTCTTGACTAGACACCTCGAGAGCATCATGATGTTGTTGGTGAAGAGCAGAACCCCGATTCAACAATTCAAGGTTGGTAAATATCATCGGTATTCTCAATCTTTGATTTCTGTAAGCAGAAATATAACAATTGAATATGAACTTCACAGCCTCAAGAAATCCTAAGCGGCCGAGGGGCCCAACCATGGGACTACTGCTAGACAACATGACCAATTCTATGGGGAGAAGACTACGCATCTCTGTACCTGAGGGCGTGCCAAGGCCCCTTCAACCTACACAAGCTGCCAAGTTTGCATCGGAGGCTGGAGTTATTGTTAGGAGTCAAGTTCCTATCTTGCCCCATTTGAAAGATTACAAGAATACTGAGCACTTTGATGGTTTTGTCATGAGGCTTTCTGTAAGTGCCTATACTACACCCTGTAGTTTTAAATTCAACTATGGTACCAATGGGTCTAACTCACAAACAATTTCAATTGACATGACCATGGGAGGTTGGCGATCAACAAGGACAGGGTAGCAGATAATGCCTGCTCTAGTGTGTTCAAATCTGAGATACGTCAGACGCGCTACAAGTTGAAGCAGATGTACTTCAACAACGTCCCTATTGATCAGATCAGAACCACCTCTCCTGTTGATTCTATGACTGATGCACAGTGGTCTAAGCTTGTTGAGAAGTGGTCCAGTGCGAAGACCAAGGTATTGTTATCCTTCATAAAGTCTCTTTTTACATTGTATTCCATTTTCAACTGGTGACGTGGTCTCTCTTCCCGTTTTATTTTAGTTAACTACTGAAAAGAACAAGATAAACCATTCCAAAGTGAAGTATCATCAGGCTACTGGATCTCGCTGTTATATTTGCACAAATTCATGAATATGTAAGTCTTACTTTGGGCCCGTGTCTTAGGCATAAGTCAGTGCTTCATTTGCTGTCAGTCTGACAAGCAC
Organism: Alloteropsis semialata; assembly: GCA_004135705.1. Classification (NCBI taxonomy): domain Eukaryota; kingdom Viridiplantae; phylum Streptophyta; class Magnoliopsida; order Poales; family Poaceae; genus Alloteropsis; species Alloteropsis semialata. The sequence goes on from CM014274.1 coordinate 61,016,340, forward strand.
TTTTGTACAGATTCAGCAGAAGGATGCACAGGCAGCACGGCTGCGCGAAGAAGGTCAGGAAGGACAACATGAAAGAGGAAGAGAAGAAGAAGAAGCTGATCATGAAGAGGGCTCAATGAGGTCAAACTGTTCAAGGTCTGCCATACCAGCAAGAAAAGAAGAGCTGATCATGAAGAGGGCTCAATGAGGTCAAACTGTTCAAGGTCTGCCATACCAGCAAGAAAAAAGACATTAGTGAGGCGGCAAGAGAAGCAGTGGTAAGGCTCGTTACAACCATATCTGTTTCTCTATGTGCATTGTCAAAGATGTCCATTGCAATTGTCCCTCTGCTCATTTGATTTTCAGTCTTTCAAACTGTCGGTAAACTATTTTTCACTCCAATATGCAATCTTCTATGGAGACTATGCAGGCAGATGCTACTGCTGATGGGGAGCCAGCACTGCATAGTACTGAGGTTGTCTCGAAGGTTCTGTCTCAGGGCAGCTGCACTAGCACTTTTCTGAAGAATGCTGGTATACCACTAAACCATCAAGAGATAGAGGCTGAGCGGGTACTTCACGAAGAACTTGCCACTGAAAAAGATGGTGCAGCTGCCCTCGCTGTGGAGGTGAATGCCCTGAAGAAGAAGGCCGAAGGTGCTGATGAAAAGCTGGAGAAGGTCCAACAGGAGTTTGAGGAGTACAAGAAGAGGGCGAAAGAGAACAATGCACTCCTTCGGCAAATCCTCAACTTGAATGCTGCTGGTGACTCCTCTCAACCTACTGTTGCTCCGTGATCATGTCTTCTGCCGCCTACTGGTGCTGTTGGTACCAAAAACTTGTGTTCTGTGGTGATCTCTGATTGCTGAACTCTGATGCATTTTGATGCATCAAATATGTATGTGATTCATGTGATGGGTAAAGTCTGATGCACTCTGATGTGTATGTGATTCTGTTGATAGGTGATCTATGATTCTGTGATGTGTAAGTGATTGTGGATGTGTAAGTGATTGATAGGTGAACTATGATTTTCTGATTCTATGATGCATCAAATGGTGCTGATGTGATTCTTTGATGCAACAAATGGTGTTGTTTCTGTCAATTTGAGAGCTAAAACGTGGTCCACTGGGAAATGCACACGAGGTCCAGTCGAAACTGGACATGTGGCGGCTTCACGGTGTAACACGCGGCAAAACCAGAATACAAACACGCGGTGCATTCACCGCAAAACACGTGGCACAACCAAAACAGACACGTGGCACGACGTAAAAGTGACACGTGCCGCAATCACGAACTGACACATGGCTCTTTTCGAACACGACACGTGTCCCAACCAGGTGACGACTCGTGGACAAACCAGAGCGCAACACGTGTCGCAATTAAAAACTGACACGTGGTACTTCAAGGATGCGACATGTGTCACAGCCACGTGATGACACCTGGTTACACCAGAGCGCACCACGTGGCACAAGTAGAAAAATGACACGTGGCACTACGAGGACTGAAATGTGTCACAGCCTGGTGAAGCCATGTGGCACTTCGTGGACGTGACACGTGTCACTGCCTGGTGATGACATGTGGCTTAGCCTGAGCGAAGCACGTGGCCCAATAGGAAATGGACATGTGGCAGTTTAGCGACGCGGCACATGTCACAAACCCGTGATGACACGTAGCTGTGCCTGAGCGCAACGCGTGGTGGCCCACGGAGTAGGCAAGTGGCGCACTGGCAAGATGACACGTGCACGGATACAATCTCAACACGTGTGCAACCACGTGGACAAGCCACGCCATCTGACAGCGTGGCCAGTGCCACATAGACTTGCCATGTCATCACCATAGTGGCGTGCAGCGTCATCAATGACGTTTTTCTGCAGCATCATAAAACATAAATCAGTTCTGTGACGCGAAAACATTTTGTCATAAATGAGAGGTCTTCTATGACGAATGTGACGATTCGTCACCTTACATCTTTAGTGACGCGTATACTATGATGAATCCAATTTTGTCATAAATTCATCATAGAAAACCTTCTGTGATGAATTTTCGCTCTGCTATGACAAAACTGAAGCGTCATTGGTGTGCGCATTTCTACTAGTGAAACCTTCTGTTTGTGTGAAGCCTTGAGCAACCAATCTCGCTTTGTTTCTTGTTACCAGACCATGTTCATCTTGTTTGTTGCGAAAGAACCATTTTGTACCAATGACATTGTGTTTTGGTCTTTCCACTAAGGACCAGACTTCATTCCTAGTGAAGTTGTTCAACTCTTCTTGCATGGCCACCGCCCAATCCGGATCATCCAAGGCTTCTTCTACCTTTAGGGGTTCCAAAGAGGAAACAAACAAGTAATGTTCACAAAAATTTGCCAATCTAGATCGGGGAGTTACCCCTCTTTGAATACTCAGTTACCCCTCTTTGAATACTCCCAAGTATGTTGTCAACGGGATGGTCTCGTTGAACACTTTGATATACTCTTGGATGAGGGACTTGAGTGTGGTGCTGAATATTTCCATCTTCTTCTTCTTCCGCTTCAGCTTCAGTGTCTTGAATCAGATCAGGAGCATTTCCACCAGAATATTCAAAGTTTCTGGAGAATTGTCCGGAGTCTCCGAAACCTGTGGAGTCTCCGCAGATTTGTCCGGAGTCTCCGGAGATATCAGAATTTCTTGCAGCAGTAGGCCCATTTGTCTCTGCAACTTGATCTTCTTCATTTTCATTCTCCTGAGGTCTGATCTCACCAATTGCCATCCTCTGAATTGCCCTATGAGAAGGTTCTTCTTGACCTAAAACATTTGGATCAACTTGCTCTTCTTGAGAGCCATTAGTTTCATCAAACTTCACGTCACTCGCAATTTCAACACAGCCGGTGGCCTTGTTGAAAACACGATAGGCATGAGAGTTTGAGGCATAACCAAGAAGAAAACCTTCACTTGATTTAGGAGCAAATTTGGAGCTTCTAGGTTTCTTATCAAGAATATAGCATTTGCAACCGAAAACTTTAAAGTAAGACACTTTTTTACCGGCGAGAAGCTCATAGGAGGTCTTTTGTAGAATCTTGTGAAGGTAGATGTTGACGCAGAAAATCGGCGGTCGTATCCTCAGCGATCAACACAATAAGACCAGGGAGATCTGCTTCACTCCAGTGCCAGCCTGCACTTTGTTCAGGTTCGCAGCGTGCCAGTCAGTTTGACCATTCAACTGACAAGGAGCATGATCGATATCATATAGCGAACCGGCCGTGCCTTTGCAGAATATAATCAGTACAGAATAAGGCCGATACGCTGTTCACCGTCTTAACCGCTTGATCATCATCTCTAATACATCTGCTAGCTTTTCGATCTCTCATAGCTATTGAAGAATCAGATTAATTCACATGGCGTAGATCTAAATCAATCTAGCAACCTCAAACAACCGAATAAGCTGCCTTCAAATAACCAAGATAAATCTAGCTCCGACGTAGGGAATCTAGATCAAACCCGAAAACTCGAAGAACAACCCAATAAACGATTAATCACTGAATAACCAAGAGAAACCCAGCTCCGACGTAGGGAATCTAAACCAATCTTGGCAATTCAAAGATAAATCGGTGGCACCATTGCCTCACGTAATTGCTCGCAGATATAATAAAGACAGCTCTCCCGCAGCTAATCTTGATGCAATCATAATAACAGATCGGCTTTGTCCGTTGCAATATGTTCAATAAGCTGTGAGAGCCGATATGTTGTCCCTCCTGCCTAATCTCTTGGACAGGAAGCTCGCAATGATAATCATCCTGATAGAACAGTAACAAGATCGTTCCAATATTCACAGCTGTTGAAGAAACAGATTGACTCACATGGCGTAGATCTAAACCAATCTAGCAACTCAAAACAACAGCATAAGCTGCCTTCTAATAATCAAGAAGGATCTAGCTCCGACGTAGGGAATCTAGATCAAACCCGATATTCAAAGAACAACCAGATTAAGCCTATAAAGGTGAATCGGACCTGGAACGATATTGTCAGCTCAAATCGGACTAAACCAATGCTCATAGCTATTTGAAGAGTCAGATCAATTCACATGGCGCAGATCTAAATCAATCTAGAAACTCCAAACAACCGTATAAGCTGCCTTCTAATAATCAAGATAAATCTAGCTCCGACGCAGGAAATCTAGATCAAACCCGAAAACTCAAAGAACAGCCCGTCAGTAACAGATCGACTATTATATTGAATAAGCAAAGTAAAGCCGACATGTTACGTTGAACAGCATAAACGAGAAAGGGCGATGCGCCTCAATTCAAAGCTTACGCTAATTCGGTAGTTGAACCATCCAAACGAGAAGAGGGCGATGCGCCTCAGATCAAAGCTTGGATCGATCCGGGTGACGGAACTCGCGGCAGGCTGGAGATCGAAGACTGATGCAGCCCAGCTTGCTGAAGAACTCGTCGATAAGCTACATGGTTCCTAAGGTTTTGGCGTGATGCCAGTTTGTATATTGATCGAGAGATGATAATTACAAGCTGCCATGACCCTTTATATTTATAGGGCTGCTGGACTTTGCGTACAAAAATAGAACTCTTAAGCCTAACTCAAATATGACTAGCTTATTTAATATTCTATACTAACCATCACGCACTAAGAGAAATATCTAGAAGGAAATATAAAATACATACGTGGCTCCGTACAGGATCCCTTCACGTGTACATCTAGTCCCGTAGGGATATGTCAATTTGATTCCTTGTGCAGCCAGCCAATCAATATATCTCAAGCCGAATTATTTCTCCTCACGCGGCAGCCTTCCCTTTTTTATTATAACCATCTTCACATGCACGTGAGTATTCTCTGAAACTTGCCAATTCCGACTTGATTTTCCTCAGATTATCAGCTTTATTTTAGGGACTCCTCTGGCCATAAAATTACCAAATTTTGGTGTTAACACAGGCCCCCCCAGTTCGAAGTATGAATTCTTCATGCTTCGAATTATTTATTCTTCCAGCCGATAAACTTTTATTCCAAGCATTATTTATTCTTCCAGCCGATAAACTTTTATTCCAGCCGATATAGTCTTTTATTTGTCAAGAATAAACTTCATCAGACCTCATGTTGCCATCGGATCTTCAAAATCCAAATCATCGGATTCGGCCATCGTACCACAGCCATCGGACCTCCACATCGGACCATCTCATCGGACCTTGGCTATGACGTGTGATGCATCGGCCAGTTGAATACATCTTATCTGAAGACGGTCCGATAGAGCACTGAGAGGAACTGGCATTAGTTGTGTATCTCCTGCAGCCGACACATCTTATCTGAAGTGAAATTTCTTCTTGTCCTACGTGCCTGCTGGTATGTGCAGCATGCGTATGTGTAATCATGTAGCTGACAGGATTAAACAATACACTTGTATGCAACGAATCTCCTCTCTCAATATTGC